>CM062804.1:736213437-736824006 GCA_031772625.1 Pinus tabuliformis
CTACTATTGCAAGAAAACTGGGCATACAGCGTGGAATTGCAGAAGTCGTGCTAGTGATGTGTTAAAAGGGAAAGAATCAGCAAATATAACCTCAGTTGAATACCAATTGAATTCCGATGATGAAGTTAATGAAGAGAGTGAACCTATTGAACTCTTTTAAAAATAACCAACAGTTCAACTATGTGTCTGATGCCAGTATTTAAAGATCAACTAGTAGTAAGGCTCAATATGGATGGTTGTCCAGATAGTATGGCAGTTGTGGATCTAGGGAAGGATCCCTCATTAGTGGTAGACGTGGAATTGGTTTCCTAATGAGGTTACGTGACAGATTGGGGATGCTGTCCAGTAATTGACTTCGGGAGGTCCTTGATTCGGGAGTTGAGGAAGAGAACTCGGGAATCCAACTTGCCAACTACACATTTCTGTGGGTTATGAGGCAACTTGATGGAGCATCTACCGATAAGCTTGATTATTTTGTTATTTTCATGTAATGTAATCATTAAGGGGGGATGTTGGAAATTAATGCTTACATTCCATATTTGAGAAATTGGTTTGTGATGGTTGAGAAATTCTCTCAACCACTCTCTCTAAATTAGGAATAAGTTGGATCTCAAAAACTCTATTTAATAGAGTGATCTGAATGTAATCCGTGTGTGAGTGTGATTGCACATACACGATTTGTGCATAATATATGATTGAGTTTCTGTGATTGTGTGAATTTAGCTGTTTTTATCACTACTGAGGACGACGTGTTTCTTCTCTAGTCGGTGGTAAATTCTATCTTTCTCGTTGTCTTGTCGATCCTTTTGTTACCCAAGTCTCCGTTGACTATTTATATCTCTCTGCAACTATGCCTTCTTAACGAATAATGTAATTTATAGACGTGGAGCAAGTAGTTCAACTCCTCAATGTTAAAGGTTCTTTAGCTGGAATTTTCTGCCAACTTATTTCGATTCAGTCCCTTTGGAGGTCCGAAAGGAAATTCACCAGCATAAATCTAGGGAATTGGGTGATCATATTTACTTATCTCATTTTGAGGCAGGTGCAAAGAACCTCAAATGGATACCTGACCTTGGTAAAATAAGAAAGAGAAGACTGCACTTTCTACATTCTATTACAGTGCATCAACATATGGATGCCATATTTTGTTTATCTAATACACACAAGTGGACAATTATAAAATCTTTGTAGGACAAGAGGACATTAAGCACCTTCTTAGGAATGTACGTTTCTTCCTGATAAAATAGTCTCATGTCTACGTAGATTTGAGAAATATGTATGTACGTTTCTTCCTGATAAAATAGTCTCATGTCTTCGTAGATTTGAGAAATATGTACTTTCATACTTGGATTTTAACAACATGACATCTCTTTTGGATTTTGAGGACATGACATATCTTCCTATTGTTGTCAATGATTCACAAATGGCTCATTCTTCACCATCTAATACCTCTCCTTCTTCACTAGTTATTATATCAGACTAAAGGGGACTTGGTTTGTTTAGTTTTTTCGTTTATCTCCATTTGCAAGATTTTGTATCATGGATATTTGATGCTACATTTGTGTTTTTGCTGGTAATGTTCATTTCAGTTGTTGGCGATTGCGACAATGGACTGGTGATTGGTTTATGCTCTCATTTTTTGTCAGATGTTGTTTCACTGGACGCCTCTTGAAAGCATTGTTTTTTCTACAACAGTCTAAGCTCTTAAGTTTATGTTGGAGGATTTTTTATAATTGCAGGTCATGGATGTAAATGTTGTTAATCTCTAGTCTCTTTCTTTCTTAGCCATGATGTTTAGCTTTTTCTTATATGGTTAGAGAATAGTACTCCTAGGTTAGCCATTTTAGGTTCTAGAATCTATGCTATTAATGTAAATCTTATCCGATCATCCCAATAATCTCCAATGAACCAATATTTGGCCTATCTTCTATGCCAACATTCATTTTTTTTTTTTAACTTAAGAGGTTGCAAATGTGGAGCATCGCGTACATGATCATCTTTAATTTTCTTCTCCCCTTTAGACTCTTTGAAGGATAAGTGCCTTAAGCCCTCTAAATCTTCATTTCGGTCTTTGTTAATTTTACTCCAAACAACAACTCCATGAAACCCTGAGTCATACTCGTGTGTAAAGTCTCCATACATGCTACATTCTTCTAAATAATTTTCACTTGAAAACAATGTTCGGTAAAATTAATTTTTTAATAAATAAATAAGACAACTAATCACCTAGACATTAATTATCAACCCGAGTAGCATCTTTTTATTTCAAGGCAATCAAAAAAATATATGCATAACAATACCAACAGCTAACACTGGTTCTATATGATTGTGTTCTATACTATCAAGCTCATTTAACAAGAAATAAAATGTAAGACTTGAATAATAAAACTAAAATTAAAAAGAAGAAGTAAATGACAGGAAAAACAATTATGCTAATCACACAACTTGAAACATTGCTAAATTAAACCACACATTGCTGAATTGGAAATTTAATCTATTGCACTCAACAAAATTCAAATGCTAATCTAGAATAACAAATAAAATGAAATCTATTAATTGGATGAAATAAGAAATCTGAAAAATGCAGCAAACAACAAATTAGTTAAAAGAAAGGAAATTTACTTCAAAGAACAATGATTGAAATTCAAAGAAACAAGCACACAACTAAACTATTGTATATGTTCAAGGTAGCACCTCATCCAAGTTAGTGGGCCCAACTGTCCAAGACTCAGCTCCACCTGCAAAAGTAACTTAGATGACATTACAAATAACGGATGTAGAACTGAATGGATAACTTCCTTCATTAAAACATATGAGAGAAATAATTATAGCATAATGAAGCTCTTAGTTTTGCCTCAAATTCAACAATTTTTCATCCTCTCATCTCTCATCTCTTATCTCTTCTCCTACATCCTATCTAACAATCATCCATCTCCTATCTCCTAATTATCTCTCATTATCTCTTCTATTATCCTCTAGTTCTCTAAGTCTCTCCCCTTCCTCTTTGATCTCTGTTTTCATTTAAATATACAGAGAACAAAGGGAAGTTATAACAAAGCTGATTACAAACTAATTTCCATTACAAATTTAGATCGTATGAAACAAATTGATCAGCAAGATCATATATGAAAGATCTTTCCATCAACATTCAATAGGAACAAGTCGAATTTGGAAAACGGTCACAACAGCAAATCCGAGAAAATCATCTTCGAAGAACCTTTCTTTTCTATTAATACAGACCAAATTTTGAAAAACATCTCATCACAAAACTAATTCGGTCTGTTCTTGACAAAACCCATGTTTCGGATTTTCTAGATTCTCCTTGATTTGTCTGAAATGCTCAATACAAAATTTTCACTTCTTATTCCGGCAAATTTTGAGTTGGAATATTTAATTGTGAGTTAGAGATCAAATTTGCAATCTGGAAAAGGTCTTGGAGGCTAAAATCGTGAGTGATGTTACAAAAAATCTATTAATAAACCATCATTGGTAAAATCATGCATAATAATCATCAATTTATTAAAAATAAAGGAGAAAAATAGTATTTATCCATAAGAGCATAAATAATTATAAAATGGAATTATATGATAAATTATGATAAATGATGTGATAAATAATGGTAGAAATGGACGAAATGGGCATCAAAAAGTGATAATAATAAAGACAAATTAGTGGCCCAACATACCCCCAAACTGAATATGTTGCATTTCCTCATGCAACCCCAAAGCCTCTGTATTAACCAAGCTATAAGAAATGTTCATCCCAAGTCATGAAAGTGATTGAACAAATGAACTCGTTCTTTCTCAAATAATGAATATTAAATTTTTGCAATGCTGATGAAGGCATAAAAATTTTCACATTTACTTTCAATCATATGTATATGAAGTTGCAGCAAAATATGATATAAGTAATGACAAACTTCATTAACCATTTTCTCAAAAACTACAAACCAGCTTTTGTTGAAATTTCGCAAGAAGATTTCAACTATATTAATTCTTTTCTAATCCAAAAATCATGTCGTTTTGATGCACGGATGAATGGATATAAGCAAAATGGATGTATGTGACAGTGCATCATTTCTCAAAAATTACAAACTAATTTAACTTGAAATATTCTGGTCCAAAAATAACAAGAATTCAATTTGTAGTTTTAAAGATATATGCAAACCAATTTCTGCACTGTATAAAAATGAAATTGTATGCCTTAAATGAGAAAAAGAGTAGAAAATGTCCATCATGTGTAGCAATTCCTCCCCCAAACTAGAGAATTAACATGCCCTCATCCAATACTAGAAAACAAATTGAGGTTGTTGCTACAATTGTGGTTGAAATCTATGCTTGGTGTAAAACATGGAATAAGAGAGGTTTTGAGAATGAATAAGGAGATCGATGGATGATGGCATGATCATAATAAATAAATGAATGAAACTAACACTCCCCCAAACTGAAAGCTTCTATGTCCCTGAAAAGTGGGAAGTAGTAAAGATGTGGAATGAATGATGATAAATAATGCTCAATGGATTTTCATGAAATTCTTCTCAACTTTTAATAGATTAGAAACCTATGCTATTTGACCTCAAGTTTGACCTCTGAAAAAAATGTGGAATGACATGTATGGACTAGCATTTGTTGAAGTTGATGTAGGCTGAGATGATGCTGAAAGTGATGCAAAAGGTGGAAGCCATGTGAACACATCGTGTCTGAACAATTGTTCGCATTCGCAAGTTGCTGGAGCCTCTTCTGTTAATTGCAATAGTGTGGGCTTTCTACAAATAGAATTTCCCCCCATCCTTGTTGTTCTCCTATAAATAATTCACTATTCTTCATACAATTTTCTTGAATCCACAGTGATAGTTTTGAATAGCAAGAAATAAGCCGCATGAAAAAATTTCAATAAAAAAAAACTTTGTATAAGTGAAATATTAATATTTTTCAAATCAGCAAGTTATGGCAAAGATCAGTAATTATATCACATGTTATCCAATAATGCATACCTTCCCCCCTCCAATTAGAACAGGGCATCCATGACCATAAAGCATAGGAAAAAGAGAAATGACTTTGAGGATTCATAAATGCAGGCGACCAATCAAAAATAGGCATAAAATACAACAAAAGGAATAAAAAAATTACACATCAAAAGATTTGAAATGCCCAAAAAAATAAAAAATAAAACAGAGATTAGGTCATTATGTAAATAGATATTTACCTTGGGTGGAAAAGTGACGAATGCATGACTGGTGATAAATGTTAATGACTAGTGGTGGAGTGATTGGACAATAATGATGTAATGTGTATAAAGATATAGTTTACCATGCATGTTGGCTAATTGAATTAGAAATGTTCTTCAAATGGTAAATTCTCCTTTAGAAATGAATCCATAGGGGGTAATAGGATAGAGAGTTTTTGGCAGTGTAACCTAGTACTTCAATACCAAAAGCATAGTCACTGCTGCCAGTAGGCATTCATATCCTCGACAAGGTTTCTTTTTAACCCCAAAAATGATCCAAAGTCCTTCATTTAGTATTTAGATGGCTTTCTATTTTTTATTGCTATAAAGAGACCACTATGCAGGCATGGTAACTAGATAATCATAGTGTCATTCAGTAGGATATAACAAAGTGATCAAGCTAGCTCATGATGAGACCCCCTATCCTTCTGACAGTTTTAACTATCAAGAAGGTAGTTACCTTGTTGTGGTGTCCATAATGGAATGTCACCTGTTACACCCTTATGATCATGGTAGGCTAGCTCGTGATGAGACCCCCTATCCTCTTTATGACAATACTTGTTACTTTTTCATATTTCTATCTTTTAATACTTTTATTGTAAAGAGAGGGAGGCTCATTTACTCCTTAAGAGTCAGGGATGGCATAAGAAGTAAAAAAATGCCAATGAAAGTTATGCTTTTCCCCCCATATCATCATATCAAAGGGATTTATCCTTTTGAAAGTGTAAAAGATAGAGTATCATGGTATTACAATAATAAATTATTTGATGATGTGTCCAAAGAGAATATATTCAATCATTCATTATATAGGTGCACCATGTTAGCCTCAAAATAAACATGACCATCAAAAGGTTTTATGAGTCTATTGATATGGTGACTTAACACTATACCAACAAAGGGGAACTAACCCAATTGCAAGCCCCAATTAGACCGGCTTTCATTTGGAATGGCTAGTTCCAACAGGTTTTAAGGGACCCCGTAAACTGTTAAATGAGTTGAAATATTGATTCTAGGAAGAGGGCTTCAATTACATCAACAAAATAAAACAGCTAACCACTATGTATTAAATCCTATCTACACTTCTTCTAACTACTCTAATCTATGTCCTAACTATCCTAATCTATCCTGAAGGAGCTTGACAAAGAGAGGTTAAACATCATATATGAACTCCGAGTCTAAATGAATCAATTACTGGTTCATGTAAAAACAAGGCTACATTAATACTTAATTACAATCCAGTCATTCATACAGGAATACACATTCCATTTTATGGAAGAGAAGCTTGCAATTTATGTCCAACAGAGTTTCAAGTCAGCAACCTTTCATGATTTAACCCTCATATTGAATCATATTCAAATAACCAGGCATAACCATGAATTGAAAGTCATCAATATGCACAAAACAAATATACATTTTCATTTTTAGCAACGACAACATTATGATCAAAACACATGATAAAAGAGGAAAATAAATCTTAAACGCAGGTTCCTTATTGAGCTAAGCAGTCTCTCTTTATTCACAATAATCAAAGTTGTCCTTCTCAAAACCCAAAAAATCCCTTATTTATTCTCCAGAGGGAATATTTATGCCCATGGAAATGACTCTCGGTCTTCCCCTTTTACCCTTCGCCTTCCCTCTCCTTCATTATACAAATCAGAATAAATAGAGGAAGACAGTCGGTGTCACTATTGACACGTAGATGGCATTTCCTGTAATTCAAGCGCTTCATTTCCTGGGAACTGAATGGTTATTGACTAGAGGGGATGAATGTGTGTCATCTCTTCATGATGCAATCTGGGGCGGTTTCACTTTCGAAATACATAGGGAACACCTAGACATACAACCGCCACGCCGTAGAGCCCAATCTTCAAATAAACATATCCGCATGGGTAAACTCTTTGGATCCACACATGCATCTTTTATTTCGAGTCAAACTTGAAGCTTATGCATCCATCCTTAGGTTTCACTTGCCTTCTCTAGGTCCTCACCTGCAGAGATGGCCAACATCAATTACACATATAGATATGATAAAAAATGCTTAAAAACACAAATTTTTCACTGATGAAGCATTTATAACATCAAGAGAAAAAATCAAAAAATAATCATACCTTGGTCTTTAATCTATGCATTGATTTGGTCTTGTAGGCGAAAATCTGATTTACACTGGATGTTCTCACACAACACAAGGTTGCATCCAAAATTCAAACATGAAAACTATAGGTGGGAACCCATACCTTGTCGGGTCCACCACATTGTATCACATTGTGCCATGAGCTTGGGCTTAAGACTATGCCGTTTATACCTTTTAGTTGGCAGGACCCGACATGCATATATGTTGTAGTTCATAATTCCTTCGGGTCCACCGCATAAGGCTTTCCTTCGTAAAACCCAAACTCCAGCATTTTTTTTATAATACAGGGAAAACAAGGACAAAACCCGTGGTTGGCCGTAAGGCCGAACTTCAAATGTTATGTAATCGGGCGTATAATCATCACCAGTTCCGGATATCGCCCCTCCACTACCTGCATGACCCCTGGGCTCCGCCGATCACAATATGCGATGTGGCTTCCGGATCCGATATATATATGTATATATATATATATGTATATATATATATATATATATATATATATATATATAGATATATATATATACATATATATATATATATATATATATATACATATATATATATATATATATATATATATATATATATATATATATATATATATATATATATATATATATATATATATATTTGGGTTAATAATGTTGTCGGGTCTGGAAGCAAGCCATGCACAATGTTAATTGCGATAGGCCAAAAAGGGGTGATTTATGCATATTTTTGAGGATTTTTATTATAATGAGTTATAATGGGAGAAATTATGCGATAGAAGGTTTTGAGGGCTCAAAAGATTCTGATAGAGGGAATGAATGGAAGGCTAGGCTGGGTAGTGAATGGACCATGCAACAACGATTAAAAGGGGTTCTTAACCACCAAGAATTGAACATTTGGATCAGCAATGAGTTAAAGTCTCTTGGACTAAACAAATCATTTGGAGAGGTAGAAGACCAACTTTTTAGAGGACCGATTCAAAATTACTGCCAAAGCAAGTTTTGATAGGGTGGTTGTTGTCGCCACAACAAATGGAAAACCGCTGGGCGAACTAGTTATCTCTATTTCCCAATAAACCCTGGATCAGTAGAACATCAAGGTGTTAGGATAAACTTGAAATGCAGACTATATAGATGAACAAGCATGGTTTCCACTTAAAAATTAACTGCTTCAGGTGGGATAGAGACAAATAGCATCTACTTATTGATAGGATTTTGACAGGCATTGTCCAATGGCATTATTATGGGGTTTATTGACCTTCCTTTACCTATTTCCCACTTTCAAATATCCTTTTAGGGCCATCACTGGTCTGTCCATACCTGTTTAGGTGTGTACCCCAGTTCTTTATTGCTCATCAAACTTGATGTAGACATGTTTATCTTGCACTTTATATGAGAATTTTAGTGCTATATTTTCATTGATTGAATGAGGCGCAATCATGGATCATGCCATATTTTTAAACCGCTTAAGCAAAGTTGGGCTTGCTGTGTCAACCGGTACTCTGAGCCCAGCAATATTCCTTACTCTAATCAGCTTCCCAAACAACCTGTGCTTCCAAATTGGCACAAGGACTTGACATTTCATTTTCTTTTAGATAAGTCCTTCCAATTTCAGCCATAAGGAGTAGAGCACAATTGGATTTTCCATAGGGTATATGACAGTGAGCTTAGCCCATGAAAGGAGGTTTACTTGTGGATAATAGGTATTGGACAATTTAGTGTGGTGGATGGGACCAATGGAGAATGAATGTAAACGTTATAGGCAAGTATGTGCTAGGTTTGAGTGGGATTTTTCAAAATGCAGCGTCCCTCCATGCCAGTCTAGCTGTAGTACACATTCTTGTTTTACAAAGATGCCCCTACATGCTCCATATAACCAAGTTATCAATAGATCTTACCCAGTCCTCAACACATGCCAATGAGTGGCTTGGTTTGAATTCTATAGCTGATTTTCGAGTTCTCATGGGTTGATAGAAAGTGTGTTTGAATTGCAAGGTAATGAGGATTTATGAAGAATAGAATCATCAGTAGGTTAATGAGGAAGGGAAAGGCAGAAAGAGGTGAATGAGGGAAAATATGAAAGGTAGAGCAAGACTGGAGGACTGAAATCAGCTGGCTGAAATGGACTATAATTCAAAACAAAAGGAAGATAAAATTTGCAGGGAACAAAAGAAAAAGATAGAGGTGCAACTAAACTAACAACAAAACTAAAATGAATTCTAAAGGTCTACTAAGGAGGTAACCACAATGTGGTGGCTACTGGAAGTATCTCTTCAGATGCTGGCCATTAACAAGGAGTTTCTCAGTTTCTCCCTGTAAAGTTTTCAACCTATAGGTTCCTTGACCAATTTTTTCCACAACTTGGAGTGGGCTCAGCCATAAGTGTTGGAATTTCATGTGTTTACCTTTTGGCTCATTTAAATGTCCCATTTTAGGACTATATCTCCTATTTGGAAGTCTTTATCTCCTGCTTGATGATTATCAAACCATATTTTTACAATCATTTGGTGATTTTTGAATTTAATTCTGGCTTTATCTCTTAAATCCTCCAGCCTCATCAATTGGTTGATCCTTTCTTGATGCAAGGTTGAAGGGGTTCCTCTTGAAGCTTGGGAGAGCTGTAAGGAGGGAAGGGTAACATTTGGAGGTAAGATGACTTCCTATCCATAAATAAGGAAGTATAAGGAGTTTCCTAAGGCCACTTTAGGGGTGACGCTATCGGCCCAAAGGCCATTTGTTAGGGCGTTGTGCCAGTTCCTCTGGTTGTCAGTGACAGACTTGCGGATTATGAACATAAGGTTTTTATTTAAAGACTCTGCAACTCCGTTTCCCTTGGGGTAATAGTTTGTTGCATACCTTATGTGGATTGATTTATCAATAGCAAACTCAGTCAATTTCAGTGATGAAAAGTAAGAAGCGTTATCAAATATGAGAGCATCAGGGATGCCATACGTGTGGATAATGAATTCCTCAATGAATGATATTACCTCATCTTTGTTCACCTTCCAAAGAGGGATGGCTTCGGTCCAGCTGGTGAAGTAGTCAGTTCCTATGAGTATATACTTATGATATTGTGAAAAGTTTGGAGTGTTCTCGCCTATGATGTCTAGGCCCCATTGCTGGAACGGTCGATAAATCATAACAGGCCTGAGGGAGACAACAAGCTTTCTTTCTCATCCTGGGGCGGTTTGACACACCTTTCATTTGCAAGCGTAGGTGTGTCAGTCTCTGAACACTGGGGGCCAATGATACCCAGCTCTTAATATGTTGTGAGCAGTGGTCTCTCCGCCGTAGTGACCACCTACTGGGTCATTGTGCATTTATTTCAATACATGGTCCGCATCATCCTTTTCCAAACATCTCAGCCAAATTCCATCGTGATTTTTTCTGTATAAGATGTTGTTGGCCAAATGATATTGATTGATTTCAATATGAGTGCTCTCCTCTATGATGCATCCACGTGGTCAGGACACAATCCCCATATTAGATAGAAGCGTATGTCATAGTACCATGACTTAGGGTCCAAAAAGGCTTCCGACGTTTCTTGCTCATACATCAGTGCTTCGTTAATCCATAAGGGCTCCTCCATGAGTTCCATTTGTGCATATTACATGCTCAGTGTTTCTGGTTCTTTGAATGCCCCTTCTTTGTCCGCCAAGGCTTCTACTACTAGCCTGCAAAGTCCCTGCCCTCGAACTATCTGTGTCGGCTTTATCTCGAGGTCAAACTCTTGAAGGGCAGTTATCCAATTCCCTCTTTGTTCACCCATTTCCTTCTGCACGAAGAGGGCTCTTACAGCAAGATGGGGGACAATCACTTTGGTCGTGGCCTTCAATAAATAATGGTGGAAATGTTTTACGGCCCTAAAAACTTCATAGACCTCTTTCTCCACATCTGGGTAGTGTAGTTCTACCCCTTGGAGATTAGAGCTCATATAAGAAATATGGACTTTGTTGCCTTTGCTACTTTTCTGAGTGAGTATTGTGGCATATTAGGCACACTATTTCTATGAAGCCTAAGACAAATTTTCTAATGAAATTAATCCTCCCGAAGAAAGATTGCATGGCTTTCATATTGGTAGGGGGTTGTATTCTCATAATGGTCTCTATTCTTTCAGGATCAATAACAATACTTTCTTTAGAGAGGATATGACCCAGTAGTTTCCCCTCTGTGACTGCAAAGATGCTCTTCTTGGGATTCAATGAAATTTAATACCTTCGGAATCTTTCGAAAATCTGTCTCAGGTGATAAATATGATCCCTTCTGTGATATGAATACACAGTGATGTCATCCATGCAAACCACTATTGATCTGTTAATCAACCCTCAGAAATCTATGTCCATAGCTCTTTGGAATGTGGTGCCCATGCTAATGAGTCCAAAAGGCATTTTACGATATGCGTAGGTGCCCCATTTAGTGTTGAAGATTGTCTTAAGCTAATCCCCGTGAGATACCAATACTTGATTATATCTTGAAAACCCATCTAATAGGGACAACATTTGAGACCCAGAAATGCACTGAATGATGTGATCCATATAAGGGACAAGATAGTTATCCTTTTGAGATGCTTTGTTCAGGTTTCTCAAATCAATACACAGCCTGATGTCTCCATTTTTCTTTCTTACTGGCATGAGATTGGCTACCCAGTGGGTGTGTCTGACTGGGAAGATGATTTTAGCATCCAGCATTTGTTTAATTCTTTCTTCACCAACGGTTCTAGGCTTGGATGCATATTACGTAGCTTTTGTTGGTAGGGCCTGGCCTCCTTTTCCAAAGGGATTACATGCTGCATAACACTGGTATCAAAGGTCTTTAGCTCTTCATATGTCCATGTAAAGACATTCTTGTAGTCTTTAAATAGCTTGACGAATGCAGCCTTTTCTTGTGGAGAGCACCTAAGGCCCAGATTGACTTTTTTTGGGTCTTCTTTGGTCCCAAGGTTGACCGTTTCATACTTCATGGATGAGATATGATTTTGCAGTTAGTCAGCTTCTTGAATTTATCACGCAATTCATACAAGTGCTCCATCTTAATAGCTGATTTTGGAATCACATTGGGCTGATCCTTTTCCTCATCTTCCCTCTCGTTCATAAGCTTGTCATGTTCTTTCTCATCAATGACTGCATTCTTAAATGTCTCCTCACAATGCAAGAACTCCAGGATTTGCTCATGATCTTCGAACACCTCCCAATTTGAGATGTTATCAGGCACAGATGGTCTAAAAAATCAATTCAACATAACATTTATTTTTCTTTAATTTGAAATTAGGCAAAAGTTTAGAGGCCATACTAGCCATCAGATCAGCATCTTGGTTTTGCATTCAAGGTATGTATGTGATATTAAAGGAATCAAAACTGTTAATTAAGCTCCATACCTCATGCTAGTACCTTACTAGGTTTGGTGAATTGTAGTGTATCCTTTTCCTTACCAGATCCATAATTATCTGTGAGTCACCAAAAACATTAAGATTTTTCACCTCCATATCAATGGATTTCTTCAGGCCCTGCAGCAAGCCTTCATATTCTGCTGTGTTGTTGGTGCATGAAAACTCCAATTGGTTGGCCATCAAATGTTGGTTCCCTTGCGAGTCAATGAGAATACTCCCAGCACCTGCACCTTCAAGGAAGTTAGAGCCATCAAAATAGAGTGCCCAGAATATAGAATCTAATGTTACATCAATTGAACTACTATCTAAGAAATTAGTCCTATCATCTACTATAATACAGGATAATTCATCAATTGGATTATGGAAGGGAATTTCCAACTGTGTGTATGTCAAAGTTTCTTCAACCGTTTCTGCATGGAATTCTCCAAAATAGGTTTCTGTGGTACAAACATTGAAACTGTAATTCCCAGGGATGGAGTTAGTAAACATTACAGGCTCATTGGGACCATTTAGTTCCATTACCACATACTTCATGTATCATTCTTGATCAACTCTCAGCATATCACCTTTTCCCTTCTGAAGTAGTAGGAGATGGGACTAATCAATTGAGAAATATCCATTGAGTTTTGTTGGCCAATCCATACTAAGCAGCATTCCATAGGCCTCGGGTATATCGACTACCACTATATCAATGACTTGTGTGTATTGTTGTTTAGCAGCCATGTGAATCAACACATCTTTCAATTCTCCAATTACATTTTCATTTGTCCTGTCCAATTGCATAATTCGAGTCCTAGTTTTCTCAGGTATTGCATGTAGTCTTTTAGCAATAGCATAAGGCATCACAGTGGACGAGGCACCAAACTCTACCAAGAAATTGTGTACATTCATGTTGAGGATTCGAAATGTGATAAGGAAAGGTGAGGTCATGGATTTTGATTTTCTCCCTATCATGGCTGCGCTGACATCTTGGGGGTTTCGATTCATTTTGGACAGAGTGGCTTCCATAGCTAATGGAATTTGGGCTGCAATGGAGGTATTGACAAGTTTGGACACTAACTTCTTGTTTTTTCTACTTGGGACGATGGGAGTTTTGGAATTTCTCTCATTCATAGCTTTCAACAACAAATCTCTTTGCTGTGTTAATTTCAGCAAATCAAAGTATGTGATATTAGCCCTAGATTTTTTAAGATCATCCACATAATTGTAATCAATGTTATAAACAGGATAGGGCAGAGTAAACATACCAGATTTTCCATTCTTAGGTGGGAGTTTACCATCTTGAGTAGCCTTCGTTGCAGTGGGAGATGCATTTTCTTTTTCTGGATGGTTTGCGACACGGGTATTCTTGGATTGACAACTAGGTCTACTCTTCTCAATCGGAACTTTGGGAGTAGGTGCCTTCACAGGGTGGACATTTTTCTTGGCCTAATCTACAGGCTTCATCACACTTACAAGTGGCCCTTTGCTTCATGTGTGGATTTCATAAGTGTGGATTTCTACCATACTGTCTCCTTGGTCATCATCGTTCTCATTTGCATAGAAATACCACAATACATTGATTTTGGATTCTTCTTCCAAGGGCTCTTGTACTCGGTATTCTTCCCCATCTTCTTGTTCTGGCTCTAGCTCCATTATAGATTCTTCTTGGTTAAGGAGTGATCCAATAAGAGCCAGCTCTTCTGTGTTTAAATTCCCTTCATTGGGTTGAGCAGGCTGTGCAAGTGGACCATGACTGACTTCTTTTTTCTTACGATAGAAAGGTTTGAAAGGTTTTTTGTTATTATACTCCCCTCCACTCTCGTTCCTACTCTCTCCAGAATTCCTTTTCATATCGATGACTATATTTTTCAGCTTCTTAATGATCCGATGCAAACCTTCTATATCTGTGGTATGCTTTTCTTTAGTTTCAGCCCCTTTGTTATCACTCCCATTAATTTTCTTGGATGCTTGAGAGGCTTTCTTTTCTCCAGTTGTATGGTGGCATGCTATGAGACTGCATATTTCATTTTCGACTTATACTGCTTCATTGATAGCACCTTGTAAGGTCTGTGTGTCACTCCTTTTGACCCACATCATGGTAGGGGCAGGTAGGGCAGTGATGTATAATTCCATGAGCATGTCTTCAATAGTTCTAGCGGTGGCCCAGATTCTGTTGAGCAAGGTGTTGAACTGGATATAAAATCCTTAACCTTTTCTTTGGTTTCCATTTTCAAATGGGATAGTTCTAGAAATAAGGAAGAAGGGTTTTTTTCAGCACCATACTTGTCTAAAAAGTCCTGTTGAAAGGTATCCCACGAGGTGATCGATCTGGTTCTCAAGCTAAAGTACCATGTAGAAGCTACACCAATCAGGGTAAAAGGGAATAGGCGACAGACTATATCTTCATCAGCTTACCACAGCATGTGCACAACCAAGAAGAAGAAATTGATATGGTTTTCAGAGGTGTCTGCCCACTCAGGGTCAAATTTAGGCAGTACCTTTTCTACATTCTTGGGTAAGGGATGCTGCTACCCAGGTATCACCATGACATCCTGAGTGAGCCAGGGAGGCAGTGCTCCTAGAGGAGGTGGGAGTTGGTTTCCACCCGGTTGAGGAATATTAGCCATATCAAGGATAGGTATGTTCTAGTTGAGGGTTTCTTCGTTAGGATTTTCCAAACTAGGCCAGGGATTGCCTTCAGACGGGGAATCCTCAAGGATTTCTTCCCAAAGTGAGTTTATACCCTGTAAAGAATCAATTGCAATATCTTCAAGAGAAGGGGATGCAAATGTTTCTTCGTTTATGTGATTGACTCTTGGCTTTATTTTTGCTATCAGAGGTAATGACTGAAAGATAGGGAGATGTGACAGGGAACGAGCGTAAGCCCGAGTAAGTCTTCTGACTGCTTGTTCCTGAGTGGCAGGATACTCCCACAGTGTCTCTTGTTCAAAATTAGGATTTTCTGAATGAGAGGAAGGGTCTTTTCGACCTTCTCTATCTGTGCATTAATCTTTTCAAGTCCATGCGGACATTTATAAATGGAATCATAAAAGTTGTTGACAACAGTTCAGGCCCTCCTTCTAGTGCCAATTTGTTGACATGGTGACTTTTCGCTATAGCAACAAAGGGGAACTAACCCGATCGCAAGCCCCAATCAGACCGGCTTTTGTTTGGAATGGTTAGTTCCAACGGGTTTTAAGGGACCCTGTAAACTATTAAATGAGTTGAAAGATTGCTTCTGAGAAGAAGGTTTCAATTACATCAAAAAAGTAAAACAACTAACCACTATGTATTAAATCCTATCTACACTTCTTCTAACTACTCTAGCCTACTTCCTAACTATCCTAATCTATCCTGCAGGAGCTTGACAAAGAGAGGTTAAACATCATCTATGAATTCCAAGTCTAAATGAATTAATTACTAGCTCATGTAAGAACAATGCTGCATTAATACTTAATTAAAATCCAATCATTCATACATGAATACACAATCCATTTTATGGAAGAGAAGCTTGCAACTGATGTCCAACAGAGTTTTGGGTCAGCAACCATTCATGATTTAACCCTGATATTGAATCATATTCAAATAAACAAACATAACCATGAATTGAAAGTCATAAATATGAACAAAACAAATATACATTTGCATTTATACCAACAACAACATTCTAATCAAAACACATGATAAAAGAGGAAAATAAATCTAAAATGCAAGCTCTTAATTGAGCTAAACAGTCTCTGTTTATTCACAATAATGAAAGTTGTCCTTCTCAAAACCCAAAAGGGCCCTTATTTCTTCTCTGGAGTGAATATTTATGCCCCTGGAAGTGACTCTCAGTCTTCACTTTTTACACTTCGCCTTTCATATCCTTCCTTCATTATACAAATCAGAATAGACAGAAGAAGATAGTTGGTGTCACTGTTGACACGTAGAGGGCGCTTCCTATCATTCGAGTGCTTCATTTCCTGGGAACTGAATGGTTATTGATTAGAGGGGATGACTACGTGTCATCTGTTCATGATGAAATCTGGGGTGGTTTCGCTTTCGGAATATATAAGCAACACCTGGACATATGACCACCATGCCATAGAGACCAATCTTCAAATAAACATATCCACATGGGTAAACTCTTCCTATCCGCACATGTATCTTTTATTTGGAGTCAAACTTGAAGCTTATGCATCCATCCATAGGTTTCACTTGCCTTCTCTTGGTCCTCACCTATAGAGAAGGCCAACATCAGTTACACATATATAGATATGATAAAAAATGCTTAAAAACACAAATTTTGCATTCATGAAGCATTTATAACATCAAGAGGAACAATAGTGAAAGAATCGGCCCCTGGTATTTAATCTACGCATTGATTTGGTCTTGTAGGCGAAAATATGATTTACACTAAAAGTCCTCGCATAACAAAGGGTTGCATCCAAAATCCAGACTTGAAAAACTATAGGCGAGAACCCATACCCTATTGGGTCCACCACATTGTATCGAATCGTACCATGAGCTTGGGCTTAAGACTATGCCAATTGTGCCTTTCAGTTGGCCGGACCCAACATACATATATGTTGTAGTAGATAATTCCTTCGGGTCTACCACATAAGGCTTCCCTTCGTAAAACCCAAACTCTAGTGTTTTTTCAAAAATATATGGAAAACAAGGATAAAACCTGTGGCCAGCCGTAAGGCCAGACTTCAAATGTTATGTAATCAAACGTATAATCATCGCCAGGTCCAGCTCTTGCCCCTCCGCTACCTGCATGATCCCCGAGCTCCGCCTATCGTGATATGCGATGTGGCTTTCGGACCCGATATATATATATATATATATATATATATATATATATATATATATATATATATATATATATATATATATATATATATATATATATATATATATATATATATATATATATATATATATATATATATATATATATATGTTGATAGTGTCATCGGGTCTGGAAGCAAGCCACACGCAATGTTAATTGCGATTGACCAAAAAGGAGTAATTTATACATATTTTCGAGTATTTTTATTATAACAAGTTATAAGGGAAAAATGGTGTGACAAAAGGTTTTGAGGGCTGAAAAGGTTTCAATAGAGAGAATGAATGGAAGGCTAGGCTGGGTGGTGAACGAATCGTGCAGCAGTGATTAAAAGGGGTTCTTGACCATCAAGAATTGAACATTTGGCTCGGAAACGAGTTAAAGTTCTGGGACTAAACAAATCATTCGAAGAAGTAGAAGACCAACTTTTAGGGGACCCATTCAAAATTGTTGCCAAGGCAACTTTTGATAGGGTGGTTGTTGTGGTCACAACAAAGTCATAATGGTATTAATATTAATGTTTTTCTTTATCTTAGGCACAAATCCAACCATATGGTTTTTTTATTCAAAAGATCAAAGAGAAAGAAAAATGATAAAATCACTCACGATGAAACAGAAAAGAGAAATCACAGTTATTCCTACAAAAATGCAAAAAGTGTTGATCAATTTATTGAACAACAATCGTTCAATCGATTGAATAACAAAATCGAAAAGAAAAACATGCAAAGGTGTTTTTCAATCGATTGAACAACAATCATTCAATCACTTGAACAACAAAAGTCAAAAAACACAAAAGTGTTGTTCAATCGATTGAAAAACAATCGTTCAATTGTTTGAACAAGAAAAATAAAACATGCACTAGTGTTGTTTAATAGATTGAACATCTATTGTTCAATCGTTTGAATGGCAAAGTCAAAAAAACAAAAGTGTTGTTCAATCGATTGAACAACAATCATTCAATCATTTGAACAACAAAAATAAAATGCACAAAAGTGCTATTGAATCAATTGAACAACAATGGTTCAATCATTTGAACAACAAAAATAAAACACACAAAAGTGTTTATCAGTTGATTGAACATCAATCGTCTAATCATTTGAACAACAAAAATAAAACATGAAAAAGTGTTGTTCAATTGACTGAACAAAAATCATTCAATCGCTTGAAAAAAGACAAAAATAAAATATGCAAAAGAGTTGTTCAATCGATTGAACAACGATCCTTCAATCCTTTGAACAACAAAAATAAAACACGGAAAAGTGTTTCTCAATCGATTGAGCAGCAATCGTTCAATCATTTGAACAACAAAAATAAAACACGCTAAAGTGTTGTTCAATTAATTGAACAAAAATCATTCAATCATTTGAACATAACAAATAAAAGACCCAAAAGTGTTGTTCAATTGATTGCGCAACAATCATTCAGTCATTTGAATAACAAAAATAAAACACGAAAAAGTGTTGTTCAATTAATTGAACAACAATCGTTCAATCATTTGAATACCAAAAATAAAACATGCAAAAGTGTTCTTCAGTTTATTGAACATCAATCGTTCAATCATTTGAACTGCAAAAATAAAACACGCAAAAGTGTTGTTCAATCGATTGAACAACAATAGTTCAATTGTTTGAACAACAAAAATAAAACACACAAAAATGTTTTTCAATCGATTGAAAAATAATCGTTCAATCGATTGAAGAACAATCATTCAATTATTTGAACAACAAAAATAAACACACAAAAGTACTGTTAAATGGATTGAACAACAATTGTTCAATCATTTGAACAACAAAAATAAAACATGCAAAAGTGTTGTTCAATCAATTGAACAACAATCGTTCAATCATTTGAACAACAAAAATAAAACATGCAAAAGTGTTGTTTAATCGATTAAACAACAATCATTCAATTCTTTCAACATAAAAAATAAAACACACAAAAGTGTTGTTCAATCGATTGAACAATAATCGTTCAATCATTTGAACAACAAAAACACACAAAAGTTTTGTTCAATTGATTGGACAGCAATTGATCAATCATTTGAACAACAAAAATAAAACGCACAAAAGTGTTGTTCAATTGATTGAACAACAATCGTTCAATCATTTGAACAACAATCGTTCAATCATTTGAACAACAAAAATAAAACATGCAAAAGTGTTGTTCAATTGATTGAACATCAATCGTTCAATCATTTGAACAACAAAAATAAAACACACAAAAGTGTTGTTCAATTGATTGAACAACAATCGTTCAATAATTTGAACCGCAAAAATAAAACTCGCAAAAGTGTTGTTCAATTGATTGAACAACAATCATTCAATAATTTGAACAACAAAAATAAAACACACAAAAGCGTTGTTCAATCAATTGAACAACAAAAATACAACACGCAAAAGTTATGTTTACTTGATTGAACAACAATCGTTTAATCATTTGAACAACAAAAATGAAACACGCAAAAGTGTTGTTCAATTGATTGAACATCAATCGTTCAATCATTTGAACAACAAAAATAAAACACGCAAAAGTGTTGTTCAATCACCAGCAAAGTAGAAACTACAACTTTGAAAGAAGCAACACCTAAAACACAAAAACATAAGAGAAATCAGAAAAGAAACAACACTTTATTTAAAAACAGTAAATAAATTAATTAATTAAGTTACAACAACTATGATGTTATTTCTTAAGGGAATATCAATTGTCAATGGAAAAAAATGATCTCTTGGAGAAATGTTTAGGCAATAGTGACATGAATCTTCAAATGGAAATCAATTCTCCATTTATTTTGTTATGAATCTGTTAAGGAATGAATTAACATTTCTTTCAAGAATCGCTCATGCATAAATTGACCTTCTTTATTCTCCTAGGACCTGTAAAAAAACGAGTGTCTATCTACAATAAAACATTAAATCATGGAGAAAGAGAGGTGATTATGCTCCCCTAATCCAAGAAGTATGCAAAATATAACAAGTAGTTACTATGTAAAACAAATCCATGGAAAAGATTAACAAAGTAAAATTAATTTATAACTTGCGGGAGAGAAATGACCAGTTATGCTAACTTGCAGTGTTTTAATCGTAACTTCTTTGTTTTTGTCTGATCTGAGTGATTCTAGAGCAAAATGAAACTTAATTAAGAGGGATATCTCCAATAGAAACATATTTTTAAATTCCATGAGATGATATGTCAATTTTACTTAGAACAACCTACATAACAAAGTCATTTTCGATTTCCCAAGTTAGACCAACAGTTGATATGTTAGGCATAACTTCTTTGTTTGATGACGGATAGAGCTAATTCAAATTGGAAATGAAAATGGATTCATTTATTGATCTCCAATAGGAACAGGTTTTGAATAAAATAAGAATTTATGGGTCAAATACGAAAGTGAACAGATGGAAAAACAATGTTTTAAGAGTGTTGATTTACGATAGACAGTCAGTATTTGGGTCATAAATTTCTCATATGATATCGAAATAAAGTGATTCAAATTGACTTGTAAACTAAATTCATAGATAAATATACCATAGAAGCAGATTTTAAAAATATAGTCATTTAGGCCTCCAAAAACGGATTGTCCTAACTCTGTTCCTGAGTTACCTACTACACACCCTGTCAATGTTTTGGTTATAACTTCTTTGTTTCAAATCAAAATGGAGTGATTCGAATTGGGTTGGAAATTATACATAAATTTTTGCTTAGGATAGAAACAAGTCTTAAAAATATTCCTTTTTTGTCCCTCAAAACATGAATGTCCCGATTGTGTTTCCAGAACTTTCATCAAGCCCACAAGCCAAAAAATATGATATTCAAGCAATTTTTCCAAACTGGTGATAAAAATGAATATGAGTGTTTGCAGAACTGTTATTTTCATTATAATTCATCTAAATACACAAATAAATTAAAACATTTATCACCGATGTTGATTTCCACAGCGTGTTGCAACAAAAACAACTATTTTTACATAATAATAAAAATGTATTTATTTATGTCCTTATTTATTTATTTTCTACACTAACCTACTCTTCTTAGAAAATTGAATATGATTACGTATAAGAGTACTTCCAGTGGAGTCATTTTTGAAATAAGGCCTCCAGTATGTACATACCCAAATTTGAAAAATCCATGTTAATAAATAGTAGGGTATGAGAAGCCAAATTCCCTTGAAAAGATGGTGCAAAAGATTGTTGAAGTATGGAGTGAGGCTACAAAAAAATGATGGAGTGAAACCAATCTTCAATATATCCCTTACTTTCCTGATTTCCCATATTCGTCGTGTGATGAAGTTCTTGAGTTTTTAAAACGACTTGTTGATGTAGGCTAGAAGAAACCTCATTTTCTTTCATAACTTCTACAATTTTTGGATTTGAAACATTCCCAACCTCAATATAATTTTCCTACAATGGTTCATGTGAGATAGAATGGCTAGGAAGGGTAGGTAAATTTTGCAATTCAACAGTGTGAGAATGTTGTAGTGGTTTATAATGGTGAGGGTGTGGAATGAGTTGAGCAGGAAATTGTGTAGGGCATGAAGAATTTTGATGATGTAGCTGATTGGTTTGTGTGGATGATTTTGATAGATAAGCAAGATGTTTTTGAAAATTTGGAAAAGAATATGGATGATGTGTTTGTGCTACAAGATGTGGGAGCATATCCATGTAATCATAAGATGAGACATGCCAAGCTTGTGGACAAGATTGATGGGGGTTATATTGAGATTGATATGGCTGCCCCAACACATGAGTATTCCATAATGGATTATGCAAGTAAGAAAATGGAAATGAAGTGTTTTGAACCATACATGTAGGCCACGATTTCCATGGTTTTGACCTTGTTGCAGCTTCCCCATCTCTTTGATATGCTACTTCCATCCTAGATAAGGAAGAGTGACTATCTATGGGATGCTCCTTTTGGCAATTAGGGAAAAACAATTCTTCAATTTCTTTATTTTTCTGAACCTGCAAAACATCCCATTTTTAATTTAGAAAGCTAATAAAATCATATTTAAAATTTTCAAATAAAACATTGATTTTAGTTCTTACGTCTCCTGTTCTTGTAGTAGATTTGGAAAAGAAAGAAGAAACTTCTCTAGAATTCTTACCATCCTTGGAGATTCCTCTTGAGTACCTTATGCATAATTTACAAACATCATCATATGATGACTAAAAATCATCACCTTTTCCCATTAGATTTAAGAGTTCTAAAAATTCATTTTTGATTCCTTTGAGAATGAGTGTTTTTAAGATTTATTTTTTCAAATGATTATGCTTTGATTTTTTAAGGTTGTAATGAAATCGCTCTACATAGTCCTCCAAGATTTCATCTTCCCCTTGTATCATATTGAAAATGTCTTCACCGGCTTTGGAATAGTCTTGGTACTTCTTCAAGAATAAGTTCTTCATGTCCTCCCATGTTTGGATGCAACTCTCACCAAGGCTCATGAACCATCGGAGAGCTACTCCTTTTAGAGTAAGAGGAAACACTTTCAACCTTTGATCATTAGTAAAATAATCATATCCTCTACAAAGTACTTCAAACTCAAATAAAAATGTATCTGGGTCTTCGTTTGCCAAACCATGAAAATTTGGTAGAGAAGATGGAGGAATTATGTGCATTTGTGTCACTCCTAGATCTTTGATAAGGAATTCAAAAGTATAAATGTGAGCCATAATAGAATATGCTCTTCATGTGTTTCTTTGAGGCTCCTCTTTCAAATGTTCCTATCAATTGGTTAGTGAAATGGGTGGTTCTTACATCACCATTTAAGTGAAATCATGATATTTGTTTTTCAAAATTCAACTTCTACAATTCCTACTTCTATCGGTGCATGCTATATCACCTAAGCTTGACTATTGAGGGTAGACCCATCACTGGTTCCCCAGGATGCACATGTGGGTCCTTTTCCGTCTTCAATATCCAGATCTCATGAAGTTAGGTATGCATCTACAAGTAGATATTAGTGCGGTAGTGAAACTTGACTGTCTCCCCTGCAACGACACCAAAATGTTGGGTAAAATTAATTGCTTAATAAATAAATAAAACAACTAATCACCTAGACATTAATTATCAACCCGATGAGCATGATTTTATTTCAAGGCAATCAGCAAAATATATGCATAAAAATACCAACATCTAACACTAGTTCTATATGATTGTGTTCTATACTATCAAGCTTGTTTATCAAGAAATAAAATGTAAGACTTGAATAATAGAACTAAAATTAAAAAGAAGAAAGTAAATGACAGGAAAAGCAATTATGCTAATCACACAACTTGAATCATTGCTAAATGAAATCATGCATTGCTGAATTAGAAATTTAATCTATTGCACTCAACAAAATTCAAATGCTAATCTAGAGTAACAAATCAAATGAAATCTAGTAATTGGATGAAATAACAAATCTGAAAATTGCAGCAAACAACAAATTAGTTAAAAGAAAGGAAATTTACTTCGAAGAACAATGATTGAAATTTTAAATAAACAAGCACACATCTAAACTATTGTAGATGTTCAAGGTAGCACCTCATCCAAGGTAGTGGGCCCAACTACGCAAGACTAAGTTCCACCTTGAGAAGTAACTCAGATTAGATTACAAATAATGGATGTAGAACTCAATGGATAACTTCCTTCATTAAAACATATGAGAGAAATAATTACAACATAATAAAGCTCTTAGCTTTGCCTTAAATTCAATAATTTTTCATCCTATCATCTCTTATCTCTTATCTCTTCTCCTACATCCTGTCTAACAATTGTCCATCTCCTATCTCTTAATTATCTCTCATTATCTCCTCTATTTTCCTCTAGTTCTCTAATTCTCCCCCCTTCCTCTTTGATCTATGTTTTCATTTAAATATACAATGAGCAGAGGGAAGTTACAACAAAGTTTATTACAAAATGATTTCCATTACAAATTTGGATTGTACAAAACAAATTGATCTATAATATCATATCTGAAAGATCTTTCCATCAACATTCAACAGGAACAAGTCGAATTTGCTATCGCAACTGGAAGAATTTGGAAAACAATCGCAACATAGATATGAGAAAATCGTCTTCAAAGAACATTCTGTTTCTATTAATACAAACCAAATTTTAGAAAAAATCTCATGTAAATTTTGGACAAAACCCATGTTTCGAATTTTCTAGATTCTCCTTCATTTGTCTGAAACATTCAATGTAAAACTGCCACTTCTTATTCCATCAAATTTCTGAGTTGGAATATTTAATTGTGAGCTGGAGATCAAATTTGCAATCTGGAAAAGATCTTGGAGTCTAAAATCATGAGTCATGTTATAAAAAATCCATTAATAAACCATCATTGGTAAAATCATGCATAATAATCGTCAATTTATTAAAAATAAAGGAGAAAAGGAGTATTTATCCATAAGAGCATAAATAATTATAAAATGGAATTATATGATAAATTATGATAAATGACGTGATAAAGAAGGTTAGAATGGATGAAATGGGCGTCAAAAAGTGATAATAATAAGGAAAAATTAGTGGCCCAAAAAACAAGACTCCTCTAATAGCTCCAAGGGCTTGCACCATCTTTTCATTAGCAAAAGAAAAAGAAAAGTATCTACAAAGCTGAGTTGTTAATACACCCCAATCTGTTGTCTCACGTTTTAGCTCATCCTGCAAATACCAAGCTTACGAAATATTTCCCAAAGAGTGAATAAATAGATGAGGCAACATTTTAACTGCTACTCCATCAACCCTCTATATAGAACAACAATGCGCAACATGGTCATGGATAGAAGTATGACCATTATAAATAGGGATGTTTCTTAGAAGCTCATTCAGTGGAGAAAATCGATATAACAAAACAACTTTAACAATGTTCCATTCTTGAAGTTGATCTCGATGCATTTCCCACCATCTCGTGGGAGTTGCTTGCAAAGAAACGCTCATTACATGGATCTTCTGGCATTCTTCTATGCAAGAGTAAATTTATTTAATAAATTTTACGACAAAATTAGAATCATTAAAAATAGGATGCTCGTGTACCTCGATACTAATCCAACGGACACATCGAACAATAGCACAATGTTGGGAGTGGATTTCATGAGCACCTTGTTGCAAAAATTCCATTGCAGCCTCAGAGCAAACTTTAGTACTTTGAATACTCCTCCAACTGATGGAACCAACTACAATGGGGTTAATATAATCTTCTCTCTTCCCAATGGTTAGTTTATATAATTAGTCCACGAAATTAGGGATTCAACATCATCCACAGTTTCGATAAATCTTGAACAGTGATAAGTATATAGAGGTTGTATAACACACATTCCATCCACTTCAAAATTTATAATCTCCAACTTTAAATCAATGAATAATAATTATCGAAATACCAAATATTTCCCAATAAAGCCGGGTATGGATATGTATTCCCAATAATATTAATAACTTTAAAATATGCATAATTTTTAACACCATCTATATCAACCTCAACATCCTATAATCTTCCAACAGTAATAATGCAATATTGGTTTTCCATTCGCAACTGAATATGGGAATAGACCAACTTAGCTTTTTCGAGAGCTTCCTAGGTTTTTCTCAGTAAAACGTTAACATCTGACCCCAAATCCAACATGGATTTCATGCTTTGAAACCTTGCAATGTAATCCTATACCTATAACTCCCTTCCAATCTGCTTGTTATTCCTTTGTACCCGTCTGGAATCCCACTTAGGTAGGTTTGCAAAAATCAGTTCCTTAGAGAACGCATCATCCTTAACAATAATCTTCAACCTTTTCCGTAACTGACAAGTGAGTTGTTAATCATTCATAATTTTTAAGAATAACTTAAACCAATCCATTATCAGTTGGAAATATTTTGTCAACTACTTATCCTCATGGATCCTTACTTGTCCTAGTTGTTCACTACGCTATTCTTGTGAAGAAATTAATTGACAAAAAACTTCGGCTGCATCCCTATAATACTCGTTTTTCTAATTTGGATAATAATATTTCTTAGGAGATGCAGGTCTTATAATAGTAGGCTAATCAGAAGTTCCAATATAAATTCTCTTCTTCTTCCCTCCCATGGTGACAATATTGATATTTTGTTGCATTGTATGACTAGGCTTCCGGGGTTCTACACAAGCTAAATCGGCTTATTTAGCCTAGTTGTGTTCCTCCCACCAACCAATAAGTTCAGGGAAATATTCAGTTGCATGGGTATTCATGCGGTAGTAGGAACACCAAGGTCTTTATGGCATATGGCATTCTCGAGAAACATTTCCTTCCTGTTATCGGGAAAACTAGTGTCTATGCAAAGCTGCTAGTCCCACTAAGGCTGGTAGCTACCTTAGAAACAAACAAACTAAAACTACTTTCGTTTTCCTTTATGAGAAATAGATAAGAGGGGAATAAGGTGACCAACCTCTGTCTTGTGCTTGGTTCCTTGCTCGATTCCTCTCCCTTCTGATAAATCTTTGCTACTCGCTTCCTTGTCTACCCAGCTTTACAGAGCACCTGTAGAATCAAAGCAGCATAACACTATCCAAGAACATATATCTATTATCATAAACAATATAGGACTAGATATATATTGACCACACAAATGCACATAACATCAATTATACAAGAATGTGGAGGAAAGCTTGAATAGCTTTATTGATAATCAAGAAAGAGCAAAGAGGATTACAACCAATTTTTCTGACCCACCATCATCCTCTCAGCAAGAAATCCCTTCTTCACCTCATGAAAAGCTTAGATCACCCAACACTATGATATTGCACCAAGAAACCAACAGCACTTCCTTACAAGATACAAAATTCCAGCCTCCTGGATCTCTATGATGAGGGATCCATATATGGATATTTCCAAGGGGGGTAAGTCAGCTTTTGAGAGTTGATTAGTGTCCTCTCTCTGATAGTTCTTGATTCCACTTGGAGATTGACGATCTCTTATTCATCCCTGGGTGAAAGTAGAGAGGCAAGTGTCACAGGAGACGTTTCTCGAAGATTCCATGATCCTCCACCTTGCAGATTGATCATGCCATTTGTCCACTCTCGCCCATCACACCCCATAGAATGGATTTTCAAGATGCATCGCACCTACTATGTGTATTTAAGTGGGATGCAGCACACTTTTACCATGGAGTAGGTGAGATGGTCTAGTTTTGACCAGTTCTAAGTAGTTTTTCATGGAGAACTTCTGGGAGAAGATGTAATCAGTTGACCTTGTTCTTTTAGAGGTTGGAACAACACTTTTAGGGACTTAAAAGCCCTTGTTTTATGGACATTTATGATTGGGGTTGCAGTGTCAAAAAATGTCTATAACAGTTTCCCCCTAAAGCATGAGGTCGTTAATCTGTTGATGTCAGGTGAAATGCTTTATCATGACGATCTGAAGTTCTTTCAAGCTGGAAGGCGACCTGAAATAAGGTACAATACAATACATTATCTTCATAATATTTTCATGATCTAGCTGAGGTGGGCATTCCCATGCTCAGCTTTATAAATTCATTTTCATGTACATAAGACAGACAATTGTCTGAGTGTAGACTGATGATCCTAGTAGAGCCATCATCCGTTAGATTGGATGATTATCTGTGCAGTAATGATGTACATTTAATGTCTTTATTTTCCTGAATATATATCGCAGCCTGGATGGATGAAACTAGATCCAGGGTCTTCAATCTCGTTCAATCTTCACTCAAAGTACAAGTCGATCCATGTGAGACATGTTCTGGAGTCGAACATGGAAAGACTTCGCCTAATTACCAGCCAATGATGTAAGTTGTTAACAGGCACGAGAGGAATCACCGATAATGATGATGACCCTCAAGGTACTGCAGCACAATTCACGTGGTGTGAATAAGGGGCTGGGCGTTGAACACCACGCAAAATCTTTCAGTCGAAGGCCATTGATGTAAACCTGTCGCCGGAAGTGAGAAACTTGCCATTGAGGCATGCAAGCTTCAAAGTACTGAAAGGGTTGTTCCTAGATTGACTTCTTCGATAGCGAGCTGATGTCGACAAGAAGCGATCCGTCATAGGAGGGCCTTAATGAATCCCACATCAATGACATAGAACGGATAAAATGATTTTAATGAAGGTGAAAATGATCTGGTGATATAAGGTTCAGGGTGGCGGTCATGAAAGAATGGAACGTGAATGTATTGCAGCGGGTGAGACACAGGTGAATTCTCCGAGCAACTTCTCTTGAACATATCGGCGACACTGACCTGATGGATCGGTAGCATTAACCCCAAATATGGATGGTGTGATGGAACCATGGTGATGTGACCAGTGAATTGAACAACCCAACCTGACTCGGATGCGAAGTGAAAGTGTCATGTTCAAGACCAACTTGCTACCGATAAAGTTTCTTCAAGTTTTCTTCCCAATTTTCCCCAATCATTGCTGACCAGTACCTCTTTATTTTTTTCAAGCTTGAGGAGGATAACATATGCTGGTTCTATAATTTTCCCTTTGGGCAAACCCATCGCTATGTTTTAACGAGCCTAGCGATAGTGAAACTCGTTCTTGTCTGTATGGACAAGTTTGTCGCTATTCGGTTTTAACTAGTTTAACGACAAGGATAACTCGGTCCTTTTCAATTTTAAAGACTCTGAAAAAGGGACGTAAAGAAAACTCCAATAATCCTTTTTCGTCATATACTCCCTTGAGTCCAAAAAAGTATAAAACAATACGAAAGGGATGAATTTTCGGTACTTTTAACGAGCCGAACAAAACAAGCGCTCGATCTTTTTGTGTAATGATCCCTCAAGTCCATAAAGATTAAAATCTAAAGGAGGGATAACACTTCTGGTCCCTTTAACGAGCTGGAGAGGCCAATGGCTCGACAATCTTTTCATGTTTTATGAGTCAGTTGAAAAGAGCTTAAAGGAGACTCGTGTTTTGAGGAACGAGTGATAAATATGGGTAGCAGCTGATTCCAGGTAAGGTTTGGAATTCTCCAATCATGGCAATGTCACAAGGAAGGCTAACAGGATCACTCTTCACAGCTGTTCCTCAAAAGGGGTAAAAACTCAAATGGAGGTGAATGATCGGCCAAAACAAAGTGGAGGTGATGATGAGAACACGAACAAGGCTTCAAAGGCTGATGGTAATACATTCACAATGGTTATTTACCATAGAATGGTTCATTTTTTAATGAGCTTAAACTCTGGGGGAACGTTTGCTTATTGCTTATGTTTATTTTTTAACGAGCTTGAATTCCGCGTTAAAACTGCTCGATAAAATGGTCATTGATTGTCTTGAATTTACCATTGACAACTTTGTTCTTTCAACGGTTGTACTGCTTGCTCAATTGCTTCATCAAACTAGTTAGAAACAGACAATATATGTTTGAAAAATGAGTTAAAACACTAATATTTTACTTGAATTATGTGAAAAGTAATTTAAAAGTGCTTTTTACCTCTCATTTTACCATTTCATTTGAACTTTGGTTTGTTGGAGCTTTGGAGGTGCTTTCCCCCTTGATTTTCACTAGCTAATTCCAGGAGATTTTGTGGACAATTCTCGGTGCTATCTGGACCAGGTAGGAGCTAAACATGAGCTCTTTAATTTCATCCTTTCCATTTTTCATTCTGAGCATTTTTTCTAGTTTTTCTGAGCCTCTGGGGTTTGAAAAACTCACCCTGGCTCCATTGCACCTCTTCTACATCGAAAGGTGCGATGCATGCTCGCTTGGCCATTGGCCAGTCATCATGCATCCCACATAGAACACTGCTGGTGGTGCGATGGACACAAAGAGGGCCATTTATGCACAATTTTTCATGGAAATTTTTGCCTGTTTCTTACCAAATCAGGACCTTGACTCTTCTATTGCTTGTTTTAGAGATTCATTGGAGAAAAATGCCTGTTACATGGTGAGAACGTGAGCATGAAGAAGAAGACATGCTTGCTTTACATGATCTGGTTACGGTAAATGCACTGCAGAACTGTGGCCTGTTCAAGTTTTTCTGCATCTCTTGCATGAGGCAACAAATCAACTTGTTACAGTATTTCCTTGATGCATGGGATCCTACCACCCAGGTGTTCTAGATTAGGGGCAAGTCCATCCCCTTGACTGTCGTGGACATCTATTTTTTGACTGGCTTATCGAGGCAGGGTGCCCCTAAATCATTATCAGGTTTGGCCCATGGGGGTGAATCTGTGAGAGATTACATTCACAGGTATTGCAGAGAGGGATCGCAGCCGAGTAAGGACGGAAAGATCATTATCCGAGATGTCACTGAGAGGTCCTTGAGGACCATTCTTTTCACTTTTTCTACCACACAGGTTACCACACTGAATCATGCATAGTAGCGCTTAAGGTACAACCCGATACGGGGTTGCACTAGTGGAATCCCGTCATAATCCATTAACTCGTAGGCTCCTTTTACTAACACTTGCTTAAAAATATAGGGGCCCATCCATAAAGACTTGAACTTACTTGCTCCCAATTTATCGGATTCCTGGTCATAAAGTAAGACCAAGTCACCTTCTGAGAAGACACGGGGTTTGACATTCTTGTCGAACTGCGCCTTGACTCGTTTCTTATGGGCTTCATTAGCCAAAGTAGCATCACGACAGGTTTCATCCAATTGGATTAGTTCCAAGAAACAAGCCTCCTCTTCTGAAGTTCCGGGGAGAAGGTCGACTGCGAGTTTGAGGGACGAGATTTCACACTAAACTGGTAAGATTGCTTCTAGGCCATACACCAGTTGAAAAGGTGTAAACTCGATTGCATTTCTTACCAATGTTCGGTATGCCCACAAGGCTGAGTACAGGATTAGGTGCCAACTCCTTTTTTGGACTCCAATCATCCTTTGCAGCATCCGCTTCAGGACTTTGTTGATTGCTTCAACCTGTCCATTGGCCTGTGGGTAATATGGAGTAGAGCTGTCGTGGGACAATCCTAATTTGGCAGCCAATTCAACCATCAAGTGATTGCGAAAATGTGATCCATGACCTGTGACTATAGCCTGTGGAACGCCGAATTTGGCAACTACATGATTAAAAAAGAAAAGGGCAGTTGTTTCGCCAGTGTTATCTAATGTAGGCATCACCTCAGCCCATTTGGTAAAATAGTCTACGGCGACTAGGATATACCCATGCCCCCTGATCGAGGTGGTGTTACATGTCATGAAATCAATGCCCCATTTGGCGAATGGCCCAACAGCAACTATCGGTTGCAGAGGAGTGGTTTTCTGGTTTTGCTATCGAACATTTGACATGCATGGCAACTTCTGACTGCGGTTATGCAATCTTTGAACATTGTTGGCCAGAAGTGTCCTACTCGTAATTTTTTTTTGTTGTAGCGTAACTAGATTGATGCCCCCCACACACACCTGCATGGCAATCATTGAGGACTTTTTCGGACTCCTCGTGGGTGAGGCACCTCCTCAGAACTGTATCGACACCATGACGGTAGAGTGTATCACCAACGATCATGTAGTCTTTTGATTGGTATCGAATACGTTTTTGTTCCGAGCGGGAGGTATTAGACCTATATTTTTGGGTTTGGAGATAGATGATTATATCTCCATACCACGGATTGCTTGAAGATATTAGAAATAATGATTCATCCACGATGGTTTCTTCAGATGTTTCATCGTTGGAAGACGATGGGAGATCGCATAGTAATTCCACGAAAACCAGGGATTTCTTCGATTTGGATTTTACAAATTCCAGATCAAACTCTTGGAGAATTGATATCCATTTCGAATATATGCGCCCCAACAACTGTCGCGACAATATATAAGTCATGGGGTTGCAATCTGACAAAATGGTATTTTTTCAAAAGAGGACATAGTGTCGAAATCTCTGTATCGCTTGAAGAGCTGCGAGAGCCAGCTTTTCAACATAATAATAGTTGCTTTCTGTATCATTTAAGTATCTACTCAAATAATATATAGGATGTTCAATTCCGTTGTCTTCTTGAACTAAAACCATTGCGATGGTTGTATCCGCTACAGCTAGATACAGGTTAAAGTCCTTTTAATAATCAGGAGCATACATTAATGATGCTTTCAGTAGGGATTCTTTTAAAGCATCAAAGGAAGCTTGCGTGGCTTGATCCCAGACGAAGGGTACTTCCTTTTTCAATAGACGTGTATAACCTTTAGCAAGTTCGGCATAATTTGGAATGAACCTCCTCAGAAAGTTTGCTTTCCCTTGGAGTTTCTGAATCTGAAGAAAATTTGAAGGTGGACACAAATTTATGATTGCCTGAACCTTGCATGGGTCGAGACGAATCCCGTCTTTTGAGACTACAAAGCCAAGCAAACGACCAGAACTGACACAGAAGACACATTTGTGCAGATTGAGTCGTATCTTGTAGTGTCGGCAACATAGAAATATCGCTCTCAAATGCTGCGGATGATCGGTCCACTTTCGCGAATGAGCCGAAAGGTCGTCAAGATATGGTTGAAAAATGTTTTTGATGTCATGGAAGGCATAATTCATTGCCCTCTGAAATGTTGCCCCTGCATTCTTTAAACCAAAGGGTAATTAGCGATATGAAAATGTGCCCCACGGACAAATAAATGCAGTCTTTGACTGGTCCTGTGGGCGGATATTTATTTGATTATACCCGGAGAATCCATCCATAAATGAAAAGATTTCACATCCGGCGCATTCGTCAATTATCTGGTCAATAAAGGGTGTAGGGTAGTTGTCTTTCAGACAAGCTTGATTTACATCCCTATAATCGACGCACACTCTAATTGTTCCTTGTTTTTTCATCACAGGAACAATGTTCGATACCCAATCGGTTAGAGTAACTAGGTAAATAAAACTAGCATGGAGAAGTTTCTCAACTTCTGCCTTGATAGCAGTGGCTTTCTTGGGGTGCACCTGCCGCAGTCGTTATCGTACCGATTTGACATCTGGATACATCTTGATTTCATGTTCAACTATACTTGAGTCAATGCCTGGAATTTCATCATATGACCAAGCAAAGACATCTCTGAATTCGCGAAAAAGAGCGTTATATATTTCCAGTTCTGAAGGAGAACAGCATTTGCCAACATAAATATTCTCTACAACATCTGTTTTGGTCGAGATATTTATGGCTACAGTCTCTTCAATATTGGACAATTTTCGCTCGGAATCCACCGTGTTAACAGTATTTGATAGGAAATCAAAAACTGAAGGATGATGCAGGTCATCAGGAATATCTTCTTGATGATCCGGAAGATGAGAAGGATGGTGGTAATCTTCCCATGGCGCCCCTTCAATTGTCATTGACTAAACAATTCCTTCGTCGGTGTAATGCACTTGTGACCAAGGATCTAAAGGGGTGCCATATTCCTTACACCTATCTATCCAAACACTCGATGAGCGTTGATTTGGGTTTGCCTCCCATGCCAAAAACATTGATTGCTACAGTATTTCTATTGGGCTTGGAGGCAATACCTGCGGATGATCCATGTTAATATCGTTTTCTGAGATCTTTTGAGTCGAAGATATCATATTGCAGGTTCCTACCATTTCCACTTCCGCCAGATTGATTGGAGGCGGGAGGGAAAAAGTCCCCATTAATATAGGGTATTTTAGTAGGCCTACTCCGATATTTTGAAGCAAATGGGAGCTTCCATGGATCATCGGAATGCTTCCTGTAACTTGAGAACTATTGGGGAGAAATGTTTGTTGGTCGACGATTGTAATTCCTCCTTGAAAAGGAAATGCAATCTTTCTAAAGTAGGTCGACACAACCGCAACCATATCATATATCCATGGTCTTCCCAGTAGGATGTTGTAATCGATGCTTCGGTCGATTACTTCGACATCTATTTCTACTGTTTTCCGCCTTAGTGCGACTTGCAAGTTACTTAGGATACCATACAGGGTATATGTTCGTCCGTCAAATGCTTTTAATGTCGTGGAAGATCACGAAAAGGTTGGAGATCCTAAAGTTTTCCAGCAACTCATCGACATAATACATGTAGATGCCCCCTCATCAATAATTGTTCGATGAATAGTTTTGTTGAGGGCTTTCACCTGAATGAGAAAAGCTAGTTGAGCTAGTAACTGAAGATCGTATCCTTTGTGATTAAAAGACACAAGATTAGAATCCTTTGGGTCTATCCCACCTATAGCTAATAATAAAGCCTGCTTTTGGGATGGGAAATTTTGTAGTACTTCAAGTGTCGACATAGCAGATGGTGATTGGGCCAGATCTTCCACTATGTTATAATGTTGTGCTGCTCTGGCACGAGGATTAAATGTCGACTTGTGTACTACTCCCTTTGGCGGTTTTATTGTTAGCTCTGGAATGATGGTAGGCGCAAATTCTGTCGAAGTCATTGTCGAACTACTAGGTTGATCCTTATCCTTGTTGTTCGACAGCTGTGGATTCCTGTAATCTTTACTCCTTGTCGATATCAAAGCATCATTTTGCTGTTTTGAAACCGACAACATCAGCACTTGGGACGGGGAAGCATTTTCACTAGCAACTATTTGTCCCTAGATTTGGAAACGGATCAGTCAATACCGCCGAGGTTTTTGAATTCTTGAAGAATCTTTTAAGCTCAGCTTTATGTGGACAATCTCTTGTCCAATGATCCTCATCATATATTAAGCATGGACTTTTTGGTTTCCTATCTCCAGGAGGGTTTGCAGAAGAATTTTTAGGCGAGGATTCCTCCTGTTTCTTCTTCTTCCCTTTGTTTTTCTTCTTGCCTCCTGGTTGCTTGGTTTCTTTGCCTTTGTCAGTCGAGACGACATTTACTTCTGAGGCGAGAAGTTATTCTTTTGCATTTTGACTGGAAATCTTACGGGCCTTTTTAGATGTAGCCTTTGTCAATTTCGTGTCTGTCGCACCAATCACGCCATTGCCAGCATGAGAGTCATTGTTCGATTTAGGAGGAGGAGGGACGGAAAATTCCTGTCTGGGAGCGTTATGCATTTTATCGTAGAGCGCACCAGACTGAGTATAAATCAAGTCTAAATATTGTGCACGAGCAATAACCTGCTCTTCAGTGATGACTCCTCCTTTTTGCCACATCTTCTATAATGGAAGGTAATAATGACTTATTAAACCATTCAGCTAAAAGCTAATCAGGAACATACGTTTTTACCATTCTACGACGACGTCGCCACTCATGAATATGATCGAATATGTGAGTGGCCGTTGTTTGCTTGAAATTGTTAAGAAGTTCTGTTCCCATTTCGTACCTTATCGGTAACTGAAAATGGGTTAAACAGGTTGTGGCTAGGGCACTGAAGTTGTCAAACGAAGCTCTGGGTAACTCGATATACCACTTTGCTGCCAGACCAATTAACGTCCTCTGAAAAAGGCGAAACCTAATCGAATCATCATTTAGTGTGTTTGATGAACACCATAGATGAAATGTCATCACATGATTTGACGGGTCTTCACCCAGATTTCCATGAAACTTAGGAATATCTAACGGAAGTTTATGTGGAATCGCTGGCCACCAAGGGGCATAAGCAATCAGATCGTTTGTTAACCGATTTAGATTTGGTAACTCTAAAGTTGCCACGAAGGGTAACTGTTGATTCAGGTTTGGCGAAGCATACCCAGGATATGACAGAATTGCCTGAGCAGTTGGTCTTTGCATACCAGCATAATGCATTTGATGTTGGTAACTTTGGTAAGGTTGATGGGCATAGCCATTATAGAATGGTTGATTTTGACCGTTTTGAATATAGGCTGCCCACTATTTGCAAAGGTTTGTTGCTCAGATCCTTGGTATATTTGTTGGAATTGCGGTTGTTGGTATTGCACCAGCCATGGTTGCGAAGCCATGTGCTATTGTCCAATACTGACCGTTTGACCAAGATGAGGGGTAATTGTACCTTTTTGGGCCTGTGCCATTCCACTAGTTGGCAATTATGGCTAAGTCGCAGGGATAAGAGGCTGTTGCATTACAACCAGAGAAACATGAGGTTGGCACACAACAGGCAACGCTTGTACTTGCGACACCGTCTCGATAGCCGACATAGTTGGTATATTTGACATGGGTAAACATTGTTGCATTGAATATACAACTCTTGGTTGCTGAGGCAGTATTGGCACCCAACCGCTAGATGTAATTCTAGCATAACCTGAATTTTGTTGTGAACTCACGTATGGTTGTCCTCTCGGAGGTGACAATGAAAGCGTATACTGCCCCCCATAGATCGGTAATCCAGTACTCAAAGGAATTGTTTGTCCTTGAGAACCAGACTGCCCAAATTGATACCCTGGAGGATCAATTTGCTGAGACTCAACATAAGAGTTCTCGGATACTATTCTGGATGAACAAACAGGGATAGACCATACTGTCGAAATGGCCCCTAAGTGGGCTCCTTCTAGCGATTAAGAGCTAGTTGGGATAGATGGTATGCCGACGAACATTGATGGAGTGACAGCAAGAAGTTCTGCCGTCGCTGTGTCGGATGACACAGTCCTAGATGTCGACGACTGTTTAGACATTTCTAGTCTATCCAAAAGATTGCCTAGCGATTCTACAGGAGCTTCCGATAATGGTAGACTAATTTCTGATGAAGAAGGATATAGGGTGATCCCGACCCCAAACTGCGATGGAGTACTAGATGGAGGATCCTCCACAATCTCTTCTATAGCAATCAGACCAGGTGGAAGAGGTAGACCGTTAGGTCCGTAGAATTTTTCTGGTGCTGAAGAAGGTATAGAATCTGCATCGATAGATGTTTGGGGAATAACACCTTCTGAATCAGCTGTAAATGGAGCTGGTTCAGTAATACAAGTGTTTAACTTCACACTAGGATCAGTTCTACTACCCTTTCGTGGTTGCTGAACTTCTTCTGTAAAGGCAAGGATACCAGAAATGTTTGGAGTAACCGGAGTCTCCGATGGTGTTGGAACACGTGTACTAACTTTACCAGGGGATTTGGAACCGGTTAAATGAGTTTGCTTTGTCCGTAACAGTTTCGATTTTGGGGACAAAGATGGTTGACTCGTAAGCCTCCGCGAACGATGGGGTTTCAATTGAATTTCTTCCATGATTACGGATTACTCGATCAACTAAAAATCAAGGGGAAGTATGTTTCCGAGGTAGATGAATTTTAGACGCTTTGACACAACTTGTTTTTTCAATTTTTAAGAGTCTAGCAAAAAAAAAAGATGACTCTAGTTGCCTTCGATTTTTAATGAACCTGAAGTGACAAGTGCTTAGATGGACCTTTTCCTTTAAGGAGTCTGAAAAGGAATGAAAGGGACTGCTATGGAAATCTAGACAGAGGGATTACAAAACCAATCGCAAAACTGCAAAATACTTTTTACGGTATGGCAGTCAATCTTCTTGAATGCTGTGTTCAGTGCATTGTGATCGATAGGGCGACAGACACGGCTTCCTATGGATAAAGGATAAAGCCTATTGTGGTCTCCCAATATATACTCGACGGTACGTGGGAGCACAAGTCCGTACTAGCACTTATCGTCTCAAGGTGGAGGAATCACCCAACCAACAATGAGAACAACATTTACTAGGCTTAACGACGCCAGAATACGTCTCTAGCCTAGACTTCTAGATGTTGTGTGTTAGGTTCCAAACCGTTTTTAGATTCATTAAATTTATTTTACAGTTGATCTTGCTTAAGAAATTTACCTTTCAAGTTCACCACGTGATGTAGATGTACAATTCCTAAAATGCAATCTAATATGATAAATAGTCGTTTAATCTTCTTTTTGCAATGAAAATCCTAGCTACTAAGGAAAGAGAGATGGCATTCTTTCAACATAGAGTAGAGAGCACACACTATATGCACTGTCCTAAATCAAACCAACAAACAGTCTAAATGCAGATGCACATGCATGTATTTGTTTTCAGCCTTCTTAATGTGTGAATGTTAAAAAGAAAGCTAAGCGCAAATCTGAATTATTTTTCAAAGCGACGTTACTAACAAGTTTCTTTTCAAGACAAAATGAGGACAATGACGACACTTTGCGATTTTGAAATGAAAACTTGCTTTCGACACTTGAAAAACTACTAATTCAAATCAAATACAAGAGTAACAGTGTAATTGACTATCAAGAACAATCATATTTTCTTCTATGACTGAAAACGATACTTGCGACACTTTCAAATCAAGAAACGACAATACGATTACGCTACTTCTTTGTAAAAGAGAACTGAAAATGGCTCAAAATACATAAAAACATTTACAGTCCTTTGCACAATAGATGCGAAATAATGGCAAGGAAGGGGGTTTCAACAGAGGTGTACTGACTATAGGCCGCAAAACTCTTGAATAGAGCTAAAAAGAGTGAACACAAAAACAAAATCTAGGAGCAGGAAAGGCCTTGTCTGATCAGCGCACCTGTAACACAGTGAACTGGAGATGCAATGCACCTACTACACTCAGGAAGTGCGATGCATCTGGAATTCACAGAAGAGACAGTGTGCTGGACCAGGGACGAGACTTTAACTGGGTTCAGGGTCACAGTTTGCAGCTCAGTTCAGGGATTTAGGCTGAGCAAGTGGTAATCAGTAAATCAATGTTGTGGGGGAAAGTATCCAACTCGGAATGACCCTAACCCACTCTAAGGGTGACAGTTCCTTAGCAACAGCTGAAAGCAAAGCTATCTAAAGTTTCTTCTTTATGACATGCAAGAGATAGAAGGAAGAGATCCACTTACCGATGTCTTGCGCAAATGGTCGATCCAATCTCCTTCGTTTGCCGCTTGCTCCCAGATCCAAGTCTTTTCACGGGCCCAGCTACACGAGATCCTGCAAATAAGACAAGAAAAGGAAACTACGAGAGGCGTGCATTCATAATCGATTCAAGGATTAGCATAAATCAAAGATGCAAGTAAGACAATACACCATTGAAACACATGCGAATAGAAGAACCTCAAATGCTTTATTAATATATGGAAGTAAGGTTCAGGTGGTGACACAACCATGAGAGGTCCAATCTAGCATCACCTTCCCGACGGAGAGAAATCTCTTCTTCACCTCCCTCAAGCAATCACCCAATGCTCACAACTGTAAACCAACAGCAATTCTTTGCACAAAATTCCGGCCTCTAGATCCCATGGGATGAGATCCTTATATAGAGTTTTGGAGTGAAGATAAGTCAGCTTGATGTGTGACTTGTTGTCCTCTTCAACTCCAGTTGTTCTTCAGTTCTTCACTCGGAGTTTCTACCTTCCACTTGGAGTTTTAGAAGCTCTTAACTCATCATTAGGCGAATCTTTTGATCAAGTGTCTTTTTGGAAGCTTCCTGGGCACTGGCACATTGAGAAAAAGATTCCTCCACATGTCAAAGTACGCCTAGCGCAGGTAGCCTTTGTTGCACTTGCGATGCAGCGCAGGTAGCCTTTGTTGCACTTGCGATGCAGCGCAGGTAGCCTTTGGAGCAGCTGCTTTGATCCAAAATTGACCTGTTTTTGAGTGTTTTTCAGTGGAGAACTGATTTACAGTGCTGTGGTTTGCTGACCTTGTTCCTCTAAGGGTAAGAACAACATGTTTAGGGACTTTGGATCCCTTAGATTATTGACATTTCATGCTCTATGCTGTAAGGCACAAAAATGTCTATAACAGTTGCCCCCTAAAGTATGAGGTCGTTTATCGGGTGAAATGCTTTATTAGGAGGATCCGAAGTTCATTCAATCGTCGGGAGGTGACCTGTAACAAAATACAATACAATACATTATCTTTTCATACTTTCTTTTCATGATCTGGCTGATGCGGGCATTCCCCATGCTCAGCTTTATAAATACATTTGCTGTACATAAATAGATGATCGTCTGATAATAGACGGATAATTCCCTGCTTTTAATTATCATCCTTTTAGTAGGATGATCATCTGCTGCACATGTCTATGTTTTTATCTCCTGAATATATATCACAGCCCGGATGGATGAAACTAGATCCGGGGTCTTCAAACTTGTCTGATCTTCACTCTAGTACAAGTCGATCCATGTGAGAATTTCTTGAAGTCGAACATGGAAAGACATCGCTTGATTACCAGTCAATAATGTAAACTGTTAACAAGCGCGAGAGGAATCACCGATAATGATGATGACCCTCAAGGTACTGCAGCACAATTCACGTGGTGTGAATATATGATCTGACGTCGAACACCACGCAAAGTCTCCTGGTCGAAGGTCATTAATGTATACCTATCGCCGGGAGTGAGAAACTTGCCATTGAGGCATGCAAGCTTCAAAGTACTGAGGGGGTGTTCCTAAATCAACGTCTTGGATAATGAGTTGATGTCGACAAGAAGTGATCTGTCAAAGGAGGGCCTTAATGAATCCCACATCAGTGACATGGAACGGAGCTAGTGATGATGGTGAAAACGATCTGTGAAATATGATTCAGGGTGGCGGTCATGGAAGGATGAAAGATGATGTACGGTAGTGGATGGGACCCGGTTGACACTTTCTGAATGACATCTCTTGAACATATAACGACACTGATGTGATGGATCGGTAGCATTACCCCATGTATGGATGGTATGGCGAGACCATGGTGAACGGACCAGTGAATGATAATAACCCAACCCGATATTTACGGAGGCAAAAGTGTCATGTTCAAGAGCGACTTGCTACCATTAAGCTTTGAGGTTCTTCCCAATTTTTCCCCAGTCATTTCTGACCAGTACCTCTTTATTTTTGTCAAGCTTGAGGAGTATAACATATGCTTGTTCTATAACCTGCCCTTCGGGCAAGCCCATCGCTATGTTTTAACGAGCCTAGCGATAGGGAAACTCGTTCTCGTCTAAAGACAAGTTTGTCGCTATCTGATATTTTTAACGAGCCCAGCGACAAAGACAACTCGGTCCTTTTCATTTTTAGAGAGTCTGAAAAGGGTACATAAAGTGGACTCCAGGGGTCCTTTTTCGTCATTTAATCCCTTAAGTCCGAAAAGGTATAAAACAATACAGAAGGGATGAATGTTCGATATCTTTATCGAGCCGAACTAGACAAGCGCTCGATCTTTTTGTGCAATAATCCCTCAGGTCCAAAAAGATTAAAATCTAGAGGAGGGATAGCTCTTCCGGTCCTTTTAACGAGCTGGAAGGCCAAAAATCGGCAAACTTTTCATTTTTTACGAGTCAGTGAAAAGAGCTCAAAGAAGACTCGTATTTTGAGGAACGAGTGATAAACAGGGATAGCAGCAGATTCCAGGTACAGGTTGGAATTTTCCAATCACGGCAGTATTACAAGGATGGCTAAGTGAAATCACTCTTCGCAGCTGTTCCTCAAAATAGGTAAACACTCAAGTGGAGGTGATTGATCGGCCAAATGAAAAGTGGAGGTGACGGTGCAAACACGACCAAGGCTTTTATGGCTGATGAATTTACGGTCTCAAATGGTTATTTACCGGTTCATTTTTTCTAGATGAGCTTGAACTCTGGGGGAAGCTTGCTCACATGCTTATGTTTATTTTTTAACGAGCATGAATTCCGCGTTAAAACTGCTCGGTTTTATGCATGCCCCCAGCATCATAATGACGCATGTCAAAGGAGGGTGCCCCCCAAGCTTCATTGCATTCAACTTGGTGGTTGGAATGAAGGTTTACCTTTGAATTTTGAAAAGGGGATTTGTTTCATTTTTTAATGAGGTTGACATAGTAAAAGAACTATCCTCATTACTCCTTGTTTCATTTTTTAACGAGGTTGACACGAGATAAGAACCGTCCTCGGAGCCCACTGTATTTACAGTATTTCCATTAGGGCGATGATCCATGCTGACAAAATATTTAGGAATCTTCCGAATCCGTTGGATATAGAAGATTTCATATTGTAGGTTTCCACTGTGGCTACTTCCACCAGATTACCCGCCGACGGTAGGGCAAAAGTACCCATTAAGGCAGGGTCTTTTAGGAGACCTACTCCAATATTTTGGAGCGATTGATTACTTTCATGGATCATTGTGCTACTTCCCGTAACTTGAGAACTGTTGGGGAGAAATGTTTGTTGGTCGACGATTGTAATTTTTCCTTGAAAAGGAAATACAATCCTCCTGAAGTAGGTCGACGCAACTGCAGCCATGGCATATATCCAAGGCCTTCCCAGTAGGATGTTGTAATCGAGGTTTCCGTGGATTACTTCCACATCAACTTCTACTGTTTTGCCCCCCAGTTCAACTTGCAAGTTACTTAAAATCCCGTATGGAGTGTATGATCGTCCATCAAATGCTTTTAATGTCGTTGACGATTTTGACAAGGGTGGTGAGCCTAAATTTTTCCAGCAACTCATCGACATAAGACATGTAGATGCCCCCTCATCAATAATTGTTCGATGAACAGTTTTGTTGAGGGCTTTCACTTGAATAAGGAAAGCTAGTTGAGCTGGTAACTGAGGGTCATATCCTTTATGATCAGAGGCCACAAGATTGGAATCCATTGGGCCAATCCCACTTATCGCGATAGTAAAGCTTGCTCTTGGGAGGGGCAATTTTGCGGTACCTCAAGTGTCGACATAGCGGACGGCAATTGGGCCAGGTCCTCTACTATATTATAATTTTGTGCTATTTTTGCATGAGGATTAAATGTCGATTTGTGTACTACTCCCTTTGGCGACTTTATCATTGGTTCAGGAATGATGGGTGGCACGACTTTGGTCAAAGTTGTTGTTGAACTACTAGGTTGTTTATTTGCCTTGTTGTTCAACTGCTTTGGATTCCTGTAATCTTTATTCCTTGTCAAAGAATTATTTTGCTGTTTTGAGGTGGACAACATAAGCACTTGGGATCGGGAAGCATTTCGATTAGCAACCAGATTTTGGCCTGGGTTAGGAAACGGATCAGTCAATATTGCTGGGGTTTTCGAACTCTTAAAGAGCTTCTTAACTTCAGCTATATGTGGACAATCTTTCGTCCAATGATCCTCATCGCATATATGACACCCTGTCGGGGGTTTCCCTTTCCTTTTCTTTTTCTTCTTGCCCCCTGGTTGCTTCAGTTGTTTGCCCTTGTCGGTCGACATGGCATTTACTTCTGAGACAAGAAGTTCCTCATTTGCATTTTGACTAGAAATTTTGCGTTTGCCAGTCACGCCATTACTGGCGTGAGAGTCAGTATTCGATTTAGGAGGGGGAGGAATTGAAAATTCAGGTCTAGGGGCGTCAGGTATTTTGTCGTAGAGCGTGCCCGACTGAGTATATACTAAGTCTAAGTATTGAGCGCGAGCAATGACTTGCTCCTCTGTTACGACTCCTCCCTTGGCCACATCTTCCGTTATAGCTGGAAGTAACGACTTTATAAACCATTCAGCTAACAGCTGATCGGGAACGTAAGTTTTCACCATCCTACGACGACGTCGCCACTCATGTATATGATCAGATATGTGAGTGGCCGTTGTCTTTTTGAAGTTGGTAAGGAGTTCTGTTCCCGTTTCATACCTTATCGGTAATTGAAAATGGGTTAAGAAAGTCGTGGCTAAGGAGCTGAAATTGTCGAAAGAGGCTCTTGGCAATTCAATGTACCATTTAGCCGCTGGACCTGTCAATGTCCTCTGGAAGAGGTGAAGTCTTATCGAATCATCGTTTAGAGTGTTCGATGAACACCACAGATGAAAAGTCATGACGTGATTCGACGGGTCTTCACCTGGATTTCCATTGAATTTAGAAATGTCCGATGGAAGTTTATGCGGAATTGCTGGCCACCAAGGGGCATAAGCAATTGGATCATTCGTCAGCCGGTTTAGATCTGGTAATTCTAGAGTTGCTGCAAAGGGAAACTGTTGGTTCAGGTTAGGCGAAGCATATCCAGGATAAGATGGTATCGCCTGAGCAATGGGTCTTTGCAGACCAGCATAATGCTGACAACTTTGACAAAGTTGATGGGCATAACCATTATAGCATGGTTGCCCATTACTTACAAAGACTTGTTGCTCAGGTCCTTGATATGATTGCTGGAATGGCGGTTGTTGAGATTGAACCAGCTCTGGTTGTTGGACCATTTGCTGTTGACCAATACTGGATGATTGACCAAGATGAGGAGTCACAGTACTTGTTTGAGCCTGAGTCGCTCCAGATAAGGAGGCACTACCCTGAGATTGTGATTGAGCCGCTGAGACAAGAGGTTATTGTATTACAACAGGTAGCGCTTGTACTTGCGACGCATTCGCCATAGCAGGTGTGGTGGTAATATTCGACGCAGGGTGTACTGGTTGCATTGAATATACAACTCCTGGTTGTTGGGGTAGTATTGGTACCCAACCGCTGGATGTAATTCCAGTTTGACCTGAACCTTGTTGTAAACTCCCATATGGTTGTTCTCCGGGAGGGAACAATGAAAGAGCATACTGCCCTCCATATGGTGGAAATCCAGTACTTAAAGGGTAAATTGGCCTTTGAAGACACATTGGCTCAATTTGTTGAGTTTCAACATAAGAAGTACCAGATGATAATCCGGATGAAGAAATAGGAACTAACCATATTGTCGCCCCCGATTGGACTCCGGCTTGTTGTTGACAATTTTCCGGGACAGATGGTATACCAGCGAACATCGTTGGAGTAGCAGCAGGAGGTTCTGCTGCTGCTATGTCAGACGACACAGTCCTAGATGTCGACGGTTGTTCAGACATATCTAGTCTATCCAAAAGATTTCTTAGCGATTCTACAAGAACTTACGATGCAAAAAGACTAACTTCGAAGATCAACGCAGGAATAGGAGGTGATTATGTTCCGTTTAAAATGAATTTTATTATGACGACGCTTTTAGACACAACTTTCTTTTTCACTTTTTAAGAGTCGAGAAAAAGCTAAAGATGACTCTAGTCTCCTTCGATGTATTAACGAGCCCGAAGTGACAAATGCTCGGATGGACTTTTTCAGTTATAGAGTTTGAAAAAGGCCAAAAGAAACTACTCTGGAGTTCTAGGCAGAGGGTGTGCCAAACCTTTCGCGAAACCACAGAATACGTTTTACGGTACGAGTGGTCGATCTTCGTGAATGCTGTGTTCACTGCATCGCGATCAGTAGGGTGGTCGACACGGCTTCCTATGGATAAAGGCTTTGTTCCTATAGGGGTCCCCCAATATACGCGACGGTACGCGGGGGCACAAGTCCGTATTAGTGCTATCGTCCCTCAGGAGGAATCACCCACCTTCGTAGAGATCGACAGTCACTATGTTTAACGACGCCGGTTCACGTCTCTACCTAGACCTCTACTGTGTTTCGTTATGTTTCAAAGCGTTGTTAGATAAATTCAGTTCTTTTTAGGTTGATCTTGCTTAGTAGTTTGCCTTTACGGATCACCACGTGATGTATGATACAACTCCTAAATGCAGTCTAAGAATGATAAGCAAGCTTTTTCAATTCTTTCAACTTATGAAAACCTTAACTACTGAAGGAAAAGAAAGACATCATCTTTTCAAACAGATCATAGAGCACACACTGATGCACTTTTCCTAAATCGACATGCAAACTGTCAAAATGCACATGCACAATGCAAGTATTTCTTTTCTTCTTCCTTAATGTTGATGTATTACAAAAAGAAAGCTGTTGTATAATTTCGAATTCAATTTCAAGTGAAAGAAAACAAGTTTTTGTCCAACAATCAAAAGAACACCTTAAGATTCACTCATTTCAACACAAGAAATACTGAAATTCGAACCATATAACGAAAGCAAATGCTCAAGCAGCTATGAACAGCAATAAACTAACTCTTAGAATCACAACGACACTTTCTCACAGGTCTAGATTCAAGAGGTCATAGCAAGACTAGTTCACTTTCGCTATGGGAAACTGTGAATGACAGCAAGAAATACAATAAGAACAATCACGGTTTCTTCATACAACTGAGGCAGAATGAAGGCAAAGAGAAGTGGTTTCAGCTGGGTATACAGGTTGACAACAGGCTGCAAAAACAATACTAAAAACTGGGCAACAGACAGTGGGGAATCCCAGTTGCACAAGGCAAAACTGGATCAGCGCAGGTGCTGCACTGTCAATCTGAGATGCAGCGCAGGTAGCCCCTTCGGGACCTGCGTTGCAGTGCAAGTAGCCTTTGTGGCAGCTGCACTGATGAGACAAGTCACGTCTCTCTCAGATTCCGGGTCACAGTTTGCTAAAAAATGAGCGGTTTTTGGCCAAATCAGAGGCTGTCAGTCAAGTATACACTAGAGGATGATTAAAGGAAGATGAACACTATCACAAAGAGCTAAAAAGAGTCCTTGTGGATCTGCTCTTCAAATCATAAACAGGCCCAGCACTGGGCTAGAGTAGCTGCCCTCTACTTTGCATTCGAAGGACTCGCATGCAGTTCGATTCGGTACTCTTTTGTTTAAGAAATGAATAGCAAGAAACACAAGCTACCAACAAGACATGGTCCCCAACGGAGTCGCCAGTCTGTTGTGGGGGAAAGTATCCAACTCGGAATGACCCTAACCCACTCTAAGGGTGACAGTTCCTTAGCAACAGCTGAAAGCAAAGCTATCTAAAGTTTCTTCTTTATGACATGCAAGAGATAGAAGGAAGAGATCCACTTACCGATGTCTTGCGCAAATGGTCGATCCAATCTCCTTCGTTTGCCGCTTGCTCCTATATCCAAGTCTTTTCATGGGCCCAGCTACACGAGATCCTGCAAATAAGACAAGAAAATGAAACTACGAGAGGCGTGCATTCATAATCGATTCAAGGATTAGCATAAATCAAAGACGCAAGTAAGACAATACACCATTGAAACACATGCGAATAGAAGAACCTCAAATGCTTTATTAATATATGGAAGTAAGGTTCAGGCGGTGACACAACCATGAGAGGTCCAATCCAGCATCACCTTCCCGACGGAGAGAAATCTCTTCTTCACCTCCCTCAAGCAATCACCCAATGCTCACAACTGTAAACCAACAACAATTCTTTGCACAAAATTCCGGCCTCAAGATCCCATGGGATGAGATCTTTATATAGAGTTTTGGAGTGAAGATAAGTCAGCTTGATGTGTGACTTGTTGTCCTCTTCAACTCCAGTTGTTCTTCAGTTCTTCACTCGGAGTTTCTACCTTCCACTTGGAGTTTTAGAAGCTCTTAACTCATCATTAGGCGAATCTTTTGATCAAGTGTCTTTTTGGAAGCTTCCTGGGCACTGGCACATTGAGAAAAAGATTCCTCCACATGTCAAAGTACGCCCAGCGCAGGTAGCCTTTGTTGCACTTGCGATGCAGCGTAGGTAGCCTTTGTTGCACTTGCGATGCAGCGCAGGTAGCCTTTGGAGCAGCTGCTTTGATCCAAAATTGACCTGTTTTTGAGTGTTTTTCAGTGGAGAACTGATTTACAGTGCTGTGGTTTGCTGACCTTGTTCCTCTAAGGGTAAGAACAACATGTTTAGGGACTTTGGATCCCTTAGATTATTGACATTTAATGCTCTATGCTGTAAGGCACAAAAATGTCTATAACAATCAATCACAGGGGTAGATCTAAAGAGGTTACTAGAGCCACCACAAGGGCAATTAGAGAGCTTGTAAATCAATTGTTCAATTCATAAACAAAACCCGGAGATAGACTGAAGCAGCATTGATCTACTTTGCACTTGCATAGAAAATGCAGTTCGAAGGCTAGCTGGCTTAACTCCAGGCTCCATCTGTAAGTTTATAAAGTAGAAAAATGCAGATAAACAAACAATCTATTTGCTCCCCAGTGGAGTCACCATTTTGTTATTGGGAAAACTAGTGTCTATGCAGAGCTGCTAGTCCCACTAAGGCTGGTAGCTACCTTAGAAAAAAACAAACTAAAACTACTTTCATTTTCCTTTATGAGAAATAGATAAGAGGGGAATAAGGATACCAACCTCTATCTTGCGCTTGGTTCCTTGCTCGATTCCTCTCCCTTCTGATAGATCTTTGCTACTCGCTTCCTTGTCTACCCAGCGTTACAGAGCACCTGTAGAATCAAAGCAGCATAACATTATCCAAGAACATAGATCTATTATCATAAACAACATAGGACTAGATATATATTGACCACACAAATGCACATAACATCAATTATACAAGAATGTGGAGGAAAACTTGAATAGCTTTATTGAAAATCAAGAAAGAGCAAAGAGGATTACAACCAATTGTTCTGACCCAGCATCATCCTCTCAGCAAGAAAGCCCTTCTTCACCTTATGAAAAGCTTAGATCACCCAACACTATGATATTGCACCAAGAATCCAGCAGCACTTCCTTACAAGATACAAAATTCCAGCCTCCTGGATCTCTCGGATGAGGGATCCATATATAGATATTTGCAAGGGGGGTAAGTCAGCTTTTGAGAGTTGATTAGTTTCCTCTCTCTGATAGTTCTTGATTCCACTTGGAGATTGATGATCTCTTACTCATCCCTGGGCGAATGCAGAGAGGCAAGTGTCACAGGAGAAGTTTCTAGAAGATTCCATGATCCTCCACCTTGCAGATTGATCGTGCCATTTGTCCACTCTCGCCCATCGCACACCATAGAAGGGATTTTCAAGATGCATCACACCTATTGTGTGTATTTAGGTGGGATGCAGCGCACTTTAACCGTGGAGTAGGTGTGATGGTCCAGTTTTGACCAGTTCTGAGTAGTTTTTCATGGAGAACTTCTGGGAGAAGATGTAATCAGTTGACCTTGTTCTTTTAGAGGTTGGAACAACACTTTTAGGGACTTAAGAGCCCTTGTTTTATGGACATTTATGATTGGGGTTGTAGTGCCAAAAAATGTCTATAACACTTCCTCATAACAATTATAACATCTAATTGGGCCTCTTCCACCCGGCATTCCTCCCCTTGGAGATCCTCCTCCTCACCCTCGAGGAGTCTCATTCACCCGAAAATCAGACCAGTCAAGATGATCAGTTAAAGCATCCAAGGATCGACATTGATCCGTATGGTGATTGGGTGATCCACAAAACTCACAAAACAAGTTATTTGGAACATTGGAATATTTTTGTAGAATAGGACATATCCAGGGAAAATCACCAAAAATTCGACAAGTCTCACAATAATCATTTACGGACATAACTTGAGGATTGGGAAATGACTAAAATTGCATATAGCCTTGATAAGGAAGAGATGATGATATTTTAGCAACTCCAAGAGACTGCGGAGGCAGAGGTCCCAAAGTGCGGTGACGAGCACTGTGTAACATGATGCCCCTCAACCTCACAGTGGGTACACCAAACATGAGATCTCACAAGACGTAAAGGTGCCAGATATTTTAACATGTCTGTCAATGTCGCAATCTAATTTAGAAGGTCCATAATAGAAGGATCTATTGAAGGGCCACCGATTTTGTAATCTTGCGAATAACTAGCCATAGCCTCAATTTGCATTCCTTACTCCAAAGAATCTTGAAGCGTGTCCATCTTATGTTCAGATAGTGGAATAAAATCCATTGGTAACATACTATTGATAAAACAATCTCTCTGGTGATGTGGATCAATAGGATAATATAATTTAGTAATAACATTTTTGAATCATTGCATGCATTTCCAAGCAGATTCCCCTTCCTGTTGGCTAATATCCATCAATTCCTCCAATACTTATTGATTCGACTGTGGGAACTTAAACTCTTGAATAAACTCTTGTTTAACCTGATCTATACTCGCATTGGGGTTAGCATCGACACATTTTATGAACCACCTTAATGCTCAATCCCACAATGTAGTTTGGAATTCAATGAGATTAGTAGCATCTAGAGTTTGACAAGCTCTCCAAACAACTTCACACAAATACAAACGTTGGTCAACATCCTCACCTCCCTTTCCTATGAACTTTGGGTATCTAGTAAGTGAACTAGGTATGACTCCAACCATAGTTGCTTGTGTTGAAGAAATAAGCATGAATCCTTAGGAACTTGGTTGAGAACAACTAGCTATACTTGATTGACTAACACCACTAGAACTACTTTTACCTTTAAGTGATAACTGAACTTTAATAAATTTGTGTACCTTTGAAAAGAGAAAATCTAGACTTTGATATAGCACCAAGAGAAGGTCAAGTAGAGGATGAGTCGTGCTACTGGGTTTTGGAGTTCTACATTATGGTATTGATTCATCCTCAAAGAAAATATGCCTCATCATGAAATTAAAATCATCATCTACTAGATTATCTTCATCTGGTATCACGTATCCTAAATCCTTCCAACTACTAGTGCATTAGAGTAACCACTTTTGATCCTTCCATTCCACTTCCACTGGTGATTCATATTATTCGAGAAGAATAACTTGCTCCCTTGCTTCCATTATAAAACTCTAGAGTCTCCATTTCTTTGTTTTGCATCACCGAACTCCTTACAATGTCACCTATGCACTGCAACTACCTTCTTCTAGCCCTAACTTCCAGCAACTTTCATTAACATGACTCTTCAGTTATTCTTGCCCTCTACAACACTCTGAAATCCAAAAACTTCTGCACCTATTCTAGATTCATTATAGGAACTCCTTCATGCTTTCACAGTGACACGATATTCCTCTGTGCTAATCCGCTCCCCTAGTACTAGAGACTTAAGTTGTCATTTAATCTTGTGGAAACACCAACAAATTATCTTCAACTAGAAATAATTTAATCGAGAGAGGGATCTCTTTTATCACCCTTTCTTGTATTCCAAATTTTAATATAGCTTCTGCGTGAGAGAATGAGTGGTACTTCTCAGTCACAAATTCCATGATATAACCTTCAAGAGTTGCGTTAACCCAAAAGTCAACAACTCTCATTAAATTTGTATCCAAGCAATGAAGATCAGTTAGATCGGTTCTGGTCCAATTTCTACACAACCTCAACTGTACTGCAACTTGCGATTTATAGTGGAAGTGAGTCAACCAATTTTCTAACTTCTCTCGGAATTCGCACCAAAATATCTCGTATTGTTCACAAGCAGGTTCAAAGTACAATATCTCTTCTTTGATCCAATTCAGGCTCTTTTGTCCCGGTTCTTCCTGCTACAAAATAAGGTAATCAACCCTTTGATGCCTTCATTTTTGGATATCCCAATGAGTGTTCCTTGGTTGCATGATCTAAATCCCTTAAGAAACTTGAGATTTGGATAGCAGAACCATTTGTTGGCGAAAAAGTTTAATTTGAGTTTGAGCGAGTGTTCAACCAAGGGTGCCAACAAAGATGTCTACGTAGTCTAGCACTTCGTCAACATTATCACCCTTTGGAACAAAGAACCATCTCACCTGAGGCGAGATAGAACTAAAAGGATGTAGGGGATATATATTTGACTAATTAGACAACTTGTGCAACTATTACCACATTCATTTACAACCATTCAAATCATGCACTTGACGTAAAATAAACATCTACATAAAATTTTGAAAAGGCCCATAAATACACAACTGAATATTGAAATTCCCATCCTCCATATATTATTAAATAATAGAGCTCAATTACATTATAGCATCACCAATATAACTTGTGGAAATTACAGACTGAAGTGCAGATATCAAAATCGATAAAGAATATAGAAACATGAAATTACAAGCTCACATCTCAAACATTACATAACATCAAAACGCTACAACACAATGCCAACATATACATGCACTATCTATATTCCTAGCATGATCTAAACCTTACAGCACCATCAAAACTTATTTCTCGCTTCGTTTTGTCTTCTTTTATAGTCACACTCACCTGATTTAGTCTTTGATTCCTTACTAGCTTAATCAATAATTTTCCAATACCTACGGCCATTACCTTGGTTCTCTATTGACTGCATCAAAATCAACTCCTAGTTCTTTGACACATGCCCTTATATTCCATTGTGCAAGTTCCAAAACATTTCACTATGGCTTTGATTTTCAGGTGCTATGTTTTCGATAGTTTTGTCCAAAACATCCTTCGCTACCACTATTCCTTCAAAAATAAATGACCCAACATGAGGACGGGGGTGCTTATATGATAATTTGTACAACCAAGGTTCTGAAGCTAATACTACTACACTTAACATTGCTTTTTTCAATAATGGGTTCAGTTGTGGAGCTTGCTATGAAATGAAATATAATGATGATCCCCAATGGTGTTTTCCTGGGATTGTGATGGTCACCACAACAAAATTCTTCCCACCAAACAACGCTCTCCAAAATGACAATGGTGGATGGTGCAATCCACTATTTTAGTGCTTTGACATGGCTGAACCTGCCTTTGAAAAGATCACGAAGTGCAAGAGTGGGATCATCCCCATCCTCTAGTAATTATATATCCCATCCCTAATTTATATCTAAACCCACTTCTTTGTAGCCTACATAATTGAAATAACTTTTTCCTTACCAATCAAGCATGGTAGGAAAGTAGCTTGTGACTTTATTGTAAATTTCATATTTTTGTCTTTCAAGAACCATAAAATGATCCCTACGAAAGCAACATTATTAGTATATTTTTACATTAATTAATTTTTGTGGGCTTAATATGCAGGGTCCCTTGCTTGATGAAGGGAGGAGTTTGTTTCATCATCAATGGGAAAATTCATGACCGTGGTATCACAATGATCTTTTGCACAAGCAAGTCACTCTGTTGAAGGCCTAGAGAGGAGCTTTGACATTTTGGGTTCATAAGTTGTCATGGTACCATAAATCTCTTCTGCATAAGAAAACCACTCAACCAGACGCTTGTAGAGGATCTTCGACATTTTTAGTTCGTGAGTTTCCTTTTTTTATGTTTTTCAATGAACATAAACCCTTTATCCGTAAGAAAACCAGTACAAACATGCACAAGTGTAAAAATGGTACATAACGTCTTAAATAAATATAACATTTTATATTGTTTTTCTTTAGGTTAGCATTCCTCTCTTGATTAACCACCGAATTGTGGGAGTTGTGAACAATTACAGTGGTAAGTAAGCCAAATATCCTTTCACCCACCTGATGACTAATCTACACAATTAAGATGCTTGGTAATAAGTGAAGATTGTAAATCGCCTCTAACATAATTTGCCTCTATATTGTAGAATATGAAATGGCACTCTTTAAGCCAGCTGATAAGCCAACATAACTATGAAGAAAAATACATATAAAAAAATGATCAAATGAAACACAGTTTGTGTCACACAAACATGCTGTAAATCTCATATAGAATTAAACCATTAACTAGATTCTTATATAGTAAAATTATTACTAATATGATTATCAATCAACACTGAAATAAATCTAACAATAGTACCAATATTCTAATTTTTAGCACTCTTCTAATTTTGATCACTGACCTCCCTAATAATTTGCAGCCCTAATTTTGCACGGAGAACACAAAATCTACTGACCAAATTGTCAGCAATTTATGTAACGAATTAAGCACTATTCCCAATGCTCCCCCTTAAGGACTAATGAGGATTTACTATCTTATCTCGTAGTGCCAAAAATTGAGTTTTTTCAACTGCTTTGGTGAAGATATCTGCTAGCTGATGCTCAATATTTATATGCTTGAATTCAATATCCTTCTTCTGCACCAAATCTTTAATGAAGTGATATTTCATGTCAAAATGCTTTGTCATTCTATGATGCAATGGATTCTTTGATAACTTGATGGCACTTACATTATCACAATAAATCATTGTAAGCTGAATTTGTTTTTCTCCAATTTCTTCCAAAAATTTTCTGAGCCAAAGAGCTTGTGTACCCGCTGAGGTAACTACAACATACTTTGCTTTTGTGGATGAGAGATCAACAATTATTTGTTTTATTGAGCTCCATACAATCAAACCAGAACCAGAAGAGAAACAATTTCCGAATGTGGACTTACAGTCATCAATACTACCTCCCCAATTTGAATCACTAAGTCCAACAAGATTGAGCTTTTCAGAAGAGTAGTAATGAATACCAAACTTTAGAGTGCCTTTCATATACCTTAAAATCCTCTTGGTTTCCTTCATATGTATTTTAGATGAATTTTTCATATACCTTGAAACAAGTGAAACTAAATATGTAATATCAGGCCTTGTGTGGGTTAGAAATATCAAGCTCCCCACAATACTTCTGTAAGTTTTCTCATCAACTAAATCGGCACCATCATCTCTACATAACACCTCTCCATAAGCACTTAGAGTATGGGATGGATTACAATCAAGCATATCAAATTTATTTAACATATCCTATGCATACTTTGTTTGACAAATTAAAATCTCATCCTTACTTTGATAAACCTCCATTCCTAGAAAATATTTCATGATGCCTAGATCTTTCATCTCAAATTCATTCATCTTAGAACTACTACCCATATACAATAGATCATCAACATACAAACTTATGATTAGAATATCAATAGCTTCTTGTTTGTAGTAAAGCGTAGGATCACTCTTACTTCTCTCGAAGCCATTTTCCTGAAAGCATCCATCAATCCTTGCATACCACACTCTTGGTGCTTGCTTGAGACCATACAAAGCCTTATTCAACTTGTAGACATTATTATCCTTTTCTTCCACATCAAAACCTTATGACTCCTCCACATATACTTCCTCTTCTAGGTACCGATTCAATAAGGCACCTTTCACATCCATATGATGTATGCCCCACTTTTTCCGAGCTGCTAAAGAAATCAACATTCTAATGGTATCATGTCTTGCTACTGGTACAAATTTCTATTCATAATCAATTCCATACTTCTGTGTGTATTCTTTAGCAACTAATCTTTCTTTGTGTCTTTCAACACTCCCATCATTGTTAGATTTAGTCTTATAGACCCATTTGGTGGCGATCTTTTTCTTGTCATGTGGAAGCTCTGTCCACATCCAAGTGTCATTCCTTTGAATTGAATCCATCTCTTCTTGCATGGCTTGCGTCCAAACCTCATTAGTACATGCATCTTCAAAACATGATGGTTCAAAATCAGCCTTGGCTAATAAAGTGAAATTGACTATCTCACCTATTGGGCTTTCTTCATGTGCTTGATTTGCACTCCTCTGATAAATATCACCCAATCTTCTTACCTTCCTTGTAGAGCTTGGAGAAGAAGTTGGACTTGAACTTGATGTTGAATAAGTTGATGAAGGGCTGCTTGGTGGAGTTAACCCACTAGTTACAAAAATATTATATGACTGCTCATGATCCTTATCAACAATTATATCATCATTCAAAATAGATTTTGTCTTCTCAACATGACCTTCTTTATGACCGTAAACCCTCCCTTCATAAAAAATTACATCTCTTGAGACAATAAACTTGTTATTTAGTGGATTATACAATTTATAAGCCTTCTTTCTCTCACTATACCCAATAAAAATACATAACTCACTCTCCTCCATGGTCAATCCACAAACATTTGATCTTGCACCCTTTCTCATTTTCTACAAGGGCTTTGAATTTCTTGAATGTATCCAGGGCTTCAATTTTTGCCTTCAAAAAATATAACCAACAATTTCATGAGTAATCATCAATAAAAGTGATGAAATATGATGACTTACCCAAACTCTTAGTCTGCATAGGACCACATATCTCTGAATGAACAAGCTAAAGTGGGTGATGAACCCTCCATGCAGTGGCCTTTTGAAACCTTTCCCTTGCATGATTTCCTTTAGCACATCCTTCAAAAAACTCCTTATGCTCTTCTACATTGGGAAAACTAGAAACTAATGCATGTGAGGTTAGAAACTTTAAAATGTGAAAATTTAAATGCCCATATCTGAGATGCCATAACCAACCTAAATCCTCATAAGCCGTATTTTCAAGATTGTTGTTATGTTCATCAAACCTCAAGGGAAACATCATATTTCTTGTGATAGGCACAACAGTAATCACCATATTTCCCTTATTCTTATCATAGATAGTACATGTCTTATTTTCAAAGATTGCTTTATAATTTTTCTCACATAGTTGTCCAACGCTCAACAAATTATGCTTCAATTGTGGAGTATAATACATGTCATGAATACTCTTTGTACCTTCTTTTGTTTGGACATCCATAGCTCCTTTGGCAGTAACCTCCAATGATTTATCATCACCAAACTGGATCTTGGATTTGAAACTTCCATCCTTTGTTGAAAGCAACTTCTCATTCTATGTCATATGGTTAGAGCATCTAGAATCTAGGTACCAAACATCTTTACTAGTATTTCCACCTTGGAATAAGATAAAAATAAGTGATATGGAGGATACTCACCACTTTCTTGAGCATATTTAGCATTTCTACCTTCTTTCAATCTGCATTCTCTTTCAAAGTGGCCATACCTGTTATGATAGTAACATTGAACATTTATCTTATCAAATCTACCTCCACCTCTTCCTCTAAAACTACCTCTTCCACTTCAGCCACATCTTCATCTAGCTCTTGAATAATTTTGGCTTTGCCATTTACCTTGACCTTGATTTCTTTTGGCACTACTGCTACTTGCGTCTTCATTCTTTGTAATTTGTAATTTAGAGGAAAATGCTTTCTCTACAGCTTCAAAAGTTTCCTTCAATCTTTCTTCATGAGACATCAAGGATCCAACCAATTGATCAAATTGTAGTTTTGTTAAATCCTTACTTTCTTCCATGATTACGGCAACATGATTCCATCTATGTTTTAAAGATCTCAATACCTTTTTAATTAAAACTTCATTACTTACAGTTTCTCCAAGTGTATCCATTTTATTGACCACATCTTTGACTCTGACATAATAGTCACTCACACTTTCAGCTTCTTGCATCTTCAAATTCTCTAACTCTCGCTTCAATGTCTGAAGCTTTACCACCTTAACTTGATCACTACCTTGGTAAGCTTTGTAGAGTCTCCCAGGCATCTTTAGCAGTTTTTGCTCCTAATATTCTTGGAAATAAGCTCTTATCAAGAGCTATTTGAATGTGAAACAAAGCTTGAGCATTCTTCTTCCTTGCTTCCTGTCTCGTTGTTCTTTCATTGGCTGTAAGGGCATTCCAATGAGCTGGCTCCTCATAACCTAATTCAACAATCTGCCACAAATCTTTTCTAATAGAAAAGGTTAGCATCTTAATGCATCAATAATCATAATTGTTCCCATTTGGTTAGAATTCGACATGATTAACTTTGGAGAAATTCGAACAATAAAAATTTAACGCAAAACAATTTTACCTGCTGTGATACCACTTGTAGAATATGAAATGGCTCTCTTTAAGCCAACTAATAAGCCAACATAACTATGAAGAAAAATACATATAAAAAAAAGAGCAAATGAAACAGAGTGTCACACAAACCTAGTGTAAATCTCATATACAATTAAACCATTAACTATATTCTTATGTAGTAAAATTATTACGAATATAATTATCAATCAACTGAAACTCTAATTTTGAGCACCCTTCTAATTTTGAGCACTGACCTCCCTAATAATTTGTCGCCTTAATTTTGCATAGAGAATACAAAATCTGTTCACTAAATTGTCATTAATTTACATAACAAATTAAGAAATATTCTCAACATATATTAATTACCGACTAATTTACATGATTAAAAAATTTTGTAATAAGAAAAATTAATGTGGAGGTGGAAGTACTGAGTTTCAAAGTAAACGCATCCTCCCCACATGCTTCCTTCCAAACACTTTCTCCCGCACATAATTATGAATAATAGATATATAAAAATGGTTATCATGATATCATAGATAATCAAATAATGCATAATCAAAAGGTACAGATTTTGGAAAATCATCGGACTGTATCTTTCCTCGCACCATCCCTCTTCTTGTAGAATTTTGGACTGTATCTTTCCTCGCACCTGTGGAGATGTAAGGGTCATTGCTTTACCATATCACAATATTTCCTCTTGCTTTTGCTGAATCAATTTAGAATACTCGAAATGCCATGCACAGTGCGGAGCTCCACACAATGGAAACCAGATCTGTGTGGAGTCGGCACTCCATCCTCTTTTTTTAATAATTCAAAATGATTTTCTTTTTCCAATTGGTCGAGGTGGAAAGTACCCATTTCTCAATATTTTGTTAGAAGCGAAGTTCCTTTTGCATGAGGTAGAACCAACGTCATGTCAGGTCAAATACACTGGATTGGAATCTGCCTCCTAATGTTTTGATTTGAGTTCAAGTTCACTCGTAAAATTTTGATATGAATTCAATTTCGTTAAATTCACTGCATTCAGACTTAGACAATATTGATTTTTTAGTGGAAAATATTACCTATTTTGAATGTTCCTGAATTTTTTAGTGGATAATATTAGTTATTATGTCGTGCAACATGGGTTCAATTCTCTTTAAATTCATGAAGCATGGGTTCAATTCAATTCTCCTTACAAGATTAAGCTACCATCTAGCAAAGGCGTCTAAATTAAAGCTGTCTAGCTCCCATCTAGAATATTACAATAGAGGGAGGAGTATAAAAGTGGTAGAAACATTTGTTTTGCGTAGAATGAGACCATAGAGGCTGAAATACGAGGGATTGTAAGATTTTTGAGATACACAGATAGATCTAGATCTGCAAAACAATAACAAGCTTGCAAGAGAAGGAAGGAAGCGAACAAGAATTGAGAAAAGAATGAAATTGATTCTACAATATTAGTTTTAGAATAAATACATAGAAGAAACTAAGTTAAGCTTAGTTGTCCATGCAATAACTAAAGCTAACTAAAGCTAAGTGTGCTTTATCTTATGTTAATGTGTACATGTGCCACATGCAAGCAATAAGTTAACTGGAGCTAATCTAGGTGCATGTACACCAACACAGCTAGTCTAACTGCATGTACACCAACACCCCCCCTTAAGCATAACTTAGGTGAGTGTGATGCAAAATGAATGAGTCCCGACAACACGGCCATTTTAGGTACCCATATACAATGCATAAAAAGGAGGAAAGAGGGAAAACCCAGTGGGAAGAAAACCCCCCCTCAAAATATAATGCAAAAGTAGAGAAAAGACAACTGCTAGGCAGTCGTGTCCTTCACCCCGAGACGATCTCTTCTTCGATTTTCCTACTCTGCACAACAGATTGCACTGTCATCGGTTGAAAGGCTGGGTTGGAAATTTTCCCGTCAGGTACTCTATCCCGGATACCGTACACGGTTTGATGGAGAGAAGGATACCAACTTACATCCCCAAATTCATGGGCTTTAGCGAAGCTCACGAACGATTCTTCCAGATCCGAGTCGTCTTTCAGATCCAGAGTGACCGACCGCTTGAACATTTTCTCCACTTTAAACGTCAACTGTGAGATGGCCCCCAGTACTCCCAGAGACACTCTCGTGGCCTTCAGATCCTCGTCGTTGTTTGTCAAATGGAGGATCTTTGCATATCCTTCATTTGCAGGCGCAGGAACAACGAGGCTCATGCCCACCACATACTCGTGGACTCCACCGCCCTTACCGCGCAGTCCACTCCTGTGGGCTGCCGTGCTGATGATGCCGGCCATGGAAATAAAATCCCAGTCGGTTGTTTGAGGCAACGCAAGACCCTTTGACGCAAGCGTATCAAGCAGTTTCCTCACCTCTACCCCGGCATCAACGGTAACAGTCAGAGATTTCTCGTCCACCATGATACGAGAATTGTAATCTCGAGTACTGATAACAACCCCTCCATCTCCTCGGGGGCAGGTGAAGCGATTGAGGGAATGAGATCCAGCACTTATAACTTTCATGTTCTTTACAATGATGCTCAGCAGGCCGCCGATGCACTGAGCGAAGGCGTCTTGAACAAGGCCTACGGTCTGAATGAACGAAAACGTGCCCCCTGTCTCTTCAGAAATACTGTGCATCGTGGCTGCATCGTGCTCAACTCCGAAGCCAAAGGCATGGACGGGGACTTGAACGTTGGCGCTCTGCCTCTGTTCATGGATGGGAAACAAAACCGAACCGCGAGAACTGACGCTGTAGGTGTCGTGGCCATCCGAGAGCAGCATGATGCTCGCCACGGGGTTCCGTTGGCGACGATCTTCGAGCACCTTCATGCCTATTCTCAAACCCTCGGCGATATTCGTGCTTCCCGCGCAGACCAGTTGATCGACGACGAAACCCGTGAATTCGAACTCTTGGTCATCATCGGGTTGTAAGCTTGTTTTCCTTTCAATCTCTCGCAAGTTCGAAATCGAATCCAGAGGTTCGTCGTCGTCGTACACGACCGGTTCTAAGCTAAAGCTTTCACGACGATTTCTATAGGTTGCGATCGAATCGTCTATCATTCTAAGCATTTCATCCTGTTTTCCAAACAATTCTTCCAAAATTTTCCATACTTCATTTGGAGTTGAACATGATTCAACATGAAATAGCAGTTCCGGAGAAATAGATAAACATAGGATGCCGAAGGCCTCGTCCATGTGATTGAAATATCTTGTTTTCTCCATTGCCGATGTTGGTTCAACTTCCGTTTCCATGGTTATTCATAATAAGCCTCTACTTCTGAGATTAAGTTGAATCTTTGGCTTCCATTCGAAATAATTATATGGAGTGAGAATTGTCGATTGTGGAAACTCCAATTTAGACTCGATTCTTTGTTGTTGCTTCAATCTTCTGAACTTGCAAATAAAATTGCTTGTCCACTGATTACAAATCCCTGTGCTCTGATACCATGTAAGATTTTTGAGATACACAGATAGATCTAGATCTGCAAAACAATAACAAGCTTGCAAGAGAAGGAAGGAAGCGAGCAAGAATTGAGAAAAGAATGAAATTGATTCTACAATATTAGTTTTAGAATAAATACATAAAAGCAACTAAGTTAAGCTTAGTTGTACATGCAATAACTAAAGCTAACTAAAGCTAAGTGTGCTTTATCTTATGTTAATGTGTACATGTGCCACATGCAAGCAATAAGTTAACTGGAGCTAATCTAGGTGCATGTACACCAACACAGCTAGTCTAAGTGCATGTACACCAACAGGGATGCTGAATGTTCTGAGATCGTGTCCTCAGGCCTGTCATGTCCACGGCCGATGAAAATGCCCATGTCGACGAATTGTGTTGGAGTTCAGTCGACTCCATCAGAGAAAACAAACGTGAGGGTTGGGTAAGCGCTTTCATCACATAGATTCTAATTCGGACTCAGATGAATCCATCCAACAAAATCATTTAATAAGATTCATATTAGTTAAGATCATTAAAACTGAAATGAATTTGTATTTGTTAAATCAACTACTATAATGTAAAATATTTTTTATTTTTTAATTTTTCAAATAAAAAAAATTCATTTAATAATAAATTAAAATATATTCTAATTCAAATTGTTCCATCTAACATATCCATGGTAATATTCTTTTAATTTCTAATCTATTAAATATCACAAATAAATAAATGAAATTAATTTCCAGTGTATTAAATATCACAAATAAATAAAATTAAAACGAATGAAACATGTACATTCAATAATTGTTAAATAATTTTTTCCGACCTTTTAACATAAATATTATGTCATACATATATTCATCACGACACCTATTTCTTCATTATTATTTATTAAAAGAAATCATATTAGCATTTTTTAAACAAAAAATTTAAACAAATAGATAAATTGAGTGGTAATTAATGATATACCAAATTTTTCATTATTTTTCTTTTTTGACCTTTTTAGTGTTTAAATGAAAAATGAAATTGAATTTTGTGATTTTTGATTAGTCATCCATCATATGCATTTACTTGGAATTTCTTTTTCTTCTTTACATATTTAAATGAAAATGAAAGTTTGATTAAAATTTATAAATACAATATGTTTTTAATTGACGATCCATCCAATCTACATTTCAGTCTTCCTTTATTTTAATTTCTACTCAAATATGCACATTTTTTTTGTTTTACAACCCGATAATGATGTAATATGCAAATTATTTATTTTGCATATGCAGAGTCAAAAACACAGCTAGAGAAAGTTGCACTGAAATTTGGAAAGGAGGAGGGTATAACTGTGATCAGTATTGTCCCGCCTATAATTGCAGGCCTTTCTGTGACTACCAAAATACCTTCTAGCATCCATGTAACATTGTCATTGATCATAGGTTCAACTAGCTTCTTATCATGGATGGATTACTGTTTCTTAACTTTCCTTTGTGTTATTTTCTTTCGGGGATTCTAGATATTTTTGATGGTTGTGAAATATGGTGTAATCCATAGGTGATCCTTTATAGTATGGATTGATAAAATCGATTCACTTACTACCGAATACAATGTCGCTCATTCATGTTCAAGATATCTGCAATGCTCATCTATTTCTGATGGAGCACCCATCCGTAGAGGGACGCTATCTTTGCTCTGGCCATACTATTACCATGATAGATTTTGCCAATTTCATTTCTCGACGCTATTCACAGTATAAATTAACTGCAAAGTCAATTATCCATTACACCATTACGTTTCTACATATATTTGGTTTGATTTGTCACCTACATATTGTTTACTGAGTTCATTATTTTCTGTTTTCTATTGGTTTGAATATTACGCCGACTGATTGATGTAGGTAGCATGAATCGCAGTCTAGTGATGGTGGTGATAATATTTCATCCCAAAAATTATTATATTTGGGATTCAAATATAAATCTAATCTTGAAGAGATTATTGATGACAACATCCACTATGTTCAAAACCTAGCAATACTCAATTAACGAATCATTAGCATGATAGAATATGCCATACAGGTTTATGAGTATTACTATTTGAATGTTGGGAATAATGGTGTGAAGCACTACAATTCACATATATATCCAGAATATGAGATGCTATTTCTTCCATGCGGTAATCTGGGATGTAATTTCTTCCCAGTATTACCATCGAAAGAATGGTTGGGTGCCACCTCTGCACTTGTATCCATGACAGTACATATACGTATAACAAATGTTTAACTTTGTTAATATATTTTTCAATGTTTTCCTCCCATCATTTGATGGCATTTTCGATTGTTGGTTGGTATTAGAAAACACCGAGTTAACACAACTGAAAATATTATTAATTCATGTCTAAGCCTGCACACTGACTGCATTCACATAAGTTACAATGTATCCCATTATACAATGATGGGATCACTAGACACCATCAACATAACAACATGGAAAGTAGAGTCTATGACTCAGATACAACTCACTTACACAGACAACTACGACACAACTCATGACAGATAGATTCAACACTAACTACTAGAATACAACTCATCAACTCTATTTGGACATATCTTTTCTACATTATTCCAACATACTCCCTTAATGGACAAATCCGTTTTCAACAATGCATAGCTAGGCTTACAAATATGACTTCATTTTAACTTTCTTTTCATCAACATATTGATGAAATTTCTTCTAAAACTTGCTGCTCCAAACTATGACACTTTCAACCTGTTTAGTACTCTTCTTACTCCATGTCATGAAGTATGGATATTGCTTCTTATTCCAAGTAGGATGAAACCAATCCATCTCAACTCCTCCCTCTTCAAGAAGTTCATTTTCATCATCACTAGTTTCATGTTTACTTGGTTGTTGCCTCATCAATCCATAATAATGTTTTATTTCGTTTGGGCTTCAACATATTAAAATACTAGGAACTTCTTCAAAAGTGTCCTCCACTGATTCCATTTCCATATCACATGAATCATTCTTTGATTTACCATTGTGCTTATTTTCAAGAGCCTTCACCATTCCTGCTGCTGCTTTGAGACCTGCATCAATTTGTTCAAAAGGTTTCTCAATGCATTCTTCAATAAACTTTATCTTGACATCATAATTAGTTTTGGCATCTTCAAAATTTCTTGTCCCTTTAATTGCAACTACAATTTCCTCTTCACTTTATCTACAACAAACAACAATTTTTCAATCAAAATTTTTTCCACAATTTTTTCCTTTGGAATCTCATGAATTTTCTCATTGCATTTCATTTCCACCTCAGCCCCATGATACTTTCTGCTAAATTGTTTAAATTCTCTTCGAAATTGTTTAATTTTACTTTTACGACCCATTGAAAAACAAATTGGCTATGTCAGCGACTTAATTCCACCACAATTGAGGAATAAACAACTGCATCGGATCAGACAAATTCATTACGCAGTCCACAAAAAATACCACAAGGAAATCTCTCACCACTGAATTTGAACTCTCAGGTTAGGTTCAGACATACTCTGATAATAGTATGCTCCATTCTATGAACTTCATGCAGATTCAAGATCAATGGATGGTTACAGCTTCACACAAAACTAAGGAGAAATTGTCTTTCTGATATTTTATTCACTGGTCAGGCACAATCTAGAGCTGCACTCAACGCCTTCTCAAAAGGATCTGATGGGGATTCACCTCCAGAAAACAATCTAGCTCCTCTCCTTCAGAAAATCAATCGTTTTACTATCACGTTCAGCAAATCTATGAGATAAGTTCCGACCCAATTCGGATCCTCACAGGGAAATGGCGCAACTACAAAATGTCTGCTGTAAAATGCCCTCGCATAGAGAACGATTGAATGATGGCTACTTGTTCCGCAGATCCACAAAAACCACAAACAGGCACCAAGGCACAACCATGAATAAACACCACCAGGCTTCGGCTGCGTCCAAAAATCCACACATCCACCAGCTTTCACTACTTCTTTGACGTTATGGGCAATGGCTCCAGCAACCAATGTTTGTAATATAATGGATCTGATTCACCTCCAGCCTTTTAAAGTAACTAAATTTTTAATGAGGTAAAATCCCAAAACATTCAGTAGAATCGACCTTGAATTCTGCATTCTACTAGGAAAAAAAAAAAAACGTGTTCACATCTGCAGGATATTCTTTATTGTGAAATGATTTGGGACAGTGTGACGCATCACATATTTCATGGAAAATGGACACCAGTACATTCCCATCACAACACCTATAATGGTTGACAACAGGCTTCCAATAATGCTTCCTTTCGGCCAAAACTCTTCTCAAAGCACAATCCTTTTTACCACAACGTTGTTGCTGCTCAACGTTATCAGCCCCACATCCCAACATTTACTCAATACACACGCTGAATCCTCTCTATAATGATTTCAACAATGCCCACTACTCCCTTTCTTTCGTATGAGTAAACCAACTTTCCAAATGAAACTTTTAAGCCAAGAACTATAATAAATTGGGCAATACAGTTTGGTCTGCCAACAAAGCGTGGCACTCTTCCTTTCGGTTTACAACGTATCTCAGAGAATCATTGGCTTTTCTCTGGCCTCAGCAGATTCGTTCACATCTCCACACTTTAACTATGACCCTACAACAAATATCCTAACAGAGATCACAGATATCCTTCGCTGCTTCTCGGCCCAAACTTCCACGGCATGCACCTTACCAATGAAAATGATTACACTCTGCAGCTGCTCGTTTGGTTTAAAAACAATGACGCAACTAATCGACTAATTCGATTCTTTGACCCTAAGAAAAAAAATTCCTCCTCTTGAGATGACTGGAACAACCCTTCTGCCTCTTGTCCGTGGCTCTTGGACCTTCAACAAATCTCAATGCCAAATAATGCAAAAGATCTCCTCTTCGCATATTATGCAATCTAGTGGCACTCTCAGTAAACTATGCTGATTCCTAAACATTAACAACATCCGCACCTTCTGCCACCAATTGCAAGCACGCAGATCCACTCATAAATAAATTTCACCTAGTAAAACACTCCAACAACAAGCACCAGTGGAACCTCCAATGCACTTACCATTCTGCAAATTAGCCTGCATTAACACCCACACAAATACAAAAGTATTTTTATGCCACCACTCCCACACGCACACCTCTGATCTTATATAACCTCTGCATCTGGCAACTTCCCAAATCCATTTAGCGATTGGCCTTGAATCATTCTATTGTACGAAACCCGTGGGAAGGGGCAGCGGGGCCTGAGAATACCTCACACGGTATATCCAAATCTCTGAATATTCACCAATCTGGAAATGGAACCCCCTAACCCCCAAACTCAAATGCACATCCAAGTCTTGAATTGAGCACAGAGATGGGTCCTCTTTCAACGCCATAAAACAATCAGTGCACTTTGATTTTCCTTCTCCTGAATTGAACAGCGAAGCAATATCTCTAAGGTGGTTCTCTCCTCCATGGGGTACGCTATCGAACAGACTGGAAACCTCTCCCAATCAGTGATTAAACGTACTGGTCGGTTTGAATCACAACCACAAGCAAGATCCACAGCAATGGACAACATGACGACAACATCAGTCGTAGATCTGACTACGATCTCAGCCAACGATAAAAAAAATTGGAAAGTAGCCACGTAACAACAAGTTCTCACAACCCTCGATCTCACAGCTCTAGGCATTCTTGCTCTCAGATTTGAGGACTCACTACATCTCCCTCTTTGGTTCTCAAATCAACACCATAATCTCTAATACCATATTAGAAAACATAGTGTTAACACAATGGAACATATTATTAATTCAGATCTAAGTTTGCACACTGACTTCATTCACATACATTACAATGTGTTCCATTATATGATGATGGGATCACTAGACTCAATCAACATAACAACATGGAAGGTAGAGCCTATGACTCAGATACAACTCACTCACATAGAATACGAAGACAACTCATCATAGATAGACCCAACACTAACCACGAGAATACAACTCATCAACTCTATCTAGACATATCATTTCTTCATTATTCCAACCGTTGGACTTAGAGGGGCTCTCGAAGTCAAAATGGAAGATAGTTGTAATCTCATTAAATATTTTAATTTGGTTAAATTATTTAAAAATTAAAATAAAATTAATTAGTTAATTATTATAATTATATTTTAATTTTTATATATTTTAACTAAATTAAAATGTTTAAAAACTATAATATGACATTGCAATTATTTACTTCATTTTGACATGAAGAATCTTTATATAATCATTAACAAATTATTTTGATTCAATAAAGCTATTTAAAAGTAAAATAAACTAAAATAAAATTAATAATTATAAGTATTTTCATTACTCATGTTGTTAAAAAAATTCTAAAAGAGAATTGTTCAGTGTTTCTTGCACACTACACTTATCATCAAGACTAGAGAGCTTGATTGTATATTTGATAATTATATTTATATTTATAATTATAATTAATAATTAAATCAGCCTAGATCTATCTTATCTAACAAGCAATGAGAGGTATCAAATCTCTTGAGGTGCAAACTTTTTTTAGAGTGAAAAGAGATTCAATCACTCTCTATGCTTGATAGATCTAAATTTAAAATGGATCTAAGTTGAGATTTAAGTTGCTTTCAATTGTTAAAGATTATTCAAGATAATATTGTTGGTTGTATGACAGGGAGAGTTTCCTTTGCCTTTTATTTACTATTTTTTGTTTTCATGACGTGTAAAATTTGAGTTTTGCCAAGTTTTTTTTATAATAATAATTGAGGGTGTTCAACATTGTCTTACATGTGCCAGACGCTTTGGGTAATCTAGTCCTACTACAATGAATTTATCTCTTTAACACTTAATCAATATGGATATTTTGTGAGTGTTATATATATATATATATATGGAAATCCATGTAACCTTCTTTTGTTGAAGTAATACAATTGTCTTAATTTACACAAAAGAAAAAACTTAATCAATATTTTAATATTTATTTAAGACAGTAAAAGTCTAAAATCTCTATGTGCATGTTTTACGTCGCTTTGCAGAAACCATAACTCAATCATCCTGATCTGAACCATTCTATGATGACGACTCCAGAGGGGGCCCCTCCCCTCCTCCCCTTACTGACAAAACCACAAATTTTGAAGCGTTGGTGGAAATTTTATCAAATTGTCCCAGAAGCAAGGATTCACAGTCAAAAAATTGTTAAAAAGTCTGATGCAATTCGCTCGATTGCCCTTTGTAAAGGAGTCATCAAAACAAAGTTAACATTTTTAGAGCGTGCCCTCATTAGAAGATCTACGAGGATGTGGCCATCTCCCTAATCAATTGAAACCTAGATCAAGAAAACTTGGATATCGAAGACGAAGGGAAATATTCAATTTTAAGCACGTGGTAACGATTTCTTTGCTTTTTCCTTTTTAACTAAAGGAAGATAGGGATATTATATTTGTAAATGGGTTGTATTTATTCATATCTAAGGTTATGTCTTCGCATTAGTGGTCACTGGATTTTAATTCAGATGAAAATATCCCAACAACGATCAATGTTTGGGTAAAATTTCCATGACTCCCTCTTTCTTGCTAGAGTGATAAATGCTTAAGAGCTATAGGAAATGGGGTAGGGTGGCATTTGGATATAATCGAACCAAAGGACTCTCAGTTTGCACATGATAAGATATGTGTCGAAGTAGATCTTGAAAAGGGGTTACCATAAGAAATGAATCTTACCCTCAGAGGATGGACTTATTGCCAAACTTTAGTTTATGAGAAAATTCCATTCAAGTGTTGTTACTGTCATGAATACGTCCACTTAGCAAGAGATTGCGAGAAGGCTCCTACCAAAAATGGGCCAGATCCACTAGCGAAACTAGGAGAGTAATGGAATGTACAAAAAAAAGGAGGCAATAAAGCTAGATTAATGGGAATAGGAAACAACCTATGTGGAATACAAATTAGGCCTCTACATCATCAAATAAGTTCAAAACTTTGCAGAATATTCTAGAAAATGATCGAGGAAACCATAATCATAACTAGAGTTTACAAAATATAGAGAAAAATCTAGAAGAGCGGAAGGAAGGGTAATTAAATGAGGATGAGGAGGAGCCTAATAATGGAGATCATGCACACCCTCCTCAATCAGAGCCGACACTTGAGGTACCCCATTTAAGTCCACCAATAATCAAGAGTCCTTCCCCTAAACCTGAGAATGCAAAAAGAGGTCATCATCGTTCATGGGTAATCATTCGAAATATGTCACAAACCTAATTTGGCCAAAGGATAGGAGTATCCACGAGACAGAGAGCAAAAAAAAGGATCAAGGATGACCTAAAAAAGAAGATGATATGGGAGAGTGAAACAGATTAAAATAAGAAAATGGGAAATCAAGTAGTCGTCTTAGAAATTTTAAAATTGAAAGGTCCTCAGGGATCGAAAAATCCAAAAAAAGTAGGAGGTTCCTCTCAAAACCATCTTAATAAATGATAATTATACCTTCGAATATAAGGGGTCTGGGTCTCCCAATTAAAACCTAAGCAATCCGAGATCTATTGAAACAAGAAAAAACTTGAGTACTTCTACTATAGGAGACAAAGGTTGAAGAAAAAGACGTGCATAGGGTGGCATAGCTGTTTTGGAAAGGTAGCATTGGAATAACTCAACGCTGAAGATGAGAATTAGGAGGACTTGGTATGTATTGATGTGATATGCGCCTTTAATTAATTGATAGTAATAAATCACAATTTTGGATAACAATCATTCATAAAAGGAAGGATACAAAATAATACATACCTGTAATAAACATATATGGGCCTCTGTTGTATGGAGAAAAACCTAAATTTTGGGACTCTTTAAACTCTATTAAATTCGATGATAGATACTCCAATTGCTTTATGGAGGGTGACATTAATACAATTCTTAGATTTAAGCAGAAGTGAGGAGTATCTCATGACTGAGATCCTTTTCATGAAAGGATGGAATATCTCATCAGTAATTAGGACTTGGTCGACATCACCCCTAAACTCGAGAAATTTACATGGTAAAATCGAAGAAATGGGGATCATAACCATACTACACCACCTAGATAGGTTCCTCATTCATAGCAACTGGTTCTTGAAATGATTAGAGTGCTCGTCTTTAATCCTTGATTAAGGGGCAAATCATCATATCATATCCTTATCTCTTGTTTAAATGGAAAATTTGAGTCCCAATCCTTCTAGATAAATCGTGTATGGTTAAATGAAAAAGGAGAAGAAGATATGATCAAATGAGCTTGGTTAATCCTGATGACTCGATCGCCAACCTACATATGGGAGTCTAACTAAAAATTTGTTAATAAATATTTGAGGAATTGGCTTAAATATGAGTATGTGCCTCTGAGACATAAATGAAAGCAATTGATCGAGTAGCTTGAACAACACCAAAGTTTGATTGAAGAAAGAAGAGTAGAATAATGTCACCTTGATAAGAGTTTTGAATTTCCATGACCTTGGACTAGGTTAGAGTTTTAAAATCACTGATGCTACGATGTTGGGTTGTGTTATATTCTTTCCATGACTAACCTACGTAGTGAACCGGGGGGATAGAGGGGGGGTGGAGCCCCCCCTTCGTTGCTTTGATTGCGTAGCGGGGGGGTCACAGGGGGGGCAACAACCCCCCCTGTCTGAGGGGTTTAAGGGCGGCGGGTAGCCCCCCTCTACGGGGTCTGGGGCAGCGCCCCGAGGAATTTTTTTTTTGGACCCTATATTAGGTTGGGTGAACCTACCTATGGGTTTCGGTCTATGGTTTTGGACACGATGGTTTTCGGTCCATGGTATTGGATGCTTTGGCATGTATAAATATGTATTGTAACATTGAAAGGAATATAATGAAAAATCAAGCTAGTAGTCCTAGTTTTGGGATACAGGGGAAAATCTCTGTGTATATGTGTTTTATGCTCTGGCATTATTTATTTTTCTGTGATTTAGAATTCGTATGCAGGTAATTTCTGTATGGGGTTAAAACCTACATTTGGTATCAAAGTTGTTTTGGCTAAGAGGACGCCTTTGTTGTTGAGGGGTTTCGCTCGGACCTGTGGTAGACCCTGTTCAGTGGGAGATCTGTGAGATTGATTTTGGTGGTGAAAGAAGATGGTGAGCAGTGGAGAGATAGAGATCGAGAAGTTCAATGGTTAGAGTTTTGAGTTGTGGAAACTAAAGATGGAGAATCTGTTGGTGGATAAAGATCAGTGGATCGCGGTAGATCCAGGAACTAAACCAACGGGAGTGACCGACGAAGAATGGAAGAAGTTGGATCGAAAGGCAAAGAGCACAATACGATTGTGTGTCTCAGATTCAGTATTGCTGAATGTATCAGGGGAAGCTACGGCGAAGGCTTTATGGGACAAGTTAGGGACTTTGTACCAATCTAAGTCTCTGGTGAATAAACTGTTCCTATGGAAAATGTTGTATAACCTGAGGATGAAAGATGGAGACTCGGTGACAGAGCATCTGAACGCATTTAATACTGTGGTAAGTCAGCTAGCGTCTGTTGATATTAAAATTTCAGATGAAGATAAGTGCATCAGTTTGTTGTGTTCTCTACCTGATTCGTGGGATAGTCCGGTTATTGCAATAGGTAGCAATGTAACTGCTTTGCAGTTTGATGAAATAGTCTCAACCTTGCTGACGGAGGAGATGAGACAGAAAAATATGGAGAGCCAGAATGGTGATGCCTTGTCTGTACGAGGACGGTCCCAGAATAGAAACAAAAATAATTCATCGAGTGGGAGATCTAAATCTAGAGGGAGATCTAAATCTCTAGGAAAACATGTAAAGGTGGTGTGCTGGAAATGTGGAAAGGATGGGCACTTCAAAAGGGACTATAAATCTAAAGCTCATGATAAGGGAAAGGGATCTGATGATGCTCCTTCTGCAGAGGCAAAAACCACCTCAGATGAAGGTGGGGATGTGTACCTGGCTTCTTCATGTACACATGTAGATCACGAGGCATGGTTGATTGACTCAGGTGCATCCTTTCACTTCACTCCCCAAAGAGAGTGGTTCTGTGAGTATGAGAAATACGATGGTGGTGATGTCTTCTTAGGAGATTATAGGAAGGCTAGAATCATTGGTCGCGGAAAAGTAAAGTTGAAGTTGCAAGGTGGAAGGGTTAGAACACTTCCGGGTGTTCTGCATATTGTTGCATTGGCCAAAAATCTGATTTCTGTAAGCAAGTTGGATGATGCAGGTGTAAAAACAGTGTTCGAGAAGGATACTTGCAAGATGGTTCAGGAAGCACTGGTATTGATGCGGGGAGTTTGGACTGGAACTCTGTACAAGCTGCAAGGTAGCACTGTTGTTGATGGGTGCAACAGTTCTGTGGTTCCTGAAAGTGGAGCTGAAAATCCAGTGGTCTCTGGAGAGAAGACCATGCTGTGGCATCAAAGGCTTGGACATATTGGAGAGAAGGGCCTTTGAATACTTCATGGTAAAGGTATGGTAGAAGGTATGAGTAATAGCTCTCTGGATTTTGATTTCTATGAAAATTGTGTATATGGGAAGCAGAATCGGGTGAGTTTCCCCTCTTGTGCTAAGAGGGCGAAACAGATGTTAGAGCTTGTGCATAGTGATGTGTTTGGACCTGTGAAGGATCCATTACTGGGTAAGTCTGTGTACTATGTATCATTTATAGATGACTTCTCAAGGAATACATGGATATATTTCCTTAAGAAGAAATCTGAAGTCTTTGACAGGTTTAAAGAATTTAAGGCTCTGGTGGAAAATCAAACAGAGAAGAAGATAAAGGTGCTAAGGACAGATAATGGTGGAGAGTTTTGGAGCAAGGAATTTGAAGAATTTTGTAAGAAGTGTGGTATAGCATGGCAGAAGACTACTCCATATACACCTCAGCAAAATGGAGTCGCAAAAAGAATGAACAAGACGTTGATGGAAAGGGAAAGAAGCATGCTCAGTGGTGTCGGGTTAGGACAGGAATTCTGGGCAGAGGTGGTGGATACTGCATGTTACTTGGTCAACAGGTTACCTTCATCAGCGTTGGAGGATAAGACTCCACAAGAAGTATGGACTGGTAAGAAACCCTCTCTTTCACATCTGAGGGTATTTAGATGTGATGCATATGTACATGTTCCAAAGGAGAAATGAACCAAGTTGGATAGTAAATCTGAAAAGTGCATCTTTATTGGGTATAAGGATGGGTTAAAAGGTTATAAGCTTTGGAACCCAGTCACACTGAAGGTTGTGTATAGCCGAGATGTGGTGTTCAAAGAGGTAAAATATGTTATTAAACATGAAGTCCAACCAAAGGAACCTAAGAAGATAGAGTTTGAGCTAAAGGAGGTAGAATCATACTCTGCAGTAGTGGAGGAATCAGAAGATGAAGAGCCGCAAACTCCGGCTGTGAGAAGATCAGTTCGAGAAAGAAGGCAGCCAGAAAGGTATAGTCCTTCTACTTTCTATTCAAATTTTGCTTTATCTGTTACTGATGATGATCCCAGAACTGTGAAGGAAGCAGTAGATTCAGAGGATGGAAAACTCTGGAAAGAGGCCATGGTTGATGAAATGGCATCTTTGCACAAAAATGAGGCTTGGGATCTGGTTGAGTTTTTGGCTGGAAGGAAATCCATTGGCAGCAAATGGGTGTTCAAAAAGAAGACAAATGCAGAAGGGAAGGTGGATAAATACAAAGCTCGGTTGGTAGCAAAAGGTTATTCCCAGGTGCCGGGAATTGATTTTGGTGATATTTTTTCTCCTGTTGCCAAGGTAACTTCTATTAGGTTACTTTTATCTGTTTCTGTTGCTTTTGATTTTGAGGTAGAACAGATGGATGTGAAGACATCATTTCCTTCATGGGGATTTTGAAGAGGAAATCTACATGAAGCAACTTGAAGGCTTTGCAGTGAAGGGTAAGAAAGAACTGGTATGCAAGTTAAAGAAGTCTCTGTATGGGTTAAAACAGTCACCAAGGATGCGGTATCAGAAATTTGATACATTTATACGGGGACTTGGCTTCACGAGAAGCAAAGCAGATCACTGTGTGTATTTTAAATTAATTGGTGACCGTGTTATTTATCTGGTCTTGTATGTGGATGATATGTTGATGGTTGGAAATGACAAATAAATTATCCAGGATTTGAAGACCCAATTGTCCTCCAAATTCGACATGAAAGATCTTGGTGCTGCAAACTATATTTTGGGCATGGAAATTAAAAGAGATCGGGCAAAGAGGAAGCTCTGGTTAAACCGAAGGAAGTATGTCGAGACAATACTGCAGAGGTTTAATATGCAGGACAGTAAACCGGTGAAGGTTCCTATTCCTGTAGGTGTGAGGTTATCTGCTGAACAGTGTCCCAAGACACAAGAAGAGGAAGAGGACATGTCCCGTGTTCCATATGCGAGTGCAGTCGGTAGCCTGATGTATGCAATGGTTTGTACTAGACCAGACATTACACATGCAGTGGGAGTATTGAGAAGGTTTATGTCAAAACTAGGGAAGGAGCACTGGACATCAGTGAAGCGGGTTTTCAGGTATTTGCATGGCACTAGTGATTATCGTTTGTGCTACCAATGAAGACCAGGACTGGACAGAGTGTTTGATATTCGTGGCTTTGTTGATGCAGACTGGGCTGGAGATCTGGATCAGAGAAGATCTACAAATGGGTATGTGTTTAACCTATTTGGAGGTGCAGTCAATTGGATGAGTAAGAAACAATCTGTAGTGGCACTATCAACTACAGAGGCAGAATACATGGTAGCCACTCATGCAAGCAAGGAAGCAGTTTGGTTGCAGAGATTGTGTTCAATTATGGAGTTAGTACAGGGAGCTATAAGAATAGACTGTGACAGCCAAAGTGCAATTTTATTGACAAAGAACCCTGCTTATCATTCAAAGACAAAGCACATTAATGTTCAGTATCACTTTGTGAGGGATATGATAGAAGAAAAAAAGGTTTTGCTAGTAAAGGTGGACACTTTGAAGAATACTGCAGATGCATTGACAAAATATGTGAGCTCTGAGAAGTTCTCTTGGTGTAGAGAAACAATGGGCATTTCAAGGCTGGAAAAATGACTAAGCTCTCCTGTGGCCCCCTGTGGAAAGAAAACAACAAGTGGGAGATTGTTGGATTTTGTTATATTATTTCCACTACTAAGCTACGTAGTGAACGGGGGGGTTAGAGGGGGGGTGGAGCCCCCCCTTCGTTGCACCGATTGCACAGCGGGGTGATCACAGGGGGGGCGGCAGCCCCCCCTGTCCAGGGGGTTTGAGAGGGGCGGGTAGCCCCCCTCTACGGGGTCAGGGGCAGCGCCCCGGGAAATTTTTTTTTTGACCCTATATTAGGTTGGGCGAACCTACCTATGGTTTTCAGTCCATGGTTTTGGATGCGATGGCTTTTGGTCCATGGTATTGGATGCTTCGGCATGTATAAATATGTATTGTAACATTGAAAGGAATATAATAAAAAATGAAGCTGGTAGTCCGGGTTTTGGGATCCACGGGAAAATCTCTGTGTATATGTGTTTTATGCTCTCGTATTATTTATTTTTCTGTGATTTAGAATTCGTATGTAGGTAATTTATGTACGGGGTTAAAATCTACATACCAAACCAATAATCTCAACCATAAGCTACTTTGGACAATGGAAATATAAAGCAGTAAATCACATATGCACAATATACACAGTTTTAAACAAAATTGTACAACATGTACAATCCCAATCTTTGGTACATTAAACAAACTAAGTAATACAACAATTTATTGTTTACAAGATACAATGACAATATTCTTTGCAGCTTCTATGTCATATCTCACCCTATCGGTCCTTCACTTCTGTACTGCTTACTAGTAGCACCTTGGTCCATCAAGGAATCTACACATCGAGAGTCTAAGATGGATGCCACCTAACACTGCTGTAAGTCATTTATGTAGAATGTACACAGGCTGATCCAATCTACTCTCTGGGTAGTCCTAATCTAGAGCTCCAAACTTCCACACTAGCAACAATTTTTGTTCATTAAAGTGTTTCACTTCAGCATAGATCTTCACCAAACCTTCAAATTCTCTTCATCCTTCAATATAGCTCATCTAGGGTTACTTTGGGCTATCAACACATTGCCCTCCAACTAGCTCTATGACACCTAATACTTCATTGTTGAATCTATTCCTAGGAAGAGAGCTTCCCTCCCTGGAATGTCTTCCAATTGGATCCAACAAGCTTCTAGATAAACTAATCCAAAACTAGTCAACTCCTTCGATCCAACACATACCAAAATGTTGTCATTTGTGACTCGTGCACTGCTGCAATTTCAGGGACTAGTTAGAGCACACAACGCAATCCTTAACCATCCTCAAATCTGGTCCAAAATTTCCCTTATGAAATGTGGTTGTCCTTCAATGGTAGGCTTCCACTCAATGTTGCTCTTTTAGGGCATATTCTAGACCATAAACACAAACTTATCCTACTAAACGACAATGACATCCTATAGGTGTATAGACAGACTTGTGGAACCCTCTTATGAGGATTGTCCACCCACCAAAAAACCTCCAAACTAAATTGTTGTGCCTGCCTTGGCTGAAAAATAGAATCTGAAACAACGTGGGTTAAGGAACCTTAACCCAACACCTTGTGCAACTTCGAGTCCCATCCAGCTAGAGTCTCAAAAATATCATGTGACCCTGTCATATGCTTCGTCAAATACTTATCCACATACCATCCATCCTCTTTGATAGTACTCTATGAGAAATGAGAAATCATAGAAAAATCCTCCTTTTCGTCTTCCAATCTTCTAGCGAGATCATCCATCGAGCTACTTTATTGGAAATAAGGGCATCATGCTTCCCTTTTCTTTTCTCATCATCTCCCTTTTTCTTTGGAAATTTCGGCGAAAAATGACCAATCTCGCCATAGTTGACACACTTTACTTTACTTAAGTCCTTCTTGTGCTTACCCTTAATTCATGATGCAAGTTCCACATCATCATCTAAAGCTTTTTTCTTCAGCTGAAGATCCTCATCTCGGAAATATTCCTGAATGCAGTCATCCCACAACCTATCCCAATCTGGCAACTTCTCTCTAGCAACGATTCCTTTGATGAAGGGCTTCCACTCCTCAGTGAACCCTTCCAAGGAAATCCTTACCATATCTCCATCTGAAACAATCACACCGATGGCAGCAAGCTCATATTTGACCTGAGACAATCTCGTCAGATACGAGGTCACTTATTCACCCTTCAACATCTTGGTGGACTTCAACTTATCTTCCAATAACAATGCCCAGTTCTTAGTCTTATTCTGGAACAAAAAATTGAAGAGACGCTCACATATCATGTGCAGTTTTCTCCCCGGACAAATGAGGTTTTAGGGCATCCCTCATACCATCCAGGATGATTAGTCTTGCCCTCGCATCCAAATATTCCCATATTTGCAACTCCTTAGGGTCGGTTGGCTTCTTGATCTCTTTCTCAGGAAAATCCCAGATCCTGTTGACCTGCAAGATCAACTTGATCCTTTCCCTCCATGGACTATAGTTGGACAACCCCTCCAACCTATCCTCGTATCAGATACTTGCCTGCAACTTTGACATTGTAGTGAACCCTTCACCCACAATGTGACCAACTCCCTCTCAAGATGTATTGCGCTTCATACATCTCTAATTTACTTACTTCCAAAGTAGATAAGACACCCTCTGATACCATGTTGAATTTCCACAAACTTGGATCTAGGCTAGAGTCTTAAAATCACTAACACTACCAAACCAAGAACCTCAACCATAAACTACTTTGCACAATGGAAATATAAAGTATTAAATCACATATGCACATTATACATAGTTTTAAACAAAACTGTACAATATGTACAACTCCAATCTGCGTTATATTAAACAAACTGAGTAATACAACAGTGTAGGGTTTACAAGATACAATGGCGATCTTCGTTGCAACTTCTATGTCATATCTCATCCTGTCGGTCCTTCGCTTTTGTACTTCTCAATAGTAGTGCCTTAGTCCATCAAGGCATCTACACATCGAGACTCCAAGAGGGTTACCACCTAACACTATGGCAAGTCACTTCTGTAGCTTGTACACACGCTGATCTAATCTTCTCTCTAGGTAGGCTTAATTCTAAGCTCCAAACTACCACTCTAGCAACAAATTTTTTCAATCAAAGTGTTTCACTTCAACACCAATCTTCACCCAACCTTCAGTTGCTCTTTGTCCTTCAAGATAGCTCTTTTAGGGCTACTTTGGGTTATCAACACACTGCCCTTCAACCAAATCTATGACACCCAATACTTCATTGTTAAATCTACTTCTAGGAAGAGATCTTCCCTCCTCAGAATGTCTTCCAGTTGGCTCCAATAGGCTGCTTGATAAACTAATCCAAAACTAGTCAACTCCTTTGACCCACCACATACCAAAACACTGTTGTTTGTAACTCTTGCCCTACTGAAATTTCTGGGACTGGTTAGGGCACATAATACAATACTTAACCATCCTCAAATCAGGCCTAGAATTTCCCTTATGAAATGTGGTTGTCCTTAAATGGGAGGATGCCCCTCCATGCTTCTATTATAGGGTAGTTTGAAGCCCTTAAACATAGAGTTATCCTACTAAAACACAGTGGCATCCTACAAGTTTATAGATAGACCTGTGGTTGCCTCTTATGAGGAATTTCTACCCACCGAAAATCCTCCAAACTAACTCGATGTCCTTGCCTTAGCTACGACCTACAAGAATAGGTCTTTAGCCCTCCCACCAATAGTTATTTCCTAAAAATTGGACCCCTGAACACACCTTAACCCATTATGTTTCATATCCTCTTTTCTTGTGGCTAGGGCACATAATTCTCCTCTCCAACAAGTTCTCTTTCTAAGGTATGTGTTGCAAAATATTGGATGCGTCAAATGACTTAAATACACCTTCTATTTATACACATACAAGGGCTCGACGTCTCACTTGAAGTGACACATATTAAGTTAGCCTACTTGACAACCAAATTAATTTTCCAATTTTAGAAATTAATACCTCTCTAACGAAAACTCAGATTTAGACGAATTTCAATATATTGGAATCATCTTTCCGAGCACTATCGTCCTCATCCATCACATTCTGTGAATCCATGGTGTCTTTTCCCCAAAACACGATGGGTGCCAAAACCCCATTCTTGGGTTCCAAGCCCACAACTTTCCCTTGTGGTGGTTTTTCCTCCAAACCATGAACCCTAGGGCTTGGAGTACCTCTAGAACTACATAAATCAACAAAGGGAGGTAATTAACAAAACAAATCTTTGTAGTGAGCTGATAGCAGGAAGAGATTTTCCATCTAAAATCGTGATGTTTATGGATGCACGTTGGTGATCAAAATACCTTCTTCTTCCATAAGTAGGCCAAAGAAAAAGAGCCAAGGAATATGGTGAAGGAGATCATTCCCGAGGGAACGTCAAAAATCACCTCCTCCGCGGAGATAAAATAGGAAGTTTTTTACACTTTTAAGCTCTCTATTAGGAAGATTGAGAGGTTGATTTTGATTTGGCTCAAAAGAATCTCCAATGTGTTCCCACTGTATTTATTACTTCTATGAATTTGTTCCTCGTAAGAGATATAGATGAAGGAGAGGTTATGGAGGTAATTTGGAGTTTGGATCTTGACAAGGCCCCATGACCAGATGGATTCAATATCAGTTTCTTTAGGGTTTTTTGGATCTTGATAAAAAATGATTTGTTGAGGATGTTGAATAGGATGAGAATAAAACAAATATTGGAAGGTTCCACCAATTCATCCTTTCTAGCTCTTATCCCCAAATAATCAAACACTACGATCTTTTCTAGATTTCACCCTATATCCCTTTGTAACTCGACATATAAAATCCATAGAAAAATCATAGAAACTAGATTAAATAAGTTGCTTCCATAATTTATCTCTAAGAACCAATGGGGGCTTCATGCAACATAGATAATTTTTTGATAACATCATATTAGTTTGGGAGGTGTACATTCAATTAAGGAAGAAAGTGAGCAAGGAATGATGGTCAAATTAGATATGGCAAATGTCTTTGACTAGGTAAGTCATTCTTTCCTTTATATAATACTTCAGAAAATGAGATTTAGCAGAGAGTGTAGTAGATGAATCAAATCTTGTATTGGATCTCCTTGGATATTCCCAATGGTCAATGACCAACCAACATCCTTCTTCATAGCTTCTAGAGGGTTGTTGTAAGGATTTCCTTTATCCTCTATATCATCATGAAAAAGAGTTTAAGTCGAAATTTGGATCAATCTAGATAGAAAGGTAAGTTAGTGGGATTAAGTATAGCACGAAATGTAAAGGGAGTGAATCATTCTAATTTTGTAGATGATACTCTTATGTTAGGTGGATCTTCAAAGATATTCGGAGTAAGATCTAATAAAATCTTGGACTCTTAGTTAACCTTTTCTGATGGATTGGTTAATAAAAAGAAATTTAAAGCGTATGATTAGAACTGTGTAGAATCAACCATTCTTGAGCTCTTGAGAATATTTGAATTCCCAACAATTCCATATTAGACAGCCTCAAATATTTTGGAATTCTCGTCTCTCTAGTTTAGAAGAGTGGGAGGTTGTAATGAAAAAGTTAAAAAAATGAATCCATTCTTGGGGAGCGCAATGGTTAAATGTATCAGAGAAAGTTGTATTAATAATTTTAGTATTCTCCTCCCTTCCAATTTATATGGGATTGGGTTTGTTAACTCCAAAAAGTCTCATTCATTAAATCAGCAGCCTTTTGAGGACATTTTGTGGCATTGAAATAAACATAATGAAAATCGCTTTCATCTTGTGAATTGGAACACTATGTGATTACCCAAAGAATTTGGAGGATTATCAATTAAGGAGCCCAAGTTATTGAATTTTAATTTAGGAGAAAAAATAGTATGACGGCTTCTCTCAAAATAAATTAATGGTGAAAAGATGTCTTTATTTAGAAATATATACATAAGAATAGGCTACTCAAGCCATAGTAGGAGGCTTGGCAAGAGAAGGGGTCAAATATATGGGAGTTGTGCAAAGAAGTGGCTCCTATTATCATTGATAATATAAGATGGAAAACGGGAAATGGAGCATGCATCCACCTATGGAAGGATCACACTCTAGCTGCAAAATTAGTAAGTGATATTAAGACATAAAGGAATTGGAAAAATGGATGGAAGGCGAGGGACTTAGGAAGATTACTGACATTTCCCAGTCAGATAACATGGAAATTGGATCAAATGGCACTATGAAAACATTCCTCCCAACCTCAAGCAATATTCAGACTTGTTGATCAAAGCATTAAAAGGGTATGTGTCAGTAATGACATCAAGGTTGGATCAACATATCTGGAAGAGCAACAATACTGGTAATTATTTATTCAAAAAAGGATACAACCTTCTTACTCAAAAGCTACCTCATTCCACTATTGATAGTATATGGGGAAGAATATTGAATACTCATGAGATGCCAAAAATAATCTCTCATGTTGGGAATTGGTGCATGAGAAAGTATTAGCTGCCAAAATTTTAAAGAAAAGAAATATCCATGGTCCATCTTGCTGCGTGCTATGCCAAAATGTAGAAGAGAATGTCCACCACCTCTTCCGTCAGTGCCCTTTCTCTTTGGAGGTGTGGAAACTAGATTTGGTGTAAGTCTTAGAGCTTCCTAGTATCCCTAAGAATTGGGAAGAAATGTTTTATACCTGGGAGCTCAAAATACCATGGAAAAGAAAGATGAACTCAGTGGTTAAGATATTTTGGATGGCCCTTCAAAATTATCTTTTCTAGGGAATATAAAAATCTTGTAATAATGCAATACTAAAGGAAGTAAGTCAACATACAATCTCCTCTACCTCTTAAGCATTATCAATGCTCTTTGATACAATCTCCGCCAATGGCTATTACTCAAAGGAGATTGATGACCTCTCTTCATCCAAAAGTGATTGGCTAAAATCAGATCATCCTTTCCATCATGATGGCAACTTCAGTTTTAAGTGCTCAGATAAAAGATCTCAAGGCAGCAAGGCTTCAGAAGTACATCAAGGAAACCTCCATCTCCCAGGTACCAAAGTTCATTTTTTGGTTATTGTTATGCTTGTTCAAACTTTGGTCATATGGCAAAAGATTGTAGAGCATTTCATGGAGATAGATGTTGTGGTCCCCGACAATCTCTAAGAAATAATTTCATAAGAAGAAATCATGAATTCTTATTCATGAATAAAGTTGAATGCTTCAAGTGTCATAACATTGGGCATATGGCACGTGACTGTAACTTAACATGGGCTCTTACATAAGCTAGACCCATGCAAAAGAAGAAAGTTACACAAGTATGGAGAAGGAAGGAAATAGAACCTGAAACCCCCTTGAACTCCCCAGCTGATCTAAGTCACTTTTGAGAAAACCTTGCTGAAAGAAGATAAAGCATACACTAAAGGGGAGCTTGTAATTTTTTTTTTGCTGAACTGTATTAACAGTCACTCTTTGATGAAGACCTTTTCATAAGGGAAAGATATGAAGTTAAATCTGCCATGGAAGCAGAAAAGAAAAGTATGCAAAGCAAAAAGACCCTCACAGCAGTGGGAAGACAGAACATAAAACAGCAGTTTGGAAATTTTTTTTGGAGCACATGCATTGAAATGCATAGCAATGGAATGTAGTTTTCCTTTTAGGTAATATGAGAGAATATACTCACAGCAGAGTGAGTATAATACACAGCAGATGGAAATGTTTTGTATTGGGAATGAAAATGCAAAGCAGTGAGAAGAAAATGAGAAGAAGGCAAAACGCAGCAGAGAGTAAATGCCCAGTGGCTGAGAATGCAATGAAATTTTTCACACAGCAGTGAAAAATGTAATATTTTCTTTGTATGCAATGCAACATGCACAAAAATGCCTAAAGAAAACCAAGGGCAGCGTATATTTTTAATGCACATGGGATGAATGAGAATGTGTATGGCAGCAGAAAAATGAAAGGAATTGCACAACAGTGCATTGTGTAAATAAAAAAAATGAAGACGAAGATTGTGTGAAGCAAGGGTGTAAAAAGGAACAGGGGCAGCCTGTGTTAATTTTTTCTGTGTGGAGAATGAAGCACAACAGCGTGAGGATGATTCCTTTTATATGCAAGTAACGCAGTGTAATGAGTGAAACGAAAAGGGCAGCAAATGAAGAAAATAGAATGAGATGCATAGAAGTGCAATGAGGGTAACGGACACAGCAGTGTGAGAAATTTTTTTTTACGCACAACAGTGCATATTGCAGAGTCAACGCAGCAGCAAATAAAAACCCAGGGATGACAGAGTCTATGGTTATGGGTATGGACAGCAGTGCATAAGAAAAGGCAGCAGCGTGATGGCAAGAAGGAGAAGCACAGTAGTGGGAAGAAAATGAAACCAGAACTAAGAGAGAATGAAGAAATGTGTTTTTACACAGCAATGCAAATAAGAAAATGCAGCAACATGAAGTTTTGTTGAAGAAATGAAAGGTAATGGACAACGGCAGATGTAAAAGAAATTTTTTTCTTTACAGCAGTAAATGTAAGTATAGTGAATGTGTTGTTCATTGAATTGAAATGCAACATATGCAACAGTAGTGAATGTAAGAAATGTTTACACACAGCAGTGTAAATTTGTAAGGTGGGACAGAGTAATTGTTCCAGAAAAGACAGAGTATTCTGTCTTTGAAGAATGCACAGCAATGCAGAGTTTGCAAAGAAATGTAAGTGAAGTGCAGCAACACAACAGCAAGTGTAGACACAGCAGTGTGGGGTAGACGCAACAAAGAAGATGGCACAACAATGCAACAGAGAATATGCAGCAGCATAAAAGAACAATGTAATGAGTATGCACAACAGTGCAATGAATGTTTTTGTTTTGAAACTACTTCTAAAGCATTGTTTGGCAGTAATCCCTCCGTGAGAGGAGGTGAAGTTCTTAGTGAATCCCTCTCTTAAAGAGGAAGGTGCTTTTCAGCACAGTGTCATGGTAAATCCCTGTCAAGAGGAAGATGCTTTTTAGCATACACATGGTAAATCCCTCTATCAAGAGGATGATGCTTTTCAGCATAGTCACAGGTGAATCCCTCTATCAACAGGAAGGTGCTCTTCAGCACATTGTTATGGTGAATCCCTCTGTCATGAGGAAGGTGCTCTTAAGCACAGTTTCAGGTTAATCCCTCTATTAAGAGGAAGACTATTTTGTTGTTTGTGGAACTGCATCAGAAGCAGTTGGTGAATTCCTCTATGCGAGGAAGATTGGTGAACCCCTCTATGTGAGGAAGATATTCTTGTAACAGCAGTTAGTGAATCCCTCTATGTGAGGAAGTGTTTGGGTAATATTGAATGCCCAGCAGTTGAAATTAAAGGGAAGTGTTGGAATATTAATTCCAACTGCAACAGAGTTCGTGGACGCAGCGTGGACAACGACGACATCAGGAATACAACGTCCAAACCACAGCGCTTGAAACCATTCAGCAAACCCACCTGAAATATTTCGCACCACTTTCCGGCGAAGGGAGTTTCCGTATTTTTGAGCCCGATATAATATGGTGCAGACGCGTGGCTCTCCCCATACGTAAGCAAACGTAATTTATCGGGTGCTAAAGTCCTGTAGCAAAAGGCCTCCTGATATTCTTGTCAGCCGTCCGATGGGGTTCTTCGTCCTCCGCCGTCCATCATTTAAACTTGCACTCGAGCCAGCATTTAAAATTTGCGTGGAGTAAAAACAAGTTTGTGTTGACCGCTGATAATACTGTAATTAATGTGCCCGTAGAAAGTAGATAAGAGTTTTTTGTTTTAATGTTTTTTATGCACGAAAGTATGGTGAATATTAATGACAGGTATGGTCATTATATCATTTTATATACGCAATGTAAAATTCATATGTATGTAGAGCTCGTGTGTAATTTTATGTAGTTGACCATTGTAAAAGGAGAGCGCGCCGGAGCTGAAGAGACTTGAAAATGTATGCACAACAGTGCATAAAAACCAGTTCCTCATTGTAATGAAACGCGAGTAGTGTGAGAGTGAAAATGTGGAGCGCATGTATTTTCTTGGTGTTGACTTTTGGTGTTTTTTTTTGCAAGAGGAAAGTGCCTGCGCACAGAGGTTTTTAATGGTATTGTAAAGAACGCACAGCAGTGCGAGAAACAAAAACAGAGGAGGCATGTAATGTTTGTTTTGCCACTGTAAATCACAGTGAAGTGTTGCGCGCTGGGGTTGAATGAAGAACAGGGAGATGAACGCACAGCAGTGCGGGAAAAATAACAGAGGTGGATTGTAATGGTGCTTGCCATTGTAAAACCAAGAAACAACAAGGAACCCATTTGTAATATCCACAGCAATGGAGAACAAGAAGAAACAGAGACAGAGTTTCTTTTGTAAATCCCTCTCTGCGCAGAGGATGAAGTTTGTAACAGTTTTTGTTTTTAAGCAATAGAAATGTTTTTATGGCTGTGTAATGGATTGTTATGAGTATATTTGTTTTTAATAGCTTGCCTGTGCAAAGGTCTTGGAAGAAATGAAACAAAACATTGGCTCTGTGGTGTTTGTTTGTTTGGTTTTTGGTATTTTCCGATGAAAAATTTCCAACAGTGGTATCAGAGCTGGTCCAGGATCTTTGATGGTGACAGAGCAGGTTCATGCTCTTTGAAGGTGTCAAAAAAGCTGAAGGAAAGACTCTTGTTGCAGCAGCAGTAAAGCTTCTCCAGCAGTGTGAAGTTTCAGCCAAAGGGATTCAGGTATTTCTCAAGTTTTTGAGTTGCTGTTGAAGAAACAGTGAGTCATTTTAAAAACACAGTCAGGGATTTTAAAAATAGTTAAGAATGGCAAGGTCAAAGAAGAAAGTGTCCAAATCCCCTAAGGTTGTGTCTCCCTCTTCTATTAAAATAGAAAACAATCTATTTGAAAGCATTCTATTTGAGGCTCCAAGGTTCGATGGGAACTTTGATATATGGGAAATAAAAATGAGGGCTTTCTTAAAGTCTGAAGGGATTGAGATCTGGGAATCAGTGATTGATGATAGCAAGAAGGATAAAGAATCCAAGGAGTACAATGCAAAGGCAGCAAAGACTATCTTGGATGGACTGCCTGATTCTATAAAGAAGAATCTAGGGAAATATTTATCAGCAAAGGATATATGGGACAGACTTCATGACCTTCATGCAAAGGGAGCACTGACCATGAACAACAGTCAAGAAGGAAATTCTAAACCCATCATAGAAGCTGAAAGTGAGAAGGTTGACCTCATAAAACTTCAAGTAAAAGAAAGGGATGAAGAGCTCATCAGGCTTAAGAAGGAATTTGATGAAAGCAAGAGGAAACATCATGAAGAAGTCATATCCATGACAAATCAGCTGAATGAAGCAAAGAAGCAGGAAGATGCCTTGACAAGTCAACTTGAACAAAAGCACATGAGAGTGAATAAGCTTGTAGAAGAGATTGGACAGTACAAGGTAGAGGTTTCCTCCCTTAAGTCTGAACTACAAGAAGCCAGGAAGCAGGCACAAGAAGCTGAGAAGAAAATGGAGAGCAGTCAAGCAGAAATCTCCAAAATGAAGTCATATATTATCTCCCTCAAAATAGTAGCAGCTGAAGCTACTCGTAGCAAGGAAGAAACTGAGGAACAGATTACAAAGAAGAATAATGAATGTGAAAAGTTGGAAGAAGAGATTGTCCTCCTCAAGAAGAAGGTTGAAGGGATGAACAAGATCATGAAGAGCTCTCAAGCTTTGGATGACATGCTCAGCTATCACAGATCTCCATCTGATAAATCAGGACTTGGGTATGTAGGTGAACCCTCAAACAAGGATGAAGATGCTTTAAGCAAAGGAGATGTGAAGAAGCCAGAAAGAAGTTGTGAAGCTCCTAGTTCCAGCAAAGGCAAGGAGAAAAATGAAGGCTGCAATAGAAGAAATCCTGCTCCAAGAAGAAAACCAGCTCCAAGAAGAAATGTAGCTGATGTCAAAGAGGCAAGATGCAATGGTTATCATCAAAGGATCTCAAGGCAGCAAGGCTTCAGAAGTACATCAAGGAAACCTCCATCTCCCAGGTACCAAAGTTCATTTTTTGGTTATTGTTATGCTTGTTCAAACTTTGGTCATATGGCAAAAGACTGTAGAGCATTTCATGGAGATAGATGTTGTGGTCCCCGACAATCTCCAAGAAATAATTTCACAAGAAGAAATCATGAATTCTTATTCATGAATAAAGTTGAATGCTTCAAGTGTCATAACATTGGGCATATGGCACGTGACTGTAACTTAACATGGGCTCTTACACAAGCTAGACCCATGCAAAAGAAGAAAGTTACACAAGTATGGAGAAGGAAGGAAATACAGCCTGAAACCCCCTTGAACTCCCCAGCTAATCTAAGTCTCTTTTGAGAAAACCTTGCTGAAAGAAGATAAAGCATACACTAAAGGGGAGCTTGTAATTTTTTTTTGCTGAAATGTATTAACAGTCACTCTTTGATGAAGACCTTTTCATAAGGGAAAGATATGAAGTTAAATCTGCCATAGAAGCAGAGAAGAAAAAGTATGCAAAGCAAGAAGACCCTCACAGCAGTGGGAAGACAGAACATAAAACAGCAGTTTGGGAATTTTTTTTGGAGCACATGCATTGAAATGCATAGCAATGGAATGTAGTTTTCCTTTTAGGTAATATGAGAGAATATACTCACAGCAGAGTGAGTATAATACATAGCAGATGGAAATTTTTTGTATTGGGAATGAAAATGCAAAGCAGTGAGAAGAAAATGAGAAGAAGGCAAAACGCAGCAGAGCGTAAATGCCCAGTGGCTGAGAATGCAATGAAATTTTTCACACAGCAGTGAAAAATGTAATATTTTTTTTGTATGCAATGCAACATGCACAGAAATGCCTAAAGAAAAACAGGGGCAGCGTATATTTTTAATGCACATGGGATGAATGAAAGTGTGTATGGCAGCAGAAAAACGAAAGGAATTGCACAACACTGCATTGTGTAAATAAAAAAAATGAAGACGAAGATTGTGTGAAGCAACGGTGTAAAAAGGAACAGGGGCAGCGTGTGTTAATTTTTTCTGTGTGGAGAATGAAGTGCAGCAGCGTGAGGATGATTTCTTTTATATGCAAGTAACGCAGTGTAATGAGTGAAACGAAAAGGGCAGTAAATGAAGAAAATAGAATGAGATGCATAGAAGTGCAGTGAGGGTAACGTACACAGCAGTGTGAGAAATTTTTTTTTATGCACAACAGTGCAAATTGCAGAGGCAACACAGCAGCAAATAAAAACCCAGGGATGACAGAGTCTATGGTTATGGGTATGGACAACAGTGCATAAGAAAAGGCAGCAGCGTGATGGCAAGAAGGAGAAGCACAGTAGTGCGAAAAAAATGAAACCAGAACTAAGAGAGAATGAAGAAATGTGATTTTACACAGCAATGCAAATAAGAAAATGCAGCAACATGAAGTTTTGTTGAAGAAATGAAAGGTAATGGACAGCGGCAGATGTAAAAGAATTTTTTTTCTTTACAGCAGTAAATGTAAGTATAGTGAATGTGTTGTTCATTGAATTGAAATGCAACATATGCAACAGTAGTGAATGTAAGAAATGTTTACACACAGCAGTGTAAATTTGTAAGGTGGGACAGAGTAATTGTTCCAGAAAAGACAGAGTATTCTGTCTTTGAATAATGCACAGCAATGCAGAGTTTGCAAAGAAATGTAAGTGAAGTGCAGCAACACAACAACAAGTGTAGACACAGCAGTGTGGGGTAGACGCAGCAAAGAAGATGGCACAACAGTGCAACAGAGAATATGCAGCAGCATAAAAGAACAATGTAATGAGTATGCACAACAGTGCAATGAATGTTTTGTTTTGAAACTGCTTCTAAAGCAGTGTTTGGCAGTAATCCCTCCGTGAGAGGAAGTGAAGTTCTTAGTGAATCCCTCTCTTAAAGAGGAAGGTGCTTTTCAGCACAGTGTCATGGTAAATCCCTCTGTCAAGAGGAAGATGCTTTTTAGCATACACATGGTAAATCCCTCTATCAAGAGGATGATGCTTTTCAGCATAGTCACAGGTGAATCCCTCTGTCAAGAGGAAGGTGCTCTTCAGCACATTGTTATGGTGAATCCCTCTGTCATGAGGAAGGTGCTCTTAAGCACAGTTTCAGGTTAATCCCTCTATTAAGAGGAAGACTATTTTGTTGTTTGTGGAACTGCATCAGAAGCAGTTGGTGAATCCCTCTATGCGAGGAAGATTGGTGAACCCCTCTATGTGAGGAAGATATTCTTGTAACAGCAGTTAGTGAATCCCTCTATGTGAGGAAGTGTTTGGGTAAGATTGAATGCCCAGCAGTTGAAATTAAAGGGGAGTGTTGGAATATTAATTCCAACTGCAGCAGAGTTCGTGGACGCAGCGTGGACAACGACGGCATCAGGAATACAACGCCCAAACCACAGCGCTTGAAACCGTTCAGCATACCCGCCTGAAATATTTCGCACCACTTTCCGGCGAAGGGAGTTTCCGTATTTTTGAGCCCGATATAATATGGTGCAGACGCGTGGCTCTCCCCATACGTAAGCAAACGTAATTTATCGAGTGCTAAAGTCCTGCAGCAAAAGGCCTCCCGATATTCTTGTCAGCCGTCCGATGGGGTTCTTCGTCCTCCGCCGTCCATCATTGTAACTTGCACTCGAGCCAGCATTTAAAATTTGCGTGGAGTGAAAACAAGTTTGTGTTGACCGCTGATAATACTGTAATTAATGTGTCCGTAGAAAGTAGATAAGAGTTTTTTGTTTTAATGTTTTTTATGCACGAAAGTATGGTGAATATTAATGACAGGTATGGTCATTATATCATTTTATATACGCAATGTAAAATTCATATGTATGTAGAGCTCGTGTGTAATTTTATGTAGTTGACCATTGTAAAAGGAGAGCGCGCCGGAGCTGAAGAGACTTGAAAATGTATGCACAACAGTGCATAAAAACCAGTTCCTCATTGTAATGAAACGCGAGTAGTGTGAGAGTGAAAATGTGGAGTGCATGTATTTTCTTGGTGTTTTTTTTTTTTTTTTGCAAGAGGAAAGTGCCTACGCACAGAGGTTTTTAATGGTATTGTAAAGAACGCACAGCAGTGCGAGAAAAAAAAATAGACGAGGCATGTAATGTTTGTTTTGCCACTGTAAATCACAGTGAAGTGTTGCGCGCTGGGGTTGAATGAAGAACAGGGAGATGAACGCACAGCAGTGCGGGAAAAATAACAGAGGTGGATTGTAATGGTGCTTGCCATTGTAAAACCAAGAAACAGCAAGGAACCCATTTGTAATATCCACAGTAATGGAGAACAAGAAAAAACAAAGATAGAGTTTCTTTTGTAAATCCCTCTTTCCGCAGAGGATGAAGTTTGTAACAGTTTTTGTTTTTAAGCAATAGAAATGTTTTATGGCTCTGTAATGGATTGTTATGAGTATATTTGTTTTTAATAGCTTCCATGTGCAAAGGTCCTGGAAGAAATGAAAGAGAGCATTGGCTCTGTGTTGTTTGTTTGTTTGGTTTTTGGTATTTTCCGATGAAAAATTTCCAACAAGTGTTCCGCGGATTGCAGCCTTTATGATCTCATTCTACCCACAACCAATATTTGGTTTAGTTTTGTAGTCCCTGTATATTGAAATATGCTTATTAAGTATTCGTGCTTACCTCCGGATCCTGGGAACTGAAATCTGTGGGAGTGGCAACTTGAAAGACGCCGCGGCAGCCGTGGATGGCAGAATCGAAGCTCCCTTCCTCGCAGAGATCTGCTCTGAAAAGACGAAGCCTCTCTTGGGCCCCTGGGAGTGGGAGAAGACATGAATTCTTTGATGGGTTGTCTGGATCTCTGAGAGTGGCATGCACTGTGTGGCCATTCTCCAGCTGAGTCTTTACGAGCCATGATCCGATGTATCCCCCAGACCCTGTTACACAATGGCGCTCATTTTTGTCTCTCTTTCCTTTCAAGACGTGCCAATGTGGATAATCGGAGAATCACATCACGATTTAAACATTCGATCCCGACCATTCCTGCGATATAATTCATTCGCTGACCCTTGGATTCGTCTGTGGGCACTGCCGTGCCGATCGCAACCTCCATACCAAACACGCAAGCATGCGTGGTTTGCCACGATAAACCACGATAGTACGTTGCGGCATGAGTTCTTTGAAGAGTTGTTTGGATCTCTGAGAGTGGCATGCACTGTGTAGCCATTCTCCAGCAGAGCCTTTACGAGCCATGATCCGATGTATCCCCCTGCTCCTGTCACGCACATGGGGAGGCCAATCCCTTCAGGGGCAGCAACAGTGATGTTCATTTTTGTGGACTCTTTTTTTTTCTCGACTTTTTATGGAATTGTAATAAAATTGCATAACGATCGAAACAAAATAATTACAATATTCCAAAAAATAATAATCTCACTAAGAGACCAATGTAATAATTAAAGAAAAAATTATACTCTCTTGCACAAATAAGTAATAATAATCTCTATACTCTCTTCCACAAATAAGTAATAATAATCTCACCCCACACACTAGATCAAAAACTCTGGTATAATAATTAACCAGAAAATTATGCTCTCCACAAATAATTTTAACATAAAAGTAAAAAACAATAAAATTAAAAGTATTATTTAATTCTTCAAAATAAAATTTGATTCGTCAATATTAATCTTACTACACTCTTAACGAATATATATATATATAGATATATATCTCAGAAATTTAATTTTCTACCCCCTAATCATCGAAAATATAACAATATATAACGAAGCAATTTAATCTTTCCCCTTACAATGTAGTGTAAGGCAAATCGTCTTTATTGGTGTGAAACATAGTTACCAAGTTCGGCGGTATTTGGGCAGAAATTTTGAAAATTCCCAGTACGATTTTATTAGTGGAATAATTTCATTTTCAACCATAGCATACTCATATTTCATAATTGAAAAGCACCAAAAACACATTATAGCCATACGCAGATAGTATCAGGCCATTCTCACGTTGGTAATATATGGAAGAAATAACATCTCAGATTCTGGATCTATGTGGGTGGTAATATATGGAAGAAATAACATCTCAGATTCTGGATCTATGTGATTTGTAGTGCTCCACACCACCGTATTCACAACATTCAAGTAGCCTTACTCATAAAATTGTAAGACATATTCAATCATGCTAATGATTGGTTAAAACTTAATATCTCAATGAAAGTAATTCTAGGTCGTCACTTGAGTTTGGCTAGTTTCTGAACATATTGGACGCTGTCATCAATAATCTGCTCTAGACTATACTTATATTTGAATCCCAAATCTAATAATTTCATGGATGAAATGCTACCACCACCACTAGCAGACTCTGATTCATCCAACCTTCATCCATCAATCAATCAGCGTAATAACAAATTATAGAAAATTGAAGGAACCCAATAAACAATATGTAGGTGACAATTCAAACCAAATATATGTGGAAACGTAGATAACTAACTTTGCAGTTATTTTGTGTTGTGGATAGCGTCCCGAAATGAAATGTGCAAATTCTGTCATGGTAATGGTATGGCCAAAGCAAAGATAGCGTCCCTCCGCAAATGGGTGCTCCATCAGAAATAGATGAGCATTGCAGATATCTTGAACATGAATGAGCGAGATTGTATTTGGTAGGAAGTGAATGGATTGTAGCAATCCATACGATAAGGGATCGCGCTTATGGATTAGGCCACATTTGAGAGCCATAAAAAATCAGGAATATCAGAAACCCCCGAAGGAAAAAAAAAGATGTTAAGAAATAAAAATACATCGATGGTAAGGAACAAATTTTACCTGTGATCAAGGACATTGTCGCATGTACGCTAGAGAGTATTTTGGTGGTCATGAAAGGCCCTGCAATTATGGGCACTGATCACATTTATACCCTCCTCCTTTCCAAATTCCAGTGCAGCTTTCTCTGCAAGTGTTTTTGATTCTGCGTAAAACTACAAAGAAAGAATGCATATGACACCATTCACGTGTTGTAAAATGTGCATATATAAAAAAAAAATTAAAATAATGTCACATTAAAATGTAGCTTGATCATTAATTAAAAGTATATTGTACATGAAAAAGATAATAAATGTCAATCAAATTTTCATTTTCATTTAAATATGTAAAGAAGAAAAAGAGTTTCCAGGTAAATGCATATGACGAATGAGAGATCACAAAACTCAACTTAATCTTCATTTAAACCTTAAAATTAAGAGAAAAAATTAGGCGAAATAACATCAGGGAAATATATGATATATAATTAATTTCAATGCAATCCTTCGCTCTAAATATTTGATTTAAACCTAACAAAAAAGACATAGCGTATCATCAATTTCAACTCAATCTCTCCCTCTAACTAAAAAAATATAAAATTTAATGAAAAAAGGAAAATTAAATGAGAGAAATTAGGAATAGTAACAGCCAAGAAAATATGGTAGGTGATTGATTTCAACTCAATCTCTTTGTCCAAATATTTGATTTAAAAAATGATACTATGATTTTTTTCCTTTAGAAATAATGTGCTACGGGAATAGGGAGGATGAAAATATGTATAATATGTAAATTTATGTTATAAGGGTGTAAGAAAAATTATTTAACAATGTACATGTTTTTGAACTCAGAGACTTCTATGATATTTGATAGAGTAAAAATCAAAACAAAATTAAAATAGCTTTTTTAGATGTATTATTTTAAATTTAAATTAGAATATATTCTAATTTAGTATATATATATATATATATATATGTTTTCTTTGATTGAATATTCATAATTTCTTTAATTCACATCTTTGTTTTATAATTATAAATAAAAAATATTAACATATTTTCAATATTTATCTACAAACTTTTAATTATAAAATATTTTGTGTGTTTAAAATCATTTTATTTTTAACAAATAAATATAAAATTATTATATAAAAAATAACAAACAGTCACAAAATAAAAAATATTAACATATTTTCAATATTTATTTACAAATTTTAATTATAAATTATTTTACATGTTTAAAATCATTTTATTTTTCACAAATAAATATAAAATTATTATATATATTATTTTGTGAAAAATAACCACAGTAACAAAATCATTAATTTTAAAAGCCAAAAAATAATAATTAACTATATATAAACCAAATGTGATGATATAAAATAACTATTTTCACGAATATATATATGCGTTATCTAAATGAATTAGAATTTCAATTGTTGTTACCCTTAAACTTTAATAAATTCAAAAGTAACTATTCAAAATAATTTGATGGTTACATGCTGTAAAGATAAGATATTTATAATGTTTGAAAAACAAGAACAGAAAGATTGAGAACAGAAATCCTTTTCTAACAAAAATGGATAGGAAAATACATTTTTTTATCTAAAATAAGGAATAGAGGGAAGAGACTTACGAAAAGATAGGAATATATACAAACAAAGAATATTTATAGATTAAGGATGATACACATCATTTTGAAACAGAAATTGTAAGATACAGCAACAGAAAAGATAGAAAGTAGAATGTTTGAAATCAACCATGAATGTACTCTCTTTTTTAAATCAAAAGAAAAAAAGCGTTTAATCGATAAAAAAAAATAAAGTGGTGCTTATCCAACTTTCACGTTTGTTTTCTCTGATGGAGTCCACTGAACTCCAGCAGGATTCGTCGACATGGGCACTTTCATCGATTGTGGATCGTGCGGTGAGAGATGAAGTGCAGACCAAACGCCTCACGCTTTGAACTCGCCTGCACGATCTCAGAAGATTTAGTGTTCCTCGGATTGCAGCCTTTATGATCTTATTCTACTCACAACCAATATTTAGTTCAGTTTTGTAGTCCCTGTGTATTGAAATACGCTTATTAAGTGTTCGTGCTTACCTCCGGATCTTGGGAACCGAAATCTGTAGGAGTGGCAACATGAAAGACGCCGCGGCAGCCATGGATGGTAGAATCGAAGCTCTCTTCCTCACAGAGATCTCTGAAAAGACGAAGCCTCTCTTGGGCCCCTGGGAGTGAAAGAAGGCATGAGTTCTTTGAAGGGTTGTGTGGATCTCTGAGAGTGGCATGCACTGTGTACCCATTCTCCAGCAGAGTCTTTACGAGCCATGGTCCGATGTATCCCCCTGCCCCTGTTACACATACCGGAAAACCCATTCCTTCAGAAGGAGCAACAATGGGGCTCATTTTTGTCTCTCTTTCCTTTCGAGAGGTGTCAATGTGGGTAATTGGAGAATCACATCACGATTTATTCATCCGATCCCGACCGCTCCTGCGATATAATTTCCAAAGCATAACAAAACGTTAACTAGGTAAATCGCTACATAACCTCCATAATGGAACCGACGTGGGATTCATTTTGTTTAGGCTCGACCTAACAGGAAATGACGTCCTCATTGTCTACAGAGTGGAGACTTCTCTCCTTGTGATGCACATAAGTCCGATGTTGCTCCATGATATCCTCGAGTGCTCCACTACACACCTCATCGTCGTTGCCGTTATCTTCCTATCCCATATTTCCCACATGGAAGCTCAACATTTCATTTTCTTATAATGGTAGACAATCCATCTTAACCTCCAATATTCCTATTTTAACCTCTTGATCCTCTTGATAGAGAGCTTAAAAGTGTCAAAAAGGTTCCTATTTTATCTCTTCGGATTCGGAGGAGGTGAATTTTGACCTTCCCTCAGTTATGATCTCCTTCACCATATTCCTTAGCTCTTTTTATTTGGCCTACTTCTCGAAGAAGAAGATATGCGCATCCATAAACATCACAATTTTAGATGGAAAATCTCTTCCTCCTATCAACTCACTGCAAAGATTTGTTTTGTTAATTCCCTCTTTTTGTTGATTTATGTAGTTTGGGAGGTACTCCAATCCCTAGGGTTCATGGTTTGGAGGACAAACAACCACAAGGGAAACTTGTGGGCTTGGAACCCAAGAATGGGGTTTTGACACCCATCGTGTTTTAGGGAAAATCATGATGGATTCACGGAATGTGATGGATGAGGATGATAGTGCTCAAAAAAATGATTCCAACGCATAGAAAATCATCCAAATACGAGTTGTCGTTAGAGAGATATTAATTTCCGAAGTTGGAAAATTAATTTGTTTTCAAGTGGGCTGACTTAATGTGTCACTTCAACTGAGACGTGGAGCCCTTGTATGTGTGTAAATAGAAGGCACATTAAAGTCATTTGACACATCCAATCTTGTGCAACACATACCTAAGAAAGAGAACTCGTTGGAGAGAAGAGTTATGTGCCCTTGCCACAACAAAGGAGGATATGAAACATCATGGGTTAAGGTATGTTCAAGGGTCCTTTCTTTAGGACATAACTATTGGTGGGAGGGCCGAAGACCTTTTCTTGTAGGCTGTAGGTAAGGCAGAGACATCGAGTTAGTTTGGAGGATTTTTGGTGGGCGGAAAGTCCTCATAAGAGGCAGCCACAAGTCTATCTATACACCTATAGGATGCCACTGTCGTTTAGTAGGATAAGTCTACGTTTAAGGGATTGAATCTGCCGTAAAATAGCAGCGTCGAGGGGCAACCTCCCAATTAAGGACAACCACATTTCATAAGGGCAACTTTGGGCTAGATTTGATGATAATTAAGGACTGTATTGTGTTCCCTAACCCGTCCGAGAAATTATAGTAGTGCAAGAGTCACAAACAATAGTGTTTTGGTATGCATTATGTCAAAGGAGTTGACCAGTTTTGGATTAGTTTATCTAGTAGCCTATTGGAGCCAATTGGAAGACACTCCGGGGAGGGAAGATCTCTTCCTAGGAGCAGATTCAATAGTGAAGTATTGGGTTTCATAGAGCTGGTTGAAGGGTAGCGTGTTGATAGCCCAAAGTAGCCCTAGAAGAGCTATCTTGAAGGAAGAAGAGTAGCTAAAGGTTGGGTGAAGATCGGTGCCGAAGTGAAACACTTTGATGGAAAAAATTTGTTGCTAGAGTGGTAGTTTGGAGCTCAGAATTAAGCCTACCTAGAGAGAAGATTAAATCAGTTTGTGTACATGCTACAGAAGTGAGTTGCAACAGTGTTAGGTGGCAACCCTCTTGGAGTCTCGATGTGTATGTTCCTTGATGGACTAAGGCACTGCTAGTGAGAAGTACAGAAGCGAAGGACCGATAGGATGAGATATGACATAGAAGCTGCAACGAAGATTGCCATTGTATCTTGTAAACCATAGACTGTTGTATTCCTCAGTTTGTTTAATATAACGAAGATTGGGGTTGTACATATTGTACAATTTTGTTTAAAACTGTGTATAATGTGCATATGTGATTTACTACTTTATATTTCCATTATGCAAAGTAGTTTATGGTTGAGATTCTTGGTTTGTTAGTGTTAGTGATTTTAAGACTCTAGCCTAGATCCAAGGTTGTAGAAATTCAACATGGTATCAGAGGGTGTCTGATCTACTTTGGAAGTAAGTAAATCATAGTTGTGCACAAAGAAGTACATCGTGAGAAGGTGTTGGTCACATTGTGAGTGAAGGGTTCACTACAATGTCAAAGTTGCAGGAAGGTATCCAATATGAGGATAGGTTGGAGGGGTTGTCCAACTATAGTCCATGGAAGGAAAGGATCAAGTTGATCTTGCAGGTCAACAAGATTTGGGATTTTTCTGAGAAAGAGATCAAGAAGCCAACCGACCCTAAGGAGCTGGAAATATGGGAAGATTTGGATGTGAGGTCAAGACTAATCATCCTAGATGGTATGAGGGATGCTTTAATCCCTCATTTTTTTGGGAAGAACACTGTACATGAGATGTGAGTGTCTCTTCAAATTTTTTTCTAGAATAATACTGAGAAATGGGTATTGGTATTGGAGGATAAGTTGAAGTCCACCAAGATGTTAAAGGGTGAAAGAATCACCTCGTATTTGATGAGATTGTCCCAGGTCAAATATGAGATTTCTTCCATCAGTGTGACTGTCTCAGATGGATATATGGTAATGATTGCCTTGAAAGGGATCACCGAGGAATGGAAGCCCTTCATCAAAGGAATCATTGCTAGGGAGAAGTTTCCAGACTAGGATAGGCGATGGGATGACTTCATTCAAGAAGAGTTGTGAGATGAGGATCTTCAGCCGAAGCAGAAACCTTTAGATGATGACTTGGCACTTGCATCACGAATTAAGGGTAAGAACAAGAAGGACTTAAGTAAATTCAAGTGTGTCAACTGTGGCGAGGTTGATCGTTTTTTGTGGAAATGTCTAAAGAAAAAGGGAGATGATGACAAAATAAAAGGGAAGAAGGATGCCCTTATTTACAATAAAGAAGAGATGGATGAGCTCGCTAGAAGATTGGAAGAAGAAAAGGAAGATTTTTCTATGATTTCTCATTTCTCACAAAGTACTATCAAAGAGGATGGATGGTACATGGACAAGTGTGTGACGAAGCATATGCGAGGGTCACATGATATTTTTGAGACTCTAGCTGGTTGGGACTCGAAGTTGCACATGGTGTTGGGCGACAAGGGTCAGTTGGAGATCTAAGGATTGGGTGTTGTGCCATTCAGAATGGAGGCAGGATGTATGATGCAGGTCCAGAATGTATTGTTTGTACCAAGACTCAGATATAGTGTTCTCTCCATCTCGATGATGGAGAAGAAGGGGTTTTAGGTCTTGTTCGAAGATGGAAAGGCAAGACTTGGACTCAAATGATTTAATTTTGATTGGAATTTACTCAAAGTTAGATAACATGGTCTCTACAAGTTGACTACCAAGTCTAAGCATCATGGAAAGAATCAGAGATAGCTGCAAGTTCTAGAGAAGGAGGAGGAAGTGCAGGTGCAAGTGCAGGCTTTGAAGGAGAAGGTATGGGTTCCGGAGAAAAAGGTACACTTTACCAAGAAGGTCGAGGTTCCCAAGAAGAAGGTACACTTTCCCAAGAAGGTCTAGCTTCCAAAGATTCAGAGGGAGTCTTTTTCGAGAGGGAGCATGAAGATTCAGAGGGAGACTCTGCAACCCAAGAAGACCACGTGGTCAGTGTTGAGCAATGGTGCTCCTACAACTACCAGGAAGGAATCATGGAAAGAGTGGAAGATGTTATAGGATAAGAAGAAGAAGCAAATTGCTTCCATCAATGACAAAGACACTTCGAAGAAGGGTGTAGTTCACCATACAAAGATTGCTGCAATTGTGAGCACCAAGAGTTTGGAAAGTGTTGCGAGCAATGATGATGATGATGAGATACTTCCTACTCTTGGAAGTACCTCCCTCAATAAGAGGCAGTGTTGATTTATGTAGCTTGGGAAGTACTCCAAGCCATAGTGTTCAGGGTTTGGAGGAAAAAGTGCCACAAGGGCAATTTGTGGGCTTGGAACCCAATAATGGGGTTTTTTAACCCATTGTGTTTTGGGAAAGAGCCATGACGGAGTCACAGAATGTGATGGATGATGATGATAGTGCTCAAAAAGATGATTCCAGCACATAAAAAATTGTCCGAACCCAAGTTGTTGTTAGACAGATATTAATTTTTGAAGTTGGCAAATTAATTTGGTTGTCAACTAAGCTCACTTAATTTGAGTCACTTCAAGGGAGACGTTGAGCCCTTGTATGTGTATAAATACAAGGCGTATTGAATTCATTTTAGGAATCCAATAGTGTGCACCACATACCTTATAAAGAGAACTTGTTGGAGAGAAGAATTTTGTGCCCTAGCCGCAGCAAAAGAGAATCTAAAACAAAGTGGGTTAAGGTCTATTCAGGGGTTTGGTTTTGAGGACAAAACTACTGGTGCGAGGTTCAAAACCCTGTTCTTTTAGGCTACAGCCAAGGTAGGGACAACGATTTAGTTTGGAGGTTGTTTTTTGGGTGGAAAATCCTCATAAGAGGCTTCCATAAGTCTGTCTATACACTTGTAGGATGTCGCTGTCTTTTAGGAGGATAAGTTTTCTTTATGGGCTTCAATCTGCCCTAAAAGAGCACCGTGGAGGGGAAGCTTGCCATTGAAGGACAACCATATTTCATGAGGGAAATTTTGGGCCATATTTGAGGATGGCTAAGGATTATGTTGTGTGCCCTAACTAGTCCTAGAAATTGCAGCAGTGCGGGAGTCAAAAACAACATCATTTTGGTATGTGTCTGGTCAAAGGAGTTGACCAGTTTTCGATAAGTTTATCTAGAAACTTGTTGGATCCAATTGGAAGACATTCGTAGGAGGGAAGCTCCTTTCCGAGGAGCATATTCAACAGTGAAGTATTGGGTGTCATAGAGCTGGTTGGACAACAGTGCATTGGTAGACCAAAGTAGCCCTAGATGAGCTATATTGAAGGATGAAAAGTAGTTGAAGGTTTGGTGAAGATCGATGCTGAAGTGAAACACTTTAATGGACAAAAGTTGTTTCTAGTGTGGAAGTTTGGAGCTCTAGATTAGGCCTACCCAAAGAGTATATTGGATCAGCCTGTGTACATGCTACATAAATGATTTAAAATAGTGTTAGGTAGCATCCCTCTTAGAGTCTCGATGTGTAGATGCCTTGATGGACCAAGGCACTACTAGTGAGCAGTAGGGCAGTGAAGGACAAGGCGAGATATGACATAGAAGTTGCAAAGAATATTTTCATTATATCTTGTAAATCGTAAATTGTTGCATTACTTAGTTTGTTTAATATAACAAATATTGGGATTGTACATATTGTACAATTTTATTTAAAATTGTGTATTTTGTGCATATGTGATTTACTGCTTTATATTTTTGTTGTCCAAAGTAGTTTATGGTTGAGATTATTGGTTTGGTAACGTCAGTGATTTTAAGACTCTAACCTAGATCCAAGGTCATGGAAATTTAACACTTTTATCAAGGTGACATTATTCTACTCTTCTTTCTTCAATGAAACTTTGGTGTTGTTCAAGCTACTCGGTCAATTCCTTTCATTTATGTCTTAGAGGCACATACTCATATTTAAGCCAATTCCTCAAAGATTTCGTAACAAATTTCTATTTGGACTCCCATATGTAAGTTGGTGATCAAGTCACCAGGGTTAACCAGGTTCGCTTGATCATATCTTCTACTCCTTTTTAATTTAGCCATACATGATTGTATCTAAAGGGAATGGGACCCAAATTTTCCATTTAAACAAGAGATAAGGATATGAGATGATGATCTGACTCCCCTTGATCGAGGATTAAAGAGGAACATTCCAATGCTTTCAACAACTACTTTTTATGAATGAGGAACCTATCTAGGTGGTGCAGTATGATTATGATCCCCATTTCTTCGATTTTACCATGTAAATTTCTCAAGTTTAGGGGGGATTTCCACCAGGTCCCAATCACTGATGAGATATTTCATCCTTTCATGAAAAAGATCTCGGTCATGAGATACTCCTCACTTCTCCTTAAATCTAGGAATTGTATTAATGTTACCCTGCATAATGCAGTTGGAGTACCTATTATCGACTTTAATAGAGTTTAAAGAGTGCCAAAATTTAGGTTTTTCTCCATACAACACAGACCCATATATGTTTATTACAGGTATGCATGATTTTGTATCCTTCCTTTTAAGAATGATTGTTATCTAAAATTGTGATTTATTACTATCAATTAATTAAAGGCGCATATCAGATCAATACATACCAAGTCCTCCTAATTCTTATATCGAGCCTTGAGTTATTGCAATGCTACCTTTCCAAAACAGCGATGCCACCTTATGCACATATTTTTCTTCAACCTTTGTCTCTTGTAGTAGAAGTACCCAAGGATTTTCTTGTTTCAATAGATCTCTAATTTCCTAGGTTTTAATTGGGAGACAGAGACCCCATATATTCGAAGGTATAATTATCATTTATTAGGAGGGTTTTGAGAGGAACCTCCTACCTTTTTTTTTTTAATTTTTCTATCCTTTAAGGCCTTGCAATTTTAAAATGTTTGAGACCACTAGTTGATTTCCCATTTTCTTATTTTTATCTTCTTCACTCTCCCATATCACCCTTTTTTTAGGTCATCATTGCTTTGTTTTTTTTCTCTTTGTCTCGTGGCTACTACTATCCATTTCCCAAATTAGGTTTCTGACATATTTCTAATGATTACTCATGAATGGTGATGGCCTCTTTCTGCATGCTTAGATTTAGGGGAAGGACTCTTGATTATTGGTGGAGTTAAATGGGGTACTTCAAGTGTCGGCTCTCATTGAGGAAGGTCTGCATGATCTTCATTATTAGGCTCCTCCTCATCCTCATTTAATTACCCTTCCTTGTGCTCTTCTAGATTTTTCCCTATATTTTGTATACTCTAATTATGATTATGGTTTCCTTGATCATTTTCTAGAATATTATACAAAGTTTTGAAAATATTTGATGATGTAGAGGCCCAATTTGTATTCCGCATAGGTTGTTTCCTATTCCCATTAATCTGGCTTTATTTCCTCCTTTTTTTGTACTTTCCTTTACTCTCTTTGTTTTGTTGGTGGATCTAACCCATTTTTGGTAGGAGCCTTCTTGAAATCTCTTGCTAAGTGGATGTATTCATGACAGTAACAACAGTTGAATGGCATTCTCTCATAAACTAAAGTTTGGCAATGAGTCCACCCTCTGAGGGTAATATTGATTTCATATGGTAACCCGTTTTCAAGATCTACTTTGACACATATCTTAGCATGAGTAAACTGAGAGTCCTTTGGTTTGACTATATCCAAATCCCGCCCTACCCCATTTCCTATAGCTCTTAAGCATTTATCACTCTAGCAGGAAAGAGGGAGTCATGGAAGTTTTACCCAAACATTGATCATTGTTGGGATATCTTCGTCTGAATTAAAATCCTATTAGCACTAATTCAAAGACATACCCTTAGATCTAAATAGATACAACCCATTTCCGAATATAATATCCCTATCTTCCTTTAGTTGAAAAAGAAAAATCAAATAAATCGTTACCACATGCTTAAAATTGAATATTCCCTTCATCTTCGATATCCAAGTTTACTCGATCTATGTTTCGATTTATCGGGGAGATGGCCACATCATCGTAGATTTTCTAATGAGGGCATTCTCTAAAAATGTCAATGTTGTTTTGATCGCTCCTTTACGCAGGGAAATCGAGCGAATTGCATCATACTTTTTAACAATTTTGTGTCTGTGAATCCTTGCTTCTGGGACAATTTGATAAAATTTCCACCAATGCTTCAAAAATTTTGGTCCTCTTAGTAGGGGGACGAGGGGGAGGGGCCCCCTCTGGAGTCGTCATCGAAGAATGGATCAGAACAGGAGGATTGAGTTAGGGTTTCTGCAAAGGGAAGTAAAACATGAACATAGAGATTTTAGACTTTTGCTGTGTTAAATAAATATTAAAATATTGATTAAGTTTTTTCTTTTGTGTAAATTAAGACAATTATATTGCTTCAACAAAAGAAGGTTACATGGCTTTCCATATATATATATAACACACAAAATCTCCATATTGATCAAGTGTTAAAGAGATAAATTGATTGTAATAAGACCAAGTTACCCAAAGCATCTGACACATGTAAGACAACCGTTGCACACCCTCAATTATTATTATAAAAAAACTTGGCAAAACCCAAATTTTACACGTTATGAAAACAAAAAATCGTAAATAAAAAGCAAAGGAAAATCTCCCTATCATACAACCAACAATATCATGTTGAATAATCTTTAACAAATGAAAGCAACTTATATCTTCAATCCTTAATAACAACCTAGATCCATTTTAAATTTATATCTATCAATTATAGAGAGTGATCGAATCTCTTTTCACTCTAAAAGAAGTTTGCACCTCAAGAGATTTGATCCCTCTCAGTTCTCGTTAGATAAGATAGATCTAGGCTGATTTAATTATTAATTATAATTATGAATATAAATATAATTAACAAATATACAATTAATCTCTCTAGTGCTAATGATAAGTGTAGGGTGCAAGATGTGCCGGAAAATTCTCACTTGGAATTTTTTAACAACATGACTAATGAAAATACTTATAATTATTTATTTTATTTTATTTTATTTTTAAATAGCTTTATTGAATCAAAATAACTTATTAATAATTATATAAAGACTCTTCATGTCAAAATGAAAGAAATAATTGTAATGTAATATTATATTTGTTAAACATTTTAATTTAGTTGAAATATATAAAAAATTAAATATAATTATATTTATTAATTAATTAATTTTGTTTTTATTTTTAAATAATTTAAGCAAATTAAAATATTTAATGATATTACAGCTATTTTCAGTTTTGACCTAAAGAGCCCCTCTCACTCCAATTGTTGGAATAATGTAGAAATGATATGTCTAGATAGATTTGATGAGTTGTATTCTCGTAGTTCATGTTGAGTCTATCTATCATGAGTTGTGTCTTTGTAGTCTATGTAAGTGAGTTGTATCTGAGTTATAGACTCTACCTTCCATGTTGTTATGTTGATTGAGTCTAGCGATCCCATCATTATATAATTGGACACATTGTAATGTATGTGAATGAAGTCATTCTGCAAAGTTAGGCCTCAATTAATAATATGTTCTGTTGTGTTAATTTTGTGTTTTCTAATATGGTATCAGAGCTATAGTGTGGAGTTGAGAACCAAAGAGGGAGATATAGTGAGGCCTCAAATCTCAGAGCAAGAAGGCCCAGATCTGTGAGGGTTGTGAGATCGAGGGTGTGAAATCTTGTTGCCCCGTGGCTGCTCCCTAATTTTTTTTATCGTTGGCTGAGATCATAGTCAGATCTACAACTGATGTTGGTGATGCTGTCCATTAATGTGGATATTTCTTGTGGTTGCAATTCAACATGACCAATGTGTTTAATCGCTGATTGGGAGAGGTTTCCAGTCTATTCGATAGCGGACCCTATGGAGGAGAGAACCACCTTGGAGATATTGCTTCGCTGTTCAATTCAGGAGAAGGCAAATCAAAGTGCACTGATTGTTTTCTAGCATTGGAAGAGGACCCGTCTTTATTATCGATTCAAGACTTAGATGTGCACTTGAGTTTGGAGCTCAGGGTGTTCCATTTCCAGATTGGTGAATATTCAGAGATTTGAATAGACTGTGTGAGGTATTTTGAGGCCCCGATACCCCTTGCCACGGGTTTCATACAGTAGATCAAGGCCAATCGTTGACTGCATTTGGGAAGTTGCCAGATGCAGAGGCTTTACAAGATCAGAGATGTGCATCTGGGAGTGGTGGCATAAAACTGCTTTTGTACTTGCATGGGTGTTACTGCAGGTTAATTTGCATAATGGTAAGCGCATTGGAGGTTCCATTGGTGTTTGTTGTTGCAGTGTTTTACTAGCTGAAATTTATTTGTGAGTGGATCTGCTTGTTTGCAATTGGTCGCCGAACATGCGAATGTTGTAGTGTTTAGGCATGAGCCTAGTTTAATGAGAGCACCACCGGATTGCATAATCTGTGAAGAGGAGATCTGTTGCATTATTTGGCACTGAGATCTGCTGAAGAGCCAAGAGCCATAGACGAGAGGCAGAAGGGTTGTTCGAGTCATCCCAACAGGAGGAATTTCTTTTCGGAGGTGTGAAAGAATCGAATCAATCGATTGGTTGTGTCAATGTCTTTAAACCAAATGCACATCTGCAGAGTGTAATAATTTTCATTGGTAAGGTGCATGCCGTCGAAGTTTGGGCCGAGAAGCAGCAAATCAGATCTATGATCTCTATTAAGAGATTTGTTGTAGGGTCATAGTTAAAGTGTGGAGATGTGAATGAATCCGCTGAGGCCAAAGAAAAGCCAATGATTCTCTGAGATACAATGTAAACCAAAAGGAAGAGTTCCACGCTTTGTTGGCTGACCAAATCGTATTGCCCAATTTATTATCGTTTTTGGCTTAAAAGTTTCATTTGGAAAGTTGGCTTACTCATACGCAAGAAAGGGAGTAGTGGGCATTGTTGAAATCATTACAGAGAGGAGTCGACGTGTGTATTGAGTAAATGTTGGGATGTGGGACTGAGAATGTTGAGCAGCAACAACGTTGTGGTAAAAAGGATTGTGCTTTGAGTAGAGTTCTAGGCAAAAGGAAGCATTGTTGGAAGCCCGTTGTCAACCATTATAGGTGTTGTGATGGGAATGGACTGGTGTCCATTTTCCATGAAATATGTGATGCGTCACGAGTTGAGAATAATTAATATTATTTTGTTATTAATGGAGAAAATAGTTACATTGTTGTAACTTTCTCCCTAGTTTAGGATTAGTTCCTATAATTATGGGGTTTGGGTGCAACTTCCTATTTCCTAGTATTGTATTTAATGATGTAATCTTTGATTGATTAATGAATAGAGTGGACGAGAGTGATCTCTCAAGTTTGATGAGTGTAGTCTCCAGGTGCAGGCCACACTTGAGAGATACAACTCTTTCTTTTCAATTATGTTCACATTTTATCTTGGTATCAGAGCTCAGATTGAGTGAGCCTGATCTTTTGTTACCTGTGAGGCTGAAGTGCCTATAGTAGCTAGCTTGCCTCTGTGGCTGGAGTAGCCTGTGTGGCTTGACGTGCCTTTGTGGCTGTGTGTACATGAGAGGTGTGTGCTCGATTGAGCAGGTGGACTGCAGAACACCTGGCTCATACTCGAAAGTTTTGGCACGGATTTTTCACGGATTGGCACGGATTTTGCGCTGACAGTCGCGCCAATAGAGGAATTAGCGCAGTTATTGAGGAATAAAATGCGCCAGAGCGCCAAAAAGCGAATTAGCGCGGATTTTTCGCTCGGGGTAGCGCCAAGGGGATTTGTGAATAGCGTGAACTTCGTTTGGCGGTTTGCAAATGGTGCAGATCGGCGGAGTGGCAGATCCGTCCGGGAGAGACAGATAGGGAAAGCGCCAGAGGAGATCTGCGGGAAACCTCGACTTCATTTGGCGATCTGCAAGGAGAGAAGGATCGGCGAAGTGGCAGATCAATTCGGGAGAGGTGGATCGGATCAATATTGATCAGATCATTGTTTCGGCTGTGTTGGAAACGCCGGATTTGCTCATTGGAGCGGGAGTGCCAGACACTGCAGATCGGTGGCAGAGGTGACAGATCGATCTGACAGGTATTATTTTTTTGTTGTTGCTGTTAAGAAGATTCACAATGAGTAATACGATGGAATCTTATCTTAACGAGTCTGGTAAACTCAACGGGTCTAACTTCACGAATTGGAAGTTTAAGATCCAGACCCTGCTCGAAGGTGCGAACGCTTGGACTATAGTGACAAGCGATGAGCAGAAGCCGACTGCGAGTACGCAGAAGGAAGACTGGGAAAAATGAGAAAACAAGGTCAAGGTCCTATTAAAGATGTCTGTGAAAGACAATGTCATTGCACACATCAGAGACTGTAAAACGTCCGCAGAGATTTGGACGAAAATCAAGAATATGTATGAAACCCAGAATACAAACAGAGTTTTGGCTCTGAAAAGCAAGCTATTCTCAATGAGGATGGACGAAAGGGAGTATGCTACTGCATTTGTCGTGCGAATTAAGGATGTTAAAGACGGATTGGTGGCCATTGGAGTGGCGGTGTCTGATGAAGATCTTGTTGCAATTACAATGAATGGGATGCGTGATGATTTCCAAACCTTCATCACTGGAGTCTCGGCAAGGGAGAAAACACCCATGTTTGATGATCTCACTGCGATCTTGCAGCAAGAGGAAGAGCGATGGCAGAATCTGAATCTGAACCCCCAAAGTGACGATCTTGCGCTGGTGGCAAAACGACAACTATCCAAAGGGAAGCAATCACAGCAGCAATCAGTCCAGAAAGGAGGAACATCACAGAAGAATATGCATTCTCATAAAGGTATGCTTGCAAATCATTCTGAAAAGAAATGCTTTTATTGTGGAAAGAAGGGTCATATACAGAGAGATTGTTATTATAAGAAGCAGGCTGATGAGGCAAGGAGGAGATAGGTAAATCCAAAACACAGAGGATATTTTATTGAAGAAGAAGATTTCAGTCATGAATTTCGACTGTTCACAGTCGACTATGCCCTTTCTGCATCAAATGAAGATGACATCTGGTATGTCGATTTCGGAGCATCCTCTCACATGACAGGTAATAAAGAATTTTTCGACAGTCTTGAAGAAATTATAAATGGATCAAAAATATATCTAGGGGATGATAATGGATATCAGATTAAAGGTCATGGGGTGATTTCAGTTAAGTTACCAAATGGAAAAATTAGTCACCTTTCAAATGTTTTATATGTACCTGGAATAAAGAAAAACTTGATATCTGTATCCATGATGGCTGATCAAGATATGCATGTCGAATTCTTCAAGACTCACTATGTGATAAAGGATTGCAGGAATGAAATTGTTGCAACAAGCATGCGAGTTGGAAGCCTATATAGATTCGATGCAAAAAGTATATCTAAGCAAGCCATGGTTGCAGGAGAGTCGACAGCTGAACAACTCTAGCATCAGAGGTTTGGTCATCTGAATCTGCAGGATCTCATGTTGTTACAAAAGAAAGGTATGGTCGAAGGTCTCCCCATCTTTCGTAACATTCAGTTAAACTGTGATGGTTGTGCCTTAGGAAAGATGCACAGAGAACAGTTCCCTGTGCATGATAGGAGGAGGCAAACAAAAATCTTAGAGCTAGTGCACACTGATGTATGTGGTCCCATGCAGACAAGGTCGCTAGGGGGAGCATACTATTTTTTGTTTTTTACTGATGATTGCACTAGGTATTCATGGATTTATTTTTTAAACAAGAAAAGTCAGACTTTCCAATGTTTTATAGATTTCAAAATCCTGGTGGAAAGACAGTTTGGAAAAAGTATTAAAATTCTCCGATCTGATCAAGGAGGAGAATACAAATCAAAGGAATTCATGAAATACTGCAAATCTCACGGGATTGTTCAGCAGTATACAGTGCCGCACACACCACAACAAAACGGAGTTGCAGAGCGTAAAAACAGAACCCTGGTAGAGTGCGCAAGGAGCGTGCTGCAAGGTAAGGGTCTATCTAATATTTTTTGGGCAGAAGCAATAAATACTGCTGTATATTTGAAAAATAGAAGTCCTACTAGGTTTCTTGGCTTCAAAACTCCTTTTGAATCCTTGTATGGATTTAAACCAGCAGTAAACCACTTAAGAGTCTTTGGGTCAAAGGCATTTGCACATGTACCCAAAGCTGATAGAAAGAAACTAGACCCTAAGGCAGTCAAATGCATCTTTGTTGGTTATGGCACAGAGTTTAAAGCATACAAACTGTTCAATCCTGAGTCTCGTAAGACATTTGCAAGTAGAGATGTAGTCTTTCATGAACAGGTACAGGAAAGGAAAGCTGATGTTGGAGATGATTGGCACATTCCATTGCTGTTGGAGGAAAGCAGCGAGGATGAAAGGGAGCAGGAATAGGAGCAGAAAGAAGAGATTGGAGAAGAACAGCAAGAAGGTGAAAGAGCAGGCCCAGTTATTGCAGAAGAAAACAAATTTGAGGTAAGTCCCCTACCAAGAAGGTCAGGTAGGAAGACTCAATTACCATTGAAGTTGAGAAACTATGCTTTGATGTCAAAAGTTTTGAACGTTGTAGAACCCTCTAATTACAAAGAAGCTAGTCAATTTGAGGAATGGAGAGCTGCAATGAATGAGGAGATGGAATCAATTCTTAGAAATAATACTTGGGAATTAGTAGAGCTGCCTAAAAATAAAACACCTATAGGAAGCAAGTGGCTGTTTAAACCAAAAATGAATGCAGACGGAAGTATAGATAAGTTAAAAGCTAGGTTGGTTGCAAAAGGATATTCACAGAAGGAAGGTATAGATTTTGATGATACTTTTGCACCTGTAGCAAAGCTAAATACAATTAGAATGCTTATTGCTTTAGCTACTAAATGTAATTGGGAATTACACCAGCTTGATGTTAAATCTGCATTTTTAAATGGTGATTTAAAAGAGGAAATTTACTTAGTACAGCCAGAAGGATATGTAAAGCAGGGGCAGAAACATCTTGTTTGCATATTGAAAAAGGCTTTATATGGTTTAAAGCAAGCACCCAGGTCTTGGTATGAAAAGGTTGATTCTTTCTTTGTAGAGTATGGTTTCCATAGAAGTTTAAATGACCCAAATTTGTATACCAAGTACAATGATCAAGGGAAAATTATTTTGATTTCTCTATATGTTGATGATATGATTCTAACAGGAAATGCAGATGACTTAATCAGAGGAATCAAAAGGCTCATGGCACAAGTCTTTGAAATGAAAAATCTCGGAAGCCTTAACTATTGTCTGGGATTAGAAGTATTCAGAGATACTGGGCAAACTTTCCTTACTCAAGGGAAGTATGCGAGAAATCTGTTGGAAAAGTTTGGGATGGATCGATGTAGATCAACAGCGACACCTTTGCAGCAAAATTTGAAATTGAGCAGTGACGATGGCACTAAGGAGGTAGATGCCACAATGTACAGACAGCTGGTTGGCAACCTTATATATCTTACAACAACCAGACCCGACTTGGCATACTCAGTTAGTGTATTAAGCCAATTCATGTCAAAACCGCGTGAAAGTCACTGGACAACAGCAAAAAGCGTGTTGAGGTATCTTTGTGGTACTGTTCATTTTGGTATTTTATACACTGATGTATCTGATGTTACTCTAGCAGGTTTTTCAGACTCAGACTGGGCAGGTAACCTGGATGATCGGAGGTCCATCACAGGTTATGCATTTAACATAGGTTCCGGGGTAATTGCATGGAGCAGCAAGAAACAAAGTACTGTAGCTTTGTCGTCATGTGAAGCTGAATATCAAGCATTGTGTGCAGCAACATGTGAAGCAATCTGGTTGAGGAGACTTCTTAACGATGCAGGAAAAGAACAGAAGCAACCCACTTCTATCAAAAGCGACAACCAGAGCACTATCAAATTAGCATACAATCCAGTGTTTCATAAAAACACCAAACACATAGACACCCAGTTTCACTTTGTTAGAGAAAAAATACAGTCAAAAGAAATTGTTGTCGAATATTGTAAAACTTGTGACAATGTGGCTGATATTTTTACAAAGCCTCTTGCACGAGTGAAATTGGAATTGTTTAGAAAGATGCTAAGAGTTCAGGAGAACCCTTTCTCCATTAAGGGGGGGAGTTGAGAATAATTAATATTATTTTTTTATTAATGGAGAAAATAGTTACATTGTTGTAACTGTTCCATATCATTTTGTAATAAAGAATATACTGCATATGTGAACACATTTTTTTTTGTTAGTAGAATGCAGAATTCAGGGTTGATTCTACTGAATGTTTTGGGATTTTACCTCATTAAAAATTTAGTTAGTTTAAAAGGCTGGACGTGAAGCAGATCCATTAGATTGCACACATTGATTGCTGGAGCCATTTCCCACAACGTCATAAAAGCAGTGAAAGTTGGTGGATGCGTGGATTTGTGGATGCTGCCAAAGCGTGGTGGTGTTTATTCATGGTGGTGCCTTGGTGCTTGTTCATGGTTTTTGTGGATCTGCAGAATAACTAGCCATCATTCAATCATTCTCTATGCGAGGGAATTTTGCAGCAGGCGTTTTTTAGTCACGTCATTTCCCTGTGAGGATCCAAATTGGATCGGAACTTATCGCCTAGATTTGCCGGACATGATAGTAAAACGGTTGATTTTCTGAAGGAGAGGAGCTAGATCGTTTTCTGGAGGTGGAGCACCATCAGATCATTTTGAGAAGGCATTGAGTGCAATTCTAGAGGTGTTGTGACTGACGAATGAATAAAATATTAGAAAGACAATTACTCCTTAGTTTTGTGTGGAGCTGCAACCATACGTTGTTCTTGAATCTACATGAAGCACATATAATGGAGAATACTCATAGTATTATCAGAGTATGTCTGAACCTAACCTAAGAGTTCAAAATTCAGTGGTGAGAGCTTTCCTTGTGGTATTTTTTGTCGACTGCAGAATGAAGTTGTATGATCTGATGCAGCTGCTTATTTCTCAATTGTGGTGGAATTAAGTTGCTAACATAGCCATTTTGTTTTTCAATGAGTTGGAAACGTAATTAAACAATTTCGAAGAGAATCATGGGGCTACAGTGGAAATGAAATGCAATGAGAAAACGCATGAAATTCCAAAGGAATTTTTTTTGGATGATCCAGCCATAGCAGATGAATTTTCAATTAAATTTGATGAGGGATATTTGTTTTATGAAAATGAATATATTTGTAAATAATTTGATTGATAAACTATTGTTTGTTATTGATAAAGTGGAAGAATGCGAGGAAGAAATTGTAACTGCAATTAAAAGGATAAGAAATTTTGAAGATGCCACAACTGATTATGATTATGCGATAAATTTTATTGAAGAATGGGTTGAGAAACCTTTTGAACAAATTGATGCAAGTCTCAAAGCAACACCGGGAATAGTGAAGGCTCTTGAAAATGAGCACAATGGTAAATCAATGAACGATTCATATGATATGAAAATGGAATTAGTGGAGGACACATTTTAAGAAGTTCCTAGTATATTAATATATTGGAGCCTAGAGGAAATAAAACATTATTATGGACTGATCAGGCAACAACCAAGTAAACATGAAACTAGTGATGATGAAAATTAACTTGTTGAGAAAGGAGTTGAGATGGATTGGTTTCATCCTACTTGGAATAAGAAGCAATATCCATACTTCATGATATGGAGTAAGAAGAAGACTAAAGAGGTTGAAAGTGTTAGAGTTTGGAGTAGAAAGTTTTACAAGAAATTTCATCAATATGTTGATGCAAAGAAAGTTAAAATGAAGTCATATTTGTAAGCCTCGCTGAGACCCAGACCAGCAGACATTCTTATGCATTGTTGAAAATTTGTTTCCCCATTAAGGGGGATGTTGGAATAATGTAGAAATGATATGTCATGATAGAGTTGATGAATTGTATTTTCGTAGTTAGTGTTGAGTCTATCTGTCATGAGTTGTGTCTTCGTAGTCTGTGTAAGTGAGTTGTATTTGAGTCATAGACTCTACCTTCCATGTTGTTATGTTGATTGAGTCTAGTGATCCCATCATTATATAATAGGACACATTGTAATGTGTGTGAATGCAGTCGGTGCAAGCTTAGGGCTGAATTAATAATATGTTCCGTTGTGTTAACTCAGTGTTTTCTAATACCAACAAACAATCGAAAATGCCATGCAATGATGGGATGAAAACATTAAAAATATATTAACAAAGTTAAACATTTTGTTCATAATGTCCAATATAACCAGAAACATGTTATACATATATGTACTGTCATGGATACAAGTGTAGAGGTGGTACCCGACCATTCTTTCGGTGGTAATATAGGGACGAAATAACATCCCAGATTACGAAAGGGAAGAAATAGCATCTCAAATTCTGGATCTATATGTGAATTGCAGTGCTTCACACCATTATTCACAACATTCAAATAGTAATACTCATAAAATTGTATGGCATATTCTATCATGCTAATGATTCGTTAATTGAGTATTTCTAGGTTTTGAACATAGTGGACGCTGTCATCAATAATCTCTTCAAGATTAGATATATATTTGAATCCCAAATCTAATAATTTCTGGGATGAAATGTTATCGCCACTATCGCTAGACTGTGATTCATCCAACCTGCATCAATCAATCGGCGCAATATTCAAACCAGTAGAAAGCAGAAAACAAGGAACTCAGTAAACAATATGTACGTGACAATTCAAACCAAATACATGTAGAAACGTAATGGTGTAATGGATAACTGATTTTGCATTTATTTTATACTCTGGACAACGTCAAGAAATGAAATTGGCAAAGTCTATCATGGTAATACTATGGCCAGAGCAAAGATAGCGCCCCTCTGCGGATGGGTGCTCCATTAGAAATAGATGAGCATTGTAGATATCTTGAACATGGATGAGCGAAACTGTATTCAGTAGGAAGTGAATTGATTTTAGCAATCCATACCATAAAGGATCACCTATGAATTACACCATATTCCACAGCCATCAGAAATATCTAGAATCCCCATAAGGAAATAACACAAAGGAATGTTAAGAAATAATAATCCATCCATGATAAGAAACTGGTTGTACCTGTGATCAATGACGATGTTACATGGATGCTAAAAGGTCTTTTGGTAGTCATAAAAGGCCCTGCAATTATAGGCGAGACAATACTCATCACATTTATACCCTCCTCCTTTCCAAATTTCAGTGCAACTTTCACTGATTGTGTTTTTAACTCTGCATAAAACTGCAAAAGAAATAATTGGCATATTGCACCACTATCGAGTTGTAAAACAAAAAAAAATGTGCATATCTGAGTAAAAATTAAAATAAAGGAAGACTGAAATGTAGATTGGATGGATCGTTAATTAAAAGCATATTGTATTTATAAATTTTAATCAAACTTTCATTTTCATTTAAATATGTAAAGGAAAAAAATAAATTCCAAGTAAATGCATATGATGAATAGCTAATGAGAAATCACAAAATTCAGTTTAATTTTTCATTTAAACATTAAAGAGGTAAAAAAAGAAAAATGATGAAAATGTTGGTATATCATTAATTACCACTCAATCTATCTATTTGCTTAAATTTTTTATTTAAAAATGCTAATATGATTTCTTTTTAATAAATAATAATGAACAAAGAGGTGTCGTGATGAATATATATATGACATGTATATTTATGTTAAAATGTCGAAAAAAGTTATTTAATAATTATTGAATGTACATGTTTCATTCATTTTAATTTGCAGTTGTCTATAAAGCGACTTTTTGAAAGCCGGCGGGTTTTTCCGGTCGAAATCCGGCAGGAATTTATTGGAATCCCAAGTTTGATAGCTAGTTTCTGCACAATGAAAGCGTCCCAGGGGTTTTTTAGGGTGCTGAATCCAAATATGCAGTTAAAAAACCATTTTAACTGGAACAAATCAAGATTTAACCTCAATTTGTTCCGCCACAGGAATCTCCAAAAAATCTCATTATAGACAACTCCTTTTAATTTTATTTATTTGTGATATTTAATAGATTATAAATTAAAACAATATTACAATGGATATGTTGGAGGGAACAATTTGAATTATAATATATTTTAATTTGTTATTAAATGGATAGTTTTTTAGTCGAAAAAGTAAAAAGTAAAAATTTAATCTAAATTTTTATTTTATAATTATAAATGAAAAATGCTGAGATATTTTCTAGATCAATGAAGCGCCCATGAAAAGTAAAGGATAAAAAAACCATTAATTTTAAAACGAGAGAATGACAATTATGCAAAAATATGAACCAAATAAATTCATATAAATGAATTAGGATTCGAATATTTTTTATGCCTAAGTTCGAAATTAAAACAATGGATATGTAAGATGGTTCTGTATGAGTCCGAATTAGAATCTATGTGAACTCCAGCATGATTCGTCGACATGGTGTAATCAGAATCGGCTTAAATTTTTATTTCAGATTTATATATTTTATTTTCAAATTTATAAGGTGTAAATGGGATTACATTCTTTTCCACATATAAACTATTTTTTTTGTTTGGTTTTGCATTTTAAAACAATGTATATTAAAAGTTTGATTTCTCAATGTTTAATAAATTTGGAATTTAGGTAAGTTTGATTTCTCAATTTTTAAATGTTTAATGTTGAATAATTACAAATGCAGAAGATTGCCAATTGAGCTGTCCCGGGCGTAATCTTTTCTACTTTAGGTTAATGGAATTTAATTTTTTTTTTTTTAATTTAAAATTAAGAATCATGAAAATATATGTGAATAAATAAAAATTTAAAACATTTAATTAAAATAGAAATTTATTTCTTTAAAAAGGGTTTATAAATTATATTTACAAATTATTTTGAGCTATGTGTTTTCTTTAAACCATACTAATGAGTTTCAACAATTATCAATAATAATTATAATTTTCCCATATTTAAAAAAGTTTAACATATTTTATCAATACATTTAAAAATCTGTTTCCAATCGTACAAAAACATTTGTTTAAAAAGAAATTCAATAGCAATTTGTCATACAAACTCTACCACTAAAATTTTATAGTAATTTTTATTAATAAAATTAAATTTTAAAAATTAATATAAATATATTTCTAATACTATATTTTAAAATTAGTCATAAATATATAAATAAAAAAAGTATATTCAAATAACAAACAATAAGGTGAGTAAAGGATCACCAAATATGAGAAGATCAACATAAATTTGTAATATAAAGAGCTCATCATATTAAATTATTTTTAAATTATTATTTTTTAAATAATGATGATAGTGATTAATATTTACTTATACACTTGTATTAAAATTGTTTTATTGGACATCACCAAATAAGAAAATCAATAAAAATAAGTTGGGTAAAGATTTGATTATTATTAAATAGATTGTAAAATTTAAATTTTTAGTGCAAGTCTAGTGAGTACTATAGTATCTTCCCAAGTATTTGATTGCAATTTTAATTAATGTTAAGAGAAAATGCTTAATATTCTAATTTTTTAGTAAATATAAAAATAATTTTCTAATTTTCTCATAGTCTTATTTTTAAAAGTAATTTTCTAATATTCTCATAGTATTAGTTTTAAAAATAATTTTGTAATTTTCTCACAATCTTATTCCTAACCTTTTATTCCATGAACAAACTCTCATAGGAGTCACCTTTTATTCATGTGTTGCTATTTTGTGAGTGTCACAGTAAGCCTCAGAGTCGGTGTTAAGCAACTGCATTGCCCAATAACACTATAACTAACACTATTACACGTACTTTAAAGGGTTGAACCAAAATAAATCTCCAATTAATATGTTGTAACTCTTCTGATGCTAATTATCTTTACAAAATAACTTACAAACAACAAATACTTTCCACATGCTCCTCATCCCTCTCGGACAAACTTGATAATCACTTTATGGTGTAGAAGCAAACAATACCCCTTGCCGATGTGTGGTAGCTCGAAAATATGTGCTATCCCACGGTATGTCATATTCATGGAGCCATCACTAAGTTTTTTCTCATCATTACCGCACATTCTTTTTAATTGGTCGTTGGCTCAAAAAGGACTAGAATAAGACTTATGCATGTTTACTTTAGATTAAATGAGCTCTTTAATGTGAAAATTCACGAACTAGGACACTGAAGAAACACTTTCATGGAATAGTTAAATTTTACAGAATTAAAATCTTTACGAACCTGTTCACGACAAGGTATGAAAACAAATAAAATTGGAACTTTCATTGCATGAAAGTAATAGGAGAGGCATCCTTTGCAGAGTTCAGAAACATAATAAATGACAAGAGCACCTTTTGAAAAGCTTAGGCATTCATTCTCCAAGAAAATAAAGTTAAAATTTGCAGAAAATCGATGCAATCGATGCGTTTTATGTGAAATTATAGCACAAGGCGATATCTCAACTCCGGTCAAAAGAGAAGGGAAGGTGTGTGGCGGCCTTATTGAAATTATAATTTCAACTGCAGTGAACAGTTGAACAGAAGCAGCTACTTTACTTATTTGTCCTGATCCGACTCCCCACATTTATTCCCATTCTTTTAAGCTACCGTCATTATTGTCTTTTCACCCTTTAATTGATTTTGTGTTCCCAAAGAAGGAGGAAGATCAGATCCACCGCTATGCCATTACTTCTAAACAACCGCATTAAAGAGCAGAATGGCCGAAAGTGAAAAGAACCAGCCTCGAGCCATCACAACATTTATCAGCTATGGGTTTCCACACAACCGACTCAAGAAGCACAGCAGAATGTCAGAAAGATCAGATTTCGTTCATTATGAGCAGCAGATTGCAGCAGAGACTCTGTCAGAGAGTTGAAGTGGTTGATGGACTGTTATGACCCCTATTGCATTATATATGTGTAGACACAGCAGTGTAGATGATATAGAGAGCAGAGGAGAGCACGCAGCAGTGTGAAGAAAATTGCTTCCAGAATAGTGAACCGCACAACAATGCAGATTTGAATGTAATTTGTTTTGTGATTGTTTGCTATGAGAGAGGGTAGAAAACACAACAGCATGAAATATTTGCAGTTGTTCTGTTGAGAAAACAAAAGGCAATACGCTGCAGCACGTATGTGCTAAATGAATGTAAGAGACAGTTTGAAGTGCCTTTGAAGAAGACATGTTGGAGAATCCCTCTGTTAGAAGGAGGATGCTATTTATGTGGAACTAAAGCGTTCCCTGGTGAAGCCCTCTGTCAAGAGGAAGACATTTTTCAGCATAGTCATTAGTGAATCATTCTGTTAAGAGGAAGATGCTCTTCAGCATAAATTAGTGAATCCCTCCCTTAAGAGGAAGATGTTTTGTAATAGCAATAATGAAAATCCCTCTATGTGAGGAAGACGAATTTGTATCAGTTGGTTTACCGTTTATAAATAGAAGTTTTTTTTTTGTGTGTTGTTGATACACCGTAAGTAGAAAATAGTCTTGACGTCAAAATAGAGTGTTGCTGTTACACCGTAAGCAGAAAATAGTCTTGACGTCAAAACAGAGTGTTGCTGATACACGAGTTTCAGCATTGCTGAAACACCGTTGCTAAAACACTGCATTCAGCAACTGACGAAACTGCGTTGCTGAAACACCAATTTCAGCAAAGCGATTTTTTTTCTGTTTTCGCTGTGTTAAAACAGAGTATTGTTATGTTTTGTTCAGTTTTGTTTGGAATTATCAGAAATTCCCAACATGGTATCAGAGCTTGTCCAAGCTCTTTGAAGACGTCAAAGAAGCTGAAGGAAGGTTTCTTGCTGTAGCAAATTATCCAACAGAGTGAAGACTCAGTCGAGAAAGATTCAAAGGTACTTCTCAAGTTTTTCTGTGTTACTATTGAAGACAGTCAGTTATTTTAGATACTCAGTCAAATGGCGAGGTCAAAGAAGAAAGTCACCAATCCTCTTAAAAATGTGTTTCCCTCTACTACTAAAATAGAAGACAACCAACTCGAAAGCATTCTATTTGAGGCTTCAAGGTTCAATGGGAACTTTTATATATGGGAAGTAAAAATGAGGACTGTCTTACAGTCTCAAGGGATTGAAATCTGAGAATCAGTGATTGATGATAGCAGGAAGGATAGAGAATCCGAGTACAATGCAAAAGCAGCAAAGATAATCTTGGATGGGCTGCCTGATTCTATAAAGAAGAATCTAGGAAAATATTTATCAACAAAGGATATATGGGACAGACTTCATGACCTTCACGCAAAGGGAGCACTGTCCATGACCATCAGTCAAGAAGGAAATTCTGAACCCATCATAGAAGCTGAAAATGAGAAGGTTGACCTCATCAAGCTTCAAGTACAAGAAAGGGATGAAGAGCTCGCCAAGCTTAAGAAGGAACTTAATCAAAGCAAAAGGAAGCATTATGAAGAAGTCATATCCATGACAAATCAATTGAATAAAGCAAAGAAGCAGGAAGATACCTTGTCAAGTCAACTTGAACAAAGGCACAAGAGAGTGAAAAAACTTGTAGAAGAGATTGGACAGTACAAGGTAGAGGTCTCCTCCCTTAAGTCTGAATTACAAGAAGCCAGGAAGCAGGCACAAGGAGCTGAAAAGAAAATGGAGATTAGTCAAGCAAAGAATGAAGAAATCTCCAAAATGAAGTCAGATATCATCTCCCTTAAAATAGTAGCAGATGAAGCTACTCGTAGCAAGGAAGACACTGAGGAACAACTTACAAAGAAGAATAATGAGTGTGAAACATTGAAAGAAGAGATTGTCCTCCTCAGGAAAAAGGTTGAAGGGATGAACAAAATCATGAAGAGCTCTCAAGCCTTGGATGACTTGCTCAGCTATCACAGATCTCCATCTGATAAATCAGGACTCGAGTATGTAGGTGAACCCTCAAACAAGAATGAAAATACTTTAAGCAAAGGAGATGTGAAGAAGGCAGAAAGAAATTGTGATGCTCCTAGTTCTAGCAAAGGCAAGGAGAAAAATCAAGGCTACAATAGAAGAAATCCTACTAAAAGTAGAAAACTAGCTCTAAGAAGAAATGTTGATGATGTCAAAGAGGCAAGAGGCAATGGTTATCATCAAAGGATCTCAAGGCAGAAAAGCTTCAGAAGTACATCAAGGAAACCTCCATCTTCCAGGTACCAAAGTTCATTTTTTGGTTATTGTTATTCTTGTTCAAAATTTGGTCATATGGCAAAAGACTGTGGAGCATTTCATAGAAATAGATGTTATGGTCTCCGACAACCTCCAAGAAACAATTTTACTGGAAGAAATCATGAAATCTTATTTATGAACAATGAAGAATGTTTCAAGTGTCATAACATTGGGCATATGGCATGTAATTGTAACTTAACATGGGCTCTTACACAAGCTAGACCCATGCAAAAAAAGAAAGTTACACAAGTACGGAGAAGGAAGGAAATACAGTCTGAAAGTCCTTCGAGCTCCCCAGCCAATCTAAGTTTCTTTTGAGAAGATTTTGCTGAAAGAAGATGATGCATACACTTAGGGGGAGCCTATAATTTTTGATCATTATTGCTGAATTATATTAACAGTTATTCTTTGATGAAGATCTTCTTAGAGGGGAAAGATATGAAATTAAATCTGCCATAAAAGCATAGAAGAAAAGGTTGCAGGATAACTTGCAGATGCAAACATTGGAAATCTTGCTTGAGACAGAGAGAAAGAGGTTATTACATGATTGGAGCACCTGAACACAGCAGTGAAAGTGATGAAAGGAAGCTGATACGAATTGGATTAGAAAAGTTTCGAGTTTTTGATGAAGTGTTTGGGTATGACTGATAACCCAGCAGTTGAAACTAAAGGGGAGTGTTGAAATTATAATTTCAACTGCAGTGAACAGTTGAACAGAAGCAGCTACTTTACTTATTTGTCCTGATCTGACGCCCCACATTTATTCCCGTTCTTTTAAGCCACCGCCATTACTGTCTTTTCACCCTTTAATTGTTTTTGTGTTCCCAAAGAAGGAGGAAGATCAGATCCACCGCTATGCCATTACTTCTAAACAACTGCATTAAAGAGCAGAATGGCCGAAAGTGAAAAGAACCAGCCTCGAGCCATCGCAACATTTATCAGCTATGGGTTTCCACACAACCGACTCAAGAAGCACAATAGAATGTCAGAAAGATCAGATTTCGTTCATTATGAGCAGCAGATTGCAGCAGAGACTCTGTCAGAGAGTTGAAGCGGTTGATGGACTGTTATGACCCCTATTGCACTATATATGTGTAGACACAACAGTGTAGATGATATAGAGAGCAGAGGAGAGCACGCAGCAGCGTGAAGAAAAATGCTTCCAGAATAGTGAACCGCACAGCAGTGCAGATTTGAATGTAATTTGTTTTGTGATTGTTTGCTCTGAGAGAGGGTAGAAAACACAGCAGCATGAAATATCTGCAGTTGTTCTATTGAGAAAACAAAAGGTAATACGCTGCAGCGCGTATGTGCTAAATGAATGTAAGAGATAGTTCGAAGTGCCTTTGAAGAAGGCATGTTGGAGAATCCCTCTGTTAGAAGGAGGATGCTATTTATGTGGAACTGAAGCATTCCTTGGTGAATCCCTCTGTGAAGAGGAATATGTTTTTCAGCATAGTCATTGGTGAATCCCTCTGTTAATAGGAAGATGCTCTTCAACATAAATTGGTGAATCCCTCTCTTAAGAGGAAGATGTTTTGTAATAGCAATTGTGAAAATCCCTCTATGTGAGGAAGACGAATTTGTATCAGTTAGTTTACCTTTTATAAATAGAAGTTTTCTTTTGTGTGTTGTTGATACACCGTAAGCAGAAAATAGTCTTGACGTCAAAACAGAGTGTTGCTGTTACACCGTAAACAGAAAATAGTCTTGACGTCAAAACAGAGTGTTGCTGATACACGAGTTTCAGCATTTCTGAAACACCCTTGCTGAAACACTGCATTCAGCCACTAACGAAACTGCGTTGCGGAAACACCAGTTTCAGCAAAGCGAATTTTTTTTTTTTTCTGCTTTTGCTGTGTTAAAACAGAGTATTGTTCTGTTTTGTTCAGTTTTGTTTGGAATTATCAAAAATTCCCAACAGGCCTCTGCATTGTATTCCACACAACGATTGCACCCACCGCCACCTTGTCCAATTGTGAGTTCTAAGAGCCCACTCACCAAACTTAATCCCCACCATTCTTTACAGAATTTTGTAGAAATTCAACCTCATAATATCCCAAAAAACTTCCAAAATTCTGATAATATTAATGAAAGTTAAATGCATTTAATCCTTCAGTTCGACTTAATGCGAAAATGGAATTTGTCACTTTGCGCATATAACCCCTCAGTTTTGCTTACTATGAAAAGGACATTGGTCATTGTGTAGAATTGTTGAAAGAAGCATCTTTTGAAAGGCCTCTTCAAAAGATCGAGGTCATCGGACAAAATACTTGATATCAAGCTGCAACGCACTTTCCGCATAATCAGGGATTTTAATGAGATCTCCACCATTATTATTTAATCAGTCATGTATAATGATTTCGACATTATTATCGAGAATCATATTATTATTGAGATTATATTAGTTCTTCATTATTATTTTAAAAGGTAATTTATGATAAGCATCACCAACCTTATGAAACAAAATTCAAAATAGCTATATTATCTAACAATCCAAATGTCGTAAATTTAACAAAATTTAAAATAAGTAATATCGTAATATCGTCTAGGTTTCCAAGAGCAGAAGAAACCCCGAAAATATAGAGAACTCATAAAAAATTTATGCTGTAAATTCAAGAAAATTCAACATAACTAATGTTTTCCAGTAAAAAAATTAGTATTGTCTACGTCTGAATGCGGTAAATTTAGCGAACTTGAATTCATAGTAAAATTTTACAAGTGAACCTGAAATCACGTCAAAACTTGACCTGACGTGACGTTGGTTCTACCTCATGCAAAAGGAACTTCATGAACTGAAAAAGTAAACTCATGAACTGAAAATGTCGAACATCCTCAAGCATCTAGCCGAGTGGTTTTCTTGTGCAGAAGAGATTTATGATACCATGACAACTCATGAACCGAAAATGTCAAAGCTCATCTCTAGGCCTCCAGCCGAGCGGTTTGCTTGTGCAAAAGAGCATTGTGATACCACGGTCATGCATTTGCCCATTGATAGTGAAAGGAATTCCTCCCTTCCTCAAGCAAGGTACTGTGCATATTAAGCCCACAAAAATTAATTAGTATAAAAAGATACTGATAACATTGTTTTCGTGGGGATCATTTTATGGTTCTTGAAAGACAAAAATATGAAATTTACAATAAAGTCACAAGCTACTTTCCTAGCATGCATGATTGGTAAGAAAAAATTTATTTCAATTATGTAGGCTAGGAAGAAATGAGGTTTAGATATAAATTACGGATGGGATATCTAATTACTAGAGGATGGGGATGATCCCACTCTTGCACTTGGTGATCTTTTCAAAGGCAGGTTCAGCAATGTCAAAGTAATGTAATAGTGGATTGCACCATACACCATTGTTGTTGTGGAGAGCGTTCTTTGGTGGGCCGAATTTTGTTGGCGTGACCATCACAGTTCCCAAGGAAAACACCATTGGGGATCATAATTATATTTCATTTCATAGCAAGCTCCGTAGCTGAATGCGTTGTTGAACAAAGCAACGCTAAGTACACCAGTATCGGTTTCAGAACCTTGGTTGTACAGATTCTCGTATAAGCACACCCCTTCTTGTGTTGGGTCCTTTATTTCTGAAGGAATAGTGGTCCTGAAGGATGTTTTGGACAAAACTATCGAAAACATAGAACCAGAAAATCAAATCCATAGTGAAATGTTTTGGAACTTGTGTAGTGGAATAGAAGGGCATGTGTCCAAGAACTAGGAGTTGATTTTGATGCAGTCAACACAGAACCAAGGTAATGGCCGTAGGTATTGGAAAATCATGAATCAAGCTATTGAGGTATGGAAGACTAAATCAAGCGAGCGTGACTATTAAAGAAGACAAAAGGCGGCGAGAAATAAGTTTAGATGGTGCTGCAAGGTTTAGATCATGCGAGGAATATAAAAAGTGCATGAATATGTTGGAACTGTGTTGAAGCATTTTGGTGTTATGTAATGTTTGAGATCTGAGCTTGTAATTTCATGTTTCTATATTTTTTTTTATTGATTTTTATATCCACACTCAAGTCTGTAATTTCCACAAGTTGTATTGGTGATGCTATATTGTAACTGAACTCTATTGTTTAATAATATATGGAGGATGGGAATTTCGATATTCAGTTGTGTATTTTATGGGTCTTTTTAAAATTTTATGCATATGTATATTTTATGTTAAGTGCATGATTCGAATGGTTGTAAATTAATCTGGTAAGTTGTATTGGTGATGCTATAATGTAACTGAACTCTATTGTTTAATAATATATGGAGGATGGGAATTTTAATATTCAGTTGTGTATTTTATGGGCCTTTTTAAAATTTTATGCATATGTATATTTTATGTTAAGTGCATGATTCGAATGGTTGTAAATTAATCTGGTAATAGTTGCCCAAGTTGTCCAATTAATCAAATCTATATCCCCTACATCCTTTTATAGTTCTGTCTCTCCTCAGGTGAGACGCTTCTGTGTTCCAAAGGGCTGAAAATCTCCACTAAGTGCTAAACTATGTAGACATCTTTGTTGGCACCCTCGGTCGAACCTTTGCTCAAACTGAACTTAAACTTTTTCGCCAAAAAATGGTTCTATTGTCTAGATCTCGAACAACTTAAGGGATTTAGATCATGCGACCAAGGAATACTGATTGGGATATCCAAAAATGATGGCATGAAAGGGTTGATTACTTTACTTTGTAGTAGGAAGATTCGAGAGAGAAGAATCTGAAGTGATTCAAAGAAGAGACATTGTACTTTGAACCTGCTTGTGACCAGTACGAGATATTTTGGTGCGAAATCCCAGAGAAGTTAGAAAATTGGTTGACTTAATTCCACTATAAATCGCAAGTTGTAGTACAATGAGGTTGTTTCCTTTTGGGTTAATGCAACTCTTGAAGGTTATATCATTGAATTTGTGACTCATAAGTACCACTCGTTCTCTCATGCAAAACCCATATTCAAATTTGGAATATGAGAAAGGCTGCTAAAAGAGATCCCTCTCTTGATTAAAGTATTTCTAGTTGAAGACATTTTTTTCGTGTTTCCACAAGATTAAATGATAGCTTAAGTCTCTAGTACTAGGGAAATGGATTAGCAGAAAGGAATTTTGTGTCGATGTGGAAGGATGAAGGAGTTCCTATAATGAATCAAGAAGAGCTGCAAACGGTCAAGGATTTCAGAGTGTTGCAGAGGGAAAGAACAATTGAAGAGTGGTGTTAAAGAAAGTCGCTGGAAGTTAGGGATAGAAGAAGGTAGTTGCAGCACACAGGTGATGTTGTAAGGAGTTCAGCGATGTAGAAAAAAAAAATTGAGACTCTAGAGTCTTAGAATGGAAGAAAGGGAGCAGGTTCTTCTTCAGGGATAATAGGAATGACCAGTTGAAGTGGAATTGAAGGATCAAAAGAGGTTACTCTGATGCACTAGGAGTTGGAAGGATTTAGGATGCCTGAACCAGATGCTCATCTGACTAGAATACTAGATAAAGATACTCTAGTAGATGATGATTTTCATTTCATGATGAGACGAATTTTATTTGAGGATGAATCAATACAAGAATGTAGAACTCCACAACCTATCAGCACGACTCTTCCTCTCCTTTACCTTCCCCTGGTGTGATATCAAAGTCTGGATTTTCTCTTTTCAAAGGTACACAAATTGATTAAAGTTCAATTATCGCTTAAAGGTAAAAGTAGTTATAGTGGTGTTAGTCAATCAAGTATAACCTGTTGTTCTCAACTGAGTTCCCAAGTATTCATACTTATTTCTTCAACACAAGAAACTATGGTTGGAGTCAAAGCTCCTTCAATTACTAGATACCCAAAGTTCGTAGGAAGGGGGGGTGAGGATGTTGAGAAAAATTTGTATTTGTGTGAAGTTTTTTGGAGAGCTCATCAAACTTTGGATGCTACTAAGCTTATTGAATTATGAACTACATTGCAGGATCAAGCATTGAGGCGGTTCATAAAATGTGTCGTTGCTAACCCCAATGCCAATATTGATGATGTGAAACAAGAGTTTATTCAAGAGTGTAATTTTCCATAGTCAAATCAACAAGGATTGAAGGAATTGTTGGATATCATCCAACAGGAAGGGGAATCTGCTTGGAAATTCATGCAATGATTCAGTGATGTTATTAGTAAATTATCTTATCCTATTGATCCCCATCACCACAGAGATTGTTTTATTAAGGGTCTGCTACCAATGAATCGTATTCTACTATCTCAACAGAAGATTGACACGCTTCAAGATTCTTTGGAGTAAGAAATGAAAATTGAGGCTATGGCTGGTTATTCAGAAGATTACAGAATCAGTGGGCCTTCAACAGATCCTGCTATTATGGTCCTTCTGAATGAGATTGCGACATTGAGATACATGTTAAAATATTTGGCACCTTTACGTCTTGCAAGACCTCATGTTTGGTGTACCCACTATTAGGTTGAGGGGCATCATGTTACAGAGTGCATGTCATCACACCCTGGGATCTCTGTCACCGCAGTCTCCTGCAGTTGCGAAAATCTCATCTTCTCTTCCTTATCAGGGTCATATATAATTTTAATCATTTCCCAACCCTCAAGGTGTGTCCATAAACGATTATTGTGAGATTTGTCAAATTTTTGTTGATTTTCCCCTGTTATGTCCTATTCTACAAAAGTATTCCAATGTTCCAAATAACTTGTTTTGTGAGTTTTGTGGATCACCCACTCACCATACAGATCAATGTCAGTCCTTCGTTTCTTTAACTGATCATCTTGACCGGTCTTCTTTTCGGGTTAATGAGGCTCCTCGAGGGTGAGGAGGAGGATCTCCAAGGAGAGGAAGGAAGCATGGAAGAGGCCTAATTATATGTTATAATTTTTATCAGGAAGGACATGTTTCTCGAGAGTGCCATATGCCGCGAAGACCTTAGTGTTCCTACTATCGCATGAATACCCATGCAACTAAAGATTTCCCTGAATTTATTGGTTGGCGGGAGGAACACTACTAGGCTAAAGAAGCCAATTTAGTTTGTTCAGAACCCCGAGACCCTAGTCCTACAATGCAACAAAATATGAATATTGTCACCATCGGAGGGAAGAAGATGAGAATTGATATTGGAACTTCTGATTAGCCTGCTATTATAATACCTGCATCTCCTAAGAAACATTATTATCCAAATTAGAAAAATAAGTATTATAGGGATGAAGTAGAACTTTTTCGTCAATTAATTTCTTCACAAGAACAACGTAGTGAACAACTAGGACAAGTAAGGATCCATGAGGATAAGTAGTCAACAGAATATTTCCAACTGATAAAGGATTGGTTTAAGATATTCTTAAAAATTATGAATGATGAACAACTCACTGGTCAGTTGTGGAAAAGGTCGAAGACTATTGTTTAGGATGATGTGTTCTCTAAGGAACAGATTTTCACAAACCTACCTGAGTGGGTTTCCACACTGGTACAAAGGAATAAGAAGAAGATTGGAAGGGAGTTCTAGGTATAGGCTTAGATTGCAGGGTTTCAAATGAAGAAATCCATGTTGGATTTGAGGTCAGATGTTAATATTTTACCGAGAAAAACTTAGGACGCTCTTGGAAAAGCCAAGTTGGTCTATTCCCATATTCAGTTGCGAATAGAAAACCAATATTGCATTATTCATGTTGGAATATTATAGGATATTGAGGTTGATATAGATGGTGTTCAAAATTATGCATATTTCAAAGTTATTGATATTATTGGGGATAAAGATACACACCCGGATTTATTGGGAATTATCTGGTATTTCAAGAATTATTTATTCATTGATTTAAAGTGGGAGATTATGAATTTTGATGTGGATGGAATGTGTGTTATACAACATGCTGATCTTTATCAGTGTTCAAGATTTATCGAACCTGTGGATGATGTTGAATCCCCTAATTTAGTGGACCAATTATATCAACTAACCGTTGGGAAGCGAGAATATTATATTAACTGCACAGTAGCTGGCTCTAATGCTTGAATGAGTATTCAAAGTACTAAATTTGGATTTGAGGCTGCAATGGAAGATTGGTAACAAGGTGCTCATGAAATCCACTCCCGACATTGTGCTACTATTCGATGTGTCAGTTGGATTAGTACTGAGGTATGCGAGCATCCTACTTTTACTGATTCTAATTTTGTTGTAAAATTTATTAAATAAATTCACTCTTGCATAGAAGAATGTCAGAAGATCCATGTAATGAGTGTCTCTTTGAAAGCAACTCCCATGAGATGGTGGGAAACTCATCGAGATCAACTTCAAGAATGGAACACTGTTAAATTTGCTTATTGATATTGATTTTCTCCACTGGATGAGCTTCTAAGAAAGATCCCTATTAATAATGGTCATACTTCTCTCCATGACCATGTTGAGCATTGTTGTTCTGTATAGAGGGTTGATGACCCAATAGTTAAAATGTGACCTCATCTATTTATTCACTCTTTGGGAAATATTTTGTAAGCTTGGTATTTGCAGGAGAACCTAAAATGGGAGACAACATATTGGGGTGTATTAACAACTCAGTTTTGTAGAGACTTTTCTTTTTCTGTTGCTAATAAAAAGATGATGCAAGCCCTTAGAGTTATTAGAGGAGTCTTCTTTTCAAGTGAAGATGCTTTAGCATAATGCAACATGTATGGAGACTTTGCACACCAGTATGATTCAGGTTTTCATGGACTTGTCGTTTGGAGTAAAGCTAACAAAGACCCAAATGAAGGTTTGGAGGACTTAAGGCACTTATCCTTCAAAGAGTCTAAAGCGAGAAGAAAATTAAAGAGGATCATGTATGTGATGCTCCACATTTGCAACCACATAAATTGAAAAAAATGAATGTTGGCATAGAGGATAGGCCAAAGATTGATCCATTGCAAATTACTAGGATGATCAGATAAGATTTACATTGATAGCATAGATTCTAGAACCTAAAAAGACTAACCTAGGAGTGCTATTCTCTAACCAGATAAAAAAAAACTAAACATCATGACTAAGAAAGAAAGAGACTAGAGATTAACAACATTTACATCCATGACTTGCAGTTATAAAAAATCCTCCAACATAAACATAAGAGCTCAGACCACTGTAGAAAAAACAATGCTTTCAAGAGGCATCTAGTGAATCAAATTCTGACAAAAAATGAGAGCATAAACCAATCAACAGTCCATTGTGCCAATTGCCAACTAGTGAAACAAAAATTACCAGAAAAAACACGTATGTAGCATCAAATATCCATGATACAAAATCCTGCGAATGGGGATAAAAAAAAAACTAAACAAACCAAGTCCCATTTAGTTTGATATAATAACTAGTGAAAAAGGAGAGGTATTAGATGGTGGAGAATGAGTCATTTGTGAATCATTGACAACAATAGGAAGATATGTCATGTCCTCAAAATCCAAGTATGAAAGTACATACTTTTCAAATCTACATAGACATGAGACTATGTCATCCATGAAGAAACGTACATTCCTAAGAAGGTGCCTAATGTCTTCTTGTCCTACAAATATTTTATAATTTTCCACTTGCGTGTATTGGATAACCAAACCAAAGAGGGAATCCATATGTTGATGCACTACAATAGAATGCAGAAAGTGGAGTCTTCTCTTTCTTATTTTCCCATGGTCAGGGATCTATTTGAGGTTCTTTGCACTGGCCTCAGAATAAGAGAAGTAAATATGGTCACCAAATTCCCTAGATTTATGGTGGTGGATTTCCTTTCAGACTTCCAAAGGGATTGAATCCAAATAATTCAGCACAAAATTCCTGCTAAACAACCTTTAATGTTGAGGAGTTGAACTACTTGCTCCACCTCTATGAATTACATTCTTCATTAAAAAGGCATAGTTTCAAAGATATACAAATAGTCCATAGAGACTTGGGTAACAAAAGGATCAACAAGACAACTAGAAAGATAGAATTTATAGTATTTGACCCCCAACCATAGCAGAAACACGTCGTCCCCAGTAGCCAACAAGGGTAACCCTTCGGAAATAAATAACAAATAGAGACCTCGTTTAAACAATACCACTATGAATGAACAAACTATAGAAAAATACCTATTAAAACCATATAAAGAATATGTGGTACGTAGAGAGACCGATTGAAACAAGTAACAAAGTAAAGCCTGAGGTTAGCCACAAACCATAGAATAAGAATAGAGGTAAGAAATACAAGATGCATGAACTTACCAAAACTAAAATATTCCTTCTAAACTTAAAGATAACGTTCTCACACTAGAACTAGATGGAGAATATCTAGGGTACCAAACACCGTAGACCAAGACAAGACAATTAAATGAGATACCTGCAGAGTCCATTCCTTGGAGTGTTGAGGTAGGTAGAAAGACAACCAATTTGAAGACCGGACCTATAGTAGCATTGCGAAAGAAAAAAATGAAGAACATTGATCCCCTACAATAATCCTCTTGCTTGGGGACATATCTGAAACATATCTCATATTTCCCTCAAGACAATTTCAAGTCCCCAATTAATGTAAGAAAGTATTGAAATTACCCAAACTTACAATGTGTAATACCATTGAGAACCATAAAACAAAAGGTGAGGAATTATGCTCTCCACTAGCCTAGATCATGTCGTACCTCCACCACCCTGTAGGAGACCAAAATAATGAGGAGAATGATGCAAGTTTAACCAACAATTTTCATGCCACAAGAGGACTTGGATAGGAAAAGTGTTATGCGTGGCACAGAGTGTGAGAAAAACATTTCCCACCTGGTAGAGACCTCCATTAATGAAACCATAACAAACATTAACCAAATCCTCAGAGGGATGAACCAATCCTTCTAGATATCAACAATTTGTAGTATCAGTAAAACATTAACTTTTCAGGTATTACGTAAACATTAACTCTCTAGGATAAGAATTCCCAAAGATGCCGAGAAGCCACCTCCTGCCCAGCTCACAATTTTCTACCCGGTGAAAGTGAACATTTACAGTGTCTCCCTAGGTAAGGTGTTCTATGAAATTTAAATGTAATTGGTACTGTGCACGTTTGTCTGCGAGGAGTAGTATCAGTAAAACATTAACTGTTTAGGTATTACGTTACATCGATTTTCGATTTCGTGATTCTAAAAAAATCCTTACCATGGAAACCCTCCACATTGGAGGAGAGGCGTTTGTTACATTTGAGAAGAAGAGGACATTACATAATAAAAAATTATTATTTTGTATATTTGGATTCACATAAAAAAAATTATTTGAAGAAAAATATAAGTTTATGTGAATATTATTACCATTGTAGTCTCAAAAATCTCTCATATTTTTTTCTATGACAAAAGTCAAGGTTGTACAAGGGTCTATATGTCTAGCACAAAGATAAACTATTTTTCTAAAGTTGAACAATTTTAGAATACATGCACCATTAGCTAGTCTCGAGGTCTAAATTTTGTTGTTTTGTTTTTCTTCCAAGGTTAGATACCAATTGTATGTTGTGGTCTAGGGAATCTTGTGGAGGGATGTGAGTGAATTAATTTTATCCCAACAAAATATCTTTTTCTTTCTTTTCATCACTATATATCCAATGTACTTAGAAATTTACGAGTGTAGATTCATGTTAACTACAAATCTAACAAGCCTCTAGAGGGAGCAAATTTCTTGAGGTGCAAACCTCTTTTAGAGTGTAAAATATGAAAAAAATATTTACTCCTCTAGAGATTTATCACTCTTGGGACTTGATAGATGCATGGTTAAAATGGATCTATACTAGTTGTCTCTCTCTCTCTCTCTCTCTCTCTCTCTCTCTCTCTCTCTCTCTCTATCTATATATATATATATTGATCTATACTAGTTCTCTCTCTCTCTCTCTCTCTCTCTCTCTCTCTCTCTCTATATATATATATATATATATATATATATATATATATATATATATATATATATATTAATATATCGAATATTATAATATAGAATATAATTTTCTTTTTCTTTTTCTTTTTTTTTTTTACTACTGGTTCACGGATACCCATGGTTAGTGGGTCCGTTACGTCTAGGATCGAACAACGCTAGGGTGGACCCCACCCGAAGGGGGTCACACCCCTCGGCCTGTTGGTTGACCTGACCCCAAGAGCTTTCGGGTTTCGACCCTGTGACCTCCCATTGGTGAGGCCCCAACTTGACCGATTGAGCTAACCCTTGGGGCTATAATATAGAATATAATATATGAATAGAATAGTGAATATAAAATATATAGAATAGTGAAAATACTTTAGAGATTTTAATCATAAGATGATTTTTTTCAATTTTTTTATATAATATATGCATGCTGTTGTTTTTAGTTTTAAAAACCATATATAATATACTCATAATTGCATTGAGATGTTTTATTTAACATGGTCATCAAAATATTATCTCTCTCTCTCTCTCTCTCTCTCTCTCTCTATATATATATATATATATATATATATATATATATAGATATATATATATATATATAGTTGTGTGAGTCTTGAAGTGATTGCATGCTTCACCTTTGGTTTGAGAAACTACAACCCAAGGGCATATAAGGTATCAAAATCACTTGGGGATCACACCTGGCTTGGGCCACACTAGCCCAAGTGCATTGATTGTATGCACTTATTATTTGTAACCTTGCTAGGCAAACTTGGGTGCGTTGAGTGCAACTGTTGGAAATAGATCACTTTGGGTGCAACAGCATTGATTTTTACACAATTGATGGAAAAGCCTTGAAGGGGTTAGAGGCACTTTTTAGCACGATTGAAGTTGGTGATGTGGGAACTTGGGTCCACTTTAGAATGAATGAGATTACAAGTGCAAAGAAAGTCTCATATAAAAGGAGAATGCCTCAAAAGTTCTAAGGTAGATTCAAAATTCAATTGTTCATTGAAATTTAAGAGTAAGATATTTTTGCTTTGTGCTAAGTTCAAGGGTTGACATAATGGGAAGTATTGCTCTAGTTAACTAAAAATAAGATAGGACCTACAAGAGGTAGGCCCATGGTTGCTTCATGGGTTGGATTAATAGTTATTGTTCGCACTCGTGACTTTTGTGGTTGTGGTCTCTAAATTTGTAGTAGGTAGCTGGCCATGACCCTACTTTTTACATTGTAAAAATCTTCATCTAAATAAATTTTAGAGAGAGTGTGTCTGACACTTATACATAGTGTTGTGGAATCCTTATGTTTTGGATGTTACTATATTTATTGTGCCCTAGCTAAGTATTGAATCATTGGCTAAGTGTTAAAGCAATGTCGAGATGTTTTAAATGCCATAGTTGGATGTGTCCCTACTATTGAATGAACTTGGTTGAGTAGAACGTAGCTGCATTTCACAAGTTTTAGCTTAAGGAAAAGTTATGAATAGGCCTTAATTGAAAAGGCCCAATCCCTTGCTACTAGTCTGTGTTGCACAACCTCAAATGTGAAAACAAACTTGTAAAAGGTCTATATTGAAAAGGGAAAATAAACAAACCTTAAGTCTATAAATACAAAATAAGTGAAAGGTAAATAGTCATAAATCAAAAGCAAAGGTAATATTCAATATAATACAATCAACAATCTCACCTAGATAAATCTTTTTAGGATGAAAAGAAAACAAATTCTTTTAATATGAGATACTTAACAATCTCATCTTAAGTGTTGGAAATATCGCTAATGTGTTGTCCTTGATGTCAACCTCGATGTCAAATGTGTTCTCCTTGATGTTAATTTGTCACACTCTTGTTATGATTGAATCAGCCTAGCTAGTCTATGGATGAACGATGACTACATAGATTTTTTGAACTATTGCAGATGATTTGAATGCTTGTACATGTGTTCCAAAGGATGAGGAAGAGCACTGGCAGCATAGTCACAATTTTAATTTGAAGAAGATTGAAGGAGTTGAAGTTTGAAAAAACATATGCTACTCTTGTGAATCAAATTTGTGTACATACATAGGTTTCATGAACAAGAGTTGAATATGCGACCCTGCGCACAAAAAATAAAAAACCATGAGCATTTCTCATGGTAATCTCCCATGGTTTTGTGTCACCAAAGTCTATATGGTCCTGTCAAAATTGACCAACAACAAACCATAGCGATTTACCTATTGTATTGTCAAGGAAAAGGAGTTAAAAATATGAGAAGGAGATTGGTGAGTTGTGTGTGTATTGTTGATGGATTATTCATTTCTTATCTGATTTGAAACATGTGTGCACCACAGAAGAAGGAAGAGGTTTAAATATGATAGATATGAAGAAGTTTTAGAAATATATTTGATGTGTTGGAGATTTTTATTGCAGGTGTATTGGAGAATTGGTTTATTAATGGTTGCAAATTTGTATGATTGTGTTTTTATTTGATAATGGTTTATGCAGAAGTTAATGACTATGATAATGACAATGTATATAGGATTGTAAGTGCATAAATCTATGACATTATGTATACAGAGATTACTTTGATAATGTGTGTATGGAGGGATGAATAGTTGTTTACAGTAATGATTCTATGAATGGAAACTATATGATTTTCATGATATTTGTATGGTAGTCGTGATTGTGTTTTGAGATTTGGTAGTTTTTGTTGTAAATAAAATTTAATGATTAATGTTATGAGATCTGTACGCTTGTTGTATTGTTGAATATCGATTATATAAATGGGTTTTCCCAGTAATAGTGGCATATACATTGTAAGTTAATAATATGTTAATATTGTTGCTTGATCTGGGTTGTTAAAATTTGTCTTGCTACTAATTAATGTATATGATGATGGTAGATGAAGTTTTCTTTTAACTGACAGAATGGTTTGGTAGAAAATCATTGGTATTCATTGATTTGAGATATGTATGTGATTATTCTCCATAGGTAGTGTGTATATACATGGATTTCTTTAATTATAGTTTTGTATATATCCTATTTTAATTATGGACAAAGGTTTATATGATAGAGGTTGTTCCAAGGATTGGATGGAGGATAGGGGTTTACCGTTTTGACATGAATAATGTTGTTGTATGTCTATTAGTCTCTCATGGTTGCCTATTAATGATGTTACTTTGAGCTTACTACTAATAGTGACACACAATATGATAATGATTGCATTAAGTTAATGGCTCGATGATAATAGAATGGCATTTTATGAGAAAAGAGTTTGACTTGATAATGGACATTGTTTGGCTTGGTTGGTAAACAAAGAAATTCACTTGGTTAGTGTTGATTTGCTATATCAGTGGCTTGGTTACAGAAAGATGATTGGTATCCTAGTATTCAGTTATACAGTTTGAACATGCTTTTTTTATTAGTGTTTGGTCACATAGAGGTTATTGGTATTCAATGTTTCAGAATATTGTTGAGTGTGGGTCCAGTTTGAAAATTTGATGAAATGTAGCCTATAGGTTTTGATGGTCGATTAAAACAGGTGGATCCAATATGAAAATTTTGAAATGTGGTCCACATAGGTGTTGAGGGTTGGAGACTTTAGTAAGGGATAAGGAGTTTCCTTCCAGTAGAAGCCAATAAACTTAATCAGGTAGTAGTAGCTTCCTTCTAGTCAGATCTAGAGAAAGTGGAGGTGGTAGCCTCCCACAGGTAGGAGCCTGCATACTATTAAGAGTTTGTGTTAGTACATGATGTAAGAATATTTTATTTATGATAAGAAATAAGACAAAGACAACAACAACGATGGTTTTCTCCCAAATTGGGTTTGCACCTAAAATCTCAGTGTCCCTAAGGGTCGATATGTTTATTATGTGTTATGATTTATATGTTCTTTTTAACATTTCTCATAGTAAATGCATAATAAATGGCTAGTGATATAATGAATCATATAACTAGGTAAAGTTGGGAAAAATAAGTAAATTGAAATACGTTATTTGTGTTCATTAAAATTGCCTACACAAGTGAGTTGCTTGAAGAGAAGTCACATATAAAATTTTGAATGTTCAATTGAAGATTAATTGAAATGAAATATTAATTCACCTCACCCCCTTCCGCCCCCTCTTAGTATTTCTAACAACTGGTATGAGAGCGGGGCTTTCAAAAGTAACTTGATCAATAGAACATAGGTCCGAAAAAAATGAGATTTCAAGATGGAGTATTTTCTACCAAGACACTTTTGTTTAATGGAATAAATTTTCTATTTTGGAAAATCAGAATGAGATCATATTTGGAGTCTCTTGGAGAAGATGTGTCCAGAACAGTTGAAACAGGATATCAATATCCAGGGTCCATACCTATAGGAGAAGCTAGAAAGAAACAATATGAGATTAATGACAAAGAAGTCAATGTCATATTAGGAGGACTTCCAAAATATGAGTTTGTGAATATGATGCAGGTCAACTCCGCGAAAGCAACATGGGACAAGCTAGTTGACATCTATGAAGGTGATATGAACGTAAAAAGTGCTAAACTACAATCTTACATAATGAAATATGAGTCTCTCAAAATGAATGAAGATGAAATTATTGCAAAGTTTTTACTTAGAGTAGACAAAATTGCAAACACTATGAAGGGTCTTTGTGATAATATTGAGGATGCTACAATTGTTCAAAATATATGTGTTAGGACTCCGAATTGACCATTTTTTACCTTATATTTTTGCTATAATATTACCCTTTTTCAGTTCATAAGTTGAAAGCTTTGATTACATAATGACCTAATTACCCCAAGGTATGAAGTAACTCTCCACATGACTATGTGTTTAATTATTCATTACATATTCATGTTATCTTTATATTTATCTTTGGAAAAGCTAACTAAGTTGCTAAGTAACTGTTGAACTGTCTAAAGTCTGCAGAAATTATAATTCATAGTTGCTATAACACCAGAAATAGCAACTACGCAGTTGTTGCAACACCAGAAGCAGCAACTACGCAGTTGCTATAGCCAGCAACTGCAACCATCTAAAGCAGGGAAATGTTATTTTGCAACAACTGGAATACCGGAAATAAAAAACGAAAATTATCAGAAGATCGCCAGAATTCCACGCTGACGCAGCATGATTGGCAACTGTCCAAAAAAAGGGTAAAACACAGTTATAGTTGCTAAAATATCAGGAACAACATGGGTTTACTAAATCAGCAACCATGGGGAAGTGGCAAAGGATAGTGCGAGGATTCCAAGAAGATGGTCGAAGTTCGGTTACCAACTGTGTAACAGTAAGAGACCCAAGAAAGAATACATTGTCACACTGTTGTAACAACATCCTGTAACAAGGGTGGATTTCTTATTTTTGACAAAAAGGTTTAACTGAATGAACTATGATAGTCTATTGTAATAGATGTATCCTCTATAAAGAGGAGACATCTACATTAGAAGGGGGGGAGAAGAATAGTTTGTAAGGGAAATTTTGAAAGACAACAGCGAAGTCTGAACTTTTATTGTAACTGGATCTTTTGGCAGATGAATAGAAGATTGTTCTGAGCACCTAATCTAGCATTTGTGTTCTGGGGAATCTTGTGAGAGGGACCGGGCCCACCTTCATCATAAGATTCACCCATTTACTTTTCTGTCAAGTGTGTAAGTGTGTTTGGTAATTTCTTTTTGCTGGTACTCTGTTTTGGATTCTGTAGCATTACCTCGGATGATTTCCTTTTTGCTGGTACTATGTTTTGTTAATTGCTTGAAGCTGTAAGAGGATATTTCACCGGTGAATTAGAATTGCAGTGTGTATTAGCAATCTGGTTACAAGGGCAGGTGTTGAACGTCCTTACCTGGAGGATAGGGTCTTAATCCTCTGTTAACAGAGCATCCATCACTTTTCTTTTCAGATTTGTAATCTTAAATTAACTGCTTTCATTTTATCTTTGCAGTACGCTGTTATAACATAGCGTGAGAATCATGTATACTACAGCTTTTTAATTCTTTTAGAGATAAGTAGATACAGTACGCGGTAGCCTTTGAAATAAAAGACTTTCCCAGGTTGACAAATTAATGTGGTACTTGACTGTTTAATTAATAAACAATTCAACTAGCCAACATTTTGGCGCCGTTGCCAGGGAAGGCGACTAAAGATTTCTAAAAGCATTAATGATTTCTTTGTAAGAATAACAGGTGCATGAGAGGACGTAGGAAACCTAATTTCACAGGCGGCAAAGGCGGAGGAGGAAGAAAAACCTTTATTGACGAAATCATCTCAAAGGCCGAAACATCACAGAGGACAAGTTCCCAGAGACCTCAGATCCAGTATTCCTCACAAACAGATCGACAGACGGAGGAAGTACTGGGACCTGAAAGGAAGCTGGAAGTACCAGAATACACTGAGGAACCAGTAGAAGAACCTAAGGAAACAGAAGATACAGAAGATAAAGTAAGCGATTCAGGAAAAAGACCAATGGAGGATAACAGAGCAGAAGGAAGGGGGGAAAACTCACTCTCTACCCTGGAGTTCCCTATTGGGGAGCTCCCAAGAGGAGCAACCCCCATGAAAAACATTCCACTCTCAGCACTGCCCAACTTTCATGGGTTATCCTCTGAAGACCCGGATGAATTCCTCTTTGAATTCGATATACTATGTAGAAGGTATGATTATGTGAGCCCTAATCAGAAACTAAAACTGTTTCCAGGAACACTGAAAGGGAATGCGTTAAGGTGGTTTATCAGCTTAGGAGCTCAGGCAATCACTACCTGGGATCAGATGAAAGAAAGCTTTTTGGCCAAGTATCAAGATTACTTCCGGACAAGAGAAAGGAAGGAAGAATTGTTTAAAATGATTCAGAAGGAGGACGAGAATCTGGAAGATTTTGTGGAAAGATTGCAGTATAATCTGCAGCGGTCTGACCACCCTAACATGAGTAAAGATATTCTGAAAACTATATTGCTGAAAGGGGTATGAGATGACTGCTTGGACATGTTGAACATGCTGGGAAAAGGGGACATTTCCAAGGAACCATTTGATGAAATTATCAATCTCTGCATGAGATGTTCAAGAGGAGCAGTGAGCAGATCAAAAAGCAGGGACAATGTATATTCAAGAGTTTAGAAGTCAGCAAGTGGAGGAGCAACAAGGGCCGAAATAGGTAATTTGTTGGAAGAATTTAAAACTGAGATGTTAAGCTCTTTTGCTTCATAAATTGATGCTCTGCAGGTAAAGAAGAAACAGGCAGAAGCAGAAGCTGCCCTAGCTATTTTTTGTTCCAAATGCAGAGAAAAACACCCACTCAGGGAATGCCCACTAGATAAAGTACCAATCTGCACAATCTGCGAAAAGGACCATGAGACCCAGCAATGCCCATCTCTGCCCGGAATTAAAGCAGCATTGCAGTCAACTGAAGAAGAGGCTGAAGCAGTGTACTTGATGACACAGAGGAGGCAATGGCCACAAAGACAAGGTATGAATTCTAACACAGCATTTAGTCGTTGGAATAATCACTCTCCTTTTCAAACAAATTACCCACCCATGAACCAAATGCAGTACCAACCCTTTAACACAATGAATTTTCCACCTATGCAGCAACCAAATCTTCCTTTTCCTGATCCTACCGTTTGGAATCCTTGGGCTCCCTAGCAACCATATTTTAATCAATGGAATCCAAACTGGGCAGCCCAACAGATGCCATTTCCTCAACATCAACAGTCTCTTTCCTTACCATCCAATACTCCTCCAAATAACCAGGAAATTAGACCACAGCTGCCTGTGCAACCCAACCCCAAACCAAATAACAATAAAGCCCTACAAGTAATTGATATTCAAAATCAGCCTATCTCCCCCATGCAATGTAACGACATCCATCTTCGCTCAGGGAGAATTATTGAACCCATCATTGATGACATTACTGACTCTGATAAAGAGGAAGTTAGAAAAGAAAAACCAGCTAACAACAATGCTGAAACAGTAGAATCAGCATCTAACAACAATGATCAAACAGCAGATCCGCCATTCCCTGAACGTCTGGCTCTCACTAAAACACTGGAGAAACCTGATTTTAACCTTTTAGGTGAACTACAGAATTTATATGTTAAAATCCCATTGTTGCAAGCGCTAAGAGATGTTCCCATTTATGCTAGGAATGTTAGAGATATCTATATAAAAAAACCTGGAAGAAAAGCTAAGGACCCCCTCATAGTTCATGTGATGGGAGAACTGACTGCTTTAATGAAAGAAAAAGATCCTCCTGTGAAATATGGTGACCCTGGTCACCCTACAGTAACAGTCCAGGTTGGAAAAACCTTTGTCTCTAAAGTTCTAGTAGATTTAGGTGCTGCAATAAATATTATGACACTTGAAACAGCACAATTGCTTCAGTTAAAAAACTTTATTAGGGAAACTCCAACCATCCTAGAATTGGCTGATCGCTCTACAATTAAACCGGAAGGGGTCATTGAAGATTTAATAATTTCTGTAGAATCCTGGAATTACCCAGCTGACTTTGTGGTGTTACAAACTAAAACAAAGTTGGGGGGTCATCCGCTGATTCTAGGAAGACCTTGGCTGGCTACAGCAGATGCTTTCATCAGCTGTAGATCAGGATCAATGACCATCTCTAATGGGCAGGAAACTAAACAGCTTACCCTTTATCCTCATGCTACACCCATGATTAACAATGACAATTCGGTATGGGTAGATTACGAGGATGAAGAAACTCAACCTATATTGACTATCAGACAAGCCTTAACTTTCAAAGACTATACCGAAGATGAATTAATCAGCAGCTTCATTTCTGAACCTTCTTCGGTGAACCCAGAAATGTACAATCACTTCACTGCAATCTTGGAATCTGAATCCTAGCAGAACCTGAAAGATAAAAATTTATTTCAGACAACAGAAGGCAGCCCCTCCAAAAGTACAACAATAGAAATTGAGCCTGGCAAGACATTAAATATAAATCCTAACTTAACTAATAACGAAAAACAACAGTTAATAAAGTTACTCCAGGAAAGTAAAGAAGCATTTGCATGGGACTATACAGACATGAAAGGAATCTCCCCTGAGCTATGCACTCATCGTATTTATATTAAAGAGGGATCCCGGCCAGTGTGTCAACCCCAGCGCGAATGAACCCCAACCTAAGGGAAATTGTGAAGGAGGAACTTCAAAAACTCTTGAATGCAGGATTTATATACCCTATATCTGATAGTGAATGGGTTTCCCCACTTGTAATTGTACCCAAGAAAAATGGCAAATGGAGAGTATGTGTGGATTACAGAGCACTAAATAAATCCACCGAGAAAGACCATTTCCCTTTACCATTCACTGATCATGTATTGGATAATTTGGCAGGTAAGAAATTCTTTTCATTCTTGGACAGGTTTAGTGGATATAATCAGATTAAGATTGCACCCCAAGACCAGGACAAGACCACGTTTACTAGCCCATGGGGGACCTTTGCTTACAGGGTACTTCCATTTGGGCTATGTAATGCTCCACTAACATTTCAAAGAGCAGTGATAGGGAATTTTTCTGATATGCTAAATGATTCATTAGAAATATTTATGGATGACTTTACTCCTTATGGAGTGACTTTTGAAGATGCACTGCAGAATCTTGAAAAAGTACTTAAGCGATGTATAGAAGCACACCTAGCCTTAAGCACTGAAAAATGTCATATGATGATGAATCAAGGTATTGTATTGGGTCACTTCATCTCATTCCTAGGAATTCAAGTCGATCCAGCCAAAATACAGGTAATTCAGACCCTCCCTATCCCTAAAACACAAACTGACGTAAGAAGCTTTTTAGGACATGCTGGATACTACAGAAGATTTATTAAGAATTTTTCCAAAATAGCTTCTCCTCTATTTGTGTTATTAACAAAAAATGCTAAATTTAAATAGACTGATGATTGTGAAAAAGCATTTAATGAACTTAAACATCAGTTGTCTATAGCTCCCATTTTGAGAGGACCTGATTGGGCACTACCCTTTCATATATCCTCTGATGCCTCAGACAATGCAATTGGAGCTGTCTTGGGTCAGGAAGAAAATAGTCTTCCCTGTGCCATTTATTTTATCAGTAAGAATATGACACCAGCTGAATTGAATTATACAGTCACTGAGAAGGAATTCCTAGCAGTCATTTATGCTATCAATAAATTTCGACATTATATTACTGGCTACACTACTTTTGTGCATACTGATCACTCGGCCATTAAATATTTGATGAATAAATCAGTTACAAATGCCCGAGTCACCAGATGGTTATTATTATTACAGGAATTTGACATCACAATTGTAGATAGGCCACGAAAAGAAAATGTAGTTGCTGATTTCCTTTCTCGATTAAAAACTGATGAAAATACTCCAGTAGATGATTCTTTTCCTGACGAATATTTATTTGCAGTATCTTCTCACTCACCTTGGTATGCAGACATTGCCAATTATCTAGTTGCAGGAAAATTACCATCACACCTATCACACAGGGAAAGAAGAAAGATCATCCAGCAAAGTGCTAGGTACAGCTGGATAAGCGGGTGTCTTTTCCATACAGGAATCGATCAGGAAATCTGGAGGTGCATTGGTGAAGATGAAATTTATGATGTACTAAAAGCTTGTCACGATGGCCCTTGTGGAGGACATTTTGCAGATAAAAGAACAACACACAAGGTACTCAGAATGGGTTATTATTGGCCATCACTCTTCAAAGATGCCAGAAAATATGTGAAGGCTTGTGATAGCTGTCAAAGAATGGGCCAGCCTAATCACAGGGATGAAATGCCACTCAATCCCCAGGTAATTCTTGAACCTTTTGAGAAATGGGCATTAGATTTTATAGGTCCCATTAATCCTCCATCCAATCAAAGAGTGTACATATTAGTATGCACAGATTATATGACTAAATGGGTAGAGGCTAAGGCACTCCTTAAAGCTAATGAAGAAGCAGTACTAACATTTTTATTTGAAGAAATCTTTGTTAGATTTGGATTGCCCAGAGAATTAGTCACTGATGGAGGACCTCCTTTCAACTGTCATGGCTTCAAAAATACGCTTCATAAATATCATATTAAGCACAAAATGACTACACCTTATCACCCCTAAGCAAATGGGCAGGTAGAAAGCACCAATAAAGTCATAGAAGCCATCCTAACAAAAACAATAAAGGAGAATAGAAGGGACTGGTTTCAAAGGTTTCCTGAGGCATTATGGGCCTATAGAACTACTTGGAGGAATACTACAGGATTTTCACCTTATGAATTAGTTTTTGGAAAAAACGCTATCTTCCCTTTAGAGTTTGAGATCAAAACTTTAGGAACTGCTTTAGCTGTTAACCTTGATTTGACTGATGCACAGACAACCAGGTTGCAGCAACTTCAAGAATTGGACGAGAAAAGACTGGATGCCATCCATCAAACAACCATGATACAGCAACAAAGAAGCAGGTGGCATGACAGAACCATCAAGCAAAAGCAGTTCCAGAAAGGTAACTGGGCTCTACTTTCTGATTCCCGTTTCGAGAATTTCCAAGGTAAGTTAAGAACAAGGTGGTGAGGGCTTTATGAAGTGGATGTTGTTTTTCCAAATGGGATAGTTAGACTTCTAACAATTGATGGAAGCAGAACACCACTACTAGTGAATGGCTATTGACTCTGTTTATATCAGCGGCCTGTTTCTAAAGAAGATTTTAAAGCCACTTGCATGGCAATTAAACAGTATTCTTTTCCAGGGGAACTTGATGTCCCTCAAAACACTTAAATTTCTATTTATTTATGCATTTTTTTTATTATTAGATATTCTTTTTATTTTTTTTATTTTTTTTAACTAATAATCCCTGCCAAGGGTTGCCATATTACATTTCAGTATTTTGCAGATTTGAGCTGTGGAAAATAGCTAAGAACAAAAGCTTCAAAGGAATCACTTTGCGGACTTGGAAGCCCTATTGCTGCAACACTAATTCCCGTTGTTGCAACACCAATTCCTGTTGCTGCAACACCATTTCCCGTTGCTGCAACACCAATTCCTGTTGCTGCAACACCAAATTCCTGTTGCTGTAACACCATTTCCGTTGCTACAACACCAATTCCCGTTACTACAACATTTTTTCCCGTTGATGTAACATCACTTCCAATGGCTGCAACACCAATCCCGTTGCTGCAACACCGTTTCCCGATCTTGTAATACCTTTTTCAGCAATTCTCTCATTTATAAAAGCACCAGTCTCTCCACTTCAGTCCCCAAGAAACGAATTTTTTATAAAATAAACCATTTCGTGTGATGATTAAAATACTCCACTATCACTTCTCGTCATTATTATTAAAAATCGACAGTATTCTCATGCTCTTAGACCCACTGTAATCATTATGATCCAGCAAAAGATAAGACAAGACTTTTCGACGCAGCAACCAAAAAGGTAAAACATAAAGGTACACATGATTATGTATGGACATTAAATAATAGTTAATGCGGAGATGATGATAGGACTATCGAATAATTGTACTTCCAATCATGTCACTTACGCATAGGGGGGGAATTACCAAAGCGCTCTCATAATTGCATATTATGCCAACTGATGCTGCCTTTAACTCTCCCGGTAATATGTAAAAGTCACCTCATCACGGCATGTTACCATTTGCAACGTTTACTCTGAACTGAACTCGGAAGCTCGGCTCTGAACTGAGAATTTCACTGAAACAACAGCTATGGGAGGAAATCTCATCACATATGAACCTGGCACAACAACACTTCTTGAGCTCTATCCCGAGGTTTATCAAATCTTTCTGCAAGCGGGATGGCTAGATTATTTCAGGAGACTTCCAGACTTCGACGCGCAGCAAGTCCTCGAGTTTGCATGCAATTTAACAGAAGGATTTTCTGTCATTCAGGGAGTTCAAATCCCAGTCACGGAGGAAGTCATAGCCCAAGTTACTGGGCTACCAGCTAATGGCATACGGTGGTTCAGTAGGAAGCACTTGATCCTTAATGCGCAGCAGGATTTTCTTCAACCGGGCGAGCAGGTAGAACCCAAGGGCAGAGGCATAGCACTTCAGTCATTGCCTCAACTGTGGCCGAAAGTTGCTGAAATTGTGAAGCAATACCTGACGTGTGAAGGCCGGTACCAGGTAATTTACCGGCACGATTTTGTCTTGTTGAATCATTTGAGGAATGGTCCGTTGATAAATATGCCATATTATTTATTGGGATGTCTTAAAAATATGTCACGTTACACTGTCAATGCAAAGTGTCCGCTTCTTTCCTTGAAACACCACTGTTTAGCTCAATTGTTGATAAATAGAGGCCTCGCCTTAAATAACCCTCCACCCCCCATTAATCCCCATCAAGAGGCAGAAATTCCCCAGCCGGAACAGGAAATTTCTCATCAGGAAGAGGAAATTCTTCACCAATACCTCAACAAGATGTAGAAATCCCTCAGCAAATAGAGGACATTCCTGAGAAAATACCCAAAGAAATGCCTCAGCAAGCAGACAACATTCCAGAACAAATGCCTAAAGAAGTCCTCTAGCAAACACCCGCACAAGTTGCTGAAAATGAATAATCAGCAGTAGAAATACCCACGGAAACAACGCCATCCCCCAAGAGAACCAATCCATCCATCCCCATACTTGGTATTTCTACCGATGACTCTGATGATAACATCTGTATTACCCTGCTCAAACGTAAAATGCAGCAGAAAAATAAAACCCCACCAAAAAGAAGAAGAACTAGGGCTTCGGCTAAAGCAGCTGCTATTTCTGCCACTGTCCCTATCTTAAAGAAAGTTAGCCTGAAAAGAAAAATGTCTGAATTCCCTGCTTCTCTACCAAAGCAAAGGACTCGGTCGTCTGTAATAGCTGAATCTCCTAGCCACACCCTCCCCAGCTCACCACCCATCACGTTAAAAACCCGCATTCCCACCAGCCCTGAAAACTCCTCTCCCTCACCCTCGGAGGCTGAGATGCAGAGTGTTCACAGTGTCGCGACATCATCTTTTAAGGCAGCTGTCACACAAGAACCAACTGCCGACACCCAAGGTAATATTGGCCAAGAAGCTGCAACACAAGGAACAGCCACTACTCCAGGTGACACACAAGAACCACCTGTCGAGCGTATAAGTGATCAAATCAATGTTGAAGCAAAACCTTTGCCTCCACTGGAACCTACTGCTCCACAAGCTCAGCCTACCATATCTGCCCTGCAGGAAGAAATTGAATTTCTGAAGTCCCAAATCCAGGATTACAAGGAGGAAATAATAAGGATCAAGGAAGCCTATCAAAATGAATTTAGTCTGCACATTTTAGCACGAGTAGAATCTGCAGCAGAGAAAAGTAAGGAGAATGAATATATGTGTGCCAATTGTGGCGAGATATATACTCAAGCAGGATACAAAGTAGTGGCAGAACCAATGAATGAAGTCCCTGCTATTGTGGTTGAAACAAAAGAACCTGTTGTTACACAGATGGAAACACCACAACCCTCAGCTGAAACAGAAGAACCTGTTGTCACACAAGAACCAGCAGGCTCTCCAGAAAAGGTGTAGGAGCAGACAGAAGAACTTGGTGTCACACAAGAACCAGCAGGCTCTCCAGAAAAGGTGCAGGAACAGACAGAAGAACCTACTGACACACAAGATCCAGTAGGCTCTCCAGAAAAGGTGCAGACAAAAGAACTTGCTGTCACACAAGAACCAGTAGGTTCTCCAAAAACTGCACAGGAGCAAACAGAAGAACTTGCTGAAACACAAGAACCAGCAAATTCTCCAGAAACTGCACAAGAGCAAACAGAAGAACTTGCTGAAACACAAGAACCAGCAAGTTCTCCAGAAACTACACAGGTGAAAATAGAACAACCTGCTGTAACACAAGAACCAGCAGGATCTTTAAAAAGTGTGGAGAAAGAACTGGAAGGATTTGTTGTAATACAACAATTAATAGGGAATAAAGAAGAGGAAGATATAGACTCACCCCGGCCTACCCAAATTGCTATGGAACAAGAGGAGGAAGCAGTTACACAGGAAACAGGAGGAAACGAAGAAAAAGGCATAGACTCACCCAGGCCTATTCAAATTGCCATGGAACGAGAAGAAAAAGTAGTTACAGGAGGAAATGAAGAAAAAGGCATAGACTCACCCAGGCCTACTCAAATTGCCATGGAACGAGAAGAAGAAGTAGTTACAGGAGGAAATGAAGAAAAAGACATAGACTCACCCCGGCCTACCCAAATTGCTATGGAACAAGAGGAGGAAGCAGTTACACAGGAAACAGGAGGAAATGAAGAAAAAGACATAGACTCACCCAGGCCTACCCAAATTGCCATGGAACAAGAAGAAGAAACAGTAGCTGGAAATGGAAAGGAAGACATCGGATCATCTCGACCTACTCCAATTATCACAGAGCATATTATCCTTGTCGATGCCTTTACACAAACAGAACCTCCCTCTGTTAGTGATGCATGCAGAGAAACCAATAGTTTTCAAGAATTAAAAGGAAAATGGTGGAGAGAATATGAGCTGTCACAAGGCAAAGCATTCCAACAGAAAAAGGGGATCTGGTTCAATTATGCATATAAGAACTGGGAAGCACTTGAGCAGTCTAGAGCTTAGTACAAAGAAATTAAGGAACTAAAAGCCAGATTGTCCCAGATGTTTGAGTTATTCCAAAGAATACTTGCCACAAGGAAACCCTCTTTCAATTATGCAACATTTTTGAGGGAACGACTGACATTCTTAGAGATAAAGGCAGTTAGAGAAGGTAGACCTCATCAGGTGGTTACGTCAGAACAATTTATGCAAACCTTTGCAGAGGCACCTAAAAACGATCAAAATTTGTTGTGCGAGCTTTATCTCCACAATGAAGCCATGTCCGAAGAGAGAAACATGAATATACTACCTGTTTTTGGCAACATACAGCTCAGAGCTTTCATTTCCATTTTAGCCAACCAACTTACATGGCAAAACGCTTTTATCTCAGCACAACATAATGAACAGAATTGCCTTCTGTGGATCAGGGATGAACCTCAAAATGCAGCCACTTTCATTGCACAACACCGAAGAATGTTAAGCGACCCTGAAATGAAGGATCACGTCAGGCAACTATAAGCAGTGGTCCTGAGAGACTGCCAACACTATGTGAGAACCAAGGCACCCTTGGCTGTCAAGGAAAATAACCTATTTTGGGAAAACTACCCCAAGGAGAGGCAGGAATATCACCTTTATAATCCACCTAATTTACAGACAGCAATCTCAAGGGTACCTTACTATGTTAGATGCATGCAACAATGTGCTGAAAACTGGATTGGCTACATATATAAATTTCCACTTCTATGGTTATCTGGTCAACAATACAAGGGTCAGTTTGGATTATCCAAAAAGGAAGAGGCGGCAGCATGGAGGCAAATACAGACTGTCTGTGGGTTTAGAGACAAGTTTGATACCACTTCCTATAACTATTGTCTCAGTAATTTACACTATTCATCCCAGTACTCCGACTCAGATTCAGAGTAAGCATTGCATGAGGACATGCAATCTCTTCAGTTGGGGGGGATATTAGGACTCTGAATTGACCATTTTTGACCTTATATTTTTGCTATAATATTACCCTTTTTCAGTTCATAAGTTGAAAGCTTTGATTAAATAATGACCTAATTACCCCAAGGTATGAAGTAACTCTCCACATGACTATGTGTTTAATTATTCATTACATATTCATGTTATCTTTATATTTATCTTTGGGAAAGCTAACTAAGTTGCTAAGTAACCATTGAACTGTCTAAAGTCTGCAGAAATTACAATTCATAGTTGCTGTAACACCAGAAACAGCAACTACGCAGTTGCTGCAACACCAGAAGCAGCAACTACGCAGTTGCTACAGCCAGCAACAGCAACCATCTAAAGCAGGGAAATGTTATTTTGCAACAACTGGAATACCGGAAATAACAAACGACAATTATCAGAAGATCGCCAGAATTCCACGCTGACGCAGCATGATTAGCAACTGTCCAAAAAAGGGTAAAACACAGTTACAGTTGCTAAAATATCAGGAACAACATGGGTTTACTAAATCAACAACCATGGGGAAGCGGCAAATGATAGTGCGAGGATTCCAAGAAGATGGTCGAAGTTCGGTTACCAGCTATGTAACAGTAAGAGACCCAAGAAAGAATACATTGTCACACTATTGTAACAACATCCTGTAACAAGGGTGGATTTCTTATTTTTGACAGAAAGGTTTAACTGAATGAACTATGACAGTCTATTGTAATAGATGTCTCCTCTATAAAGAGGAGATGCCTACATTAGAAGGGGGGGAGAAAAATAGTTTGTAAGGGAAATTTTGAAAGACAACAACAAAGTCTAAACTTTTATTGTAACTGGATCTTTTGGCAGATGAATAGAAGATTGTTCTGAGCACCTAATCTAGCATTTGTGTTCTGGGGAATCTTGTGAGAGGGACCGGGCCCACCTTCCTCACAAGATTCACCCATTTACTTTTCTGTCAAGTGTGTAAGTGTGTTTGGTAATTTCTTTTTGCTGGTACTCTGTTTTGGATTCTGTAGCATTACCTCTGATGATTTCCTTTTTGCTGGTACTCTATTTTGTTAATTGCTTGAAGCTGTAAGAGGATATTTCACCGATGAATTAGAATTGTAGTGTGTATTAGCAATCTGGTTACAGGGGCAGGTGTTGAACGTCCTTACCTAGAGGATAGGGTCCTGATCCTCCGCTAACAGAGCATCCATCACTTTTCTTTTCAGATTTGTAATCTTAAATTAACTGCTTTCATTTTATCTTTGCGGTACACTGTTATAACATAGCGTGAGAATCATGTATACTATAGCTTTTTAATGCTTTTAGAGTTAAGTACATACAGTACGTGGTAGCCTTTGAAATAAAAGACTTTCCTAGATTGACAAATTAATGTGGTACTTGACTGTTTAATTAATAAACAATTCAACTAGCCAACAATATGGAGATTTCTAAACTCTAAGTTTAATCCAAAAGTTCCAGCTATAGATTAAATGCATGATTTGAATCAGTTACCTTTAGAAAGACTCCATGGAATTCTAACAGCCTACAAAATGAGAACAAAAGGGGATACATCATATATCAGAGAAGTTATCTTCAAAGCTACATCCAAAGTAAAACAAAAGGAAGAACCTAAAGTTTCCAGCTAAATTTCATGTGAAGAAGAGGTAAAATTTGTTAGGTAGTTGCAAGTGGGAACCAACAAATTCAAAGGTAAACTTCCCTTTAAATGTTTTGATTGTGGAAGAGTTGGTCACTATGTTGCTAATTGTCCATATAAAGAAAATAAGAAAGAAAAGGAAAATAATGTCTCTAAGAAGAACTTCAAAAGGAATTTATCTACAAAAAAAATAAATTATTCTAATGAAGATAATGAAGACACGTAATATGACCAAGAAGATAAAGATCCAGACTCTAAAACTAGTTACAAAATTCTCTTGGGTCTAGAAGATCAGTCAGGTAATGAATTAGATAATTATGAAACAAATGAATTAATGTATGCATTAAGAGAAGTTGAGAGACTCAGGAATGCAAACAAAGATTTGTAAACTAAATAGAGTAGTATTGTTGAAGAAATAAAATTGTTAAAAACTCTTCTAAAAGCAGAGAATATAAGAGAGGAAGTGTTGATGAAATAAATTGAAGAATGGAAAGGAGTTGTGCAAAGTTAGAAACATAAATTATGAATCTAAGGGAAGATTATGAGAAAAAAAATATCAATCAAATTGGAATCTCAAATGGTTTAACACATCTAAATCATTATAAAATATAATTAATGAATAACATTCTCCTCTAATTAGGACATGTCTTGGATACAATCACAAGGTTTTATATCTAAAAGGAGATGACGAGGACCTTAATAAGACCCATCAAAAACAAAATGAATCAAAACAATCACCAGAAAGAAAGAAATCTAGATTAGAGATAGGATCAATCCTCCATTATAAGAGATGGTTTAATGGATATTGTTTTACTTGTAACTTGTTTGGTCATAAGGCAACTTATTTCAAATCCATCAGATGGAGCAAAAACAAACTTCTTATTACAAGATGTGTTATGAGTGTCATCATTTTGGACACATGGGAAACGTTTGTAGGAGGGGTAGACTTTTCAAGCCATGAAATCAATAGAAGTAGATTTGGAGGAAGAAGGAGCAACAGTCAGAGATGTAGGGAAGACATCCCCTATTGCAGTTTATCGTACTTAATGCATGCTTCTAACAGGGACTGCAAAATTAAATGTTAGGTGCATAGCCTCATGGAAAGCATATGATAGCAACAAAGGAAATTGATGACTATCAGGTCCAAAAGATTAGTTAGTGGTGCATGATCTCAAGGGGAGCTATCTATGTGTGTTATTTCACTAGTTCAATCTGGATGATGATTAATATTATTCTTTTGGTGATGTCTTATGGTATTAATGTTGCATTTCCTAAAGTAATTTTGTTCAGGAAAAGATATATCACATGTTCAAGGGGAGCTGTGACTGAGTTATTCTGAGTAAAAATTAACATTTCTCATTGTATACACACTTCTTATGAAGGATAACCACATATGTTCACAATTCTTAACTTATAAAGTCACATATGATTCTTTGTGGTGATAAATGAGTGATACAAATTCATAGAGAGCTTCTCAAATACCTCCATCAGATCGTTGTTGGCATTATAATTCTAACATTGGTGATTTCATTTTGTTGATGATGCCCATATGCTAGTTACAAATATATGCAAAAGTGTCGGTTCATGATGTGTTTATGAGTCATTATTGATACCTCATATTATTGCTACTGTTGATTTATTTATTTGATGTATTAATTATTCACATATTCATTAACGAGGAGGATATATATGCCACTAATGCTGCATTTTGAAAGAATAATGTTCGTGATGATGATTTAACACAAGTTCAAAGGGAGCATATTCTATGATTCCAATCATTCACCATTGGCATTATGGTTTCTTGGGAACTACTTATCTAACATTGGGTTACTGCATGAAATTGACCTATGATGAGTTTATCAATATTTTTCTGACTATTAGAAGACATATATGATGTTATGACTATGTCATGGTTGATGATATTCAATATGTTTTTGATTAGTCCTATTCTACTTAATGGCTTGTGATGCTGGAGCTTCACATATGATGTCGATGAGTCTCTTATCTATAGTAATCTATTGTTGATGGATATCTTGATTTTTGATCATGAGAGTATATGCATGGATGTTTATCATCATTTTTTGATGTAATGAGCATGAGGAGACCCATGTTGTCTATCATGTACTGTAAACATTGTTGAATTCTTCCATTTATGGGGTATTGGATGTCAAAGGCATGTATATCAATTATATAGACTTGTTGTTCTGGATGATTGATGTAATTTTGGATAGGTCATATGTACTTTTCTATAGCCATGTATTTTCTTCATCAAGCCTTGTACTTATTGCAAATCAGAAGGTATAGTATATGCTCAGGGGGAGTACGATCAATACGAAAGATTATGGTGTTAATTAGAATCATATCTTGTAGTTGCGCTCCATGTTCTATAATATCATATTAGACCTATAATGTTGATACTGTCATGAGGAGTACTTCTTTCAACTTAGTTTCACCCTTTTCCCTCGATGTAAAAGGAGGAGAGAAGGACTTGGTGCTTCACAAGAGGTTGACAACAAGTCCAAAGGGGGAGATTTTTGGCATTATGGATAATGTGTTGTTCTTGATGTCAACCAAGGTGTCAAATGTGTTGTCCTTAATGTCAACTTATGAAACTCTTGTTATGATTGAATGCACCCAGTTAGCTTGTGGATGAATGATGACTACAAATGTTTTTTCAACTGTTGGAGATGATATGGATGTTGTACTGGTGCTTTAGAGGATGAGGAAGAGAATTGATAACTTAGTCACAAGTTTGATTTGAAGAAGATTGAATAGGGTGAAGTTTGCAAAATGGTATGCTACTCCTATGAATAAAATTCACATAAATATGTAGGTTTCATGAACAAGAGTTGCATATGCAACCTTTCACATGGAAAATAAAAAACTATGAACATTCCCCTTAGTAATATCCCACAATTTTGTTTCGTCAACATCTATTTTATCCCATCAAAATATTACCAACAACAAACCCAAGGTGTTTTCCTTTGGTATTGGCAAGGAAAAGGAGTTATATAAAGGAGAAGGAGATCAATCATTTGTATGTGATTTTTTTATGGATTATTCATTTGTGATCTGATTTGAAATGGGTGTGCACTAGGTCGGAAGGAAGAGGTTCAACTTGGAGAGATCTGAAGATTTTTTAAAGGCATAATGGATGTGCTTGATTTGTTTATTTCAAGTGTATTAAAGAATTTGTTTATTAATGGTTCCAAATCAGTGTGATTGTATTTATACTTGATAACGGTTTATGCAGAAGTTAAGACTATGATAAAAACAATATATGTAGGACTGTTACTACAAAAATTTATGAGAATATGTATGCAGAGACTATTTTGATAATGTCTGTATGCAGGGATGCAAAATTGTTTGTAGTAATGATTTAATTAATGAAAACTAGATGATTTTCATCAGATCTGTGTGATAGTCCTGATTATCCTTTGAGATTTTGTAGTGTTTCCTGCAAACAGAATATGATGATTAATGTTCCGAGATCTATACACTTGTTGTATTCTTGAATATCCTGTACACACAAAAATCTTGCCTATAATGGTTGTCTATACATTCTGAGTTAATAACATTTTAATGTTATTGCTTGATCTAGGTTGTTCGAAGTTATCTTGATACTGATTAATGTATATAATGATGTTAGATGAAGTATGCTTTGAACTGACATAATGGTTTGGTAGAAAAATATTGGTATTCAATGATTTAAGACTTGTGCATAGTTAGTCTACATAGGTAGCTCATATATACACAGATTGCTTTAATTACAGTCACGTATATATCCTAGTTTGGTTATGGATAGAGCTTTTCATGACAGAGCTTGTTGCAAGGATTGGATGCAAGACATAGGATATAGTTTTACATTTCTAATGTGAATAATGTTGTTTTATGTTTGTTAGTCTCTCATGGTTTCCTATTAATGATGTTACTTTGAGTTTGTTGCTAACAATGATATTGCACAATATGGTAATGATTGCATTAAATTAATGGCTTGATTACGATAGATAGGAATTTGAACAGAAAAGTGTTTGAGTTGATATTGGATAGTGTTTAGCTTGGTTGATAAACAAAAAACTTGGCCTGGTTAGTGTTGATTTCGTATATCAATGATTTGGTTGCAAAGAAGTGATTGGTATTTTGGTAGTTATTTATATAGTTTGATCATATACTTAATGGTCGGTGTTTGGTTCAGAGAGGTTATTGGTATTCAGTGTTTCAAAATATTGTTAAGTGTGGGTCGATTTTGAAAATTTGATGAAATGTAGCCTACAAGTTTTGATGGTTAATTGAGATAGGTGGATTCAGTATGAATATTTTGAATCGTGACCCACAAAGGTGTTGAGGGTTGAATCTTTCAGTAAGGGAGTAGGAGCTTCCTTCTGGTAGTAGTCGGTAACCTTGATGAGGGAGTAGTAGGTTTCTTCGAGTAAGAGATGGAGAAATAAAAGGTGGTAGGAGCTTTTGTACTAGTAAGAGTCTGCACCAATACAAGATGTAAAAATATATTCTTTGTAATAAGAAAGAATACAAAGACAACAATAATGAAGGTTTTCTCCCAAATTGGGTTTCCACCTAAAATATCTGTGTCCCTATGTGTTTATGTGTTGATTATGTGTTATGGTTTATCTGCTCTTTTGAATATTTTTCATGGTTGATGCATAATGAATGGCTAATGATATACTGAATTAGATAACCAGATAAAATTGTGAAGAATAATTAAACTACATATATAGTATTTGTGTTCGTTAAAAATGTGTACACATGTGAGTTTCCTGAAGAGAAACCACATATAAAATTATGAATGCGAAATTGAATATTAATTGAAATGAAATTTTGGTTCACCCTCCTCTCTTAGTATTTCTAACATTAAAGAGTCATGAAATTAATTGAAAAAACATTGAAAAATATATGAACACCAAACAATGTTAAATATTTTTCTCATAATTCCCAATTCAACGAGAACCCCACTATACACATTTAATATCAAATTTACTTTCCTAGATACAAATATATAGATATTATCACCCATCTTCTTGGCAGTAGAATTAGGAAGAAATTTTATCTTAGATTCTAGGTCTATGTGAATTGTTTTGCTCCACACCGCTATTTGCAAAAGTGAAAATGCACTACACATAATACCATATAGGACATATCATATTTGGCTAATGATTTCTTAATATCATGATGAAATTCAATATGGGTTATAAATTGAGTATGGTTATTTTTTGAAAATATTGGTTGTCATAATCAATAATATCTTTAAGACTGAACTTATATGTAAATCCCAAATCTAACATCTTCTTTGATGAAATGTTGCCACTACCATTAGTTAACTATGAATCATTGAACCTACAGTAATTAGTCATCATACAAAAAAAATGAAATTGAACAATGCAATTAAACATGTAGGTGACGGTTCAAACCAAATATATCTAGAAACTCAATAGTGTTAGGGATGACTAACTTTGTGGTTATTTGTTTATGTGCATGTGCAAAGTCCAACATGGGGTGGTTTGTCTAGAGCAAATATATCGACCCTCTGCTCCATTAGGAATAAGTGAGCATTGAAAATATCTTGAACATAGATGAGTGATGGTATTGGGCAGGAAATGAATGGATTGCAACAATCCATATCATAACATATCACCTGTGGATTGCACCAGATTAAAATACTGGAACCCCACATGTATAAATATTAACAATATTTAGGAAATAATAATCAATGATAGGAAGCCAGTTGTACCTATTATCAATGATGACGTTACATTGATTCTAGAGGAGATTATGGTGGTTATGGAAGGAACTAGAAATATGGGTGAGACGATACTCACCACATTAAGACCCTCCTTTGCAAATCTCAACACATCTTTCGCTACAAGTGTTTTTGAATTTGAGTAGAAGTGCCAAAGAAATAATTTACATATTTCAGCATAATTGCATTGCAAAATAAATAATATGCATATTTGAGTAAAATTTTAAAATAAATATATATTTAAGTATAAATTGGATCATTAATTAAAAGTCTCTATTTACTTTCGAGAGGTGTCAATGTGGATATTAGGAGAAAATATCAATGCGGTTGAAATCATATCACAATTAGTTTGTCTGATGAGATGAATATGTTTGGATGATCTTCTAATATAGTTCATTTTCTGAAACTCAGAATCATTTGTTGGTACTGTCATGCCTACTACAATTTCCATACCAAACACACCACAATAGTACGTGGTCACCTATTTTTTCCATGATAGTATGTTGTTGCATGGGTTGTTGAAATTATTACAATACAAGAAGACGACAATATGAGATTGCGCTTAAAGTCTAATTTGATAGATGTGGAAATTTCACTGCCAATAGAATCTGAGTTCTAATAAGTCTAAACTATAACTTTGTATGCCTCTTCATGAAAATTCCAACAAAAGACATGAATAGGCGATGATGTGGGTCACTATCTCCTCTTTTTATGTGGGTCATTGTATAAAAACCACATATGTTTACAATTCTTAACTTATACATTTACGTATGATTCTCTGTGGTGATAAAGGAGTGATATGTTGGCATTATGATTCAGGTGTTGTCCTTGATGGCAACCCATTCAGGTGGTAGATCACTATTCTTGATGATCAGCTCTCTATTTTTAAGAAAGACGCAGGCAATCTGTTCAGAAAGTGCGTCCCCGCAGGTATACCATGCAGAACCCGCGTCCAGGGACGCAGGCCAGCCGTTCAGGGGGTGCGTCCACCCAGTGCACACATTTCAAGACAGAGAAAAGCACGAGGGGGTTTCTTGTGTGGTATCTAGCCGACGGTTTTGTGTTTCTATGGTGTCAGCTCGTGGTATTGTTCCATGTTTTGGGGAGGAGCTTGCCTATATAAAGCAAAGGAGTTCATTTGGATTTATCATCATCTTTGGTTGAATATCTTTTGGTGTGATCTAGTCCAGATCTATGAGGGCGAATCTTCTAATGGACTGTGATCTCTATGGCGCATGATCAGATCTGCAGATCTGACTATTTGGGCTAGTTCTAAAGTCTTCATATCTTTTATATCTGAAGGGACGCAGGTTCAGTGAAGTGCAAGTGCGCCGAGACGCAGTACAGTAAGGGCTCAGGTGCGTCTCTGAAGCGAAAGACGCGGCGCGATAGTATTATTGGGTGCGTCTCTGAAGCAAAAAACGCAGCGCGATAGTATTGTTGGGTGCGCCGGTACGCAGAGCAGTTTAAAGGAACGGTGCGTCGGTACGCAGAGCAGTAGAAGGTAAAACTGCGTCCAGTCGCAGGCCACAGAAAGAAAAATTGCGTCCCTGTCTTAAGATGATCTATTGATTGTATTTTTCTGTTCATAAGGTGTTCTGGGTTAGTTCTGTGATTACTGATCTGATAACTCTAGTGGACTGTAACTGTTGTATACTTGTTGATCATTTGATTCTTCATGAAAAGAAGTAGGGGGTTGTAGCTCCCTTCCAGGAGAGACTGGAGAACGAGAGAGAGTTGTAGCTCTTTGCAGGTTGCAGCCTGCGTACTGGTAAAGGACTGCACCAGTACAAAATCATTGTAAAAGAATTTCTAAATTGAAAGAAGATAGAGACATATTGCAGCAGGTGGTTTTCTCCCACATTGGGTTTCCACCTTACATCTTGTGTTCTTTGGTGTGACTGTCTATTTTCTTTGTTCATGCTCATTATTTTATGGTACTGATATGCAAGAATAATTCAAAAGATCAAATAAGGAAGATTTGTTAAATTGCTAGATAATACTGATTCACCCCCCCTCTCAGTATTATTTCCAACAATTGGTATCAGAGCAGGTCCTTCAAAAAAGCTTGATCGCTTGAAGGTAGATCGTTCATCATGAGCAACTACGAGAGAGAAGCATCAATCAGGCCACCGGTTTTTGATGGGACAAACTTCAATTATTGGAAGGTAAGAGTTACTGCATATCTTCAATCTCTTGGTACAGAAGTTTGGGACATTGTAGAAACAGGCTATGCTTTTCCTTCAGCCACTCCTACAGATCCAGCTGAGAAAAAGAAGTATGAAACAAATGCAAAAGCAGTCAGTACTCTATTAGGAAGTATATCCCAAACAGAATTCATGAAGGTAATGCACTTCAAATCAGCAAAAGAAATATGGGACAAAATGATCACGAGCTATGAAGGAGATGAACAGGTAAAACAAGCTAAACTTCAAACTCTCAGGATTCAATATGAGACTCTCAAGATGTATAATGATGAAAGTGTGGCTAATTATTTTCTTCGGGTAGATGAGATTGTTAATTGTATGAAAAATTTGGGTGAAGAAGTAAAAGAGTCTATAGTAGTTCAAAAGATTCTAAGATCATTATCCCCCAAGTTTGAATCTAAAGTATCTGCAATAGAAGAAAAAGAAAATCTCCGTGTTCTCACTATGTCTCAGCTACATGGAATTCTAACTGCTTATGAAATGAGAAAGGGAGGTCCATCAGACAGAAGGGAGGCTGCTTTTAAGGCATCAGGCAAAGAAGATCACTATGAAGCAAGCCATGTTCCAGAAGAAGAGGAAGAAGAATCAAATTTTGTCAGAAATCTTCAAAGGGGTTCTGGAAGGTTCAGAGGTAAGCTACCCTTCAAATGCTTTGCTTGTGGGAGAGTAGGTCATTATGCTGCAAAATGTCCTTATAAAGATAAAGGAAAGGAACCAGCTAGATGGAACAAGAAACAAAGTGAAAATAAGAAAAGCTATTACACCCATGAAGATAGTGATGGCTTATCAAACAGTGATGAAGATGAACAAGGTAATAAATATAGGTTGTTAATGGCATTTGAAGATGATGATTATGAGGATGCTGTAGATGTGGATAACCTTTATGATGAAATTACTAGACTCAAGAGATGTATAGAAGAAAAGAACATGATCATTGATACTCTACAATTTCAAATTGATGAAAAGGAAAAACATCTTGAAAAATTAGAAGGTGAAATTGTTGGTCTTAGAAAAGAAATTGAGAAAACAAAAGCTATTAATCTCAAGTTTGTCAAAGGATCTGAAACTTTGGATGAGATTATCAGTGTGTAGCGGTCTCCACTAAATAAGACAGGTCTGGGCTATAATGGAGAAACTTCTCAAGCATCCACTTCAAAAAGTTATCTTGATGCAGCAAGAAGAAATGAGCAAAAGCACAATGAAGATCATCAGGTAAAGAGGGACAAACTTCAAACAGAAACTATCAGGGGCAATCCAGCTTAAGGGTGAACAAAAGCCACAACCAGCCACAGGTAAAATCTTCCCAGTTTGGTTCAAGAATAGATGAAAATAGAAATTACAATCAGTTGGCTGGTAGATTCAATAATCACAGAAGCTTCTTCAATGGACAATGCTTTTCTTGCCATAACTTTGGTCACAAAGCAGCTCAATGTGTTGCATATAAAACAATCATGACTAGGGAAGCTCAAAAACAAAGAAGTATGACAGGGATTACAAAAAGGACCTATAACAGCTTTTCGGCTCTTGAAAATGAATTTGAATGTTCTATTTGCAATAATTTTGGTCATGAAGACTTTGAATGCAGAAGCAGGTTTTAGGAAAGAAAGGAACAAGAGTGGAAAAAGGAACAAGCCTCAGGAACCAAAACATGGAGAATAAAGGAACCTCAAACAGAAAGATGTGGGATAGCGTTTTATGCAGAAGGACAGGAAAATCTATGGTACATTGACAGTGGATGTTCGAAGCATATGACAGGTGATAAAGAAAAACTTGAGTCTTATTCTATTTTAGAAAAGGGAAAGAAAGTCTCTTTTGGAAATGATACTCCTGCAACTATAAAAGGAAAAGGTATTGCTCCTTTAAAAGAAGATGTTAAGGCTGGAAATGTTTTGTTTGTTGATGGATTGAAGCATAATCTACTAAGTGTCAGCCAGATGTGTGATCAAAGAACCGAGGTTATATTCAGATCAAATGGATGTCTTGTTCGTGATCTTGATACAGGAAAAACAGTTCTCAAAGGGAAAAGAACTCCAAATAATCTATACATATTTGAAGAAGGACAACAACAATGCTATCTAAGCAAGGATGAAGAGCACTGGTTATGGCATCGAAGATTGGGACATCTAAGCTTCTCACAAATAAGGAAAGCATGCAAATATCAGGCAGTTCGCGATCTTCCAGATATCAAAATTCCTGACAACACCATATGCAGATCATGTCAGTTTGGAAAACAAACCAGGACTAACTTTCCAGAGAAAGAAGGGTCAGCTAGCATGCCTCTTGAGCTAGTACATACAGATGTATGTGGACCATTCAGGAAAAGAACACCTAGAGGAGAGGAATACTTGATATTATTTATTGACGATTTCTCCAGGTTTGTTTGGTTAGGACTTATGAAGCACAAAGATGAAGCATTCGAAAAATTCAAATCCTTCAAAGCCTTGGTTGAAAATGAATCAGGTCACAAAATTAAGTGCCTCAGATCCGACAGAGGTGGGGAATTTACTTCAAATGAATTTTTCGATTTCTGTGATGAACATGGGATAAGGAGAGAATTCTCTACGGCTAGAACTCCTCAGCAAAATGGAGTTGTTGAAAGAATGAACAGAACAATCCAACAAATGGCTCGTGCTATGCTTGATGAATCAGGAACTCCCGCAACTTTCTGGGGTGAAGCTGCACATGCTGCGGTTATTATTCTCAACAAGACAAATGTCCAGGTGAACAGCACTCAAACTCCTCATGAGCTCTGGAGTGGTAAAAATCCTTCGGTAAAGCACTTCAAAATCTTTGGGAGCAAATGCTATATCAAGAATACTGAAGAGCAGCTTGGCAAACTTGATCCTAGAGCAGATGAAGGCATTCTTCTTGGCTATTCTCCACATAGCAAAGCATACAAATGCTACAATAAAAGACTTGGCAGAATTGTTGACAGCATTGATGTAGTGGTTGATGAGAAGGGATACATTCCTAGGCAAATACATCGTGAAGACATCGAAGAAGATGAAAGCTACCCTCAAAAACAGAATGATGAAGAAGAAGAACCTCAAGAAGAATCTCAAGAAGAACCTCATGAAGACGCAGAAGAACGAACAAGAATAGAAGAAAAGACTCCATCCAGATATGTTCAGAAGAACCATCCAGAATCTCAGATCATGGGACAGAAAGAAGCAGGTATACAAACTAGAAGAACAGTTGCAGAAGCTTCAAGCTATTTGGCATTACTCTCCTCTACTGAACCACAAAATGTGAAAGAGGCATGCAAAGATGAATGTTGGGTGAAAGTAATGGATGAAGAACTTGAGCAAATCGAAAAGAACAACACTTGGGAGCTGGTTCCTAGACCAAAGGATAAGAATGTTATCGGAACTAAATGGGTCTTCAAAAATAAATTGAATGAAAATGGAGAAGTAATTAGAAACAAAGCCAGACTTGTTTGTAAAGGGTATGCGCAGCAAGAAGGAATAGACTTTGAAGAAACTTTTGCTCCTGTTGCAAGACTTGAGGCCATCCGAATGTTCCTTGCTCTCTCAAGTTTTCAGAACTTCAAAGTATTTCAAATGGACGTAAAATCAGCCTTTCTGAATGGAGACTTGGAAGAAGAAGTGTACATTGAACAGCCAGATGGGTTCATTCTTGGAAATGATCCAAATCTTGTATGCCGATTGAAAAAGGCTCTCTATGGTCTCAAACAAGCCCCAAGGGCTTGGTACTACCGGTTGGACAAATATCTTCATCAACAAGGTTTTTCAAAAGGTTCAGCAGATAGCAATCTGTATATAAAAGTTGAAAATGACAAATTGCTAATACTTGTTGTGTATGTAGATGACATTATTTTTGGCAGCAATGAAGAAGCTATGAGTCAAAGCTTTGCCTCAGTCATGCAGAAAGAATTTGAAATGTCCTTACTAGGAGAACTGACATACTTCCTTGGTTTGCAAATCCAACAAAAGGAAGGAGGAATCATTTTATCTCAAACCAAGTATCTCAAGCAGATTTTGAAGAAATATGGCATGGAAGATGCAAAACCAGTATGTACTCCCATGGTCACAGGATGTAGTCTCAGTGCAAATGATGAATCTGTAGCAGTACATCAACCAACCTACAGATCTATGATTGGAAGTTTACTATATTTGACAGGTACCCGACCAGACATCATGCATGCAGTTGGAATAGTTGGAAGATTTCAGGCAAATCCGAAGGAGACTCATCTTTAGGCAGTGAAGAGAATTTTCAAATATCTTCAAGGGACTCAAAATTATGGCTTATGGTATCCTAGAGATACAGATCTCACTCTTCATGCTTATACAGATGCAGATTGGGCCGGAAGCGTGGATGACAGGAAAAGCACAAGTGGTGGTGCGTTCTTTATGGGTTCCAGACTGGTATCTTGGTTCAGCAAGAAACAGAGTTCAATTGCCTTGTCTACAGCTGAAGCGGAATATGTTGCTGCTGCATCTTGTTGCACCCAACTCCTTTGGATGATGCAGACCTTGCAGGATTATCAAATCACTTGTACACCTCCAATCCCTATCTTATGTGACAACACAAGTGCAAGCAGCATCTCAAAGAATCCGGTTATGCATTCAAAAATCAAGCACATACCAATCAAGTACCATTTTCTCCGGGAACAAGTACTTGAACAGAAGGTCAAGTTGGAGTATGTTCCTTCTAAGGAACAAGTTGCTGATATTTTCACCAAACCGTTGCCCAGAGACACTTTTGAATACCTTAGGCAAAAGCTGGGGGTTGTTGATGCATCATCTTGTTGAACCTCTTCTTATTGGTGGTACAGGCTCAGGGGGAGCACATAATGCATTGTTGGCATTATGAAGAAGGAGATCTTGCAAATAGCTGCAATATGTCTCTATCTCTTTCATGGTGGATTTCTGGTTATTTGCAGATCTGGAGGAGCATGAGCGTAGGGGGAGCATACCCTTTGCCCTTGATGTCAAAGGGGGAGAATGAAGCTGAAGATCATGAGGTTGCCATCAAGTCCAAAGGGGGAGATTGTTGGCATTATGATTCAGGTGTTGTCCTTGATGGCAACCCATTCAGGTGGTAGATCACTATTCTTGATGATCAGCTCTCTATTTTTAAGAAAGACGCAGGCAATCTGTTCAGAAAGTGCGTACCCGCAGGTATACCATGCAGAACTCGCGTCCAGGGACGCAGGCCAGCCGTTCAGGGGGTGCGTCCACCCAGTGCACACATTTCAAGACAGAGAAAAGCACGAGGGGGTTTCTTGTGTGGTATCTAGCCGACGGTTTTGTGTTTCTATGGTGTCGGCTCGTGGTATTGTTCCATGTTTTGGGGAGGAGCTTGCCTATATAAAGCAAAGGAGTTCATTTGGATTTATCATCATCTTTGGTTGAATATCTTTTGGTGTGATCTAGTCCAGATCTATGAGGGCGAATCTTCTAATGGACTGTGATCTCTATGGCGCATGATCAGATCTGCAGATCTGACTGTTTGGGCTAGTTCTGAAGTCTTCATATCTTTTATATCTGAAGGGACGCAGGTTCAGTGAAGTGCAAGTGCGCCGAGACGCAGTATAGTAAGGGCTCAGGTGCGTCTCTGAAGCGAAAGACGCGGCGCGATAGTATTATTGGGTGCGTCTCTGAAGCAAAAAACGCGGCGCGATAGTATTCTTGGGTGCGCTGGTACGCAGAGCAATTTAAAGGAACGGTGCGTCGGTACGCAGAGCAGCAGAAGGTAAAACTGCATCCAGTCGCAGGCCACAGAAAGAAAAATTGCGTCCCTGTCTTAAGATGATCTGTTGATTGTATTTTTCTGTTCATAAGGTGTTCTGGGTTAGTTCTGTGATTACTGATCTGATAACTGTAGTGGACTGTAACTGTTGTATACTTGTTGATCATTTGATTCTTCATGAAAAGAAGTAGGGGGTTGTAGCTCCCTTCCAGGAGAGACTGGAGAACGAGAGAGAGTTGTAGCTCTCTGCAGGTTGCAGCCTGCGTACTGGTAAAGGACTGCACCAGTACAAAATCATTGTAAAAGAATTTCTAAATTGAAAGAAGATAGAGACATATTGCAGCAGGTGGTTTTCTCCCACATTGGGTTTCCACCTTACATCTTGTGTTCTTTGGTGTGACTGTCTATTTTCTTTGTTCATGCTCATTATTTTATGGTACTGATATGCAAGAATAATTCAAAAGATCAAATAAGGAAGATTTGTTAAATTGCTAGATAATACTGATTCACCCCCCCTCTCAGTATTATTTCCAACATGATACAAATTCATAGAGAGATTATCATATATCTCCATCAGATCATTTTCAGAATTATAGTTCTAACATTGGTTGATTTTAGTTTGTTGATGATGCCCATATACTGCATGGGAATATATGAAAGAGTGTTGGTTCATAATGATTTTATGAGTCATTGATGATACCTCATATTATTGCTATTGTTGATTTATTTATTTCATGTATTTCTAATTGACATCTTCAATGATGAGGAGGATATATATGCTACTAATGTTGCATTTTGAAATAATAATGTTTGTGATGACAGGTTGACACAAGTTCAAAGGGAGCATCTTCTATGCTTCCAATGCTTCATTGTTGGAATTATGGTTTCTTGGGAACTACTTATCTAATATTGGCTTATTGCATAACGTTGACCTATGATGAGTTTATCAATATTTTTCTTACTATTAGAGGATATATATATGATGTTGTCACTATGTCATGGTTGATGATATTCAATATGTTGTTGATCAGTCCTATTCTACTTAATGGCCTATGATGTTGGAGCTTCATATATGATGTTGATGAGTCCCTTATCGATAGTAATCCATTGTTGATGGATGTCTTGAATGTTGGTGATGGGAGTATATGTATGGTTATGTATTATTATTTTTTGATGTAATGAGCATGAAGAGCCCCATATTGTCTAGCATGTATTGTAAACAATATGGAATTCTTCCATGTATGGGGTATTGGATGTGAAAGATATGTATATCAATTATATAGTCTTGTTATTCTAGATGATTGATGTAATATTGGAGAGGTCATATGTACTTTTGGATAGCCATGTGTTTGCTTCATTAGGACTCGTACTTATTGCAAATCATAAGGTCTAGTATATGCTCAGGGGGAGTATGATCAATATGAAATATTATGGTGTTAATTAGAATCATATCTTGCAGTTTTGCTCCTTGGTCCATAGTATCATATTAGACCTATAATGTTGATCATGTCATGAGGAGTATTTCTTTCATCCTGGTTTCACCCTGTGCCCTTGATGTCAAACGGAGAGAGAAGGACTTGGTGTTTCGCAAGAGGTTGACACCAAGTCCAAACGGGGAGATTCTTGGAATTATGGATAATGTGTTGTTCTTGATGTCAACCTGGATGTCAAATATATTGTCCTTAATGTCAAATTATCACACTCTTGTTATGATTGAATGAGCTAGGATAGTCTGTCGATGAATAATGACTAAAAATATTTGTTGAATTACTCTATATGGTATGGATGCTTGTACATGTGTTTCAGAGGATGAGGAAGAGCATTGATAACTTAGTCACAAGTTTAATTTGAAGAAGATTGAAGAGGGTGATTTTTTTAAAACCGTATGCTACTCCTCTGAAGAAAATTCACATAAATACGCAGGCTTCATGAACAAGAGTCGCACACACGACCCTGCACATGGAAAATAAAAAACTATGTCCATTTCCCATGGTAATATCCCACGATTTTGTGTCACCAACATCTATTTTATCCTGTCAATAACTACCAACAACAAACCCAAGGTGTTTTCTTTTGGTATTGGCAAGGAAAAGGATTTACAAAAAGGAGAATGAGATTGATAATTTATGTGTGAAGTTTGGATGGATTATTCATTTGTGATCTAATTTGAAATAGGTGTGCACTAGGGAAGAAGGAGGAGGTTCCACCTGGTGAGATATGAACATTTTTTAAAAATATAATGGATGTTCTTGATTTGTTTATTTAAGATGTATTAGAGAATTTGTATGTTAATGGTTTCAAATCAGTGTCATTGTATTTGTACTTGATAAGGTTTTATGGAGAAGTTAATGGCTATGATAACAACAGTGTATGTAGGACTATCACTACAAAAAATTATGACAATATGTATGAAGAGATTATTTTGACAATGTCTTTATGCAGGGATCCATAATTGTTTGTAGTAATGATTCAATGAATGAAAACTAGACGATTTTCATGAGATCTATATGGTAGTTTTGATTATTCTTTGAGATTTGGTAGTGTTTTCTACAAAGATAATATAATGATTAATGTTTTGAGATTTTACGTTTGTTATATTCTTGAATATCACGTACACATGCAAACCTTCCTTATAACCGTTGTGTATATTTTCTGAGTTAATAAGATTTGAATATTATTTATTGATCTGGGTTGTTAGAAGTTGTCTTTCTACTTGTTAATGTATATGCCGATGGTAGATGAAGTATGCTTTGAATTGACATAATGGTTTGGTAGAAAAATATTGGTATTCAGTGACTTGAGATTTGGGCATAGTTATTCTACATAGGTAGTGCATATATACACAAATTTCTTTAATTACAGTCACATATATATCCTAATTTGATTATGGAATGAGCTTTGTATGAAAGAGGTTTTTGCAAGGATTAGATGCAAGACATAGAATATAGGTTTACAATTCTAATGTTAACAATATTGTTTTTTGTCTATTAGACTCTCATGGTTTCCTACTGATGATGTTACTTTGAGTTTGTTGCTAACAATGATATTCCACAGTATGGTAATGATTGCATTAAGTTAATGGCTTGATTATGATAGATTGGCATTTGATGAGAAAAGAGTTTGAGTTGATATTGGATAGTGTTTCTAGCTTGGTTGATAAATAAAGAACTTGACCTGGTTAGTGTTGATTTGGTATATCAATGATATGGTTGCAAAGAGGTGATTGGTATTTTTGTATTTAGTTATATAGTTTGATCATATACTTAATTAGTTGGTGTTTCATTTTAGAGAGGTTATTGGTATTCAATGTTTGAGCATATTGTTAAGTGTGGGTTGAGTTTGAAAATTTGATGAAATGCGACCTACAGTTTTTGATGGTTGATTGACATAGATGGATTCGAAATGAATATTTCGAAACGTGGCCCACAGAGGTGATGAGGGTTGAAGCCTTTAGCAAGGGAGTAGGAGCTTCCTTTCGGTAGGAGTTGGTAAACTTGACAAGGGAGTAGTAGCTTCCTTCTAGTAGGAGCTGGAGAAAAAAAGTGGTAGGAGCTTGCATACTAGTAAAAGTCTTCACCAATATAAGATGTAAAAAGATTCTCTTTATAATAAGAAAGAAGACATAGACAACAAGAATGATGGTTTCTCCCAAATTGGATTTCCACATAAAATGTTGATGTCCCTATGTGTTTATGTGTTGATTATGTGTTATGGTTTATATTCTCTTTTTAATATTACTCATGGTTAATGCATAATGATTGGCTAAAGATATAATGAATCTGATAACCAGATAAAATTGTGAAGAATAAGTAAACTACATGTATAGTATTTATGTTCATTAAAAACGTGTACACATCTGAGTTTCTTGAAGAGAAGTCATGCATAAAATTGTGTGCAATTGAATATTAATTGAAATGAAATTTTGATTCACCCCCTCTCTTAGTATTTCTAACATAAAAGAGTCATGAAATTTATTGAAAAAAACATTGAAAAATATATGAACACCAAACAAAGTTAAATATTTTTCTCATAATTTCCAATTCAACGAGAACCCTACTATACACATTTAATATCATATTTAATGTCATAGATACAAGTACATAGATATTAGCAACCCGCCTTCTTGGTAGTAGAATTAGGAAAAAAATGTTGTCTTAGATTCCAGATCTACGAGAATTGTTTTGCTCCACGACACTAGTTGCAAAACTAAAACTGCAACTACGCATAATACCATATAGGACATATCAGATTTGGCTAGTGATTTTTTAATATCAAGCTGAAATTAAATCTGGTTTATCAATTGAGTATGTTTAGTTTTTTAAAATATTGGTTGTTGTAATCAATAATTTCCTTAAAATTGAACTTATATGTAAATCCCAAATCTAATATCCTCTTTGATGAAATGCTGCCACTACCATTAGTTTACTGTGAATCATTGAACCTGCAGTAATTGGTCATCATATAAAAAATAAAAAAAGTAATTGAAGGATGCAATTAAACATGTAGGTGACAATTTAGACCAAATATATCTGGAAACTTAATAGTCTTAGGGATGATTGACTTTGTGGGTATTTGTGTATGTGCATGTGCAAAGTCTGACATGGTGGTGGTATGTATAGATCAAAGATATTGACACTCTGATCCATTAGGAATAAGCGAGCATTGCAGATATTTTGAACATAGGTGAGTGATGGTATTGGGTAGGAAGTGAATGGATTGCAACAATCCATACCATAATAGATCACCTATGGATTGCACCAGATTAAAATATTGGAACCCCACACATTTAAATCTTAACAATATTTAAGAAATAATAATCAATGATAGGCAGTCAGTTGTACCTATTATCAATGACGATGTTACATTGATTCTAGAGGGGATTATGTTGGTTATGGAAGGGACTACAAATATGGGCGAGATAATACTCACCACATTAATAACCTCCTTTCCAAATTTTAGTGAATCTTTCGTTGCAAGTTTTTTCGAATTTGCATAAAAGTGCCAGAGAAAGAATTTACATATAAAGGTTGAAGTGTTCTGAGACACAAATTTATTAATTAGGAAAATAAATTACATAATAATTTTATAAGAGTTTACACACACACTCCAACACTCTTGCAATTAGGAGAATGAGATATATATAAGCTCAATGTCCTAACCTATTCTAGTTATGGATCACTTATTGAATTAACAAGTGTCCATTTACAATAAATGAAGTTCAATAAGTGATCCAAACCGTAAGGTGTTTAACCTTAGGTGTGAAACCAAACCATGCTTCATAAGGAGTGATTCATTCTTTATACCACTCCATTTTGCTGTGGAGTGTAGACATTTGTAAGATTTTGTTTGATCCCATTTTCTCTGCAATAACTTTGGAATTCGTTTGAAGTGAATTATCCTCCATTGTCAGTGCTAAGAGTCCCAATCTTTTCTTTGACTTCGTTTTCAACAAGTTGAGGAAAAGTTTTAAACTTTTCAAATGCCTCTGACTTATGCTTCAAGAAGTAAACTCATGTCATTATGCTAAAATCATCAATAAAGAGTAAGAAATATTTGCAACCTCGTAGAGAATCTTGCAAGGGTCCAAAAATGTCACTATGTACTAATTACGAACGCATGTTTGCTCACCATGAACTTGTTGGGAGAGTTTCTCAAATTGTTTTCCATAAATGCAAGCTTCACATCTTGCATTTTCTTCCTTGAAGGTAGGAAGTCCCTTAACCATTCCTTGTTTTTGTAGTTGAGAGAGTCTGTCAAAGTTTAGATGTCCATATTTCACATGCCATAATCTGATAGGTGAAAAGTTTGTGCTTGTTTCCCCTGCAAAGTCAAAATTCCTTGGAATAATACATGTTCCTTTCATCCTTAAAAATTTTCCATATTCATACTTTGTCATCACTATTTTCATGCTCTATTTTATTGAATTAATTTTAACTAGGCCATCCTCCAAAACCACTTGATGTCCATCTTGTCGGATCGAGACTAAAGGCACCAATTTCTTTTTAAAGGTGGGTACATACCATACATTGGAAATCAATCTTTCTCCAATGTCAGGAAGATAAAATTTAACAACACCTTTTCCATAAGGAGTATGTTTTGTATCATCAGTAAGAAATATTGAACTAAGGTGGCATGGTTGGAAGTTCGAAAAGAAGTCTCGTTGAAAAGTCATCTCTTGAGTTGCTCATGTATCTAAAATCCATGCATCTTCATAATCACTTTTAGGTAAAGTGGAAATTAATGCTGCTGATTTCGATATTTGACTTGAGGTGAAGACATATTATGAATCATCATTATCTTGATTAGTGGAAAATTGAGCTGTGTTTTGATGGAGCTTTGGAACTTTATCAATGGAAATTCTACAATCTTCGACAAAATGGCCTACTCTGTTACATCTTCTGCAGAGAATTTGATTCAGGTCTATGCCTCTTCCTTGATATTGTCTCTACCTCCGCTTTAAGTTTGCCCTCTTCCTTCACTTTGATCTCTTCCTTGATTGTTTCCTCTGCCTTGAAAGTTGCTTCTGTTTTGAAAGTTGCCTCTGCCTTGACTATTTTCTCTTCCTTGAAAGGTTCCCCTGCTTTGGCTTCTTCCATGACCTTGTCCACTATTTGTTGCTAGATGTTAATTGAAATGTCCTCTTCCTCAGCCTCTAGAACTTTCAGTTGATGATTAACTTATGCTGCGCTCTATGAAGAAGACATATTCCCCTTGTCTCTTCTTCCCAATTTTTTTTTTTTCGTGTCGAGCTAACATCTCACATAGCTCATCAAACTATAATTTATATAACATTTTGGTCACTTGTAGAGTTTCCAAAAAAATGTGTGTAAGAAGAAGGCAATCCAACAATTAGAATTGTGGTCATGAAACTACCATCTATTGTTTGAAATCCAACTTTTACTATTTCTTGCTTAATATTTTTAATCCTAGAGATATACTCCTTCAATTAGTTTTTGTTGAAGCAACTTAAGTTGTAGATCAACCTTTTTCTATTCATATTATGTATCAAATAGATCTTTGAAAGTATGCAAAGCAGACCATGCATCCGAGGAATTTTCAATATGAATATATATCTCATCGTTAACGGAAGACTTTATAAGAGCTAGTGCCTTAATATTTTTAACTTCCCATTATGCAAGTGAAGTTACATTTGCGGGTTTATTAGGCTTAATGTCTCCATCACATATGTCTTGCCACAATTTATTATATATAAGAGTGATTTCAATGAGATGTTTTGCATGACTTGTACGTTTTTACCCCTTCAAGCTTATTAGAATCAGAGAACAGATTAATTAACTCCGATATTGTAGTTTTGAAGCTTTGCACCAAAAAGAATCCAATGTAGGAAAAAGATGAGAAACACGTCACACGAAACACGCCACACAAAAATCATCTATCAGTGCTTGGCCTTGACCCTCATATAGTCATTGAAGGAGAAAAATGACTGAGCTTTGCACTTGGCTCTAGTCAATTTCTCTTAAGAATTTACAATGAAAACTTTTCTTTTAGGAATTTACAATGAAAACTTTCAAAAATTCACTGATATACAATCCCCTCGCAAAATTTTGTGCAAAAAGTACTCTAAACCTCCCCAAAGTAAAAAATTACTTTGAGTTACAATATGGCCATCCCAAACTTTCAAATTGCAAAATTACACCTTATTTATCCAAAGATCACAAAAGCTACAAAAATAAAAACTCCTTATTACTCCAAATATTACCAAAAAAAAAAAAAAAAAACAACAACAACAACCCTTTTCACTAGAAAGTGACAAAACTTACACCTTATTACTCCACAAATATTACAAAATTCCTTATCACTCCCGATTTACAAATTTAAAAAAAAATAATCATTCCAAGAAAAAATACCCCACTCACCTTATTACCCCATTACAACAAAATCAATTTCAATAATACTTATCTCTCCATTTACAAAATAAAATAAAATTTAAAAATTACCATTATTCCTTATCTCTCCAAAACACTCCTCACTCTATTTGACATATATCCACTTACTTTTCAGAGTAATCCGAATGTTAACCAATTTCTTCGTTCTCCGCATGGATTGATCCAGAAAGTGGCTACTGCAACACAAATGACTTTTTTTACGGCAAGCGAAAGCCCACATAGTTCCCCCACCAAGATGTTCCGTTGGATGTTCCCACTTTTGTCTTGTGAGACACCAGCCTGGAAACCATACATCCTTTGTGGGCACCATTACTGGAGCTCATATCATCTGAGGCATTTTTAAAGTAGGCACCAGTGTGGAGGCACCTACGTGAATGTCAAAGATTGTACATGGCGCTGAGGAGGACGGGAAACGTAAATTGTTGGGGGTTGAAGGATGTTGCACATAATTTAACCACAGATCCCGATTTAAATCCTCATCCCATGAGACCGCACGCAAAGCAGGGCTGTTTGAGTGAGTACTTTCTCGGTTAAGATGATCAGGGAGCTGGAATTTCCGAAATAATGAAAGGTGAAAGCCTAAGGCATTCAACAAAGATGTGAAAATATATAGTGGTGATTTGACTTTCAATAATCACACACTAGGGTGTAGTTTTGCAAAGTATCTGAATTGCAACATATCTCAGGGAAGTGGCTGCAGGGAGATATCCAAATTAGGATGGAGATCGTGAAGAAGATTAAAAATGTTTCTATTTTAGAGAGAAGGAAGATAGAGCAGAAAATACGACAGCTAGAAAAACAACAACCTGCAGCTTTGGAACATACAGGGGAAGATTTGGAGATGCAAGATGGAGAATTTTCACAAAAACTTGCTCAATTGAAAAAATACCTTAAATATGTTCGATTTTCTTTTTTGAAAACCGAAAAGTATCTTTCGGGCTATGTTAAGAGGAATTGCGCCTACACGAAAAATTCTCCTCTTTTTTTAATCAAATATTACTCGTTAAAAAAATAAATTTTCTTTTCCTTCATAAAACAAAATTTACATACCAAACCATAGTTTGCATACCTATCAAAAGCTGACCAATCTAATGGAGTTTTCCGAAATCTGGAATTTTTGTTTCACATCAGCTGCATTACTGTTGCTCTAATACCACATGAACAATTGAAGTGTCGTGAGACACAAATTTATTTATGAGGAAAAGAAATTACATCAAAATTTTACAAGATTTTACACACAGACTCCAACACTATTGCAATCAGGAGAATGAGGTATATATAAGCTCAATGTCTTAACTTATTCTAATTATGGATCACTTATTGAATTAACAAGGGTCCATTTACAATAAATGCAATTTCTAACAAATCTACTAACTATATTCCTAAGAGCCTAAGATAAGACACTATTCTAGATTTCGTATCTTTTACAACAATATTCTATTTCTAAATCTTTCCAATATTAATAAGATATTGTAAATTAATAAATATTTTATCCCAACTTGGTGAATTATGAATTATGTATTTTGGGTACAACATATTCAACATAATTCCATTGCGAAATAAAGAATATGCATATTTGAGTAAAAGTTTAAAATAAATATATATTTAAGTATAGATTGCATCATTAATTAAAATTCTCTCGTTTCTTGCGAGAGGTGTCAATGTGGATATTGGGAGAAACCGCCGATGCGCCCAAATCATATCACGATTCATTCATCCGATGGGATGAAGATGTTTGGATGATCTTCTGATATAATTCATATTCTGACGCTCAGATTCATCTCGTGCCTACCACAATTTCCATACCAAACATGCCATGATAGTACTTGGTCACCTATTTTTTCCATGATAGTAAATAGTATGGCGTTGCATGGGTTGTTGAAATTATTACGATACATGAAGACGACAATGTGAGACTAGGCTTAAAGTCTAATTTGATAGATGTGGAAATTTCACTGCCAACAGAAATTTAGTTTTAAACCGTTTAAACTAGAACTATGTATACCTCTTCAGGAAATTGCTAACAAAAGACATGAACAAGTGATGATGTGGGCCGTTCTCTCCTCTTTTTTAGCAGAGCAAGCCTATTTAGTTATTTATGTTTTTTTCTTTAAAATTTATATAAAAATGATGTTGTATGTTTTAGTTATTTTAGATAAAAAAAAAAAAAAAAAATTCAATATTTTATGAGATTGTAATTTTTGAATGTAAAAATAAATTTAGTGTCTTTAAAACTTTCTATTCTAATATTGTAAAATATATAGCTCCATCATATAAATTTAAAGAATTTTGTTAATTTTTTTTTTAATGCGTAAGAAAATATAAAGCAGATAATATTTTTAAAATGGAGGCATGTTCCTTTTGTAATTGTAATATTGCAAGTAAACACCAATTTGCACATTAAAATATTTTTCATTTAAATAAAGTTTAGATGTTAGAGTTTATTATTTTCTTTTTAAATGTTGGATAGAGATTAAAGCATTAAAGATATAGATTGATTAAACGTTAAAGACATAAATTTATTATAATGAAAACAAGATAACCAAAACTTTGTTCCTCGTAAGACAATGGGAAACTTAAATAAATAAATCAAAAGAAACTTTAATATTAAACAACTAACAATCTCATTTTCAACAATGAAGCAACAATCTCATATTCATCAATCAAGCAACAATCCTATATTTCAAGGATTGGAGTAACACATTGAAATATATATTAACACCAAACAAAGTTAAACATTTTGTTCGTAGTTGCCACTCCAACCAAAAGCACCAGAAACACATTATACACATATAGTATAGAGATCGTATCAGACCATTCTCATGGTGGTAATATATGGAAGAAATAGCATCTCAAATTCTCGATATATGTGATTTGCAGTGTTCCACACCACACTATTCACAACATTCAAGTAGCACTACTCATAAAACTGTAAGACATATTCAATGAGGATAATGATTTGTTAAAACTTAATATCACAATGAAAGTAAATTTAGGTCGTCAGTTAAGTATGGCTAGTTTCTGAACATATTGGATGCTCTCATCAATAATATCCTTTAGACTATATTTATATTTGAATCCCAAATCTAATAATTTCTTCGATGAAACTACCACCACCACTAGCAGACCACGATTCGTCCAACCTACATCAGTCAATCAATCAACGCAATAACAAATTATAGAAAATCGGAGGAACTGAGTAAACAATATGTAGGTGACAATTCAAACCAATATATGTGGAAACGTAAGGGTGTAAGGGATAAATGACTTTTCAGTTATTTTGTACTGTCGATAGCGTCCATAAAGATAAAATGTGAACATAATTGAAAAGAAAGAGTTGTAGCTCTCAGGTGTGGCCTGCACCTGGAGACTACACTCACAAAACTTGAGAGATCACTCTCGTCCACTCTATTCGTTAATCAATCAAAGATTACATCAATAAATACAATACTAGGAAATAGGAAGTTGCACCCAAACCCCATAATTATAGGAACTAATCCTAGACTAGGGAGAAAGTTACAACAACGTAACTATTTTCTCCATTAATAACAAAATAATATTAATTATTCTCAACTCCCCCTCTTAATGGAGAAAGGGTTCTCCTGAACTCCTAGCATCTTTCTAAACAATTCAAATTTCACTCGTGCAAGAGGCTTTGTAAAAATATCAGCCACATTGTCACAAGTTTTACAATATTCGACAGCAATTTCTTTTGACTGTATTTTTTCTCTAACAAAGTGAAACTGGGTGTCTATGTGTTTGGTGTTTTTATGAAACACTGGATTGTATGCTAATTTGATAGTGCTCTGGTTGTCGCTTTTGATAGAAGTGGGTTGTTTCTGTTCTTTTCCTGCATCGTTAAGAAGTCTCCTCAACCAGATTGCTTCACATGTTGCTGCACACAATGCTTGATATTCAGCTTCACATGACGAAAAAGCTACAGTACTTTGTTTCTTGCTGCTCCATGCAATTACCCCGGAACCTATGTTAAATGCATAACCTGTGATGGACCTCCGATCATCCAGGTTACCTGCCCAGTCTGAGTCTGAAAAACCTACTAGAGTAACATCAGATACATCAGTGTATAAAATACCAAAATGAACAGTACCACAAAGATACCTCAACACGCTTTTTGTTGCTGTCCAGTGACTTTCACGCGGTTTTGACATGAATTGGCTTAATACACTAACTGAGTATGCCAAGTCGGGTCTGGTTGTTGTAAGATATATAAGGCTGCCAACCAGCTGTCTGTACATTGTGGCATCTACCTCCTTAGTGCCATCGTCACTGCTCAATTTCAAATTTTGTTGCAAAGGTGTCGCTGCTGATCTACACCGATCCATTCCAAACTTTTCCAACAGATTTCTCGCATACTTCCCTTGAGTAAGGAAAGTTTGCCCAGTATCTCTGAATACTTCTAATCCCAGACAATAGTTAAGGCTTCCGAGATTTTTCATTTCAAAGACTTGTGCCATGAGCCTTTTGATTCCTCTGATTAAGTCATCTGCATTTCCTGTTAGAATCATATCATCAATATATAGAGAAATCAAAATAATTTTCCCTTGATCATTGTACTTGGTATACAAGTTTGGGTCATTTAAACTTCTATGGAAACCATACTCTACAAAGAAAGAACCAACCTTTTCATACCAAGACCTGGGTGCTTGCTTTAAACCATATAAAGCCTTTTTCAATCTGCAAACAAGATGTTCCTGCCCCTGCTTTACATATCCTTCTGGCTGTACTAAGTAAATTTCCTCTTTTAAATAACCATTTAAAAATGTAGATTTAACATCAAGCTGGTGTAATTCCCAATTACATTTAGTAGCTAAAGCAATAAGCATTCTAATTGTATTTAGCTTTGCTACAGGTGCAAAAGTATCATCAAAATCTATACCTTCCTTCTGTGAATATCCTTTTGCAACCAACCTAGCTTTTAACTTATCTATACTTCCGTCTGCATTCATTTTTGGTTTAAACAGCCACTTGCTTCCTATAGGTGTTTTATTTTTAGGCAGCTCTACTAATTCCCAAGTATTATTTCTAAGAATTGATTCCATCTCCTCATTCATTGCAGCTCTCCATTCCTCAAATTGACTAGCTTCTTTGTAATTAGAGGGTTCTACAATGTTCAAAACTTTTGACATCAAAGCATAGTTTCTCAACTTCAATGGTAATTGAGTCTTCCTACCTGACCTTCTTGGTAGGGGACTTACCTCAAATTTGTTTTCTTCTGCAATAACTGGGCCTGCTCTTTCACCTTCTTGCTGTTCTTCTTCAATCTCTTCTTTCTGCTCCTATTCCTGCTCCCTTTCATCCTCGCTGCTTTCCTCCAACAGCAATGGAATGTGCCAATCATCTCCAACATCAGCTTTCCTTTCCTGTACATGTTCATGAAAGACTACATCTCTACTTGCAAATGTCTTACGAGACTCAGGATTGAACAGTTTGTATGCTTTAAACTCTGTGCCATAACCAACAAAGATGCATTTGACTGCCTTAGGGTCTAGTTTCTTTCTATCAGCTTTGGGTACATGTGCAAATGCCTTTGACCCAAAGACTCTTAAGTGGTTTACTGCTGGTTTAAATCCATACAAGGCTTCAAAAGGAGTTTTGAAGCCAAGAAACCTAGTAGGACTTCTATTTTTCAAATATGCAGCAGTATTTATTGCTTCTGCCCAAAAAATATTAGATAGACCCTTACCTTGCAGCATGCTCCTTGCGCACTCTACCAGGGTTCTGTTTTTACGCTCTGCAACTCCGTTTTGCTGTGGTGTGTGCAGCACTGTATACTGCTGAACAATCCCGTGAGATTTGCAGTATTTCATGAATTCCTTTGATTTGTATTCTCCTCCTTGATCAGATCGGAGAATTTTAATACTTTTTCCAAATTGTCTTTCCACCAGGGTTTTGAAATCTATAAAACATTGGAAAGTCTGACTTTTCTTGTTTAAAAAATAAATCCATGAATACCTAGTGTAATCATCAGTAAACAACAAAAAATAGTATGCTCCCCCTAGCGACTTTGTCTGCATGGGACCACATACATCAGTGTGCACTAGCTCTAAGATTTCTGTTTGCCTCCTCCTATCATGCATAGGGAACTGTTCTCTGTGCATCTTTCCTAAGGCACAACCATCACAGTTTAACTGAATGTTACGAAAGATGGGGAGACCTTCAACCATACCTTTCTTTTGTAACAACATGAGATCCTGCAGATTCAGATGACCAAACCTCTGAAGCCAGAGTTGTTCAGCTGTCGACTCTCCTGCAACCATGGCTTGCTTAGATATACTTTTTGCATCCAATCTGTATAGGCTTCCAACTCGCATGCCTGTTGCAACAATTTCATTCCTGCAATCCTTTATCACATAGTGAGTCTTGAAGAATTCGACATGCATATCTTGATCAGCCGTCATGGATACAGATATCAGGTTTTTCTTTATTCCAGGTACATATAAAACATTTGAAAGGTGACTAATTTTTCCATTTGGTAACTTAACTGAAATCACCCCATGACCCTTAATCTGATATCCATTATCATCCCCTAGATATATTTTTGATCCATTTATAATTTCTTCAAGACTGTCGAAAAATTCTTTATTATCTGTCATGTGAGAGGATGCTCCGAAATCGACATACCAGATGTCATCTTCATTTGATGCAGAAAGGGCATAGTCGACTGTGAACAGTCGAAATTCATGACTGAAGTCTTCTTCTTGAACAAAATATCCTCTGTGTTTTGGATTTACCTGTCTCCTCCTTGCCTCATCAGCCTGCTTCTTATAATAACAATCTCTCTATATATGACCCTTCTTTCCACAATAAAAGCATTTCTTTTCAGAATGATTTGCAAGCATACCTTTATGAGAATGCAGATTCTTCTGTGATGTTCCTCCTTTCTGGACTGATTGCTGCTGTGATTGCTTCCCTTTGGATAGTCGTCGTTTTTCCACCAGTGCAAGATCGTCACTTTGGGGGTTCAGATTCAGATTCTGTCGTCGCTCTTCCTCTTGCTGCAAGATCGCAGTGAGATAATCAAACATGGGTGTTTTCTCCCTTGCCGAGACTCCAGTGATGAAGGTTTGGAAATCATCACGCATCCCATTCATTGTAATTGCAACAAGATCTTCATCAGCCACCGCCACTCCAATGGCCACCAATCCATCTTTAACATCCTTAATTCGCACAAAAAATGCAGTAGCAGACTCCCTTTCGTCCATCCTCATTGAAAATAGCTTGCTTTTCAGAGCCAAAACTCTGTTTGTATTCTGGGTTTCATACATATTCTTGATTTTCATCCAAATCTCTGTGGACGTTTTACAGTCTCTGATGTGTGCAATGACATTGTCTTTCACAGACATCTTTAACAGGACCTTGGCCTTGTTTTCTCGTTTTTCCCAGTCTTCCTTCTGCGTACTCGCAGTCGGCTTCTGCTCATCGCCTGTCACTATAGTCCAAGCGTTCACACCTTCGAGCAGGGTCTGGATCTTAAACTTCCAATTCGTGAAGTTAGACCCGTTGAGTTTACCAGACTCGTTAAGATAAGATTCCATCGTATTACTCATTGTGAATCTTCTTAACAGCAACAACAAAAAAACATTACCTGTCAGATCGATCTGTCACCTCTGCCACCGATCTGCAGTGTCTGGCACTCCCGCTCCAATGAGCAAATTCGGCGTTTCCAACACAGCCGAAACAATGATCTGATCGCTATTGATCCGATCCACCTCTCCCAGATTGATCTGCCACTTCGTCGATCCTTCTCTCCTTGCAGATCGCCAAACGAAGTCAAGGTTTCCCGCAGATCTCCTCTGGTGCTTTCCTGATCTGTCTCTCCCGGACGGATCTGCCACTCCGCCGATCTGCACCGTTTGCAAACCGCCAAACGAAGTTCACGCTATTCACAAATCCCCTTGGCGCTACCCCGAGCGAAAAATCTGCGCTAATTCATAATCGCTTAGAGTATTTTAATTGGCGCGAATTTCCTGTTAAAATCCCGTGCCAATCGGGCTTTTTGGCACTCTGGCGCAGTTTATTCCTCAATAACCGCGCTAATTCCTCTATTGGCGCGACTGTCAGCGCAAAATCCGCACCAATCCGTGAAAAATCCGCGCCAAAACTTTCGAGTCCGAGCCAGGTGTTCTGCAGTCCACCTGCTCAATCGAGCACACACCTCTCGTGTACACAGCCACAAAGGCACGTCAAGCCACACAGGCTACTCCAGCCACACAGGCAAGCTAGCTACTACAAGCACTTCAGCCTCACAGGTGACAAAAGATCAGGCTCACTCAATCTGAGCTCTAATACCAAGATAAAATGTGAACAGAATTGAAAAGAAAGAGTTGTAGCTCTCAGGTGTGGCCTGCACCTGGAGACTACACTCATCAAACTTGAGAGATCACTCTCATCCACTCTATTCATTAATCAATCAAAGATTACATCATTAAATACAATACTAGGAAATAGGAAGTTGCACCCAAACCCCATAATTATAGGAACTAATCCTAAACTAGGGAGAAGGTTACAACAATGTAACTATTTTCTCCATTAATAACAAAATAATATTAATTATTCTCAACTCGTGACGCATCACATATTTCATGGAAAATGGACACCAGTCCATTCCCATCACAACACCTATAATGGTTGACAACGGGCTTCCAACAATGCTTCCTTTTGCCTAGAACTCTACTCAAAGCACAATCATTTTTACCACAACGTTGTTGCTGCTCAACATTCTCAATCCCACATCCCAACATTTACTCAATACACACGTCGACTCCTCTCTGTAATGATTTCAACAATGCCCACTACTCCCTTTCTTGCGTATGAGTAAGCCAACTTTCCAAATGAAACTTTTAAGCCAAAAATGATAATAAATTGGGCAATACGATTTGGTTGGCCAACAAAGCGTGGAACTCTTCCTTTTGGTTTACATTGTATCTCAGAGAATCATTGGCTTTTCTTTGGCCTCAGCGGATTCATTCACATCTCCACACTTTAACTATGACCCTACAACAAATCTCTTAATAGAGATCATAGATCTGATTTGCTGCTTCTCGGCCCAAACTTCAACGGCATGCACCTTACCAATGAAAATTATTACACTCTGCAGATGCTCATTTGGTTTAAAGACATTGACACAACCAATCAATTGATTCGATTCTTTCACACCTCTGAAAAGAAATTCCTCCTGTTGGGATGACTCGAACAACCCTTCTGCCTCTTGTCTGTGGCTCTTGGCTCTTCAGCAGATCTCAGTGCCAAATAATGCAACAGATCTCCTCTTCACAGATTATGCAATCCGGTGGTGCTCTCATTAAACTAGGCTCATGCCTAAACACTACAACATTCGCATGTTCGGCGACCAATTGCAAACAAGCAGATCCACTCACAAATAAATTTCAGCTAGTAGAACACTGCAACAACAAACACCAATGGAACCTCCAATGCACTTACCATTATGCAAATTAACCTGCAGTAACACCCACGCAAATACAAAAGCAGTTTTATGCCACCAGTCCCAGATGCACATCTCTGATCTTGTAAAGCCTCTGCATCTGGCGACTTCCCAAATGCAGTCAACGATTGGCCTTGATCTACTCTATGAAACCCGTGGCAAGGGGTATCGGGGCCTCAGAATACCTCACACAGTCTATCCAAATCTCTGAATATTCACCAATCTGGAAATGGAACACCCTGAGCTCCAAACTCAAGTGCACATCTAAGTCTTGAATGGATAATAGAGACGGGTCCTCTTTCAATGCTAGAAAACAATCAGTGCACTTTGATTTGCCTTCTCCTGAATTGAACAGCGAAGCAATATCTCCAAGGTGGTTCTCTCCTCCATAGGGTCCGCTATCGAACAGACTGGAAACCTCTCGCAATCAGCGATTAAACACACTGGTCATGTTGAATTGCAACCACAAGAAATATCCACATTAATGGACAACATCACCAACATCAGTTGTAGATCTGACTATGATCTCAGCCAATGATAAAACAAATTAGGGAGCAGCCACGGGGCAACAAGATTTCACACCCTCGATCTCACAACCCTCACAGATCTGGGCCTTCTTGCTCTGAGATTTGAGGCCTCACTATATCTCCCTCTTTGGTTCTCAACTCCACACCATAGCTCTGATACCATATTAGAAAACACAAAATTAACACAACAGAACATATTATTAATTGAGGCCTAACTTTGTAGAATGACTTCATTCACATACATTACAATGTGTCCCATTATATAATGATGGGATCACTAGACTCAATAAACATAACAACATGGAAGGTAGAGTCTATAACTCAGATACAACTCACTTACATAGGCTACAAAGACACAACTCATGATTGATAGACTCAACATGAACTACGAGAATACAACTCATCAATTCTATCTAGACATATCATTTCAACATTATTCCAACAATTGGAGTGAGAGGGGCTCTTTAGGTCAAAACTGAAAATAGCTGTAATATCATTAAATATTTTAATTTGCTTAAATTATTTAAAAATAAAAACAAAATTAATTAATTAATAAATATAATTATATTTAATTTTTTATATATTTCAACTAAATTAAAATGTTTAACAAATATAATATTACATTACAATTATTTCTTTCATTTTGACATGAAGAGTCTTTATATAATTATTAATAAGTTATTTTGATTCAATAAAGCTATTTAAAAATAAAGTAAAATAAAATAAATAATTATAAGTATTTTCATTAGTCATGTTGTTAAAAAATTCCAAGTGAGAATTTTCCGGCACATCTTGCACCCTACACTTATCATTAGCACTAGAGAGATTAATTGTATATTTGATAATTATATTTATATTCATAATTATAATTAATAATTAAATCAGCCTAGATCTATCTTATCTAACGAGAACTGAGAGGGATCAAATCTCTTGAGGTGCAAACTTCTTTTAGAGTGAAAAGAGATTCGATCACTCTCTATAATTGATAGATATAAATTTAAAATGGATCTAGGTTGTTATTAAGGATTGAAGATATAAGTTGCTTTCATTTGTTAAAGATTATTCAACATAATATTTTTGGTTGTATGATAGGGAGATTTTCCTTTGCTTTTTATTTACGATTTTTTGTTTTCATAACGTGTAAAATTTGAGTTTTGCCAAGTTTTTCTATAATAATAATTGAGGGTGTGCAACGGTTGTCTTACATGTGTCAGATGCTTTGGGTAACTTGGTCTTATTACAATCAATTTATCTCTTTAACACTTAATCAATATGGAGATTTTGTGTGTTATATATATATGGAAAGCCATGTAACCTTCTTTTGTTGAAGCAATATAATTGTCTTAATTTACACAAAATAAAAAACTTAATCAATATTTTAATATTTATTTAACACAGTAAAAGTCTAAAATCTCTATGTGCATGTTTTACTTCCCTTTGCAGAAACCCTAACTCAATCCACCTGTTCTGATCCATTCTTCGATGACGACTCCAGAGGGGGCCCCTCCCCCTCGTCCCCCTACTAAGAGGACCAAAAATTTTGAAGCATTGGTGGAAATTTTTATCAAATTGTCCCAGAAGCAAGGATTCACAGACACAAAATTGTTAAAAAGTATGATGCAATTTGCTCGATTTCCCTCCGTAAAGGAGCGATCAAAACAACATTGACATTTTTAGAGAATGCCCTCATTAGAAAATCTACGACGATGTGGCCATCTCCCCGATAAATCGAAACATAGATCAAGTAAACTTGGATATCGAAGATGAAGGGAATATTCAATTTTAAGCATGTGGTAACGATTTCTTTGATTTTTCTTTTTCAACTAAAGGAAGATAGGGATATTATATTCGGAAATGGGTTGTATCTATTTAGATCTAAGGGTATGTCTTTGAATTAGTGCTAACAGGATTTTAATTCAGACGAAGATATCCCAACAATGATCAATGTTTGGGTAAAACTTCCATGACTCCCTCTTTCCTGCTAGAGTGATAAATGCTTAAGAGCTATAGGAAATGGGGTAGGGCGGGATTTGGATATAGTCAAACCAAAGGACTCTCAGTTTACTCATGCTAAGATATGTGTCAAAGTAGATCTTGAAAACGGGTTACCATATGAAATCAATATTACCCTCAGAGGGTGGACTCATTGCCAAACTTTAGTTTATGAGAAAATGCCATTCAACTGTTGTTACTGTCATGAATACATCCACTTAGCAAGAGATTTCAAGAAGGCTCCTACCAAAAATGGGTTAGATCCACCAGCAAAACAAAGAGAGTAATGGAAAGTACAAAAAAAGGAGGAAATAAAGCCAGATTAATGGGAATAGGAAACAACCTATGCGGAATACAAATTGGGCCTCTACATCATCAAATATTTTCAAAACTTTGTATAATATTCTAGAAAATGATCAAGGAAACCATAATCATAATTAGAGTATACAAAATATAGAGAAAAATCTAGAAGAGCACAAGGAAGGGTAATTAAATGAGGATGAGGAGGAGCCTAATAATGAAGATCATGCAGACCTTCCTCAATGAGAGCCGACACTTGAAGTACCCCATTTAACTCCACCAATAATCAAGAGTCCTTCCCCTAAATCTAAGAATGCAGAAAGAGGCCATCACCATTCATGAGTAATCATTAGAAATATGTCAGAAACCTAATTTGGGAAATGGATAGTAGTAGCCACGAGACAAAGAGAAAAAAAACAAAGCAATGATGACCTAAAAAAAAGGTGATATGGGAGAGTGAAGAAGATAAAAATAAGAAAATGGGAAATCAACTAGTGGTCTCAAACATTTTAAAATTGCAAGGCCTTAAAGGATAGAAAAATTAAAAAAAAAGGTAGGAGGTTCCTCTCAAAACCCTCCTAATAAATGATAATTATACCTTCGAATATATGGGGTCTCTGTCTCCCAATTAAAACCTAGGAAATTAGAGATCTATTGAAACAAGAAAATCCTTGGGTACTTCTACTACAAGAGACAAAGGTTGAAGAAAAATATGTGCATAAGGTGGCATCGTTGTTTTGGAAAGGCAGCATTGCAATAACTCAAGGCTCGAGATAAGAATTAGGAGGACTTGGTATGTATTGATCTGATATGCGCCTTTAATTAATTGATAGTAATAAATCACAATTTTAGATAACAATCATTCTTAAAAGGAAGGATACAAAATCATGCATACCTGTAATAAACATATATGGATCTGTGTTGTATGGAGAAAAACCTAAATTTTGGCACTCTTTAAACTCTATTAAAGTCGATGATAGGTACTCCAATTGCATTATGGAGGGTAACATTAATACAATTCCTAGATTTAAGGAGAAGTGAGGAGTATCTCATGACTGAGATCTTTTTCATGAAAGGATGAAATATCTCATCAGTGATTGGGACCTGGTGGAAATCCCCCCTAAACTTGAGAAATTTACATGGTAAAATCGAAGAAATGGGGATCATAATCATACTACACCACCTAGATAGGTTCCTCATTCATAAAAAGTAGTTGTTGAAAGCATTGGAATGTTCCTCTTTAATCCTCGATCAAGGGGAGTCAGATCATCATCTCATATCCTTATCTCTTGTTTAAATGGAAAATTTGGGTCCCATTCCCTTTAGATACAATCATGTATGGCTAAATTAAAAAGGAGTAGAAGATATGATCAAGCGAACCTGGTTAACCCTGGTGACTTGATCACCAACTTACATATGGGAGTCCAAATAGAAATTTGTTACGAAATCTTTGAGGAATTGACTTAAATATAAGTATGTGCCTCTAAGACATAAATGAAAGGAATTGACTGAGTAGCTTGAACAACACCAAAGTTTCATTGAAGAAAGAAGAGTAGAATAATGTCACCTTGATAAAAGTGTTAAATTTCCATTACCTTGGATCTAGGTTAGAGTCTTAAAATCACTGACGTTACCAAACCAATAATCTCAACCATAAACTACTTTGGACAACAAAAATATAAAGCAGTAAATCACATATGCACAATATACACAATTTTAAATAAAATTGTACAATATGTACAATCCCAATATTTGTTATATTAAACAAACGAAGTAATGCAACAGTTTATGGTTTACAAGATATAATGAAAATATTCTTTGCAACTTCTATGTCATATCTCGCCCTGTCAGTCCTTCACTTCCCTACTGCTCACTAGTAGTGCCTTGGTCCATCAAGGCATCTACACATCGAGACTCTAAGAGGGATGCTACCTAACACTATTTTAAATCATTTATGTAGCATGTACACAGGCTGATCCAATATACTCTTTGGGTAGGCCTAATCTAGAGCTCCAAACTTCCACACTAGAAACAACTTTTGTCCATTAAAGTGTTTCACTTCAGCATCGATCTGCACCGAACCTTCAACTACTTTTCATCCTTCAATATAGCTCATCTAGGGCTACTTTGGTCTATCAACGCACTGTCGTCCAACCAGCTCTATGACACCCAATACTTCACTGTTGAATATGCTCCTCGGAAAGGAGCTTCCCTCCTAGGAATGTCTTCCAATTGGATCCAACAAGTTTCTAGATAAACTTATCGAAAACTTGTCAACTCCTTTGACCAGACACATACCAAAATGATGTTGTTTTTGACTCCCGCACTGCTGCAATTTCTAGGACTAGTTAGGGCACACAACACAATCCTTAGCCATCCTCAAATATGGCCCAAAATTTCCCTCATGAAATGTGGTTGTCCTTCAATGGCAAGCTTCCCCTCCACGGTGCTCTTTTAGGGCAGATTGAAGCCCATAAAGAAAATTTATCCTCCTAAAAGACAGCGACATCCTACAAGTGTATAGACAGACTTATGGAAGCCTCTTATGAGGATTGTCCGCCCAAAAAACAACCTCCAAACTAAATCGTTGTCCCTACCTTGGCTGTAGCCTAAAAGAACAGGGTTTTGAACCTCACACCAGTAGTTTTGTCCTCAAAACCAAACCCCTGAATAGACCTTAACCCACTTTGTTTTAGATTCTCTTTTGCTGCGGCTAGGGCACACAATTCTTCTTTCCAACAAGTTCTCTTTATAAGGTATGTGTTGCACACTATTGGATTCCTAAAATGAATTCAATACACCTTGTATTTATACACATACAAGGGCTCAACGTCTCACTTGAAGTGACTCAAATTAAGTGAGCTTAGTTGACAACCAAATTAATTTGCCAACTTCAAAAATTAATATCTCTCTAACAACAACTTGGGTTCGGACAATTTTTTATGTGCTGGAATCATCTTTTTGAGCACTATCATCATCATCCATCACATTCTGTGACTCCATCATGGTTCTTTCCCAAAACACAATGGGTTAAAAAACCCCATTATTGGGTTCCAAGCCCACAAATTGCCCTTGTGGCACTTTTTCCTCCAAACCCTGAACACTATGGCTTGGAGTACTTCCCAAGTTACATAAATCAACACTGCCTCTTATCGAGGGAGGTACTTCCAAGAGTAGGAAGTATCTCATCATCATCATCACTGCTCGCAACACTTTCCCAACTCTTGGTGCTCACAATTGCAACAATCTTTGTATGGTGAACTACACCCTTCTTCGAAGTGTCTTTGTCATTGATGGAAGCAATTTGCTTCTTCTTCTTATCCTATAACATCTTCCACTCTTTCCATGATTCCTTCCTGGTAGTTGTAGGAGCACCATTGCTCAACACTGACCACGTGGTCTTCTTGGGTTGCAGAGTCTCCCTCTGAATCTTCATGCTCCCTCTCGAAAAAGACTCCCTCTGAATCTTTAGAAGCTAGACCTTCTTGGGAAATGTACCTTCTTCTTGGGAACCTCGACCTTCTTGGTAAAGTGTTTCTCCGGAACCCATACCTTCTCCTTCAAAGCCTGCACTTGCACCTGCACTTCCTCCTCCTTCTCTAGAACTTGCACCTATCTCTGATTCTTTCCATGATGCTTAGACTTGGTAGTCAACTTGTAGAGACCATGTTATCTAACTTTGAGTAAAATCCAATCAAAATTAAATCATTTGAGTCCAAGTCTTGCCTTTCCATCTTCGAACAAGACCTAAAACCCCTTCTTCTCCATCATCGAGATGGAGAGAACACTATATCTGAGTCTTGGTACAAACAATACATTTTGGACCTGCATCATACATCCTGCCTCCATTCTGAATGGCACAACACCCAATCCTTAGATCTCCAACTGACCCTTGTCGCCCAACACCATGTGCAACTTCGAGTCCCAACCAGCTAGAGTCTCAAAAATATCATGTGACCCTCGCATATGCTTCGTCACACACTTGTCCATGTACCATCCATCCTCTTTGATAGTACTTTGTGAGAAATGAGAAATCATAGAAAAATCTTCCTTTTCTTCTTCCAATCTTCTAGCGAGCTCATCCATCTCTTCTTTATTGTAAATAAGGGCATCCTTCTTCCCTTTTATTTTGTCATCATCTCCCTTTTTCTTTATACATTTCCACAAAAAACGATCAACCTCGCCACAGTTGACACACTTGAATTTACTTAAGTCCTTCTTGTTCTTACCCTTAATTCGTGATGCAAGTGCCAAGTCATCATCTAAAGGTTTCTGCTTCGGCTGAAGATCCTCATCTCACAACTCTTCTTGAATGAAGTCATCCCATCGCCTATCCTAGTCTGGAAACTTCTCCCTAGCAATGATTCCTTTGATGAAGGGCTTCCATTCCTCGGTGATCCCTTTCAAGGCAATCATTACCATATATCCATCTGAGACAGTCACACTGATGGAAGAAATCTCATATTTGACCTGGGACAATCTCATCAAATACGAGGTGATTCTTTCACCCTTTAACATCTTGGTGGACTTCAACTTATCCTCCAATACCAATACCCATTTCTCAGTATTATTCTAGAAAAAAATTTGAAGAGACACTCACATCTCATGTACAGTGTTCTTCCCAAAAAAATGAGGGATTAAAGCATCCCTCATACCATCTAGGATGATTAGTCTTGACCTCACATCCAAATCTTCCCATATTTCCAGCTCCTTAGGGTCGGTTGGCTTCTTGATCTCTTTCTCAGAAAAATCCCAAATCTTGTTGACCTGCAAGATCAACTTGATCCTTTCCTTCCATGGACTATAGTTGGACAACCCCTCCAACCTATCCTCATATTGGATACCTTCCTGCAACTTTGACATTGTAGTGAACCCTTCACTCACAATGTGACCAACACCCTCTCACGATGTACTTCTTTGTGCACAACTATAATTTACTTACTTCCAAAGTAGATCAGACACCCTCTGATACCATGTTGAATTTCTACAACCTTGGATCTAGGCTAGAGTCTTAAAATCACTAACACTAACAAACCAAGAATCTCAACCATAAACTACTTTGCATAATGGAAATATAAAGTAGTAAATCACATATGCACATTATACACAGTTTTAAACAAAATTGTACAATATGTACAACCCCAATCTTCGTTATATTAAACAAACTGAGGAATACAACAGTCTATGGTTTACAAGATACAATGGCAATCTTCGTTGCAGCTTCTATGTCATATCTCATCCTATCGGTCCTTCGCTTCTGTACTTCTCACTAGCAGTGCCTTAGTCCATCAAGGAACATACACATCGAGACTCCAAGAGGGTTGCCACCTAACACTGTTGCAACTCACTTCTGTAGCATGTACACAAACTGATTTAATCTTCTCTCTAGGTAGGCTTAATTCTGAGCTCCAAACTACCACTCTAGCAACAAATTTTTTCCATCAAAGTGTTTCACTTCGGCACCGATCTTCACCCAACCTTTAGCTACTCTTCTTCCTTCAAGATAGCTCTTCTAGGGCTACTTTGGGCTATCAACACGCTACCCTTCAACCAGCTCTATGAAACCCAATACTTCACTATTGAATCTGCTCCTAGGAAGAGATCTTCCCTCCCCGGAGTGTCTTCCAATTGGCTCCAATAGGCTACTAGATAAACTAATCCAAAACTGGTCAACTCCTTTGACATAATGCATACCAAAACACTATTGTTTGTGACTCTTGCACTACTATAATTTCTCGGACGGGTTAGGGAACACAATACAGTCCTTAATTATCATCAAATCTAGCCCAAAGTTGCCCTTATGAAATGTGGTTGTCCTTAATTGGGAGGTTGCCCCTCGACGCTGCTATTTTACGGCAGATTCAATCCCTTAAACGTAGACTTATCCTACTAAACGACAGTGGCATCCTATAGGTGTATAGATAGACTTGTGGCTGCCTCTTATGAGGACTTTCCGCCCACCAAAAATCCTCCAAACTAACTCGATGTCTCTGCCTTACCTACAGCCTACAAGAAAAGGTCTTCGGCCCTCCCACCAATAGTTATGTCCTAAAGAAAGGACCCTTGAACATACCTTAACCCATGATGTTTCATATCCTCCTTTGTTGTGGCAAGGGCACATAACTCTTCTCTCCAACGAGTTCTCTTTCTTAGGTATGTGTTGCACAAGATTGGATGTGTCAAATGACTTTAATGTGCCTTCTATTTACACACATACAAGGGCTCCACGTCTCAGTTGAAGTGACACATTAAGTCAGCCCACTTGAAAACAAATTAATTTTCCAACTTCGGAAATTAATATCTCTCTAACGACAACTCGTATTTGGATGATTTTCTATGCGTTGGAATCATTTTTTTGAGCACTATCATCCTCATCCATCACATTCCGTGAATCCATCATGATTTTCCCTAAAACACGATGGGTGTCAAAACCCCATTCTTGGGTTCCAAGCCCACAAGTTTCCCTTGTGGTTGTTTGTCCTCCAAACCATGAACCCTAGGGATTGGAGTACCTCCCAAACTACATAAATCAACAAAAAGAGGGAATTAACAAAACAAATCTTTGCAGTGAGTTGATAGGAGGAAGAGATTTTCCATCTAAAATTGTGATGTTTATGGATGCGCATATCTTCTTCTTCGAGAAGTAGGCCAAATAAAAAGAGCTAAGGAATATGGTGAAGGAGATCATAACTGAGGGAAGGTCAAAATTCACCTCCTCCGAATCCGAAGAGATAAAATAGGAACCTTTTTGACACTTTTAAGCTCTCTATCAAGAGGATCAAGAGGTTAAAATAGGAATATTGGAGGTTAAGATGGATTGTCTACCATTATAAGAAAATGAAATGTTGAGCTTCCATGTGGGAAATATGGGATAGGAAGATAACGGCAACGACGATGAGGTGTGTAGTGGAGCACTCGAGGATATCATGGAGCAACATCGGACTTATGTGCATCACAAGGAGAGAAGTCTCCACTCTGTAGACAATGAGGACGTCATTTCCTGTTAGGTCGAGCCTAAACAAAATGAATCCCACGTCGGTTCCATTATGGAGGTTATGTAGCGATTTACCTAGTTAACGTTTTGTTATGCTTTGGAAATTATATCGCAGGAGCGGTCGGGATCGGATGAATAAATCGTGATGTGATTCTCCAATTACCCACATTGACACCTCTCGAAAGGAAAGAGAGACAAAAATGAGCCCCATTGTTGCTCCTTCTGAAGGAATGGGTTTTCCGGTATGTGTAACAGGGGCAGGGGGATACATCGGACCATAGCTCGTAAAGACTCTGCTGGAGAATGGGTACACAGTGCATGCCACTCTCAGAGATCCACACAACCCTTCAAAGAACTCATGCCTTCTTTCACTCCCAGGGGCCCAAGAGAGGCTTCGTCTTTTCAGAGATCTCTGTGAGGAAGAGAGCTTCGATTCTACCATCCATGGCTGCCGCGGCGTCTTTCATGTTGCCACTCCTACAGATTTCGGTTCCCAAGATCCGGAGGTAAGCACGAACACTTAATAAGCGTATTTCAATACACAGGGACTACAAAACTGAACTAAATATTGGTTGTGAGTAGAATAAGATCATAAAGGCTGCAATCCGAGGAACACTAAATCTTCTGAGATCGTGCAGGCGAGTTCAAAGCGTGAGGCGTTTGGTCTGCACTTCATCTCTCACCGCACGATCCACAATCGATGAAAGTGCCCATGTCGACGAATCCTGCTGGAGTTCAGTGGACTCCATCAGAGAAAACAAACGTGAAAGTTGGATAAGCACCACTTTATTTTTTTTTATCGATTAAACGCTTTTTTTCTTTTGATTTAAAAAAGAGAGTACATTCATGGTTGATTTCAAACATTCTACTTTCTATCTTTTCTGTTGCTGTATCTTACAATTTCTGTTTCAAAATGATGTGTATCATCCTTAATCTATAAATATTCTTTGTTTGTATATATTCCTATCTTTTCGTAAGTCTCTTCCCTCTATTCCTTATTTTAGATAAAAAAATGTATTTTCCTATCCATTTTTGTTAGAAAAGGATTTCTGTTCTCAATCTTTCTGTTCTTGTTTTTCAAACATTATAAATATCTTATCTTTACAGCATGTAACCATCAAATTATTTTGAATAGTTACTTTTGAATTTATTAAAGTTTAAGGGTAACAACAATTGAAATTCTAATTCATTTAGATAACGCATATATATATTCGTGAAAATAGTTATTTTATATCATCACATTTGGTTTATATATAGTTAATTATTATTTTTTGGCTTTTAAAATTAATGATTTTGTTACTGTGGTTATTTTTCACAAAATAATATATATAATAATTTTATATTTATTTGTGAAAAATAAAATGATTTTAAACATGTAAAATAATTTATAATTAAAATTTGTAAATAAATATTGAAAATATGTTAATATTTTTTATTTTGTGACTGTTTGTTATTTTTTATATAATAATTTTATATTTATTTGTTAAAAATAAAATGATTTTAAACACACAAAATATTTTATAATTAAAAGTTTGTAGATAAATATTGAAAATATGTTAATATTTTTTATTTATAATTATAAAACAAAGATGTGAATTAAAGAAATTATGAATATTCAATCAAAGAAAACATATATATATATATATATATATATATACTAAATTAGAATATATTCTAATTTAAATTTAAAATAATACATCTAAAAAAGCTATTTTAATTTTGTTTTGATTTTTACTCTATCAAATATCATAGAAGTCTCTGAGTTCAAAAACATGTACATTGTTAAATAATTTTTCTTACACCCTTCTAACATAAATTTACATATTATACATATATTCATCCTCCCTATTCCCGTAGCACATTATTTCTAAAGGAAAATAAATCATAGTATCATTTTTTATATCAACAAAGAGATTGAGTTGAAATCAATCACCTACCATATTTTCTTGGCTGTTACTATTCCTAATTTCTCTCATTTAATTTTCCTTTTTTCATTAAATTTTATATTTTTTTAGTTAGAGGGAGAGATTGAGTTGAAATTGATGATACGCTATGTCTTTTTTGTTAGGTTTAAATCAAATATTTAGAGCGAAGGATTGCATTGAAATTAATTATATATCATATATTTCCCTGATGTTATTTCGCCTAATTTTTTCTCTTAATTTTAAGGTTTAAATGAAGATTAAGTTGAGTTTTGTGATCTCTCATTCGTCATATGCATTTACCTGGAAACTCTTTTTCTTCTTTACATATTTAAATGAAAATGAAAATTTGATTAACATTTATTATCTTTTTCATGTACAATATACTTTTAATTAATGATCAAGCTACATTTTAATGTGACATTATTTTAATTTTTTTTTTATATATGCACATTTTACAACACGTGAATGGTGTCATATGCATTCTTTCTTTGTAGTTTTACGCAGAATCAAAAACACTTGCAGAGAAAGCTGCACTGGAATTTGGAAAGGAGGAGGGTATAAATGTGATCAGTGCCCATAATTGCAGGGCCTTTCATGACCACCAAAATACTCTCTAGCGTACATGCACTGGAATTTGGAAAGGAGGAGGGTATAAATGTGATCAGTGCCCATAATTGCAGGGCCTTTCATGACCACCAAAATACTCTCTAGCGTACATGCGACAATGTCCTTGATCACAGGTAAAATTTGTTCCTTACCATCGATGTATTTTTATTTCTTAACATCTTTTTTTTTCCTTCGGGGGTTTCTGATATTCCTGATTTTTTATGGCTCTCAAATGTGGCCTAATCCATAAGCGCGATCCCTTATCGTATGGATTGCTACAATCCATTCACTTCCTACCAAATACAATCTCGCTCATTCATGTTCAAGATATCTGCAATGCTCATCTATTTCTGATGGAGCACCCATTTGCGGAGGGACGCTATCTTTGCTTTGGCCATACCATTACCATGACAGAATTTGCACATTTCATTTCGGGACGCTATCCACAACACAAAATAACTGCAAAGTTAGTTATCTACGTTTCCACATATATTTGGTTTGAATTGTCACCTACATATTGTTTATTGGGTTCCTTCAATTTTCTATAATTTGTTATTACGCTGATTGATTGATGGATGAAGGTTGGATGAATCAGAGTCTGCTAGTGGTGGTGGTAGCATTTCATCCATGAAATTATTAGATTTGGGATTCAAATATAAGTATAGTCTAGAGCAGATTATTGATGACAGCGTCCAATATGTTCAGAAACTAGCCAAACTCAAGTGACGACCTAGAATTACTTTCATTGAGATATTAAGTTTTAACCAATCATTAGCATGATTGAATATGTCTTACAATTTTATGAGTAAGGCTACTTGAATGTTGTGAATACGGTGGTGTGGAGCACTACAAATCACATAGTGTAAGGTTTTTGAGATACACAGATCTAGATCTGCAAAACAATAAACAAGCTTGCAAGAGAAGGAAGGAAGCGAGCAAGAATTGAGAAAAGAATGAAAAATTGATTCTACAATATTAGTTTTAGAATAAATACATAAAAGCAACTAAGTTAAGCTTAGTTGTACATGCAATAACTAAAGCTAACTAAAGCTAAGTGTGCTTTATCTTGTGTTAATGTGTACATGTGCCACATGCAAGCAATAAGTTAACTGGAGCTAATCTAGGTGCATGTACACCAACACAGCTAGTCTAAGCACATGTACACCAACACCCCCCCTTAAGCATAACTTAGGTGAGTGTGATGCAAAATGAATGAGTTCTCTAATGAAGTGCATGTGGATCTCGATGTGTTTGGTACGTTGTCGCTGCACTGGATCTCTGCAAAACTTTAGCGTACTTTGATTATCGCACCAGATGACAGTTGGATGATGGACACTAATCCCAAGCTCAGATAGGAAATGTTGTAGCCAAATTGCCTGAATAGTGGCATTGACTGCTCCTCTATACTCGGCCTCTGCTGATGATAAAGCAATGGCAGCCTGCTTCTTACTTGACCAACAAATTGGGCCGGATCCCAAACTAAGTACATAACCGGAAGTAGACTTGCGATCAATGGTGTCGTCGGCCCAGTCTGAATCTGTGAATCCGATGAGATTCAAAGAACAATTGGCTGCATAATGAATCCCATAGGTGATTGTCCCCTAGACATATCGAAGCATGCACTTTGCAGCATTCCAGTTTAACTCATGTGGCTCTTGCATGTATCTAGAAACTGCTCCGACAGCATAGGAGAGATCAGGACGAGAGTGAGTGAGATAAAGAAGACTTCCCACAAGCTGGCGATACAATGTGCAATCAACCAATGGTGTGTCTTTACCATTCTCAAGCTTTATCCCTGATAAGAAAGGTGTGGCTGCTAGCTTGTAGTCACTCATGTGAAATCGTGCCAAAAGATCTCTGGCATATTTTGGTTGGGAAGTGGTAATGCCAGAATCACGCTGATGGATCTCTAGTCCAAGGAAGAAATTTAGCAAGCCCATGTCTGTCATAGAAAACCACTTATGCAATGCAGTTTTGATGTTAGTAATGACAGAAGCGGAACTTCTGTTCGACTAACTTGTCCATTTGATGCTTTCTTGGTCCGGTAAACCCACTTGCATCTCACAAGTTTGCGATTTGAAGGTAGCGGAACCAAATCCCAAGTCTGGTTCTCAATGAGAGAGTTATATTCCTCATCCATGGCGGCTTCCCATTCAGGATGCCCATTTGCTTCTGCATAAGTTTGTGGATCAGATCCATGCATCATATAAGAATGCATGGGCATGGATGGCTCCATAGCTAAGAGTGCTTGCGGATCTTCCTCAAACAGAGGGATAGAGGCAGGATCATCAAGGATATCACTCATGCTGCGCCATTTTTGTGTTGAAGGTGGTCGAGAATCTTCCGAACTATATGCAGAAGTATGATCTCGATGTTCAACAACTGGTGGTCTAACAGGGGTCACAGGAAAAGACTCATCTCCATCAGAATGATGGTTTGAAGTTTCATCTGCATACTCATCAATGAGTGGTGATGAAAATTTGGTAACAAGTTCATCTACTGGTGCATGTGAAATATCTTCGTCAAACTTTACACTCCTTTCAATAAAGAGCTCTTCAGTGTGGATATCAAGCAATCTGTACCCTTTGACTTCATCAGATTATCCAACAAACATGCATGCTTTGCTTTGAGGCTCCAAAGCCTTTCTCTTCTCTGGAGGAATGCGGGCCCATGCTCGAGATCCAAAAATGTGGAAATGACTAACTTCAGGATGCATGCCAGTCCAAGCCTCAAAAGGTGTTTTTCCAGTAATAGATTTATGAGGAGATCTGTTCTGGATGTATGAGGCACAATTAATAGCTTCGGCCCACAATTTCGACGGAAGAGATCTTGCATGCAACATGCAATTAGCCATCTCTATCAAAGATCGACTTTTCCTTTCAGCCACGCCATTTTGCTGTGGAGTGTAAGGAACTGTATGCTGCAACTGTATGCCTGCTTCATCACAAAGATTCTTGATATCTTTGTTGACATATTCCGTCCCATTATCTGTGCGGAGTATTTTGATGCGTTTTCCAGACTGATTTTCCGCATGCGCTTTGAAAATCTTTAGATGTTGAAAAACTTCAGACTTGAGTTTCAAGAAGTAGACCCAAGTGAATCTCGTGTAATCATCTATAAATGACAACACATATCTTGCTTTGCTCATTGAAAGCACTGGAAATGGACCCATGAGATCACTGTGTACAAGTTCCAAAGGTGAAGAGGCTCTCCATGGATGGCCCTTCTCGAATTTTTCTTGTGGATGCTTTCCAAGAGCACATCCATTACAAACACCATCTGAAAATTCAATGGTTGGCAATCCTTTGACCATCCCTTGCTTACTAAGCTGTTGCATATATCTGAAATTCAAGTGCCCAAATCTCTCGTGCAAAATCCTACTTTCTTCATTTGCATGCGTAAGTAGCAAAATAGAATCTGATTGAGGAACAAAATCAGAAAATGTATACAAACGAGATTGATCATTTACCTTGCCAGATGCAATCTTCAAATTGGTTTGCATGTCATAAATGCTCACAGAATCTGGGGTAAATTCCACTTTCCTTCCGCTGCCTGTGTGTGTCATCTGATACACTGAGAGAAGATTCACAGAAAGCCTTGGAATATGCAAGACATTTTCAAAACTTCTATCTTCGAATTGCACTCTTCCTTGTCCAGTTGCTGCAACTGCAGAATTAACCCCCATGAGAATGGGAGGACCTGAGTATGCATGTAGAGAAGAAAAGGATTCCTTTGAAGAAGCCATATGATGTGAAGCTCCTGAATCGATGATCCATTCTTGTGGTGCAGAATGAAGAGCAATCAAAGCATGCCCGTTACCTCTTGGATCTGGTGCTTTTTCTCCAGACTTCTTCTTAGCATTCTCAGGAATGTGGTCTCCAAGATTGTGTTGCTGGAGTGCCTGCGCCATAAGATCTATAGTCTTCTTCATGCATGCAGATTCAGGATGAAAACCACGGTGGCAATAATTGCACATTTATTGCCCTTTCGTTCCTTTCCTTTCCTTTGAGCCAGATGATCCATCAGGGGGTTTGGGATGTCCTCTCTTTCTTGGATCAGGATCCTTCTTCCCTTTTCCTTTATGATGGTCTTTGGAATTTGCCTTTCCTTTTGCATGCACAGTAAGTGCATGCGCTTTTGAATTTTTAAGTGTGCCCATTTTGATGAGCTTATCTTGCTCATGCATCAAGGACTGAATAAAAGAATCCAGTGAGGGCATCTTCCAAGCTGCACCAGTTGCAGATCTGACTGTGTGGAATGTAGAGACGAATACTGCATACTCTGGACCAAGTTTTGATAAAATGGAAAGAATCAACTGATTTTCTTGCTTGGATTTGTCGATCCCGCATCCTTTCAGCTGAACCAACAAGGCTTTATACCTTGTGAAAAAATCTTGAATGTTCTCAAAGTTTCTCGGATCTAATGAGTTTAACTCATTTTCGAGAATGTGACCTTGCATTTCATCCTGTTTTCCAAACAATCCTTCCAAAATTTTCCATACTTCATTTGGAGTTGAACATGATTCAACATGAAATAGCAGTTCCGGAGAAATAGATAAACATAGGATGCCGAAGGCCTCGTCCATGCGATTGAAATATCTGGTCTTCTCCATTGCCGATGTTGGTTCAACTTCCGTTTCCATGGTTATTCGAAATAAGCCTCTACTTCTGAGATGAAGTTGAATCTTTGGCTTCCATTCGAAATAATTATATGGAGTGAGAATTGCCGATTGTGGAAACTGCAATTTAGACTCCATTCTTTGTTGTTGCTTCAATCTTCTGAACCTGCAAATAAAATTGCTTGTGCATTGATTACAAATCCCTGTGCTCTGATACCATGTAAGATTTTTGAGATACACAGATCTAGATCTACAAAACAATAAACAAGCTTGCAAGAGAAGGAAGGAAGCGAGCAAGAATTGAGAAAATAATGAAAAATTGATTCTACAATATTAGTTTTAGAATAAATACATAAAAGCAACTAAGTTAAGCTTAGTTCTACATGCAATAACTAAAGCTAACTAAAGCTAAGTGTGCTTTATCTTATGTTAATGTGTACATGTGCCACATGTAAGCAATAAGTTAACTGGAGCTAATCTAGGTGCATGTACACCAACGCATAGATCCAGAATCTAAGATGTTATTTCTTCCATATATTACCACCCACATAGATCCAGAATCTGAGATGTTATTTCTTCCATATATTACCAACGTGAGAATGGCCTGATACTATCTGCGTATGGCTATAATGTGTTTTTGGTGCTTTTCTATGGATGGGAAATTATGAAATATGAGTATGCTACTTGATGGTTGAAAATGAAATTATTCCACTAATAAAATCGTACTGGGAATTTTCAAAATTTCTGCCCAAATACCGCCGAACTTGGTAACTATGTTTCACACCAATAAAGACGATTTGCCTTACACTACATTGTAAGGGGAAAGATTAAATTGCTTCGTTATATATTGTTATATTTTCGATGATTAGGGGGTAGAAAATTAAATTTCTGAGATATATATATATATATATATATATATTCATTAAGAGTGTAGTAAGATTAATATTGACGAATCAAATTTTATTTTGAAGAATTAAATAGTACTTTTAATTTTATTGTTTTTTACTTGTATGTTAAAATTATTTGTGTAGAGCATAATTTTCTGTTTAATTATTATACCAGAGTTTTTGATCTAGTGTGTGGGGTGAGATTATTATTACTTATTCGTGGAAGAGAGTATAATTTTTTGTTTAATTATTACATTGGTCTCTTAATGTGTAGTGAGATTATTATTTTTTGGAATATTGTAATTATTTTGTTTCGATCGTTATGTAATTTTATTACAATTCCATAAAAAGTCGAGAAAAAAAAAGAGTCCACATGACCCAGGTGGATATTGGTGGCCACCCGCTAATTCCACTTGGATCCCCTCTAGTGCTTCTTACAGTTTTTTTTCAATTTCCTTAATTATAGCACAGTTTACTATTTTTAGCAGTTTTTCGGGTCCTAAACTTCCGGAGCCGTTTTGAGGCCCGAAACGACGTTTTTTGGGAAATCCATCGCGAGCAATTTTTTTGATAAAAATCGTCTTTTTCGTCGTAGTCCTCGGAGAAATCTTTCCAACGGGCTATCATGCACGTCAAACGGAGATAGTACGACCAATTCGCGACCCCGGGAAGTTGATGTACCAACTTACCCAAAAACGGGGCCCACAATTTGGCGTTTCATCTTCTAGGGTTAGGTTTTGGAATGTGAAGAGTTTTCAATTGTTTCTCAACAATAAATAGGCCTTTGAGCCTCATTGTAAGACAGTTCAGAGGCATGTAGCCACCACATCTCTTCTCAGAGATAAGCTACCATCGCCCTAGCTGGTTTATTTCCATTTCTGTTTGTAAGTATATTTCAATATTTTACAGTAATGAAGTGAGGTATTATTTCCGCTGTATATCTGTCTTTATGGTTATCTCTGTATTTTATTGCGTTCCTGTTTAAATCCGGATCACCACAAAAATGAACATCACTGTTGCTGCCCCTGAAGAGATGGGCCTCCCCATGTGCGTGACAGGAGCAGGGGGATACATCGGATCATGGCTCGTAAAGGCTCTGCTGGAGAATGGCTACACAGTGCATGCCACTCTTAGAGATCCAAACAACTCTTCAAAGAACTCATGCCGCAACGTACTATCATGGCAAACTACGCATGGTTGCGTGTTTGGTATGGAGGTTGCGATCGGCACGCCAGTGCCCACAGACGAATCCAAGGGTCAACGAATGAATTATGTTGGTGTAGATGCACTTAGACTAGCTGTGTTGGTGTACATGCACCTAGATTAGCTCCAATTAACTTATTGCTTGCATGTGGCACATGTACACATCAACATAAGATAAAACACACTTAGCTTTAGTTAGCTTTAGTTATTTCATGTACAACTAAGCTTAACTTAGTTGATTTTATGTATTTATTCTAAAACTAATATTGTAGAATCAATTTTCATTCTTTTCTCAATTCTTGCTCGCTTCCTTCCTTCTCTTGCAAGCTTGTTTATTGTTTTGCAGATCTAGATCTGTGTATCTCAAAAATCTTACATGGTATCAGAGCACAGGGATTTGTAATCAGTGCACAAGCAATTTTATTTGCAGGTTCAGAAGATTGAAGCAACAACAAAGAATGGAATCTAAATTGGAGTTTCCACAATCGGCAATTCTCACTCCATATAATTATTTCGAATGGAAGCCAAAGATTCAACTTCATCTCAGAAGTAGAGGCTTATTTCGAATAACCATGGAAACGAAAGTTGAACCAACACCGGCAATGGAGAAAACAAGATATTTCAATCGCATGGACGAGGCCTTCGGCATCCTATGTTTATCTATTTCTCCGAAACTGCTATTCCATGTTGAATCATGTTCAACTCCAAATGAAGTATGGAAAATTTTGGAAGGATTGTTTGGAAAACAGGATGAAATGCAAGGTCACATTCTCGAAAATGAGTTAAACTCATTAGATCTGAGAAACTTTGAGAACATTCAAGATTTTTTCACAAGGTATAAAGCCTTGTTGGTTCAGCTGAAAGGATGCGGGATCGACAAATCCAAGCAAGAAAATCAGTTGATTCTTTCCATTTTATCCAAACTTGGTCCAGAGTATGCAGTATTCGTCTCTACATTCCACACAGTTAGATCTACAACTGGTGCAGCTTGGAAGATGCCCTCATTGGATTCTCTTATTCAGTCTTTGATGCATGAGCAAGATAAGCTCATCAAAATGGGCACACTTAAAAATTCCAAAGCGCATGCACTTACTGTGCATGCAAAAGGAAAGGCAAATTCCAAAGACCATCAGAAAGGAAAAGGGAAGAAGGATCCTGATCCAAGAAAGGGAGGACATCCCAAACCCCCTGATGGATCATCTGGCTCAAAGGAAAGGAAAGGAACGAAAGGGAAATCAATGTGCAATTATTGCCACTGTGGTTTTCATCTTGAATCTGCATGCATGAAGAAGACTATAGATCTTAAGGCGCAGACACTCTAGCAACACAATCTTGGAGACCACATTCCTGAGAATGCTAAGAAGAAGTCTGGAGAAAAAGCACAAGATCCAAGAGGTAATGGGCATGCTTTGATTGCTCTTCATTCTGCACCACAAGAATGGATCATCGATTCAGGAGCTTCACATCATATGGCTTCTTCAAAGGAATCCTTTTCTTCTCTACATGCAAACTCAGGTCCTCCCATTCTCATGGGGGATAATTCTGCAGTTGCAGCAACTGGACAAGGAAGAGTGCAATTCGAAGATGGAAGTTTTGGAAATGTCTTGCATTTTCCAAGGCTTTCTGTGAATCTTCTCTTAGTGTATCAGATGACACACACAGGCAGCGGAAGGAAAGTGGAATTTACCCCAGATTCCGTGAGCATTTATAACATGCAAACCAATTTGAAGATTGCATCTGGCAAGGCAAATGATAAATCTCGTTTGTATACATTTTCTGATTTTGTTCCTCAATCAGTTCTATTTTGCTACTTACGCACGCAAATGAAGAAAGTAGGATTTGGTACCAGAGATTTGGGCACTTGAATTTCAGATATATGCAACAGCTTAGCAAGCAAGGGATGGTCAAAGGATTGCCAACCATTGAATTTTCAGATGGTGTTTGTAATGGATGTGCTCTTGGAAAGCATCCACAAGAAAAATTCGAGAAGGGGCATGCATGGAGAGCGTCTTCACCTTTGGAACTTGTACACAGTGATCTCATGGGTCCATTTCTGGTGCTTTCAATGAGCAAAGAAAGATATGTGTTATCATTTATAGATGATTACACGAGATTCACTTGGGTTTACTTCTTGAAACTCAAGACTGATGTTTTTCAACATCTAAAGATTTTCAAAGCGCATGTGGAAAATCAGTCTAGAAAACGCATCAAAATACTCCGCACAGATAATGGGACGGAATATGTCAACAAAGATATCAAGAATCTTTGTGATGAAGTAGCCATACAGTTGCAGCATACATTTCCTTACACTCCACAGCAAAATGGCGTGGCTGAAAGGAAAAATCGATCTTTGAAAGAGATGGCTAATTGCATGTTGCATGCAAGATCTCTTCCGTCAAAATTGTGGGCCGAAGATATTAATTGTGCCTCATACATCCAGAACAGATCTCCTCATAAATCTGTTACTTTAAAAGCACCTTTTGAGGCTTGGATTGGCATGCAACCTGAAGTTAGTCATTTCCGCATTTTTGGATCTCGAGAATGGGCCCGCATTCCTCCAGAGAAGAGAAAGGCTTTGGAGCCTCAAAGCAAAGCATGCATGTTTGTTGGATATTCTGATGAAGTCAAAGGGTACAAATTGCTTGATATCCACACTAAAGAGCTTTTTATTGGAAGGAGTGTAAAGTTTGACGAAGATATTTCGCATGCACCAATAGATGAACTTGTTACCAAATTTTCATCACCACTCATTGATGTGTATGCAGATGAAACTTCAGACCATCATTCTGATGAAGATGAGTCTTTTCCTGTGACCCCTGTTAGACCACCAGTTGTTGAACATCGAGATCATACTTCTGCATGTAGTTCGGAAGATTCTCGATCACCTTCAACACAAAAATGGTGCAGCATGAGTGATATCCTTGATGATCCTGCCTCTATCCCTCTGTTTGAGGAAGATCCGCAAGCACTCTTAGCTATGGAGCCATCCATGCCCATGCATGCTTATATGATGCATGGATCTGATCCACAAACTTATGCAGAAGCAAATGGGCATCCTGAATGGGAAGCTGCCATGGATGAGGAATATAACTCTCTCATTGAGAACCAGACTTGGGGTTTGGTTCGGCTACCTTCAAATCGCAAACTTGTGAGATGCAAGTGGGTTTACTGGACCAAGAAAGCATCAAATGGCCAAGTTAGTCGATATAAGGCATGATTGGTGGCAAAAGGTTTTCAGTAGGTACATGGTGTTGACTATGATGAGACTTTTTCTCCAGTGGCAAAAATGGATTCCATTCGGCTAGCTCTCTCCATTGCAGCAGCAAGAGGATGGGAGGCGCATCATATGGATGTGAAGAATGCCTTTCTTCATGGTGATCTCGAGGAGGAAATCTACATGGAGCAGCCACCGGGATACATGCAGAATTCATCTCTAGTATGCAAACTAAAGAAGTCTCTCTATGGCCTCAAGCAGGCACCTAGAGCATGGTATGCAAAGATGGACTCTTATTTGTTATCTCAAAATTTTGTACGTTGCAAATCTGATTCCAATGTTTATTTTCTGAAGAAAATTGACTCCTTGTTGATCATAGTACTCTACGTAGATGATTTTTTGATAACGTGTAGTTCCGCTTCTGTCATTACTAACATCAAAACTGCATTGCATAAGCGGTTTTCTATGACAGACATGGGCTTGCTAAATTTCTTCCTTGGACTAGAGATCCATCAGCGTGATTCTGGCATTACCATTTCTCAACCAAAATATGCCAGAGATCTTTTGGCACGATTTCACATGAGTGACTACAAGCTAGTAGCCACACCTTTCTTATCAGGGATAAAGCTTGAGAATGGCAAAGACACACCATTGTTTGATTGCACATTGTATCCCCAGCTTGTGGGAAGTCTTCTTTATCTCACTCACTCCCGTCCTGATCTCTCCTATGCTGTCGAAGCAGTTTCCAGATACATGCAGGAGCCACATGAGTTAGACTGGAATGCTGCAAAGCGCATCCTTCGATATGTCCAGGGGACAATCACCTATGGGATTCATTATGCAGCCAATTGTTCTTTGAATCTCATCAGATTCACAGATTCAGACTGGGCCGGCGACACCATTGATCGCAAGTCTACTTCCAGTTATGTACTTAGTTTGGGATCCAGCCCAATTTGTTAGTCAAGTAAGAAGCAGGCTGCCATTGCTTTATCATCAGCATAGGCCGAGTATAGAGGAGCAGTCAATGCCACTATTCAGGCAATTTGGCTACAACATTTCCTATCTGAGCTTGGGATTAGTGTCCATCATCCAACTGTCATCTGGTGCGATAATCAAAGTACGCTAAAGTTTTGCAGAGATCCAGTGCAGCGACAGCGTACCAAACACATCGAGATCCACATGCACTTCATTAGAGCACTCATTCATGATGGGATCATCGATCTTCAGTACTGTCCTAGTTCCGAGCAGATTGCTGACATCTTCACCAAGACTTTCATTGAGCAGAAGTTTCGATTCCTGCGAGATCGTCTCGATGTGAAGGACACGACTGCCTAGCAGTTGTCTTTTCTCTACTTTTGCATTATATTTTGAGGGGGGGTTTTCTTCCCACTGGGTTTTCCCTCTTTCATCCTTTTTATGCATTGTATATGGGTAACTAAAATGGCCGTGTTGCCGGGACTCATTCATTTTGCATCACACTCACCTAAGTTATGTTTAAGGGGGGGTGTTGGTGTACATGCACTTAGACTAGCTGTGTTGGTGTACATGCACCTAGATTAGCTCCAGTTAACTTATTGTTTGCATGTGGCACATGTACACATCAACATAAGATAAAGCACACTTAGCTTTAGTTAGATTTAGTTATTGCATGTACAACTAAGCTTAACTTAGTTGCTTTTATGTATTTATTCTAAAACTAATATTGTAGAATCAATTTTCATTCTTTTCTCAATTCTTGCTCGCTTCCTTCCTTCTCTTGCAAGCTTGTTTATTGTTTTGCAGATCTAGATCTGTGTATCTCAAAAATCTTACAAATTATATCGCAGGAATGGTCGGGATCGGATGTTTAAATCGTGATGTGATTCTCCGATTATCCACAATGACACATCTCGAAAGGAAAAAGATACAAAAATGAGCGCCATTGTTGCTCCTTCCGAAGGAATGGGCCTTCCAGTTTGTGTAACAGGGGCAAGGGGATACATCGGATCATGGCTCGTAAAGGCTTTGCTGGAGAATGGCCACACAGTGCATGCCACTCTCAGAGATCCAGACAACCCATCAAAGAATTCATGTCTTCTCTCACTCCCAGGGGCCCAAGGGAGGCTTCGTCTTTTCAGAGCAGATCTCTGCGAGGAAGGGAGCTTCGATTCTGCCATCCATGGCTGCCACGGCGTCTTTCAAGTTGCCACTCCCACAGATTTCGGTTCCCAGGATCTGGAGGTAAGCACGAACACTTAGTAAGCATATTTCAATATACATGGACTACAAAACTGAACCAAATATTGGTTGTGGGTAGAATGAGATCATAGAGGCTGCAATCCGCGGAACACTGAATGTTCTGAGATCGTGCAAGCGAGCTCAAAGCGTAAGGCGTGTCATCTGCACTTCATCTCTCACCGCAGCATGAAAGTGCCCATGTCAACGAATCGTTGTGGAGTTCAGCGGACTCCATCAGAGAAAACAAACGTGAAAGTTGGGTAAGCGCTTTTTTATTTTTTCAATCGACAAAAACGCTTTTTTTATTTTCATTTAAAAACGAGAGTACATTCATGGTTGATTTCAAACATTCTACTTTCTATCTCTTCATGGTTGCTGTATCTTACCATTTCTGTTTCAAAATGATGTGTATCATCCTTAATCTATACATATTCTCTGTTTGCATATATTTTTATGTTTCTGTAAGTGTCTTCTCTCTATTCCTATTACTAAAAAGGATTTCTGTTCTTAGTTTTTCTCTTCTTGTTTTCCAAACATTGTGGGTGTCTTTGTGAAAATAGTTACCTTATACCGTCACATTTGGTTTATATATAGTTAATTATTGTCTTTTTAGCTTTTAAAATTGATGATTTTGTTGCTGTTTGTTTGTTTTACATAATAATGTATATTATAATTTTATAATTACATTAAGTGAATGTGAAAAATAAAATGATTTTAAAAATATAAAATATTTTATAATTAAAAATTTATAGATAGATATTAAAAATAAGTTAATATTTTCTATTTATAATTATAAGATAAAGATTTAAATTAAAAAAATTATGAATAAAAAAACATATATCTATATATCAAATTAAAATATATTCTAATTTAAATTTAAACTAATACATCTAAAAAACTATTTTAATATTTTAATTTTCTTTTGATTTTTAATCTCTCAAATATAACCTGTAAAGAAAACTAAAGAAAACTGAAATGGATTTAAATTTGTGAAAACATATACATGGTCAAATAAATTTTCACATATATCAATTAGACTTTAACCCTCGTCTCAATTTCCACATATATCAATTAGACTTTAAGCCTCGTCTCACATTATCGTCTTCGTGTATTGTAATAATTTCAACAACCCATGCAACACCATACTATCGTGGAAAAAATAGGTGACCACGTACTATCGTGGCATGTTTGGTATGGAAATTGTGGTAGGCACGAGATGAATCTGACCGTCAGAATATGAATTATATCAGAAGATCATCCAAACATCTTCATACCATCGGATGAATTAATCGTGATCTGATTTCGGTGGCATCATCATTTTCTCCCAATATCCGTATTCACACCTCTCGAAAGAAAAGAGAGACTTTTAATTAATGATCCAATATATACATTAATATATATATCCTGATTATTGAGACTGTTTTGATTACATTTGCTTTCTCAAACATTCTGGAAGTGGCTTCTTATGTCACCATTATGTATCTTATGATGGCTTTTATATTTTCTTAATAGAATGCATTTCTGCTTTTTTTTCTTTAAATATTTATTTTAAACTTTTACTCAAATATACATATTTTTTATATTGCAATGCAATTATGCTGAAATATGTAAATTCTTTCTTTAGCACTTTTAGCAAATTCGAAAACACTTGCAGCAAAAGATGCGGTGAAATTTGGAAAGGAGGGTATTAATGTGGTGAGTATCATATCACCCATAATTGTAGTCCCTTCGATATCCACCACAATCCCCTCTAGCGTCAATGTAATGTCGTCATTGATAATAGGTACAACTGAATGCTTATAATTGATTATTATTTCCTAAATATTATTAAGATTTAAACATGCTTGGTTCCAATATTTGAATATGGTGCAATCCATAGGTGATTTGTTATGATATGGAGTGTTGCAACCCATTCACTTCCTGCGCAATACCATAACTCATCTATGTTCAAAATATCTGCAATGCTCACTTATTCCTGATGGGGCAGAGGGTTGATATCTTTGTTCTCGACATACCACCACCATGTCGGACTTTGCACATGCACATACACAAATAACCACAAATTCAGTCATCCCTTACACTAGTAAGCTTCCATATATATTTGGTCTGAATTGTCACCTACATGTTTAATTGCATCCTTCAATTTCATTTTTTATTTTTTATATGATGACTAATTACTGCAGGTTCAATGATTCACAGTCAACTAAAGGTAGTGGCAACGTTTAATTAGAGAGGACATTAGATTTGGGATTTACATATAAGTTCAGTCGGCAGGAAATTATTGATTGCAACAACCAATAGTTTCAAAAATGAGCAATACTCAATTCATAACCCAGATTTAATTTCATCATGATATTAAGAAATCATTGGCGAGATCTGATATGTCCTATATTGTATTATGTGTAGTGCAATTTCAATTTTGAGAATATTGGTGTGAAGCAAAACAATTCACATAGATCTAGAATCTAAGATAAAATTTCTTCCTAATTCTAATACTAAGAAGATGGGTTGATAATATCTATGTACTTGTATCTAGGACATTAAATGTGATATTAAATGTGTATAGTGGGGTTCTCGTTGAATTGGAAATTATGAGAAAAATATTTAAATTTTTTTGGTGTTCATATATTTTTCAATTATTTTCATCACTCTTTAATGCTAGAAATACTAAGGGAGGGGGGTGAATCAACATTTCATTTCAATTAATACTCAATTGCTCATTTAGAATTTTATACATGGCTTCACTTTAAGCGACTCATATGTGTATGCATTTTTAATGAACACAAATAGTATATATGTTGCTTACTTATCCTTCACAATTTTATCTGGTTACCTGATTCATTATATCTTTAGCCATTCATTATGCATTAACCATGAGAAATATTCAAAAGAGAAGATAAACCATAACACATAATCAACACATAAACACATAGGGACATCAATTTTTTTGGTGGAAATCCAATTTGGGAGAAAACCTTCGTTGTGTCTTTGTCTTCTTTCTTATTATAAAGAGAATCTTTTTACATCTTGTATTGGTGTAGAATCTTACTAGTATCCAAGCTCCTAGCACCTTTTGTTTCTCGAGCTCCCACTAGAAGAAAGCTACTACTCCATCATCAAGTTTACCTGCTCCTATCAGAAGGAAGCTTCAACTCCCTTACTGAAGGCTCCAACCCCCAATGCTTATGTGGGCCATGTTTCAAAATATTCATTCTGAATCCACCTATCTCAATCAACCATCAAAACCTGTAGGCCACATTTCACCAAAATTTCAAACTCGACCAACACTTAAAAATATGCTCAAACACCAAATACCAATAACATCTCTGAAACCAAACACCGACCAATTAAATATATGCTCAAACTATATAACCAAATAGAAAATACCAATCACCTCTCTTGTAGTATACCTAGGGGGGATAATATGGGCTACGAGGGAGGTACCCAAAGGAATAATGTAATAATGGGATGGACCATAGTAATAAATAACGTGGTTAACCCGTATCACATAAGGGACGACAAGTAGTTAGCAATAATTTAATAAGCCCATGGTATTAGATAGATGGTATTGAGGGAACCATGGTAATGGCCCACGGTATTTTATGTATGAGGCCTATATAGATGCTAGAGACTCCCCACAGAGAGGTGTCAAGGAATATTGTATGAAATTGAGAGATCTCAAGGATCATTGTATGAAAAGGCATATGACTTGTGCAGTGTTTTCTTTCCTTAAGGAGTGAATGTATGGTGTTGCCCTACCTTAAGGGTTTGATCAATAAAGAAGCATTTCTATCTATTTTTATCTTATTATTTCTAGGTATATTTGTATTCTCATATATTTTAAGGTCAGATCTATAAAGAAGCATTCCTATCTTATATTTCTGGGTTTATTTCTATTATCATATATTTCTAGGTTAGATCTATAACATCTCTACAACCAAATCAACACTAACCAGGTCAAGTTCATTGTTTATCAACCAAGCTAAACACTATTGAATATCAACTCAAACTCTTTTATCATTAAATGCCAATTTGTCATAATCAAGCCATTAACTTAATGAAATCATTACCATATTGTGCAATATCACTATTAGCAACAAATTCAAAGTAACATCATCAATAGGGAACCATGAGAGACTAACAGACATAAAACAACATTATTCACATTAGAACTGTAAACCTATATCCTATGTCTTGAGGACAATCCTTGCAATAACCTCTGTCATACAAAGCTCTATCCATAATCAAACTAGGATAGATATGTGACTATAATTAAATCAATCTGTGTATATATGTGCTATCTACGTAGAATAACTATGCACAAATCTCAAATCACTGAATACCGATATTTTTCTACCAGACCGTTATATCAGTTCAAAGAATACTTCATCTACCATCATCATATACATTAATAAGTAGCAAGACAACTTCTATCAACCCATATCAAGCAATAATATTAAAATCTTATTAACTCAGAATGTATACACAACTGTTATAGGGAAGGTTTGCCTGTGTACACAATATTCAGGAATACAACAAGTGTAAAAATCTCATAACATTAATCATTATATTCTCTTTGTAGAAAACACTACTGAATCCCAAATCATAATCATAACTGCCATACAGATCTCATGAAAATCATTTAGTTTTCATTCACTGAATCATTACTACAAACAATTATGCATCTTTGAATACAAACATTCTCAAAATAATCTTTGCATACATATTGTCATATTTTTTTGCAGTGACGGTCGTACATACACTGCTTTTATCATAGCCATTAACTTTTGCATAAACCCTTATCAAGGACAAACACAATCACATTCATTTTCAACCATTAATAAAAAATTTCTCTAATACACCTACAATAGACAAATCAAGCACATCCATTATCTTTTAAAAAAGTATTCATATCTATCCAAGTGGAACCTCCTCCTTCTTCCCTAGTGCACACCTATTTCAAATCAAACCACAAATGAATAATCCATCAAAACTACACACACAAATGGTTGATCTCCTCCTCCTTTATATAACTCCTTTGCGTTGCAAATAGGAAAGGAAAAATCTTGGGTTTGTTGTTGGCAATTGTTGATAGGATAAAATAGATGTCGGTGACACAAAATAGTGGGATATTACCATGGGAAATGCCCAGATTTTTTGTTTTGTTTTCGATGCAGAGGTTCGCATACACAACTCTTGTTCATGAAACCTGTGTATTTATGTTACTTTGCTTCAATTGAGTAGCATACAGTTTTGAAAAATTCACACTCTTCAATATTCCTCAAATTAAACTTGTGACTAACTTATCAATGCTCTTCCTCATCTTATAAAACACATGTACAAGCATCCATATCATCTACAATAATTCAACAAATATTTGTAGTCATCATCCATGAAGATACTTGCCTAGCTCATTCAATCATAACAAGAGTGTGATACATTGACATCAAGGACAACACATTTTATATCTGGGTTGACATCAAGAACAACACATTATCCATAATGACAACAATCTCCCCCTTTGGACTTGATGCCAACCTCTTGCAAAACACCAAGTCCTTGTCTCTCCCTTTGACATTAAGGGCAAAGGTTTAAACCAAGTTGAAAGAAATACCCTCATGAAATGATCAACATTATAGGTCTAATATGATATTATGGACCAATGAGTAGTGCAACTACAAGATATGATTGTAATTAACACCATAATCTTTCATACTGATCATACTCCCCATGATCATATACTAGACCTTATGATTTTCAATAAGTACAAGCCTTGATGAAGAAAATACATGGCTATCCAAAAGTACATATGACCACTCCAAGATTACATCAATCATCCTAAAAAACAATGCTATATAAGTTATATACATGTCTTTGACATCCAATACCCCATACATGGAATAATTCCACAATGTTTACAATACATTCTAGACAACATGGGCCTCTTCATGCTCATTACATCAAAAAATGATGATACATAGCCATACATATACTTTAATGATCAACATTCAAGACATCCATCAAAAATAGATTACTATAGATAAGAGATTCACCGGAATCATATATGAAGCTTCATCATCACAAGCCAATAAGTAGAATAGGAATGATCAACAACACATTGACTATCATCAACCATGACATAGTGACAACATCATATATATCTTATAATAGTAATACAAATATTGATAAACCCATCATCGGTCAACGTCATGTAGTAACCCAATGTTAGATAAATAGTTCCCAAGAAATCATAATGTGAACAATGAACCATTGGAAGCATAGAAGATGGTCCCTTTGAACTTGTGTCAACTTGTCATCATGAAAATTATTCTTTCAAAATGCAACATTAGTAGAATATATGTCCTCCTCATCAATGAATATTTCAATTAGAAATATATCAAATAAATAAATCAACAATAGGAATAATATGAGGTATCATCAATGACTCATAAACTCATCATGAACCAACACCCTTTCATATATTCATGTGTAGCATATGGGCATCATCAACAAACTACAATCAACCAATGTTAGAATTATAATGCCAACAATGATCTGATGGAGGTATTTGAGAAGCTCTCTATGAATTTGTATCACTCCTTTATCACCACAGAGAATCATACGTGACTGTATAAGTTACGAATTATGAAAATATGTGGTTTCCATACAATGACACACATAAAAAGAGGACAGAGGGACCCACATCATCGCCTGCTCATGTATTTTGTGGACATTTTCATGAAGAGGCATACAAAGTTGAAGTTTACATGACTTAAAACTCAATTTCTATTGGTAGTGAAATTTCCACATCTATCAAATTAGACTTTAAGCCCAATATCACATTGTTGTCTTCATGTATTGTAATAATTTCAACAACCCATGCAACAACGTACTATCACGGAAAAAATAGGTGACCATGTACTCTCATGGCATGTTCGGTATGGAAATTGTGGTAGGCACGACAGTACCCACAAATGAATCTGAGTGTCAGAATATGAATTATATCAGAAGATCATCCAAAGATATTCATCTCATCGGATAAACGAATCGTGATATGATTTCAACCGCATCGATATTTCTCCCAATATCCAGATTGACACCTCTCGAAAGTAAAGAGAGGCTTTTAGTTAATGATCCAATATATACTTGAATATATATTTATTTTAAACTTTTACTCAAATATGCATATTCTTTATTTTGCAATGCAATTTTGCTGAAATATGTAAATTCTTTCTTTAGCACTTTTACGGAAATTCGAAAACACTTGTAGCGAAAGATGTGTTGAAGTTTGGAAAGGACGGTATTAATGTGGTGAGTATCGTCTTGCCCATAATTGCAGTCCCTTCTATAACCACCATAATCCCCTATAGCATCAATGTAACTTCATCATTGATAATAGGTACAATTGAATTCCTATCATTAACCATTATTTCGTAAATATTGTTAAGATTTAAACGTGTGGGGTTCCAATATTTTAATCTGGTGCAATCCTCATGTGATATGTTATAATATGGATTGTTGCAATCCATTCACGTCCTACGCTATACCATCACTCATCTATGTTCAATATATTTGCAATGCTCACTTATTCCTAATGGAGTAGAGGGTCTATATATGTTCTCTGTACATACAACCACCATGTCGGACTTTGCACATGCACATACACAAATAACCACAAAGTTAGTCATCCCTAACACTATTGAGTTTCTAGATATATTTGGTCTGAATTGTCACCTACATGTTTAATTTTATCCTTCAATTTCATCTTTTTTTATATGATGACTAATTACTGCAGCTTTAATGATTCACAGTCAACTAATGGTAGTGGCAACATTTCATCAGAGAAGATATTAGATTTGGGATTTACATATAAGTTTAGTCTTAAGGAAATTATTGATTACAACAACAAATATTTTCAAAAACTAACCATACTCAATTGATAACCTAGATCTAATTTCATCATGATATTAAGAAATCATTAGCTAGATATGATATGTCTTATATGGTATTATGTGTAGTGCAGTTTCAGTCTTGTGAATAGTGGTGTGGAGCAAAACAATTCACATCGATCTAGAATCTAAGAAAAAATTTCTTCTTAATTCTATTACAAAGAAGATGGGTTGATAATATCTATGTACTTGTATCTAGGACAATAAATGTGATATTAAATGTGTATAGTGGGGTTCTCATTGAATTGGAAATTATGAGAAAAATATTTAACTTTGTTTGGTGTTCATATATTTTTCAATTAATTTGATGACTCTTTAATGTTAGAAATACTAAGAGAGGGGGGTGAATCAACATTTCATTTCAATTAATATTTAATTTCACATTTAGAATTTTATACGCGATTTATATTCAAGCAACTCACATGTGTACGCTTTTTAATGAACAAAAATACTATATATGTAGTCTACTTATTCTTCACAATTTTATTTGATTATATAATTCATTATATCATTAGCCATTTGTTATGCATTAACCATGAACAATACACAAAAGAGAAGATAAACCATAACACATAATCAACACATAAACACATAAGGACACTCAGATTTTAGGTGGAAACCAAATTTGGGAAAAAACCTTTCTTGTTGTTGTCTCTCTCTACTTTCTTATTATAAAGAAAAAAATTTTACATATTGTATTGGTGCAAACTCTTACTAGTATGCAAGCTCCTACGACCTTTTATTTCTCCAGCTCTTACTAGAAGGAAGCTACTACTCCATCATCACGTTTATCGACTCCAACTCGAAGGAAGCACCTACTCCCTTACTAAAATCTTCAACCCTCAACATCTTTGTGGGCCATGTTTCAAAATATTCTGATGCAGGAGCATGTGACTTCGAGGGGAAATCTTAAACTTATTCTGAAAATACAAGAAAAATTTACAAGCAAAGGAGTGGGATCCTTTAGCCATCAATTTCCATGTTTTTTCTAGTTTAACATAGAGATAGAATCTAGGAAAATTCATGTTGTAATAAATGTTAATAGTTAAGCCATAGTGGAGGTTCTCAAGGAGGATGTCTTACAAAACTGATAGTTTCAATAAATTAAGCGTTTGTTTTTAGGAACTAGTTGTTAACACGAACCAGTACATATGTAAGTTTGATGTTGTTGAAAAGGGATTTGGACCGAAAGTGTTTACTCCACATTACTGAAGAAAGGAGCAGATATCTCTGTGTATTGGTCGATCCCAGAGAACTTGTGCTCTCTGAAACCCTTCTTATGCATTTGAACGCCTGTTTTCTTGTAAATCTGGTATTATGCATGTATTCAGTTTTTTGTTCTTCTGAGTCTTTGTAATAGTAATTTGACCTTGCTTTCCAACTAACACTTTGATTTGAGACCGGTAGGGTGGTTTTCCTTTATATCGGCATGTCCTGCTTCCCTTCTATGCATTGTTGAGTTTTACAGGAAGAAACTCTTGTTTACACTAAAAAACCATGGAAAACTTAGTCAGAATCGAGTTCCGGACTTGAAAGTATATTAACCATGGCTGATACCCTAATTGGGTCCGCAACCAATATCACTTCACCGTGTTTGAGTGGGCAAGGACTAGCCCTTTGAAGTGCCGAAGTCCGAAGTGCCACTTTTGGATCTGAACGATTATAAAGGAGGCTTTAATAACCTATCAGGTCTGCAGGCATATTGCATCGCAAGCCTTTAACAATACGAACTTAGCTTATGAGAATCACTAATTGCGATTGTTGACAATACGGCACGTTATCGCATTGGGGTTAGCAGAGCGTTATGCTATTGTTCTATTCCATTTGGAACTGCCGATAGCGATCGTCGATAGTGTTATTCCATCTTTATGGAGTAAAGACCTGCCGATAGTGCTTTTGCATACTAGCGCATCCCTTTGGGAAAACTGTGCCAATAGTGTATTTTGTATATTAATGCTTCCCTTTGTAAAAGCCCGTCGATAGTGTATTTTCATGTGAAATAGAATTATGGTAGTAAAACTCCACCGATAGTGTATTTCCATGTATAATCGCACTATGGTAGTGTGAAACTGTCGATAGTGTATTTATGCACAATTGCACTAATTCCAGTGAAAAGCCCTGCCGATAGTGTATTTCATAAATGTCATGGAATTACAGCTCTGATAGAGGAAGAGAGGCTCTGTGGTGTAAACTGTTCCTGATAACAAGAGTTGGGGTGATTAAGGGGAAAAGAGAGGTGATAGTGGGCGAAAAAGGGAAATTTATAAATAGTCAGCCTAGAAATAGATGACTAATACTCGAAAGGGAGAAGGAGAAGGAACCCCGTCAGATTTAGAAGAAATTGTAACAAGATTTGCAAGATTGTCAATATCGCCTACACGCAGGCCACCATTAGCCGTATCAGTGCAACCTTTTGACACTGAATTGAATCTTAGAAGTAGAAGAAGGAAAGTTAATATGGATTTCAGAGTTGGAAGAGGACAAGGACGTGGTGGAAGAGGTTGACCAGTTACAAATGTTGAAGTGATGGAAGCTGTGCAACAGATACAGGCTAGATTAGAGGCATTAATAGCAGAGAGAAATATAGATGATGGAGATGTTAGTGAGCCTAAGGTTGAAGTTGAAGGAGAGGAGGAAACTGTAGAAGTTACTCCTAAGATGAGATTCTTCCAGTCAGCGTTGAGATCCAAAGCTAGGCCAAAAACTGATGTTTTAATATATGAAGGAGGACTGAATCCAGAAGAATTGATAGACTGGATTAATGGCATGGAGAAATTCTTTGACTATGAAGAAAGAGAAGATGAGAAGAAAGTAAAGTTTGTTGTGACCAAGCTAAAAGGACATGCAGCACTTTGGTGGGATGAAGTGCAGGAAGAAAGAAAGAGACTTGGCAAGCAACCTATCAAAAATTGGAGCAGGATGGTAGAAACGATAAGAAGTAAGTTCCTACCAACTAATTATCAACAAACCTTGTTCAGAGAGATGCAGAATCTTAGACAGAGGTCTATGACAGTGAAAGAATACACAAAGGAATTCTATAAGGTAAGCATAAGAGCTGGACAAACTCAGGATATAGATGAGAAGGTGGCTAGATATGTGAATGGTCTTAGGATGGACATTCAATATGAGATAAGTATATTGTCTACTAAAATAGTAGAGGAAGCTTATCAGATGGTACTGAAAGCTGAAGAAAAACTAATGAAGAAGTAGTCTGCCAGAAGGAGACGTGCTTTCTGAGGAAGGGGAAGTCAAGGTGGTAGAGGAAGATCTACAACACCTAAAGATGGACCTAGAAACAGCTCAACCCAATATGCAACCCCAGGAGGTGATGCAAGTGGAAAAGGGGGTTTTTATAGAGGAAGAGGAGGTAGAGGAAGAGGAAGAGAAGTAAGATGTTACAAATGTAACAAACTGGGACACAGAGATTTTGAGTGCCCAGAGAATGTAGGAACAAGTCAGAGACATGCAGTTGTTGCTCCAGTTGGGGGAGAAGCAATAGTAGCAGCAGTGACAGAAAAAGAAAATGTACCAGAGAGAGGAGAATCTTTGGTAATAAATAAAGTTTTGCTCAAGCCAACAAACGAGATAGTTGAACCATCACAAAGAAATACTTTGTTCAGAAAAGTGTGTAAGGTTAAAGGGAAATGTTGTCAGATGATCATTGATAGTGGCAACACTGATAATTTGGTCTCTATCGAAGTGGTGGAGAAATCGAAGCTGAAGAAAATGAAACATACAACACCTTACAAGGTGTCATGGTTACAAAAGGGACATCATCTATTAGTGAATGAATAGTGTGAAGTGGAGTTGCAGTTGGGAAAATATAAGGACAAAATTGTATGTGATGTGATGCCAATGGATGTGTCTCACATATTTCTTGGAAGACCTTGGAAATATGACAGAGGAGCTATGAATGATGGGAAAAGAAACACCTACAAGTTTGGTAAAGATTGTATCAATCATACGTTGCTGCCTATGGGAGAAGAAGATGCATCAAGAAAGAAGACTGATCCAAAAACTCTGTTATTGGGAGGAAAGGAATACTTGCATTAGATTGAAGAAAATGAGGTAAATTTTGCTGTAATTTGCAAGCTCAAGGTAATAATGACTTCCACTAAATTTTTTTATTTACCCATTGAAATTCAAGAAATGTTAGACAACTATTGTGATATCATTGTTGATTATTTTCCTAATGAGTTACCACCCACTAGAAGAATTAGCCACAGTATATATTTGATTCTTGGAGCAAATATACCTAAAAAAGCAGCTTATATAACGAATCCTATAGAAAATGAAGAGGTTAGGAAGCAGGTGCAGGAACTGCTTGACAAAGGGCTAATCAAAGAAAGCTTGAGTGCTTGTGAAGTACCAACAGTGTTGAGTCCAAAGAAAGATGGAGGCTAGAGAATGTGTGTAGATTCAGAGCCATAAATAAAATCACAATCAGGTAAAATTTTCCTTTACCAAGGATTGAAGATTTAATGGATTGCTTGAGTGGAGCAAGGCAACAAAACTAGATCCTAAAAGTGGGTATCATTAGATAAGGATAAGAGAAGGGGATGAGTGGAAAACTGCATTTAAGACAAATGATGGATTGTATGAGTGGAGAGTAATACCCTTTATGTTGTCAAATGCACCAAGTACATTTATGAGACTCATGAATGAAGTTCTTAAAGAATTTATTGGCAAATTTATAATAGTATATTTGGACGATATATTAGTTTACAATAGGTCTAAGGAGGAGCACATGAGACATCTGAATTATGTCTTGCAAAGGCTACAACAAGAGAAGTTATTGCTGAATTTGAAGAAGTGTTAATTCATGAAAGAAGAGCTAGTGTATTTGGGTTTTGTTATTTCTGTTGAAGGCTAAAGATGGATCCAAAAAAGATCAAGGCAATCATGGATTGGCCTTCACCTAAAAATGTTTTTTAGGTAAGAAGTTTTCATGGTCTTGCTAGTTTTTATAGGAAATTCATAAAGAATTTTACTAACATCAATGCACTTATTATTGAGGCCATAGAGAAGGATAAACAACCATTTAGATGGATTTCTGAAGCAGAAAAGAATTTTCAGCTATTGAAGAAGAAAATCACTGAAAAGCCTATTTTGGTTCTACCTGATTTTAGTAAGCCTTTCCAAGTGATGTGTGATGCTAGTGGAGAAGCTATTGGAGGTGTTTTAAGTCACGAAGATAGACCTATAGCTTATTTTAGTGAAAAGCTAAATGATTCAAAGAAGAAGTATTCTTCTTATGATAAAGAGTTCCATGCAGTTGTGAAGTCATTGAAGAAGTGGAGACATTATCTGATGTCAATGGAGTTCATAATTTATTCAGATAACCATGCGCTACAATATATTATGCAACAACCAAAGCTTAGCCAAAAACACACTAAATGGGTAGAGTATCTTCAAAGTTTCCATTTCATCTTGAAGCATATAAATGGCCAATCAAATAAAGTTGTAGATGCCTTAAGTAGGAGAAATGTATTACTTCAAGAGAGTGAAATTCAAGTGTTAGGTTTTTATTTTCTTAAAGAATTATATGAGATAGATCCATATTTTAAAGTGACATTTGAAGCTTGTAAGGATCATGTTTTGATGGATAGAAATAAATAGTTGGACTATTTCTTACAAGATGGACTGTTGTTTAAGAGAAACCAGTTGTGCATACCAAACTATTCTATGAGGGAGAAGTTAATCAAAGAGAACCATACTGGTGGACTTGCAAGACATTTTGGTAAAGAGAAGACTTATGAACAGTTGAACATATTTTATTTCTAGCTGAAAATGAGATTTAAGAAGGAAAAGTATGTGAAAACTTGTAAAATCTATCAATATGAAAAGGGAAGAAGCCAAAACACAGGTTTGTATGTTCCATTACCAATTCCATATAGGCCTTGGGATATGGTAAGTATGGATTTTCTTTTGGGCTTACCAAAGAATCAAAGAGGGAATGATTCAATTTTTGCTGTAGTGGAAAGATTTTCAAAAATGGCAGATTTTATTCCGTGTTATAAAACTAGTGATGCTACTTACATTGCTAATTTGTTTTTCAAGGAGATAGTAAGATTGCATGGGTTGCCTAAGAGTATTGTCTCAGACAAGGATTCCAAATTTGTTGGACATTTCTGGAGGAAATTATGGAAGAAATTGGGAACTAAACTGATTTTTAGTTTTTCCTATCATTCACAGACTGATGGACAGGCTGAAGTAATGAATATGAGTTTGGGCAATATTTTAAGGAGTCTTACTGCAGAAAATCCAAAATAGTGGGATCAAGTGTTGGCACAAGATGAATATGCATATAATGACTCACCTAACATGAGTACAAGACAGATTCCATTCCATATATTCTATGGAATGCATCCAAGAAGAGTATCCGAGTTAATAAACTTGGGAAAAGATGAGATGAGAAGTGTAGAGGGAGAAGATTTTGCTTCAGAAATGCAAGCAATATATGAACAAGTGAAAAAACAACTAGAGGATAGAAGCATCAAGTACAAAACCAGAGCAGACATGAGAAGAAGAGAAGTGAACTTTGAAGTTGGAGATTTGGCTTTAACACACCTTAGAAAGGAAAGATTTCCAAAGAGGGAGTATAACAAATTAAAGTTCAAGAAAATTGGACCATGTAGAGTATTAAGGAAGTTTTCTGCAAATGCATATGAAATTGAATTACCCCCTGATGTTGGAATATCTCCAATTTTCAATGTTGTTGACCTGTATAAGTATGAAGGTGAAACTGCAGATGATACAGAAGAAGATCAGGAGACACAAGAAATTGACTAGGTAAAACAGTTACCTATAGCAAAAGAATTACAACCAGAAAGGATTTTGGACAAGAAAGTGTTCAAGAATACCATAGAACAAGAGTACATTGAATATCTGGTCAAATGGAAAGATTAGCCAATTGTTGAAGCTACTTGGGTAACAGAAAGGATGCTACAGAAGATGGGCAGTTCTGTAGAAGAGCTCATGGACAGGATCCCATGAAGAATTTTTTCCTCAGGAGTCTAATGCAGGAGCGTGAGACTTGGAGGGAAAATCTTCAAAATTATTCCAAAAATACAAAAAAAATCTACAAGAAAAGGAGTGGGATCCTTTAGCCATCAATTTCCATGTTTTTTCTAGTTTAACATAGAGATAGAATCTAGGAGTAAATCATGTTGTAATAAATGTTAATAGCTAAGCCATAGTGGAGGTTATCGAGGAGAATACCTCGTTGAATATATAGGATTAGTTAAGCATAGTTGAGGTTCTCGAGGAGGATGTCTCGCAGAACTGATAGTTGCAATAAATTAAGCCTTTGTTTTTAGCAACTAGTTGTTAACACGAACCAGTACATATGTAAGTGTGATGTTGTTGAAAAGGGATTTGGACCGAAAGTGTTTATTCCACATTACTGAAGAAAGGAGCAAATATCTCTGTGTATTGGTCGATTCTGAAGAACTTGTGCTCTTCGAAACCCTTCTTATGCATCTGAATGCCTGTTCGCCTGTAAATCTAGTATTATATGTGTATTCAGCTTTGTTTTTCTTCTGATTCTTTATAATAGTGATTTGGCCTTGCTTTCCATCTAACACTTTGATTTAATCCTGGTGGAGTGTTTTTCCTTTATATCAGCATGCCTTATTTCCCTTATATGCGTTGTTGTGTTCTGCAGGTAGAAACTCTGGTTTACACTTAAGAAACCATGGAAAACTTTGTCAGAATCGAGTTCCAGACATGAAAGTCTATTACGGATGGCCGACACCCTTATTAGGTCCGCAACCAATATCGCTTCGTGGAGTTTAAGCGGGGAAGGACTAGCCCTTTGAAGTTCCGAAGTCCAAAGTGCGACTTTCAGATCCGAACCATTATAAAGGAAGCTTTAATAACCTATCGAGTCCACAGGCATATTGCATCGCAAGCCTTTAATAGGAAGAGCTTAGCGTATCAGAATCACCAATTGTGATTGTCGATAATACCATGCATTATCGCATTGGGGTTAGCAGATTGTTATGTTATTCTTCCGTTACATTTGGAACTGCCGATAGCAACCGTCGATAGTGTTATTCCATCATTATGGAGTAAAGACCTGCCGATAGCGCTTTCACGTACTAGTGCATCCCTTTGGGAAAACTGTGCTGATAGTGTATTTTTTATATTAACACTTCACTTTGTAAAATCCCACCTATAGTATATTTTCATGTGAAATAGCATTACGGCAGTAAAACTCCTCCGATAGAGTATTTCCATGTATAATCACACTATGGTAGTGTGAAACTGCCAATAGTGTATTTGTGCACAATTGCACTAATTCCACTGAAAAGCCCTATCGATAGTGTATTTCGTAATTCTCATGGAATTACAGCTCCGATAGAGGAAAAGAGGCTCCGTGGTGTAAATTGTTCCCAATAACAAGGGTTGGGGTGATTAAGGGGAAAAGAGAGGTGATAGTGGCCAAAAAAGGGAAATTTATAAACAGTCAGTCTAGAAATAGATGATTGATACTCTGGAGGGAGAAGGAGAAGGAACCCCATTAGATTTAGAAGAAATTGTAACAGGATTTGTGATATTGTCAATATCGCCTACACCCAGGCCACCATATTCATACTGAATCCACCTTTCTCAATCAACCATCAAAACATGTAGGCCACATTTCATCAAATTTTCAAACTCAACCCATACTTGACAATATGTTCAAACATTGAATACCAATAACCTCTTTGAAACCAAATCATTGATATATGAAATCAACACTAACTAGGTCAAGTTCTTTGTTTATCAACCAAGTTAAACATTATCAAATATCAACTCAGACTCTTTTCTCATCAAATTCCAATCTATTGTAATCAAGCCATTAACTTAATGTGATCATTACCATAGTGTGCCATATCTTGTGAGCAACAAACTCAAAGTAACATCATTAATAAGAAACCATGAGAGACTAACAAACATAAAACAAAATTATTCACATTATAGATGTAAACCTATATCCTGTGTCTTGCATCCAATCATTGCAACAACCTTTGTCATCCAATGCTCTCTCCATAATGAAACTACGATATATACGTGACTGTAATTAAAGAAATTTGTGTATATATGCGCTACCTATGTAGAATAACTATGAACAAATCTCAAATCATTGAATACCAATATTTTTCTACCAAACCATTACGTCAATTCAAAGCATACTTCATCTACCATCATCATATACATAAATCAATATCAAGACAACTTCGAGAAACCCAGATCAAGCAATGATATTAAATCTTATTAAATCATAATATATACACAATTGTTATAGGGAAGATTTGTGTGTGTACATGATATTCAAGAATACAACAAGCGTACAGATCTTAGAACATTAATCATCATATTCTCTTTGCAAAAAACACTACCAAATCTCAAAGCATAATCAGGACTACCATACAAATCTCATGAAAAAGTTTAGTTCTCATTCAGTGAATCATTACTACAAACAATTATGCATCCCTGCATACAAACATTTTCAAAATAATGTATGCATACATATTGTCATAAATTTCTACAGTGATAGTACTACACAAACTGTTGTTATCATAGTCATTAACTTCTGCATAAACCCTTATCAACTAAAAAAAAAATCACACTAATTTGCAATAATTAATAAACCATTTCTCTAATACACCTGCAATAAACAAATCAATCACATCCATTATCTTTTTTAAAAATCTTTAGATCTCTCAAAGTTGAACCTCTTCCTTCTGCTCTAGTGCACACCTACTTCAAATCAGATGACAAATGAATGATCCATAAAACACACGCAAATGATTGATCTCCTTCTCCTTTTCATAACTCCTTTTCCTTGTTAATACCAGAGGAAAACACCTTGGTTTTGTTGTTGGTAATTGTTGACGGGATAAAATAGATGTCAGCGACACAAAACCGTGGGATATTACCATGGGAAATGTTCATAGTTTTTTATTTTCCATGTGCAAGGTAGCTTACACGACTCTTTTTCATGAAACCTACATATTTATGTGACTTTTATTCACAGGAGTAGCGTACGATTTTGCAGACTTCACCCTCTTTAATCTTCTTCAAATTAAACTTGTGATTAAGTTACCAATGCTCTTCCTCATCCTCTAAAGCACCTATAAAAGCATGCATATCATATCCAATAGTTCCAAAAAGATTTGTAGTCATCATTCATTCACAGACTAGCCAGGTTCTTTCAATCATAACAAGAGTGTGATAAGTTGACATTAAGGACAACACATTTGAAAACCAGGTTGACATCAAGAAAAAGACATTAACGATAATTCCAACAATCTCCCCCTTTGGACTTGATGTCAACCTCTTGTGAAAAACCAAGTCCTTCTCTCCCCCTTTGACATCAAGAGAAAAGGGTGAAACCAAGTTGAAAGAATTTCTCCTCATGAAATTATCAACAATATAGGTCTGATATGATATTATAGACCAAGGAGCGCAACTGCAATATATGATTCTAATTAACACCATAACCTTTCATATTGATCGTACTCCCCGTGAGCATATACCAGACCTTATGATTTGCAATAAGTACAAGGATTTATAAAGCAAATACATGGATATCCAAAAGTACATATGGCCTCTCCAAGATTACATCAATGATCGAAAACAACAAGGCTATATAATTGATATACATTCCTTTGACATCAAATACCCCATACATGGAAGAATTCCACAATGTTTACAATACATGCTAAATAACATTGGTCTCTTCATTCTCATTACATCAAAAAATGATCATACATAGCCATACATATACTCTCATGATCAACATTCAAGATATCCATCAACAGTAGATTACTATAGATAAGAGACTTATAGACATCATATGTGAAGCTCCAATATCGCAAGCCATTAAGTAGAATAGGACTCATCAACAAAATATTGAATATCGTCAACCATGACATAGTGACAACATCATATCTTCTAATAGTAAGAAAAATATTGATAATCTCATCATAGGTCAATTTCTTGCGGTAACCCAATGTTAGGTAAGTAGTTCCCAAGAAACCATAATGCCAACAGTGAACCATTGGAAGCATAGAAGATGATCCCTTTGAACTTGTGTCAACTCATCATCACGAAAATTAATGTTTCAAAATGCAACATTAGTAGCATATATATCCTTCTCATAAATTAAGATGTCAATAATAAATACATCGAATAAATAAATCAACAGTAGCAATAATATGAGGTATCATCAATGACTCTTAAAATCATCATTAACCAACACTCTTTCATATATTCCTAAGCAACAGTGGGCATCATCCAAAAACTGCAATCAATCAATGTTAGAACTATAATGCCAACAATGATCTAATGGAGGTGTATGATAAGCTCTCTATAAATTTGTATCACTACTTTATCACCACAAAGAATCATACATGACTGTATAAGTTACGAATTGTGAACATATGTGGTTGTCCTTCATAATAAGTGTGTATACAATGTGAAATGTTAATTTTTACTCAAAATAAATAAGTCCCAACTCTGCTCAAACATGTCATATATCCTTTCCTCAACACAATTACTTTAGAAAATGAAAAATTAGTACGATAAGTCATCACCAAATTAATAATCTCAATCATCATGAAGATTGAACTAATGAAATAGCAGGCACAGATAACTCCCCCTAAGATCATGCACCACTAACTAATCTTGTGGACCTGATAGTCATCAAGTTCCTTTGTTTCTATCATCTTCTTTCCATGAGGCTATGCACCTCACATTTACTTTTGCATCCCCTGTTAGAAGTATGCATTAAGTACAATAGACTACAGTAGGGGATGTCTTCCCTACATCTCTGACTTTTTCTCCTTCTTCCTCCAAATCTACTTCTATTGATTTGGTGGTTTGAAAAGTCTAGGCTTCCTAAAAATTTTGGCCATGTGTCCAAAATGATGACACTCATAACACCTATTGTAATAAGAAGCTTGCTTGTCTTTGCTGCATTTGCCAGATCTGCAATAAATAACCTTATGACCAAAAAAAGTTACAAGTAAAACAATATCCATTAAACCATCTCTTATACCTGAGGATTGATACTATTTCTGATCTTGATTTCTTTCTTTCCGCTGATTGTTTTGATTCATTTTGTTTCTGATGGGTCTTATTAAGGTCCTCGTCATCTCCTTGTAGATATAAAACCTTTTGATTATATCCAAGACATGTCTTAATGACAGGAGAGTGTTATTCATTAATACTATTTTCCAATGATTTAGATGCATTAACACATTTAAGATTCCAATTTGATTGATATTTGTTTTCTCATAATCTTCCCTTAGATTCATAATTTATGTTTCTAACTTTGCACAATTGCTCTCCTTTCTTCAAGTTATTTCATCAACACTTCCTCTCTTATATTTTATGTTTCTAGAAGAGTTTTTAACAATTTTATTTTTCAACAATACCATTCTATTTAGTTTACAAATCTTTGTTTGCATTCCCGAGTCTATCAATTTCTCTCAATGCATACATTAATTCATTTGTGTCATAATTATCCAAATCACTACCCCACTGACCTTCTAGACCCAAAATATTTTTTTAACTAGTGTTAGACTCTGAATCTTTATATTCTTGGTCATCTTATGTGTCTTCATTATATTCATTAGAATAAAAAATAAAATTGTAGAGAATTCCTCTTGAAATTCTTCGTATAAATATTCTTTTCATTTTCTTTATTATTTTATTTATATGGACATTTAGTAGCATAGTGACCAACTCTTCCATAATCAAAAAAATTAAAGGGAAGTTTACCTTTGAATTTGTTGGTTCCCACTTGCAACTACCTCACAAATTTTACCTCTTCTTCATCTGCAATTTAGCTAGAAACTTTAAGTTCTTCCTTTTGTTTTACTTTACATGTAGCTTTGAAGATAACTTCTCTGATATTTGATGTATCCTCTTTTGTTCTCATTTTGTAGGCTATCAGAATTCCATGGAGTCTTTCTAAAGGTAACTAATTCAAATCACACATTTACTTTATAGCTGAAACTTTTGGATTAAAATTAGAGTTTAGCAATCTCAATATATTTTGAACAATTGTAGCATCTTCAATATTATCACCAAGGCCCTTCATAGTGTTTACAATTTTGTCTACTCTAAGGAAAAACTTTGCAATAATTTCGTCTTCATTCATTTTGAGAGACTCATATTGCATTATGTAAGATTGTAATTTAGCACTTTTTACCTTCATATCACCTTCGTAGATATTGACTAGCTTGTCCCACGTTGCTTTCGCGGTGTTGAGTTGCATAAATTTCACGAACTCATATTTTTCAAGTCCTCCTAATATGGAATTGACTTCTTTGGCATTAATCTCATACTATTTCTTTCCCACTTCATATGTAGGTATAAATCCCGGGTATTTATATCCGGTTTCAACTGTTGTGCACAAATCTTCTCCAAGAGACCGCAAATATGATCTCATTCTAATATTCAAAATACAAAGTTTGTTCCGTTAAAAAAAGATGTCTTGGTAGAAAATACTCCATCTTGCAATCTCATTTCTATAGAATCTACATTCTGGTGATCAAGTTACTTCTAAAAGCATCGCTCTCATAGCAATTGTTAGAAATACTAACAGGGGGTGGCAAGGGGCAGGGTGAATTAATATTTAATTTCAATTAATATTCAATTGCACATTCAAAATTTTATATGTGACTTACCTTCAAGCAACTCGCATGTGTACACACTTTTAATGAACACAGATAATGTATATGCAATTTACTTATTTTTCACAATTTTACCTAGTTATATGATTCAATATATCACTAGCCATTTATTATGCATTGACTATGAGAAATGCTAAATAGAGCAGATAAACCATAACACATAATAAACATATCAACACCTAGGGACATCGCTATTTTAGATGCAAACCCAATTTGGGAGAAAACCATCATTGTTGTTTTTTTTTTCACTTTCTAGTTCACGGATACCTGGGTCAGTGGGTAGCCGCTACATCCAGGGTTGTTCAACACTGAGTGGATGCCACCCGAAGGGCATCAACAACACTCAGCCTATTTACTGACCTCACCCTAAGAGCTTTCGGGAATTGACCCTGTGACCTCCCATTGGTGAGGGACTTGATTTGACCGATTGAGCTAACTCTTAGGGCTAAACCATTATTGTTGTTGTCTTTGTCTTATTTCTTATTATAAATAAAATCTTCTTACATCTTGTACTAACACAAACTCTTACTGGTATGCAAGCTCCTACCTGTGGGAGGCTACCACCTCCACTTTCTCCATATTCAACTTGAAGGAAGATACTACTCCCTGATTAATTTTATCGACTTCTACTGGAAGGAAGCTCCTAATCCTGTACTGAAGGTTCCAACCCTCAACACCTATGTGGACCATGTTGTTGGAAATAATACTGAGAGGGGGGGTGAATCAGTATTATCAAGTCAAATATTCCCTTTTTCAAATCTAGATAATATACACTACTTCAGTTAATTAAAACCGCATATATACGCAACTATGTAGAAGGAAACCCGCGTATACAATGCAAACTTATAATTTACATTATCTTTCCGAAGTTGATTATTAATCTGTGTATCAGAATCAAATAACCAGTAACCAGAGATAGTAAAACACATCTGAAGACTATCACACACACAAGAACACAAGATATAAGGTGGAAACCCAATGTGGATGAAAACCACCTGCTGAAATTCGTCTCTATCTTCTTTTAATTAGGAACTTCTTTTTACAATGTACTGGCGCAGTCCTTTACCAGTACGCAGGCTGCAACCTACAGAGAGCTACAACCCTCTCTCATTCTCTAGCTTCTCCTAGAAGGGAGCTACAACCCCCTTAGCTCTTGTACTAGCCAATATACTAGTACGTAGGTGCTGGCCTACTGAAGGCTAGAACCTTCTCTTTCTTCCAGGGACCTCGTTTCATAAATTTTCAGACTGGATCCATGGACATCAATCAATCATCAAGTATATCTGAAACCTGTGTGCATACGCTCCTGTGTTTGGACCAACCTGCGTATACGCCATTTTCATTCACTGAACCAGTGTGTATATGCTCTTTCACTTCACTGAACCTGCATACAGATCTATAAATGATAATTCATTCTTTCAAATATTCAGACACTAATTAACCCAGATTGTCAGATTTATAGATCAAGCATGCACCTCATATAACAGATCAAAATCATACAAAGATACTATTGTTCAAGCTTAAAGATTATGACCCATCAATAGAACTTATCCTTCTTTATGTGCTAAGGTTCCTCCTTCATTCAGATCCAGATCTGCACCATAACCCCAATCATAAATATTTCAGATATTCAATTCATTCAGATTGATTGCCTTGCCAAATGATCTCCTTCCTCTTTTATAGTCTTAGGGCTTTCACAATACCACGGTCCAAAACCATAATAACACAATACCATGAACCCAATACTTGGGGTCAACAATTTTGGATGCAATACCATGGACCAAAACCATAGGATCAAAAACTGTCAGACTAATACCACGAGCAAACCATGAAAGTGCGTGAACTTTTCTCTTCATGAAAGGAACTTTTCTCTGCATGAAAGTGCATGAACTTTTCTCTATATGAAAGAAATTTTTCTCTGCATGAAAGTGCATGAACTTTTCTCTACATGAAAGAAACTTTTCTCTTCATGAAAATGTGTGAACTTTTCTTTACATGAAAGAACCTTTTATCTTCATGAAAGTGCATGAACTTTTCTCTACATGAAAGAAACTTTTATCTTCATGAAAGTGTGTGAACTTTTCTCTACATGAAAGAAACTTTTATCTTCATGAAAGTGCATGAACTTTGCTGCACTATAATTTATCATCTGAGATGAGTGGTTTGCCATCAAGTACAACATATGTATCATAACGCCAACAATCTCTCCCTTTGGACTTCATGGCAACAACAACCAATCACTCTCCCCCTTTGTCATCAAGGACAAAGTGCAAACAAAGATAATCTATTTCCTAGATAAACTTTCCGTTGCCCATACTCCCCCTGAGTACCTGCTAAAATCTCTGAATGAGCTCCCCCTTTGTATATGCCAAGGTGTACCATTCTGTCCATGCTTCCTCTGAGTACATGTTGAAGTCTCTGCTTTGCTGAAGTGTGCTGTTCATGCTCCCCCTGACTATAAGCAAGGTCTGCAAAAAGATGTTTTAGAAGAAGAACGGTGACTTATACATCATAAAAGACCTTCCTATCACCAAAAGACTCAATACATACATCCATCACCCAACCAAGTGGGGATACATCAGAGAAGTACATGTGACAACCAAATACATTACATCTTCATCCCAGGCATAGTGGGGAACCAAAAATAGGCCGTTACATGATCTTGACACCATAAAAGAGATACATGACATAGAGACGAAATATCTAGAGCAAGGCTTATGAAAGTCACAATAACTGATAGCAGCAGCATCTGTCAATCACCATTCAGATCAACAACCATAATTTCTGTTGGGTCCCTATAATACTAGTGATTACCCCATTACTATTGTATTTATACCCCTTATTAATATTGTTGTGCCCCTATTGCCCCCATATTGTTATTACTGTGCCCCATAGAATCCCTCTATTGTTATTTTTGTGGCTTTATATTATTATTGTTAGGTCGGTTGGATTGTATTGTGACTCCTTAGACTCCTATATATAGAAAGGAGGTTTTGTCATTTGAATCATCGAAGAATTGTTCACTTATGTAATGTAAAGGAGGTTGCCACCTCAAAGAGGTTGAATTATAAGGCATTGATCTATCCTTTTCTATCTTTTCTTGAGCTCGTTTCATAACATTTGGTATCACAGCTTTGGATTCTAGGGTTTCGCTGCTCCAAACAGGTCATCATGGAATTTTCGCTATAAATTTTTTTCTGTGATGTTTTAGAAGTTGCAAAAAACACCCATTTAAGAAGAAATCGCGCTGAACCTTGGGTCCGAATTTCAGAGCTTTTCGCACGATATTTGCGAAGATATGATCTGAGGAAATTGGTCTTTTTGCTGACTCTCGAATTACATTCAAAACAAGTGACCTGGGGAAAATCGTCATAACTTTCTCTTTGGGGATTGGATTGAAATTTCATAAGAAGGTACAGAAATAGGACAGACTGTAGTTTCTTGTATGCATGTTTTAGATCCAAAGGTTGAAACAGTGACTCGTGGCACGTCATACAAGTTCGCTCTACTAAACTAGTCTATAAGCAAGTCACTGTGGGAGATTTCACATAACTCTTCCTTGGAGAATCCAATTTGGGTCAGACTTGTGGCATTGGAAAGAGGACTCAGAGGGCTACTATAGGTCATAAATTTAGAACTAGATGATCGGAAAGTACAGAGATACATCAGAGGAAATATCGAGCTCCTACAAAGTGAAAAAAGGTGTGTAGATTTTCTTAAATTTTTTCTTAAGCTTGGTTTGAAAATTTATTTTGAAGGAATTCAAAGGGCATAGTAGAGCATTATTATCGGTAACTGATGCCCCGAGGAAAGAAAATGCAAACACCTAGTAAGGAACCTGAAAGCTCTAGCATGACTCATGAAGAAGAGGAAGAAATGCAACATGATATATCAAAATTACAAGACCAAGTGCAACAACTGTCCCTTGCACAAAAAGGAACAGAATCTAAGATGGATGGTTTAAAGAAAGATGTAGAAGCTAAGATGGATAGTTTAAAGAAAGGTGTAGAAGCTAAGATGGACTGTTTAAAGGAAGGCGTAGAAGCTAAGATGATTGACGTGGAAGCTAAGATGGATGATTTGAAGAGAGATTTGAAGACAGACATGGACGAATTGAAGATAAATATGAATAAGTTGCTACAAGAAATGGTCACTAAGGGTGAAAGGGTACTAAAGGAAACTCATGATGAGAACAAAAGAAATGTTAATCATGATTCCATAGATGCTAATGTTGGATCGAAGACTCACCATATTCCAAAAATCGATATGAGGAAGTTTGATGGCAAGGATCCCGCCACATGGATATTACAGATGGAGCAATTCTTCGATCTCAATAATGTGCAAAACACACAAAAGGTACGTATGGCAACTTTATATTTGGAACCAAATCAGTTTGTATGGTATCAATGGCTTTGCTCTCGTAAACAATTTATCACTTGGGCAATTTTTACGGAAGAATTGATAGCACATTATGAGGATACAAAAAGCAACACTTTTTTTAGCCAATTGATAAGTCTCAAACAAAAGGGTTCAATAATGGAGCACATTGAGGAGTTCCAAAAATTGAACATAAGGGTAAAAGATATTCCAGAGGAGCATAGGATTGATGTGTTCATAGGGTCTTTAAAGGATAATATCCAACATGATGTTCGCCTTTGGGAACCTGATTCATTAGAGAAGGCATTCAGGTTAGCAAGAAAAATGGAAAGCAAAATTATGGCAACCAGGAAGCATACCACTCACAACTATAAAGACGGAAGTGTTGTTGCCCCTAGTCTTCCACAACCTATAAGGTTGACACCACAACAATTGGAAGAAAAAAGAGCAAAAGGGCTTTGTTACAGTTGTGATAGCAAATACACTAAAGGTCATAAGTGTGCTGAGAAGAAATTATTCTACATAGATTGTGAAGAGGAAGAAGAAAAGGAGCAAGAAAGGTCAAAAGAAGAGGATATACTCCAGGAACAAAGCCTAGATGAAGAACAAATAAATCCGACCATATCTTGTAATGCATTGGCGGGAATTACCACTCCTCAAACCATCAAGATAGAAGGACAAATCAAGAAGAAAAAGGTAATAGTGTTGATTGATTCAGGAAGCACCCACAATTTTATTCATTGTAAGGTAGCAAAAGAATTGAATTGCTTCCTATATCCAGCACCAGAGTGTCAAGTGATGATTGCAAATGGAGGAACAATAAATTTCTCTGGAAAGTGCCATAATATCAAGCTATCCATGGGAGAATATGTATTGACTAGCCCAATGCTTTCCATTCCAATGGGAGGTGTTGATGTTGTACTAGGAGTCCAATGGCTACAATCCTTGGGTACAATAGCTTTTAATTTTCAAGAACTTTTCATCAAATTTTCTATGGAAGGAAAGGAAGTTGAATTAAGGGGTATTGCAGGGAAACCAGGAAAGATAATCAGCTCTAATGGTATGACAAAGCTTCTAAAAAAGGAGCAAAGAGGTGTAATTGCACAATTATGTTCGCTAGATGTTTCCACATTGGAATCATCTATTTCTCCAGATCTCCAAAAAGTCCTGGACAATCATTCCAAGGTATTTGAGACTCCAAAAGGTCTCCCACCTATGCGTGATCATGATCATGCTATTCATCTGATTCCAGGAAGTGTTCCTCCAAACATCAGGCCGTACAGATATCCCTATGTCCAAAAGAGTGAAATTGAACGTATGGTTGCAGAAATGCTAGAGGCTGGTATAATTCAACCGAGTCAAAGTTCTTTCTCTGCTCCAGTAGTATTGGTGCACAAGAAGGATGGATCATGGCGCATGTGTCCGGATTATAGGGAGCTCAACAAGCTCACTATTAAAGATAAGTTCCCCATTCCTGTCATTGATGAATTACTGGATGAATTGCATGGATCAATTTACTTCACCAAGTTGGATCTTCGTTCAGGATATCATCAAATCAGAATGAAGATTGAAGACATTCCAAAAACAACATTTAGAACTCATGAGGGTCATTATGAATTTTTGGTCATGCCTTTTGGCCTTACCAATGCACCTTCAACATTTCAAGGTTTGATGAATTCAATTTTCAAACCATTCCTTAGAAAATTTGTGTTAGTATTTTTTGATGATATACTAATCTACAACAAGTCTTGGAAGGATCATGTTGAACATGTTGACAGGGTGCTACAACTATTGGAGGAGAAACAATTATATGCAAAAAGATCCAAATGTTTCTTTGGAGTCCAGGAGGTGGAATATTTGGGTCATATTGTATCTCATGAAGGAGTTAAGGTAGACCCTAGCAAAATTAAAGCCATTAAGGAATGGAAAATCCCCACATCCATAAAGCATCTGCGAGGATTTCTTGGGTTGACAGGGTATTATCGCAAGTTTGTTAAGAATTATGGGAGAATAGCAGCACCTCTAACAACATTATTGAAGAAAGATGCATTTTCATGGACTCCGGAAGCAACAAAGGCCTTTGAACATCTTAAAGAGGCAATGTGCCAAGCACCAGTCTTAGCTACACCAGACTTCACAAAAAACTTTATTGTGGAATGTGATGCTTCAGGAAATGGAATTGGTGTTGTTCTAATGCAAGATGAAAGACCCATTGCTTTTGAAAGTCGTCCAATCAAGGGAAAGTTTTAAGCAAAGCTATTTATGAGAAGGAAATGTTGGCAATACTCCATGCACTTAAGAAATGGCGACCCTACCTAATGGGAAGACACTTCAAGGTAAAAATGGATCATGATAGCCTTAAATACTTTTTAGAACAAAGATTATCCTCTGAAGAGCAACAAAAGTGGGTCACAAAGATGTTGGGTTATGACTTTGAAATCATCTACAAAAAAGGGAAGCAAAATGTGGTGGCAGATGCACTCTCAAGAAAGGATGAGGATGTGGAAGCATTGTTGTGCGCCATTTCTATTATCCAACCAGATTGGATAAACGAAGCAAGGGAGGAATGGAAGAATGATGAAGAAGTGTGGGCACTTATTCGAAAGTTACAACAAGATTCCAGTACATCTGATACATTTAGCTGGAAAAATGATTCGTTATGGTACAAAGATCGCTTATACCTCTGTAAGAATTCCCAGCTAAAACAAAAGATTCTTATGGAATTGCACACTTCTCCCTTAGGAGGGCACTCAGGATTTTTAAAAACTTACCACAGGGTTAAGAAGGAATTTTTTTGGGATGGCCTTAAATCAGATATTCAAAAGTTTGTGGCGGAATGTTTGGTTTGCCAACAAAATAAAGTTGAAACAATTAAGACACCAGGTCTATTACAACCTTTATCCATTCCAAGCCAACGTTGGGAGGAGGTTTCAATGGATTTTATCACAGGTTTACCCAAGTCTGAGGGAAAGAGTGTCATCATGGTGGTAGTTGACAGACTTACCAAGTATGCACACTTTTGTGCATTATCACATCCATTTAAAGCCAGTACAGTTTCTACTGCATTTATGGAAACAATTCAAAAGCTACATGGAAACCCAAAGATTATTGTAAGTGACAGAGATCCCATTTTCACTGGAAATTTTTGGACAGAATTATTTTCTTGTCTTGGTACTCAGTTAGCTCATAGCTCATCTTATCATCCTCAATCTGATGGGAAAACTGAGATAGTAAAAAATTTTTTGGAAGGATATCTTCGTTGCTTTGTATCTGATAAACAGACACAATGGGTCAAATGGTTGCCTCTGGCTGAATGGTGGTGTAACACTTCCTTCCATACAGCAACAAAAATGACCCCATTTATGGCACTTTATGGGTATCAACCACCATCCATCACATCATATTTAAGAGAAAATTCTAAGGTTCAGGCAGTGGAACATCACATCGAACATCAACAACAAGTCCTCCAACTCTTAAAGGATAACCTCGTGTTGGCACAGAATAGAATGAAACAACAGGCAAATCAACATCGCAGTGAAAGAAGTTTTGATGTAGGTGATTGGGTATTCCTACGGCTACAACCATATAAGCAAATGTCCCTCAAGCAAGCTAAGAAGGATAATAAATTATCACCAAAGTATTATGGTCCGTACAAGGTGTTGCAAAAGATTGGTACTATGGCATACAAATTGGAGCTTCCTGCAGCTTCTCGATTGCACCCAGTTTTCCATGTTTCATGTTTAAAGAAGGTTATAGGCGACAAGCTCCCAGCTCAAACAATATTGCCAGAACTTGACGAGGAAGGAAAAATTATATTGGAACCGGAAGCAGTCACAGAAACAAGAACTCGACAGCTACGAAATCGATCAATTTCAGAGTATCTTATCAAGTGGAAGAAATTATCCGCTAAAGATTCCACATGGGAGGATGAGAATTTTATGCAAAAGTATCCAGAACTACTCAAGCGTTGAGGACAACACTTTTTTTGAAGGAGAGGGGCATGTTGGGTCCCTATAATACTAGTGATTACCCCATTACTATTGTAGTTATACCCCTTATTAATATTGTTGTGCCCCTATTGCCCCCATATTGTTATTATTGTGCCCCATATAATCCCTCTATTGTTATTTTTGTGGCTTTATATTATTATTGTTAGGTCGGCTGCATTGTATTGTGACTCCATAGACTCCTATTTATAGAAAGGAGGTTTTGTCATTTGAATCATCGAAGAATTGTTCATTTATGTAATGTAGAGGAGGTCGCCCCCTCGAAGAGGCTGAATTCTAAGGCATTGATCTATCTTTTCTATCTTTTCTTGAGCTGGTTTCATAACAATTTCCTTCTGTTCTCCCTCTGCATTTGTTCCACCTGAATCTAGCAACAGTTGTGAGCTAGAACCAAAAGCTTATGAGATAATGCCAACAATGCATCATCAGAAGTTTATCTGCTCCCCCTGAACCTGTGCCAGATGGTCTCTGTCAGACCCATACCAGATTATCTTCAACCAGTGCCTATCCCTCCTGATATCCATAAAACCTCCATATACGCGACTGTCTCTGCACAAACTTGCGTATGTACGCGGATCCTCCTTAGGCAACTCGCGCAACCACATTTTTCTCTGAAATAGACAAGATTTAACAGTAAGATGATGCATCAACTACCCCCAACCTCTGTCTAAGGTATTCAAAAGTTTCCCTGGGCAGTGGTTTGGTGAGTATATCAGCAACTTGTTCCTTAGAGGGAACATATTGCAGCTTGACCTTTTGTTCCAGCACTTGTTCCCGGAGGAAATGATATTTGATAGGTATGTGCTTAGTCTTTGAATGCATAACTGGGTTCTTTGAAATGCTGATTGCACTTGTATTATCACATAAGATGGAGATAGGTGGTGTACAAGTGATTTGAAAATCCTTCAAGGTTTACATCATCCAAAGGAGTTGAGTGCAACAACATGCAGTAGCCACATATTCTGCTTCAGCTGTAGATAAAGCAATCGAACTTTGTTTCTTGCTGAACCAAGATACTAATCTGGAACCCATAAAGAATGCTCCACCACTTGTGCTGTTCATGTCATCCACGCTTCTAGCCCAATCTGCATCTGTATAAGCATGTAGAGTGAGATGTGTATCTCCAGGATACCATAAGCCATAGTTTTGAGTTCCTTGAAGATACTTGAAAATTCTCTTTACTGCTTGAAGATGGGTTTCCTTAGGATTTTCCTGGAATCTTCCAACTATTCCCACTGCATGCATGATGTCTGGTCAAGTATCTTTCAAATAAAGAAGACTTCCAATCATGGATCTATAGGCTGGCTGATGCACTGCTGCTGATTCATCATTTGCACTGAGGCTACATCCTATAACCATAGGGGTACATACTGGTTTTTCATCTTCCATGCCATATTTCTTCAAGGTCTACTTGAGATACTTGGTTTGAGACAAAAAGGTACGACCTTCATTTTGTTGGATTTGCAATCCAAGAAAATATGTCAGTTCTCCAAGCAAAGACATTTCGAATTCTTTTTGCATCACCAAGGCAAAGCCTTGACTCATAGCTTCTTCATTGCTGCCAAATATAATATCATCTACATACACAACAAGTATTAGCAATTTGTCATTTTCAATTTTTATATAAGGATTGCTATGTGCTGATCCTTTTGAAAAACCCTGTTGATGAAGATATTTGTCCAAATGGTAGTACCAAGCCCTTGGAGCCTGTTTAAGACCATAGAGAGCCTTTTTTAGTCTGCATACAAGATTTGGATCATTCCCAAGGATGAAGCCATCTGATTGCTCAATGTACACTTCTTCTTCTAAGTCTCCATTTAGAAAGGTTGATTTCACGTCCATTTGAAATACTTTGAACTTCTAAAAGCTTGAGAGAGCAAGGAACATTCGGATGGCCTCAAGTCTACCAATGGGAGAAAAAGTTTCTTCAAATTCTATACCTTCTTGTTTAGCATACCCTTTACAAAAAAGTCTGGCCTTGTTTCTAATCACTTCCCCATTTTCATTCAACTTGTTTTTAAATATCCATTTTGTCCCTATGACATTCTTATCTTTTGGTCTAGGAACCAACTCCCAAGTGTTATTCTTTTCGATCTGCTCAAGTTCTTCATCCATTGCCTTGACCCAACATTCATCTTTGCATGCCTCTTTTAAATTTTGTGGTTCAGTGGAGGAGAGCAATGCCAAATAGCTTGAGGCTTCTGCAATTGTTCTTCTTGTTTGTACACCTGCCTCTTTCTGCCCCAAAATCTGAGATTCTGGATGATTCTTCTCAACATAGCTGAATGGAGTCTTCTCTTCTATCCTTATCTGTTCCTTTGGTGCCTCTTGAGGTTCTTCTTCATCATCAGTCTGATTTGAAGGGTAGTCTTCATCCTCTTCAATATTTTCATAATTTACCTGCCTAGGAATGTTTCCTTCTTCATCAATCACTACATCAATGCTGTCAACAATTATTCCAAGTCTTTTACTATAACACTTATATGCTTTGCTGTGGGGAGAATAACCAAGAAGTATGCCTTCATCTGCTCTAGGTTCAAACTTGCCAAGATGTTCATTATTATTCTTAATATAGCATTTGCTTCCAAATATTTTGAAATGTTTTACCGAAGGAGTCTCACCATACCAGAGCTCATGAGGAGTTTGAGTGTTGTTTACACGGACATTTGTTTTATTTAGAATAATAACCACAACAAATGCAGCTTCACCCCAGAAGGTTGCGGGTGTTACAGACTCATTAAGCATAGCATCAGCCATTTGTTGAACCTTTCTTTTCATCCTTTCCACCACTCCATTTTGCTGAGGAGTCCTAGCTGTAGAGAATTCCGTTCTTATTCCATGTTCTTCACATAAATTGAAAAATTAATTTGAGGTAAACTCCCCACCTTTATCAGACCTGGGGCACTTAATTTTGTGATCTGATTCGTTTTCTGCCAAGGCTTTGAATGATTTGAAATTTTCGAATGCTTCGTCTTTGTGCTTCAAAAGTGCTATCCAAACCATCTGGAGAAGTCGTCAATGAATAATATAAAGTATTCTTCTCCTCGAGGTGATTTTGTCCTAGATGGACCACATATATCTGTATGGACTAGTTCAAGAGGCTTGCTCACTGATCCTTCCTTCTAAGGGCAGTTAGTTCTGGTTTTCTTACCAAACTGACATGATTTGCATATTGTATTGTCTGGAATTCTGATGTCTGGAAGACCACGAACTGCCTGGTATTTGCATACTTTCCTTATCTGTGAAAAGCTTAGATGCCCCAACCTCCGATGCCATAACCAGTGTTCATCATTCTTGCTCAAATAGCATTGTTGTTGTCCTTCTTCAAATATGTATAAATTATTTGGAGTTCTTATGCCTTTGATCACTATTTTTCCTGTATCATGATCATGAACACTACATCCATTTGATCAAAATATTACCTCAGTTCCTTGATCGCACATCTGATTGACACTCAGTAGATTATCCTTCAAGCCATCAACATACAAAACATTTCCAGCTTTGACCTTTTCTTTCAACTGAACAATGCCTTTTCCTTTTATGACTGTAGGGGTATCATTTCCAAAAGAAACTTTCTTTCCCTTTTCTAAAGCACTATATGATTGAAGTTTTTCCTTATCACCTTTCATATGCTTCGAACATCCACTGTCAATGTACCATTGATTTTCTTGTCCTTCTGCATAAAAGGATATCCCACATCTTTCTGGTTGTGGTTCCTTTATTCTCCATGTTCTGGCACTTGAGGCTTGTTCCTTCTGAGTTGTCTGCCGAAACCTGCTCCTGCATTTAGAATCTTCATGACCGAAGTTATTACAAATAGAACATTCAATTTCATTTTCAAGGGTGGAAAAGTTGTTATAGGTTCTTTTCATAATTCCAGTCATACTTCTTTGTTTTTGAGCTTCTCTAGTCATGATTGTCTTATAGGCAACACATTGAGCTGCTTTGTGGCCAAAGTTATGGCAAGAGAAACATTGGCCATTGAAGAAACTCCTGCGATTATCAAATCGACCAGCCAAATGATTGTAGTTTCTATTGTCATCCATTCTTGAGGCAAATTGAGAAGATTTTACCTGTGGCTGGTTGTAGCTTTTGTTCATCCTTAAGGTGGATTGCCCCTAATTTACCTGGTAGTCTTTGTTTATTCTTGATGTAGATCGTCCCTGTTTTACCTGGTGATATCCATTGGGCTCTTGCTCATTCCTCCTTGCTGCATCAAGATAACTTTTTGAGGTGGATGGTTTCTGCGCTTGACATGCTTCTTCATTATATCCTAGACCTGCCTTGATTAGTGGGGAACGCAGCACATTGATAATCTCATCTAGAGTTTCAGATCCTTTAACAAATTTAAGATTAAGAGCCTTTGTTTTCTCAATCTCTTTTCTAAGACCAACAATTTCACATTCTAACTTCTCAAGAAATTTTTCTTTTTCAGCAAGTTGGAATTGTAGAGTATCAATGATCACATTCTTCTCTTCTAAACATACTTTGAGTCTAGAAATCTATTCATACAAACCATCTTCATCTATAGCATCCATGTAATTATCATCTTCAAAAGCCATTAAAAGTTTATAATTCTTACCTCATTCATCTTCATCACTATTTGAAAGACCATCACTGTCTTCATGAGTGTAGTAACTTTTCTTAGTTACATTATGTTTCTTGTTCCATCTAACAGGTTCCTTCCCCTTGTCAATCTTATCCTTATGAGGACATTTGGCAGCATAGTGACCGACTCTTCCACAAGCAAATCATTTGAAAGGCAACTTACCTCTGAATCTTCTAGTACCCCGTTGAAGGTTCTTGACAAAATTTGATTCCTCCTCTTCTTCAGACACGTGTCCTGACTCATAGTAATCTCCTCTGCCTGAAGCCTTGAAAGCAACTTCTCTCTTGTCTGATGGTCCTCCTTTCCTCATTTCATAAGCAGTTAGAATTTCGTGCAGCTGAGACATGGTAACGTTTCGTAGATTCTCTTTTTCTTCTATTGTAGAAACTTTAGATTCAAACCTAGGGGACAAAGATCTTAGAACCTTTTCAACCACACCGGCCTCTTTTATTTCTTCACCCAAATTTTTCATACAATTAACAATCTCATCTACACGAAGGAAATAGTTAGCCACACTTTCATCATTATGCATTCAAAGATTTTCATACTAAATTCTGAGGGTTTGAAGTTTTGCTCGTTTTACCTGTTCATCTCCTTCATAGCTCATAACAATCTTGTCCCATATTTCTTTTGCGGATTTATACTGCATAAACTTGATGAATTCTGATTGAGATAGACATCCTAATAGGGTATTGACAACCTTTGCATTTGTTTCATATTTCTTCTTCTCAGCCGGATCTGTAGGAGTTGCTGATGGAAAAGTGTACCCTATATCTATGATATCCCAAACTTCTGTACCAAGAGATTGAAGATATGCAGTAACTCTTACCTTCCAATATACGAAGTTTGTCCCGTCAAAAATCGGTGGCCTGATAAATGCTTCTCTCTAGTAGTTGCTCATGATGATGGATCTCCCGCCAAGCGATCAAGCTTCTTTAGAAGGACCTGCTCTGATCCCAATTGTTGGAAATAATACTGAGAGGGGGGTGTGAATAAGTATTATCAAGTCAAATATTCCCTTTTTCAAATCCAGATAATATACGCTACTTTAGTTAATTTAAACCGCGTATATACGCAACTATGTAGAAGGAAACCCGCGTATACAATGCAAACTTATAATTTACTTTATCTTTCCGAAGTTGATTATTAATCTGTGTATCAGAATCAAATAACCAGTAACCAGAGACAGTAAAATAGATCTGAAGACTATCACATACATAAGAACACAAGATATAAGGTGGAAACCCAATGTAGGTGAAAACCACCTGCTGCAATTCGTCTCTATCTTCTTTTAATTAGAAACTTCTTTTTACAATGTACTGGCGCAGTCCTTTACCAGCACGCAAGCTGCAACCTACAGAGAGCTACAACCCTCTCTCACTCTCCAGCTTCTCCTGGAAGGGATCTACAACCCCCTTAGCTCTTGTACTAACCAAGATACTAGTACGTAGGTGTTGGCCTACTGAAGGCTAAAACCTTCTCTTTCTTCCAGGGACCTCGTTTCATAAATTTTCAGACTGGAGCCATGAACATCAATCAATCATCAAGTATATCTGAAACCTGCGTGCATACGCTCCTGTGTTTGGACCAACCTGCGTATACATCGTTTTCATTCACTAAACGAGCGAGTATACGCTATTTCACTTCAGTGAACCTGCATATAGATCTATAAAGGATAATTCATTCTTTCAAATATTCAGACACTAATTAACCCAGATTGTCAGATTTATAGATCAAGCACGTGCCTCATATAACAGATCAAAATCATACAAAGATACTATTATTCAAGCTTAAAGATTATGACCCATCAATAGAACTTATCCTTCTTTATGCGCTAAGGTTCCTCCTTCATTCAGATCCAGATCTGCACCATAACCCCAATCACAAATATTTCAAATATTCAATTCATTCAGATTGATTGCCTTGCCAAATGATCTCCTTCCTCTTTTATAGTCTTAGGCCTTTCACAATACCACAGTCCAAAACCTTAATAACAAAATACCATGAACCCAATACTCGGGGTCAACACTTTTGGATGCAATACCACGGACCAAAACCATAGGATCAAAAACTGTCAGACTAATACCACTAGCCAACCATGAAAGTGCGTGAACTTTTCTCTTCATGAAAGGAACTTTTCTTTGCATGAAAGTGCGTGAACGTTTCTCGATATGAAAGAAAATTTTCTCTGCATGAAATTGCGTGAACGTTTCTCTACATGAAAGAAACTTTTCTCTGCATGAAAGTGCGTGAACTTTTCTTTACATGAAAGAACCTTTTATCTTCATGAAAGTGCATGGACTTTTCTGTACATGAAAGAAACTTTTATCTTCATGAAAGTTCGTGAACTTTTCTCTACATGAAAGAAACTTTTATCTTCATGAAAGTGCGTGAACTTTGCTGCACTATAATTTATCATCTGAGATGAGTGAGTTGCCATCAAGTACAACATATGTATCATAATGCCAACACATGTTTCAAAATTTTCATATTGGATCCACCTATCTCAATCAACCATCAAAACCTATAGGCCACCGTTCATCAAATTTTCAAACTCGACCCACACCCAACAATATTCTCAAACATTGAATACCGATAACCTCCCTGCGACCAAACATTGATTAAAAAAACATTCTCAAACTGTATAACTGAATACTAGGATACCAATCACCTCTTTGCAACCAAACCATTGATATACCAAATCAACACTAACCAGGTCAATTTATTTGTTTATCAACCAAGCCAAAAAATATCCAATATCAAGTCAAGCTCTTTTCTCATAAAATGTCAATATATCATCATCGAGCCATTAACTCAATGTAATCATTACCATATTGTGTATCACTAATAGTAGTAAACTCAAAGAAACATCATTAATAGGCAACCATGAGAGACTATTAGACATACAACAACATTATTCACATCAAAATTGTAAACTCCTATCCTTCATCCAATCCCTGCAAAAACCTCTATCATACAAAGCTATGTCCATAATTAAAGTAGGATATATACACAACTATAATTAAGGAAATCCACGTATATACACACTACCTATGCAAAATAATCATGTATATATCTCAAATAAATGAATAGCAAAGCTTTTCTACCAAACCATTATGTCAGTTAAAAGTAAACTTCATCTACCATCATCATATACATTAATTAGTAGCAAGACAACTTTTAACAAGCTAGATCAAGTAACAATATTAAAATATTATTAACCTAGAATGTATATGCCACTATTACTGGGAAAATCCATGTATTTAATCGATATTCAACAATAAAACAAGCGTACATATCTCATAACATTAATCATTAAATTTTCTTTGAAACAAACACTACGAAATCTCAAAACACAATCAAGACTACCATACAAATCTCATGAAAACCATATAGTTTCCATTCATTCAATCATTATTGTAAACAGTTATTCATCCCTCCATACACATATTGTCAAAGTAATCCCTGCATACTTATTGTCATAAATTTATGCACTTACAATCCTACATACATTGTTGTTATCATAGTCATTAACTTTTGCATAAACCCTTATCAAATACAAACACAATCATACTAATTCACAACTATTAATAAACCAATTCTCCAATACACCTGCAATAAGCAAATCAAACACACCTAATATCTTTCTAAAACATCTTCAGATCTCACGAAGCTAAACCTCTTCCTTATTGCTTGGTACACATATGTTTCAAATCAAATCACAAATGAATAATCCATCAACAGTGCACACACAAATGACCAATCTCCTCCTTTTTATAACTCCTTTGTCTTGCCAACACAATAGGTAAATCCCTAGGGTTTGTTGTTGGTAAATTTTGATAGGATCAAATAGACATTGGTGACACAAAACCGTGGGAGATTACCATGAAAAATACTCATGTTTGTTTTTTCTTTTATCATGCGCAGGGTCACATATTCGACTCTTGTTCATGAAACCTATGTATGTATGTAAATTTTCTTCACAGGAGTAGCGTATGGTTTTGCAACCTTCACCCTCTTCAATCTTCTTCGAATTAAAAGTGTGACTATGCTGTGAATGCTCTTCCTTATCCTTTAGAACACATGTACAAGAATTCAGCAATAGTTCAACAAATCTATGTAGTCATCATCCATCCACAAACTAGCTGGGCTCATTCAATCATAACAAGAGTTTGACAAATTGACATCAAGGAAAACACATTTGACATTGAGGTTGACATCAAGGAAAAACACATTAGCCATATTGCCAACATTTCAGATGAGATTGTTAAGTATCTCATATTAATTTTTTTTTCCTTTTCATCCTAGAAATATTTATCTAGGTGAGATTGTTGATTGTGTTATATTGAATATTACCTTTTCTTTTCATTTATGACTTAATGTATTTACCTTTCACTTACTTATAGTGGATTTATAGACTTAAAGTTTGTTTATTTTTCCTCTTCAATATAGAGCTTTTACAAGTTTGTTTTCACATTTGAGGTTGTACAACACTGGCAGGTAGCAAGGGATTGGGCCTTTTCAATTAAGGCCTATTCATAACTTTTCCTTAACCTACAACTTGTGAAATGCAGCTAAGTCCTACTCAACCAAGTTCATTGAATAGTAGGGACACATCGAGCCATGGCATTTAGAACATCTCAATGTTGCTTTAACACTTAGCCAATGCTTCAATACTTAGCTAGGGCACAACAAACCTAGTAACATCCAACACATAAGGAGTCCACAACACTATGTATAAGTGTGAGCCACTCCCTCTCTAAAATTTATTTAGATGAAGAGTTTTACAATAAAAAATTGGGTCATGGCCAACTACCTACTACTAATTTAGAGACCACAATCACAAAAGTCATGAGTGCCAACACTAACTGTCAATCCAACCCATGAAGCAACCATGGTCTACCTCCTGTAGGTCCTATCTTCTTTTTATTTAACTAGTGCAATACTTCCCACTATGCCAACCCTTGAACTTAGCACAAACCACAAATATCTTACTCTTAAATTTCAATGAACAATTGAATTTTGAATCTATCTTAGCACTTTTGAGGCATTCTCCTTTTATATGAGACTTTCTTTGCACTTGTAACCCCCTTCATTCTAAACTGGACCCAAGTAACCACATCACCAACTTCAATCATGCTAAAAGGTGTGTCTAACCCCTTCATGACTTTTCCATCAATTGTCTAACAATCAATGGTGTTGCACCCAAAATGATCTATTCCCAAGAGTGGCACTCATGGCACCCAAGCGTGCCTAGCAAGGTTACACTTAACAAGTGCATACAATCAATGCACCTGGGCTAGTGTGGCCCAAGCCAGGTGTGATCCCCAAGTGATTTTGATACCTTAGATTCCCTTGGGTTGCACTTTCTCTGACCAAAGGTTAAGCGTGCAATCACTTCAAGACTCACACAACATATATATATATATATATATATATATATATATATATATTTCAAAAATGATATTTTAATGTGAGCAATGTGGTTCATAAATAAAATATTTTAATGACCATATTAAATAAAAAATCTCAATGCAATTATGGGTATATTATATATGGTTTTAAAAACTAAAAATAAAAGCATGCATATATTATATAAAGGAATTGAAAAATTACCATCTTATGATTAAAATGTCTAAATTATTTTCATTGTTCTATATATTTTTATTTTCACTATTCTATTCAGTGTATTCTATTCCATATTATATTATAGAATATATTATAATATTCCATATATTATATTATTTTTATTTTATATATATATATATATATATATATATACACACACACACACATGCATACACAATTACTATAGATCCATTTAAACCACGGATCTATCAAATCCCAAGAGTGATCAAATCTCTAGACGTGTAAATCTTGTCTCATATTTTACACTCTAAAGGAGGTTTGCACCTAAGAAATTTGATCCCTTTAGAGACTTGCGAGGTCTGTAGTTAACATGGATCTACAGTGGTACATATCTAAGTAGTAACGAAAAGAAAAAAAAAAAAAACATTTTGTGGGGATAAAGTTAATTTACTCACCTCCCTCCACAAGATTCACTAGACCACAACATACAATTAGTATCTAACCTCGAAAGAAAAACAAAACAACAAAATTTGGACCTCAAAGAGTAACTAATGGTACATGTGTTCTAAAATTGTTCAACTTTAGAGAAATAGTTTATCTTTGTGCCACACATATAGACCCTTCTATAACCTTAATTTCGATTTTCAAAACTACATCAATAGTAATAATATTCGCATAAACTTATATTTTTCCTCAAATAAGAAATTGTTACAGGAGTCTAAATATACACAATAATATTTTTTTGTTATGTAATGTCCACTTCTCAAATGTAACAAAGGCCTCCCCTCCAATGTGCAGGGTGTTTTTAAGAATCAGGAAACCGAAATTCGATGTAACGTAATACCTAAAAAGTTAATGTTTTACTGATACTACTCGCACAGCGCCATGCGTAGAAACACGCGCAGTACAAATTACACGGCCAATACCTTAAATATTTACGTATCTTTGGGAATTCTTATCCTAAACATTCAAATAAAATTATTTCTGTCAGAAATCCTTAAATATTGTAATGAAAATTTTGTTTGAAATCTTGTTAATGCGCAAGATTTCCATCCTTGTTAATGGCTAAGAAGTTCTGTTTGGAATCTTGTTAATGCCCAAGATTTCTATCCTCAACATAACTGAATCAAAAATCTGTGTAACACAATATCATAAAATAGAAGCTTTACTGAATTAGATCGTGCAAACTGTACCTACTCCAACACCACAAATTTAACACGCTGGTTTTGTCATTATGTTTACCATGGTTGAAAAAATAAAACCAAATTGTTTATTCATTTCACACTATAGTTACCAAATTCGAATTATATGAAATCATATAGTTACCAAATTCTAATTAAAATGATTAGCATATTATTTATTTTAATTTTTTTAAATTTAAAAAAATAAACTAAATTATGATTATATTTAAAATTTCAAAGAAAATTTATTAAATTTTTCTCTTATAAAAATCCAAAATAATGAATGGCAAAATGCATTAAATTAATTACAATTGCAGAATGAGAAAATATGCAAGTGAAATCTAATAACATAAATAACAAATCTTCAAATATGAAGTTTAATGAAAAGAATGATAACATAAATAACAAAACATTAAATATGAAGTTCAATGAAAAGAATGATAACGTAAATAACAAAACATCAAATATGAAGTTCAATGAAAAGAATGATAACGTAAATAACAAAACAAAACATCAAATATGAAGTTCAATGAAAAGAATGAGACAATGGACATAAAAGATAGGTTACGAGTGATCTCTACATACCACTAAATTTATGCCTCAATCACAATTCCTATTAGATCCAAATTTATTTAACAATAAGTGTGTATGTAGATTATACTTTGTATGGAATACAGAAAAAAACCCTCTAATTTAATTCCACACCACTAATCCTCTGTTTTACAAGATCTAACTATGATAATTGCTATCTTTCTAAAATAAAATAAAATAAAAAATGAAAATATGAGTTTTACATTTTTTATCTTTTTAAAATATAAAATTTATCTTTCTCTACAGTATTTTAATAAAAAGTACATATTTTTAATAAAAAAATTACTCTTATTTAACTACAAATTTCTAATATAAAATTTCTACAATCATTTTAATATAAAAACTACTATTTTTCATTCTTATTTTTTAATAAAAACATTTAGCAATGTTTAATTGCAATTTTTAATATAAAATTTCAATAATCTTTTTAATACTACTGTTTTTCATTTTTTTTTATGATCGCTATTTTTCATTTTTTTAACTATAAAATTTAGCTCAGATATATTATTGAGCCCCGAGCATATTGATGGCGGTTTACCCTGCTCCTTATACCACTTTCACTTTGAATGAATCGCCTTTAGGGTATAACTATTTACCCTTATCTTAGCACGTGCCTCAGTCGCTCTCGTCCTGGAACTAGGAACTAGCACATTGTTTTTCATTCCTTTTAATATGAACTTAACGCCATCAAACAAATGCGTATGGTATCTAAGTCAAACGTATTTTCCCACTAATCGAATCGTACCTGGAGTTTTAGAATTTTCTGACCTCATACTGCCGAACTTGGTAACTATGTTTCACACCAATAAAGACGATTTCCCTTAGACTACATTGTAAGGGGCAGAAGATTAAATTTCTTACGTATATATTGCTATATTTTCATGATCTGCCTGCTGTAAGGGGTAGAAAATTAATTTCCTTAGGTATATATTGGTATATTTTTATTGGTTAAGAGTGTAGTAAGATTAATATTGACAAATCAAATGACTGATATCTGAAAAATTAAATGTTATTATTAATTTTAATGTTTTTTATTTACTTTTATGTTAAAGTTATTCGTGGAGAGCATAAATTTGGTCTAATTAGTACATTAGAATTTTTAAACTTAATCTTAGTGTGTGGTGAGATTATTATTAGTTATTTGGGGAAAGAACATAATTTTTTGTCTAATTATTATATAAGAGCTTTGGTCTTCTAATGTTTTATGTCTAATTATTATATAAGAGCTTTGGTCTTCTAATGTGTAGTGGGAATATTATTTTATGAAATATTGTAATTATTTTGTTTTGATTGTTATGCAATTTTATTACAGAATACTTTAATTTATCAATCAAGACAACTTAAATTAATTGGAATCTAAACCTTAACACTAACATTTATTTTAAACTAATTGGAATTCAATATTTTTACTTTAATTTAGATATATTTAAAATATAGCCATTAACTATTATGCAACATTTGTTTAAAATATAGCCATTAGCCAATATTATACTAATAAGATTCTATTGTTGTTAATTTATGGTACAATGTTGGTTTTATTTGCTTTCATTTTTGAAAAATTGTCAAGATAAGATTGTGAGTTGTCTAATATTAAGGGTTTCCTTTGCTTTTTATTTATCATTTTTTTTTTCATAATGTGTAAAATTTGAGGTTGTACAACTTTTTCTTGCTAGAGTTTTGACTAATCTACTTTTCTTACCATCAACTTATGTCCTTATATTTTTTGTAAATCAACATTTCATATTAATCCATAGAATACATAGAGTACAAAAGGTCTGATCGTGCAGAATAAAGAGAGACACCCTTGCCCGATTACAAGCTTAACATTTGCACAGACTGTCAAAATGACCCCAAGGCACACCACACAGGGTGGCACAGAGAAAGGTTGGGGCCAGCAAAACAGAGTATCCATCTGAGCATCTGGAAAACATAGATAAAGCAGACCATATGGTCCTCCGAGACAGACAAAGACAAACCATGTAGAAGACCAGTTAACATGAGAAACAAAGAAACAACTAGGTGACCAGTAAACTTACGAAACAGAAACAAAACAAGTGTTGAACATCAAAAGCAAATTGAGACTGCCACAGCAAGCCATTACAACTCGAGAATGACATAATCCTTGGTGGTGGTATCCTGGTTGGCCGAAGTAGTGGCTTTACCGGGCAGAGGTGGGTGCTGAGTTGAATGCTTCCCCTGGCTGGTTCCCGTGGCCTCCTCCGCACCCTCCCCCATAACAGAGGAATCCTGGCAAATAGTGTGCCTCAGAAGACTAATCAGCATAGTCATCTTTTTGGAGATATTGCCAAATTGCTGCTCCAGAGAACTGATTTTGAAATCCAGGGCTTCTAGAACCGCCGTATGATCCGCGGATAAAACTGAGATTGCTTGATGTGCCTGATTAAGGTATTCTCCTTGCATACTGATAGCCTTTGCTAACATTGTCTTGATGCACCACATTTCCACCTGTGTGTGAACAAATTGGGTTGCCCGAGTGGTAGTCGTGCCAGGATCCTGAACCCATTCCATCTCCTTTTCCAGCTCTTGTTCCTCTAGGTTCTCCTCCTCTTCTGCAACAATTGCTTCCAATTCCTCAATTTTGTGCTTTTGGAGATATTTGTTGATTGCTGTTGGAGATTAGTGCATTGCTCTTACGTTTGGAGACTGTAGTTATAGAAGAGGGAAACCATGAATCACCTAAGGCTTCCCATCTCGTCGACTTATGATCGCACATCCATTCATAATAACTGCTGCTCTGATTTTCACATTTTTGTTGATAAGCCGAATCCTTATTATTAAGTCTGCCACGCTTGAACCATTTCGCTGAGTGCCAAGTGTCTTCTTTTGTGTTTTGATGCTGGTGGTACCCATAATTTTTGTTCGTTGCGCTCCTTGGAACTATCCCAACGTGCTTGTAAATTGAATGCCACTTCCTTCCTTGTACTCCCTTAGCCTGCCAACCACTTATCCTCACGTCCCTTCGATTGGGTGGATTCATTCTCCACATATGGGGAAGATCTTCGTACCCCTTAGCCTCTTCTTTCATTAAATGATGTCCTGCCTCGAAAGAAGAGTGCACCTGTTTCTCAGCTCCGTGCATGTGATTTCCTACCAACAGGTGTCCAAGTTGGCAGAGGGATTATCAATTCCATAATTTGCCAAGTGATCTGCCACTGTATTAGCCTTGCGTCTAACTGCATGAAAAATTAAACCATCCAGGCATGATAGGTGTTCTGCAATGATCTCTGTTACCTTGGCAAGCCTCCAGTGCCATGTGATTTTATTTGTTTTGACTCCGGTATATAATCTTCTTGCTGTCGTGACCACTAGTTGCGAGTCCCCTTCGACCACGGTGGCTCCAGCTTTCCATCTTCTGAGAATTCTCAAACCCTTCTCCAACACTGCAAATTCCATTTCGTTATTTTTCCTTTCACCAAGCGCTTGACTATAAATGTGCTGAATTTCACCTTTGCTATCCCTAAGAACACCTCCAATGCCAGCAGGTCCTGGATTTCCCTTGGAGGCTCCATCAAAATTGAGTTTGAGGAAGCCTGTTGGCGGATGAATCCAGGTATTCACACTGGTATTTAGCTCATGTTGACGATTCGCAGAAGACGTGAAGGTTTCCATATTAATGTCAAAAGCTTTCAGAATCTGTAAGTCTGAACCAGAGATGTTTTTGTCCTGTTCCATTCTTCCTTTGGCGAGAACCGTTTGCTTGATATTTTGAAGAATTGTATCTTTTATGTGATTTATGCCTCTATTTTCATTTAGGAAGACTCTCCAGTTTCTTTCTTTCCAAATTGTCCATGCTATGAACCCTGGTATGAGTTTCCATATGGTATTAACCAATTGGGTATTGGAGAAATTACCACTCCAATTCTTGATTGTTTCTTGAATTGAATTCCTAACTCGATTTGTCCTTTGAAGAATGGTTTCTGCCTAATTCCATATGTTGTTTGCCCAATCACAGGTGTTGAGGAGGTGATTCATGGTTTCCTCTTCCATTCCACACATGGGGCAGTGAGAAGGACCTATGAATCCTTTTTTCCAAAGATTCTCACAAGTTAGCATTTTTCTGTGCATTAGTAGCCATAGGAATGTTTTGATCTTTGGCCATAGTTGGGCGTCCCAAACTTTGCTATGCCATTTGACTTTTTCTTCATGCTCAGTATCTTCTATGTGTGTTCTGGCTTCTCTAAGCGTGAAGTTGCCTCCTTCAAGCTTTCCCCAACATAATTGGTCACTATCCCCTACTTTCCTTATCCTTCTCTTGGCGAGCTGTGTTCGCAGGTCCTTTAAACTATTGTTTTCTTCGGTCAGCTGATCTGTCTCATTGAATAACCATGTTCTCCACACCTGGTCACTATCGTTAGGCTTCCAATACTGATTCACTGTGGTTCTCCCTAGCTCCTAGTTGCTTCTTTGGATATCTAAGAATTCAGGGCTTTCCAGCTTGGGGAGTTGTTGCCATGCATCTTCCCAGAAAAGGGTTGTTTTTCTATCACAAATTTCCCAAAAACTTTGCTCCTGGATTATGTGTCGGTTGTTTCTCACTAGGTTCCAAATTGGTGAGCCTTCTGGAGTTTCTTACATTCAGATTAAGTTTTGTAGTCTGTGATTTTGAGCATACTTTTCTTTCCAATGTTTGGACCATGGTAGTTCAGGTTCTTTCAGCCACCTCCACCATAATTTTACACCACAAGCACGGTTAACCATGGATGGGTCCTGCAGGTTTAGCCCTCCAAGATGTTTGGATTTGCACAGCTTCTTCCATGCCATTAGTGACCATTTCTTCTTCTCTGAATTGCCCGACAAGAGAAAAGCCCTTTGGATGACCCTTATCTTCTGCAACGCTCCCTTGGGAGCTAGAAGAATGGAAAGCATATATTGCGGAATGGCCTGCAAGACTGCTTTGGTTAATACCAATCTGCTTGTGAAGTTAATGGCTTTGTGTGTCCAATGATGACATATTTTTTCCAGGCTTGCTAAAATCTTCTCCCGGTGCAATTTTTGCCACGGCTTGTATGTTAATGGAACTCCTAGGTATCTCAAAGGGAGGCTACTTCTTCTGAAGCGTAGGATGGTAGAAGGATTTTTTTGAATAGCTATGTGTGTATTAAAAAAGAAGATAGAAGATTTTGAGAGATTTATCTCCATACATGAGGCCCTGCTGAAGAGATTGAGAATTCTTTTGCATCCCAAAGCTTCTTTAACTGAGGGAGTGCCATGCAACATTATATCATCAACAAATTGTTGGTGAGTAGTTGCTAGAATTGAGGGCAGGGGTTGAAATCCTTCAATAACTCCTTCCTCTTTAACTTTTTGGATTACTCTACTTAAACCTTCCATTAAAATCAAGAAAAGGAAGGGGATAAAGGATCACTTTTCCATAGACCTTGCGAAGGAGAGAACTGGGTAGTAGGGGCTCCATTAACCAGAATTGAAAATTTTGTGGATTTGACCAAAGCTAGGATCCAAACTATCCATTGTTCTGCAAAGCCAAAGGCTTTCAATATTGCTTCCAGATAGTGCCTATTAACCTTATCATACACCTTTGATAGGTCTAGTTGCATCATCATACATACTTTCTTCTGTGTTTGAAGTGTGTGAATCATCTCTTGTGCTAGTAAGATGTTGTCCAAAATTTGTCTCCCCTCTACATAGCCTGATTTCTCTTCCGAAATAATGCCTGGAAGTATGGGTTTCATTCTATTGGCTATGACTTTGGAAATAATCTTGTATAAGACATTGCATAGCGCAATTGGACGAAAATTTGAGGGTGTGTTAGCTTCCTCCTCCTTTGGAATAAGGGCAAGGAAGGTAGAATTGAGGGACTTGAGGATTGAAGCGGAGCGCCAGGAATCCTCCACTGCCTCTCACACTTTTTTTTTTACTATCTCCCAACAAGCTTTGTAAAAGTTGATGGTAAATCCATCAGGCTCAGGTGCTTTATCATTAGGCATTTCTTTTACGGCCTCTTCCACCTCTTCCAGGGAAATTTCTTGAGTTAAAGCTAAGTTTTGCTCCTCCGTAATTAGCTTGGGGATTGAGGATGTAAGTTCCTCAATGGCCTCCTTTCTATCAATCCCAGGTTCTTGAGCTATTCTGCTGAAATGTGTTGTAAGAAGGTTGGAGATCTCTTGATGTGTCTGTATCGTGGCTCCCTATTCATCTTTAAGGCTTAGAATTTTGTTGGCTCCTCTATGGTCAATGGCTGATCTATGGAAGAATTTCGTGTTCTGTTCTCCTTCCTGAAGCCATTGAACTCAAGATTTTTGTTTCCAAAGTGTTTCCTCCTGTTGGCAACATAGTTGCCAGTCCTGCATAAGCATCTTTTCCTTGTTCACAGTTTCTTGGTTTATGTTCCCTTGAATCCATCCTTCATGTATATGTTCCAATTGCTCAAGACTTCATGATTCCAGATTTTGATTTTGCCTTTAATGTGTTTCAACTTACCCTGTAACCAATACATTTTGGTACCATTAATACCCGAAGGTTCTTTCCACCATTGTTCAATTTCCTGAATGAACTCAGGATGAGTGAGCCAGAATTTTTCGAATCTAAAAGGTTTATTTGTAGAAGTGACTTGGATTGCTACAGTTAATGTGATGGGCGAGTGGTATGACCCTCCACTGGGAAGAATATCTGATTCCACAATGATTCCTTCTAGCAATATCCTTTCTGTTACTAGAAATCTATCCAGACGAGAGGCTATTTGCTTTTCACCCCCCCTTTTGTTGTTCCACATGAAAACACCACTTCTAGGGAAAACATCCACTAGATTGGCTAACTTAATGAAGTCTAAGAAATCTTCAGAGTCTCTTTTGAGTTTCCTTATACCTGCTCTCTTTTCTATGAGTGTGGTGATCATGTTGAAATCACCTCCAAAGATCGCCTTAGCTTGGGGATATCTTAGCTTCAGGTTAAGCAAAGTTCTTAAAAATAGAAGCTTAGCCTCTAGCTTCTGGGGGCCATAGACATTGGTGCAAAGATAAGTCTCAAAGTTTCCTACTACTTGGACTTCTATAGCTATGTAGGATCTGGCTGCCTCAGAGGAAAGGAGCTAGATTACTTTTGGATTCCATAGAATGATCAGACCTCCCTCCCATCCATTACTAGCTGTCTCCAAGCATTCCATGCATTTACCTAGTTTCTTGTTGATATTGATTACCGTGCTGCTTAAGCATTTAGTTTCCTGCACAAACACTATGTCTGATTGTTCCTTTTGGACCTTCTTCTTTAATAGACACTATTTTGTTTGGTTTTCTAGCCCTCTAGCATTCCAAAAAAGAACTTTCATTTTAAATAGAGTTTAGGAGGTTAGTGAAAAAGCCTCTAGGGCTTTCATCTTACTAGAATTTAAGAGCATTTGTCCCAGTTCTTGTAATGCCTCATTGTTGGTCCTTCGTCCTCTCTTTTTCGATGCTTGGAACTAGTGGAGGTTTGATGTAATCCCTGTGTGTGGACCCCTAGCCCTTTAGCTGTGCCCAAGCTCTTGCTTTGTAGCTCCATCTCTGCCCTTTGTCGTGCTCTGAATATGTCATTAATTCTCTTTACCTCCTCTTCCGATATGTGTTCCATTCCCTTCTTTTTCCAATTATCAACCATGTTTGGTAGGTCCATACCTTCTTGCTCTAGTATATCACTTAATTCCATATCTTCGATCCTAATTTCACTGGTGAACATTTCTGAGTCTTCTTCAACCCCCTCTATTGTTTCTTGAACCTAGAGAATGATACTCAAAGGGTTCACCTCTGGTTCTTTCAAATTTGGCATTGTTGTAGATTTGCTTATTGTCGTGGTTTCTTGTTCTTTAATGTTGTCCTCTGATTCCGTCTTGGTTTCCAAAACTTTGAAAGCATTTCTCATATTGCCTTGTGAAGTGTTTGCCTTGGTTTGGCGTTTTCTATTTGCTCTCTATTTAGCTTTTGATTTGGTGAAGATTTCCTTGTTCTTCTCTCCTTTGTGATCCTTGTTATCCCCTGCTTCTTTGTTCAGTGAGCATTCTCTAATTAAATGACCATTCTCATGACATTTTCTACAGCGGAACAGGATTTGCTCATAGTCTATGGCTTGGAAATAATCCTCGTCTCTGTATTCTAGCCATAGGCCCTCATGCAAAGCTCCCGACACATCCATTTCCACGCAGATTCTGGCACAAGAGGTATACCTTTTTTGCAATGTCACTTCTGAGGCCTTGATGAAGGTCCCTAGCTTATTACCTATTTGTTTTAGAGCTGCATGTCCCCAATAATCAATCGGTAGGGAAAAAAGGCGTATCCAAACTGGTACCTGCTTGAAGGTTTCCTTTTCTGGTACGAAGTTGGGTTTCCATGGCCTTATGTAAAGACCCGCGGAGGCAAAGAAATAAGGCCCTCCATCGAAGATCCGATCCTTGTCTTCTAAATTGGAAAAAACCACAGTAAAGAAACCCTTAGCTCCCAAGTGCAGTCTTACATCACCTCTGGGTTTCCACTGTTGCTTTATCCACTGACACAGAGCCCGTTCTGTTGGCCAGAACCCCATGAACCTGCATATCACTACATGTTCGACCATGTGATCCCGGTATGACTGAATCTCCAGATCCGATATCACAACCCTTAGGGTTTCTGCGGCTTTGGGCTTACACGGATCATGCTTCATTTTTCGGTTGAGTGTTGATGTCATTCCCCTTTGTTCCTATTTATCCTAATTTAGAACCTCTTCCTCTGCTCTTGCTTGCTCCTTCTCTAGTTTGTTTCCATGAGAGAAACGTCCTTGGGTTGGATTCTTGCTGTCTCTACTCTCTGTACTTTTGCTTTCATCCTTTTCCTTCAGTTTTTTAGTATTATTACCTTCATTTTTCCTCTTCCCCTTGCTAGTTGGATTTTCCTGATCTGAATTTTGATACCCTACTAACTGCACCCCATCCTGTGTTGTCTTCTTGTTCATCATTATTTGTCTGTATGATGGGGTCCTAGTGGACCCCGCGTTTTCCATTTGTCGGGTCAAAGTTTGCCCCCTTTTGTGGAGCTCTGCTGCTCTAGCCTTGTTCTTCTCCAGAGTTAGTACCTCGGTCTATTGAATCCGTGAGCTTCAAACCCTCGTTTCCACCTCAGAACCCTTCATCTTGATCACGTAGACAAAAAACCACCATCAACTTATGTCCTTATGTTATGAAACCAGCTCAAGAAAAGATAGAAAAGATAGATCATCGCCTTAGAATTCAGCCTCTTCGAGGGGGCAACCTCCTTTACATTACATAAATGAAAAATTCTTCGATGATACAAATGACAAAACCTCCTTTCTATATATAGGAGTCTAAGGAGTCACAATATAATCCAGCCGACCTAACAATAATAATATAAAGCCACAAAAATAACAATAGAGGGATTCTATGGGGCACATAAATAACAATATGGGGGTAATAGGGGCACAACAATATAAATAAGGGGTATAACTACAATAGTAATGGGGTAATCACTAGTATTATAGGGACCCAACATGCCCCTCTCCTTCAAAAAAGTGTTGTCCTCAACGCTTGAGTAGTTCTGGATACTTCTGCATAAAATTCTCATCCTCCCATGTGGAATCTTCAGCGGATAAGTTCTTCCACTTGATAAGATACTCTGAAATTGATCGATTTCGTAGCTGTCGAGTTCTTGTTTCTGTGACTGCTTCCGATTCCAATATAATTTTTCCTTCCTCGTCAAGTTTTGGCAATATTGTTTGAATTGGGAGCTTGTCACCTATAACCTTCTTTAAACATGAAACATGGAAAACTGGGTGCAATCGAGAAGCTGCAGGAAGCTCCAATTTGTATGCCATAGTACCAATCTTTTGCAACACCTTGTACGGACCATAATACTTTGGTGATAATTTATTATCCTTCTTAGCTTGCTTTAGGGACATTTGCTTATATGGTTGTAGCCGTAGGAATACCCAATCACCTACATCAAAACTTCTTTCACTGCGATGTTGATCTGCCTGTTGTTTCATTCTATTTTGTGCCAACACGAGGTTATCCTTTAAGAGTTGGAGGACTTGTTGTTGATGTTCGATGTGATGTTCCACTACCTGAACCTTAGAATTTTCTCTTAAATATGATGTGATGGATGGTGGTTGATACCCATAAAGTGCCATAAATGGGGTCATTTTTGTTGCTGTATGGAAGGAAGTGTTATACCACCATTCAGCCAGAGGCAACCATTTGACCCATTGTGTCTGTTTATCAGATACAAAGCAACGAAGATATCCTTCCAAACATTTGTTTACTATCTCAGTTTGCCCATCAGATTGAGGATGATAAGATGAGCTATGAGCTAACTGAGTACCAAGACAAGAAAATAATTCTGTCCAAAAATTTCCAGTGAAAATGGGATCTCTGTCACTTACAATAATCTTTGGGTTTCCATGTAGCTTTTGAACTGTTTCCATAAATGCAGTAGAAACTGTACTGGCTTTAAATGGATGTGATAATGCACAAAAGTGTGCATACTTGGTAAGTCTGTCAACTACCACCATGATGACACTCTTTCCCTCAGACTTGGGTAAACCTGTGATAAAATCCATTGAAACCTCCTCCCAACGTTGGCTTGGAATGGATAAAGGTTGTAATAGACTCGGTGTCTTAATTGTTTCAACTTTATTTTGCTGGCAAACCAAACATTCCGCCACAAACTTTTGAATATCTGATTTAAGGCCATCCCAAAAAAATTCCTTCTTAACCCTGTGGTAAGTTTTTAAAATCCTGAGTGCCCTCCTAAGGGAGAAGTGTGCAATTCCATAAGAATATTTTGTTTTAGCTGGGAATTCTTACAGAGGTATAAGCGATCTTTGTACCATAACGAATCATTTTGCCAGCTAAATGTATCAGAAGTACTGGAATCTTGTTGTAGCTTTCGAATAAGTGCCCACACTTCTTCGTCATTCTTCCATTCCTCCCTTGCTTCGTTTATCCAATCTGGTTGGATAATAGAAATGGCACACAACAATGCTTCCACATCCTCATCCTTTCTTGAGAGTGCATCTGCCACCACATTTTGCTTCCCTTTTTTGTAGATGATTTCAAAGTCATAACCCAACATCTTTGTGACCCACTTTTGTTGCTCTTCAGAGGATAATCTTTGTTCTAAAAAGTATTTAAGGCTATCATGATCCGTTTTTACCTTGAAGTGTCTTCCCATTAGGTAGGGTCGCCATTTCTTAAGTGCATGGAGTATTGCCAACATTTCCTTCTCATAAATAGCTTTGCTTAAAAACTTTCCCTTGATTGGACGACTTTCAAAAGCAATGGGTCTTTCATCTTGCATTAGAACAACACCAATTCCATTTCCTGAAGCATCACATTCCACAATAAAGGTTTTTGTGAAGTCCGGTGTAGCTAAGACCAGTGCTTGGCACATTGCCTCTTTAAGATGTTCAAAGGCCTTTGTTGCTTCCGGAGTCCATGAAAATGAATCTTTCTTCAATAATGTTGTTAGAGGTGCTGCTATTCTCCCATAATTCTTAACAAACTTGCGATAATACCCTGTCAACCCAAGAAATCCTCGCAGATGCTTTATGGATGTGGGGATTTTCCATTCCTTAATGGCTTTAATTTTGCTAGGGTCTACCTTAACTCCTTCATGAGATACAATATGACCCAAATATTCCACCTCCTGGACTCCAAAGAAACATTTGGATCTTTTTGCATATAATTGTTTCTCCTCCAATAGTTGTAGCACCCTGTCAACATGTTCAACATGATCCTTCCAAGACTTGTTGTAGATTAGTATATCATCAAAAAATACTAACACAAATTTTCTAAGGAATGGTTTGAAAATTGAATTCATCAAACCTTGAAATGTTGAAGGTGCATTGGTAAGGCCAAAAGGCATGACCAAAAATTCATAATGACCCTCATGAGTTCTAAATGCCGTTTTTGGAATGTCTTCAATCTTCATTCTGATTTGATGATATCCCGAACGAAGATCCAACTTGGTGAAGTAAATTGATCCATGCAATTCATCCAGTAATTCATCAATAACAGGAATGGGGAACTTATCTTTAATAGTGAGCTTGTTGAGCTCCCTATAATCCGGACACATGCGCCATGATCCATCCTTCTTGTGCACCAATACTACTGGAGCTGAGAAAGAACTTTGACTTGGTTGAATTATACCAGCCTCTAGCATTTCTGCAACCATACGTTCAATTTCACTTTTTTGGGCATAGGGATATCTGTACGGCCTGATGTTTGGAGGAACACTTCCTGGAATCAGATGAATAGCATGATCATGATCACGCATAGGTGGGAGACCTTTGGGAGTCTCAAATACCTTGGAATGATTGTCCAGGACTTTTTGGAGATCTGGAGAAATAGATGATTCCAATGTGGAAACATCTAGCGAACATAATTGTGCAATTACACCTCTTTGCTCCTTTTTAAGAAGCTTTGTCATGCCATTAGAGCTGATTATCTTTCCTGGTTTCCCTGCAATACCCCTTAATTCAACTTCCTTTCCTTCTGTAGAAAATTTGATGAAAATTTCTTGAAAATTAAAAGCTATTGTACCCAAGGATTGTAGCCATTGGACTCCTAGTACAACATCAACACCTCCCATTGGAATGGAAAGCATTGGGCTAGTCAATACATATTCTCCCATGGATAGCTTGATATTATGGCACTTTCCAGAGCAATTTATTGTTCCTCCATTTGCAATCATCACTTGACACTCTGGTGCTGGATATAGGAAGCAATTCAATTCTTTTGCTACCCTACAATGAATAAAATTGTGGGTGCTTCCTGAATCAATCAACACTATTACCTTTTTCTTCTTGATTTGTCCTTCTATCTTGATGGTTTGAGGAGTGGTAATTCCTGCCAATGCATTACAAGATATGGTCGGATTTATTTGTTCTTCATCTAGGCTTTGTTCCTGGAGTATATCTTCTTCTTTTGACCTTTCTTGCTCCTTTTCTTCTTCCTCTTCACAATCTATGTAGAATAATTTCTTCTCAGCACACTTATGACCTTTAGTGTATTTGCTATCACAACTGTAACAAAGCCCTTTTGCTCTTTTTTCTTCCAATTGTTGTGGTGTCAACCTTATAGGTTGTGGAAGACTAGGGGCAACAACACTTCCGTCTTTATGGTTGTGAGTGGTATGCTTCCTGGTTGCCATAATTTTGCTTTCCATTTTTCTTGCTAACCTGAATGCCTTCTCTAATGAATCAAGTTCCCAAAGGCGAACATCATGTTGGATATTATCCTTTAAAGACCCTATGAACACATCAATCCTATGCTCCTCTGGAATATCTTTTACCCTTATGTTCAATTTTTGGAACTCCTCAATGTGCTCCATTACTGAACCCTTTTGTTTGAGACTTATCAATTGGCTAAAAAAAGTGTTGCTTTTTGTATCTTCATAATGTGCTATCAATTCTTCTGTAAAAATTGCCCAAGTGATAAATTGTTTACGAGAGCAAAGCCATTGATACCATACAAACTGATTTGGTTCCAAATATACAGTTTCCATACGTACCTTTTGTGCGTTTTGCACATTATTGAGATCGAAGAATTGCTCCATCTGTAATATCCATGTGGCGGGATCCTTGCCATCAAACTTCCTCATATCGATTTTTGGAATATGGTGATTCTTCGATACAACATTAGCGTCTATGGAATCATGATTAACATTTCTTTTGTTCTCATCATGAGTTTCCTTTACTACCTTTTCACCATTAGTGACCCTTTCTTGTAGCAACTTCTTCAATTCTTCCATGTCTGTCTTCAAATCTATCTTCAAATCTGCCATCAAATCTTCCATCTTAGCTTCCATGCCCTTTATCTTAGATTCGACGCCATTTATCTTAGATTCCACGCCACTTATCTGAGCTTCTGTTAGCTTTTGTGAGCGTGACATTTGTTGCACTTGTTCTTGTAATTTTGATATATCATGTAGCATTTCTTCCTCTTCTTCATGAGTCATGCTAGAGCTTTCAGGTTCCTTACTAGGTGTTTGCATTTTCTTTCCTCGGGACATCATTTACCGATAATAATGCTTTACTATGCCCTTTGAATTCCGTTAAACCAAGCTTACACAAAAATTTAAAAAAAAAACTACACACCTTTTTTCACTTTATAGAAGCCTGATATTGAATCTGATGTATCTCTATAATTTCGGATCATCCAGTTCTGAAATTGCTACCTGTAGTAGCCTTCTGTGCCTCTTTCCAATGCCACATGTCTGAGCCAAATTGGATTCTCCAAGGAAGAGTTATGTGAAATCTCCCACAGTGACTTGCTTTTAGACTGGTTCAGTAGAGCCAACTTGTACGACGTGCCACGAGTCACTGTTTCAACCTTTGAATCTAAAACACACACACAAGAAACTACAGTCCGTCCTCTTTCTTCACCTTCTTACGAAATTTCAATCCGATCCCCAGAGATAAGGTTATGACGATTTTCCCCAGGTCACCTGTTTTGAATGTAATTCGGGAGTCCGCAAAAAGACCAACTTCCTCAGATCATATCTCTGCAAATATCGCGCGAAAAGCTCTGAAATTCGGACCCAAGGTTTAGCACGATTTCTTATCAAATGGGTTTTTTTTTTTACTTCTGAAACGTCACAGAAAAAAGTTATAGCGAAAATGCCACGATGACCTGTTTGGAGCAACGAAACCCCAGAATCCAAAGCTCTGATACCAAATGTTATGAAACCAGCTCAAGAAAAGATAGAAAAGATAGATCAACGCCTTAGAATTCAGCCTCTTCGAGGGGGCAACCTCTTTTACATTACATAAATGAATAATTCTTCGATGATACAAATGAAAAAACCTCCTTTCTATATATAGGAGTCTAAGGAGTCACAATATAATCCAGCCGACCTAACAATAATAATATAAAGCCACAAAAATAACAATAGAGGGATTCTATGGGGCACAGAAATAACAATATGGGGGTAATAGGGGCACAACAATATAAATAAGGGGTATAACTACAATAGTAATGGGGTAATCACTAGTATTATAGAGACCCAACACCTTAACACTTAATCAATATTTTAATATTTATTTAACACAAAGAGAATCAATAAAAAATAACATATAATTGTATAACACACAATTAAAGTAGGTATGCTAATTTTATTTAAATGCAAAATGTCCCAATAAAATATTACAATGTATAAAAAAGTGTGGACAACTACTTACTTTTCATTTAAATATTACAATGTATAAAAAAATATAGACAACTACTTACTTTTCATTTACACATTACAATTACAAAAAACCAATTGTTTACTTTTCATTTGCACATTACAATTACAAAAGGCACAAATACCACTCTCTGGAAAATCTTATTTATTTATTTTTCTTTCCACTTAATTAATGCAATTCTCCCCACTTTATTCACTATATTTTATGAATAGAACTCAAATGCCTAAATCTATATGTTTTCTAATTCAATTTGTCTAGTTTTAAAATAGATATTATTGTAATAGATTTATATTAATTTTTTAAATTTAAATATTTAGTAAAATTTATATTAAAAATTATTCTAAATTTAATTTATTGAATTCAAAAAAAAATTATTAAAATTATTTCCAAAAAAATTAAAGATAAAAATTATATTAAAATTTTATCTTTTTGAAAGATAGTATAAGTATAATCATTATTGGAGATGCATATGGGATAGATGTTTTAGTTCTAACAAAAAGTATTCCCTTATTGCTAAAGAAAATGCACTTTTAGCCACCAAAACCTATTTCCTCATTGATAAAGATGATACATTTTAGTTAAGTGAAGAGCAATTTTTATATTAAGAATAGGTAAAGAAAACACATTCTAGCTAAATAGAAAACACATTTTTATTTAAAAGAAAAATACATTTGGATAATGTCTACACTAAATAAAACCATTATTCCTCAAAATCAATATTTTTTTTTAATCATTATTGAAACAATCTCTTTTAAAAGACTTATTTTAACTCTTTCACCACTAAAAGGTGTCAGGGTCAATCCATGGAGGAAGAACTTCATGAGCAAAAAGTGAGTTGCCTCATTATGCCTCACTGAAACTATAAATATATATATATATATATATATATATTTCACGTGTGGTTCACGGATACCCATGGTCAAAGGGTAGCCACTATGTCCACAGTAAGAATTGGTTAGATCGACCCCAAAGGGGATCACACCACTCGGCCCATATCTAGACCTAACCCTAAGAGCTTTCGGAATTTGACCTTGTGACTTCCCAATTGGCGAGGCACTAATTTGACCGGTTGAGCTAACTCTTGGGGATATATATATATATATATATATATATATATATATATATATATATATATATATATATATATATATATATATATATATATATATATAATATTTAACTTATTTATGTCTTATTCCCAATAGGGTGTGAACAGAGATCTTATCGCAATCCTTAAAGTATGTGCCATAATAAAAAAATGTTTTATCTTGGTCGTGACATGTCAATGGGACAGTTATATACATGGGCGACACCAACTCATGTCGCCTCATCATAAATGCATGAGCATCGGTGTAATGGAGTGGAGGTTTGAAGGTATATATTGTATCACAGGTTGTGTTATTTCTACTAACATGAATTGTCGATATATGGAGGGATTGGTTCATCCTTTAGAGGATTTGGGTTATGCTTGTTTTGGTTTCATTAATGGAGGTCTACACTAGGCAAGGAATGTTTTTCTCAAGTTATGTGCTAGGCGTAACACTTGTCCTATCCAAGTCCTTTTGTGGCATGAAAATCGTTGGTTAAACTTGTGTCATTCTCCTTTGTCCTTTCACTATAAATGTAAGGGATCTCTTATAGGGTGGCAGAGGTACGAGGTGATCTAGGGTTGTGGGGAGAAAAATTCTTCACCTTGCATTTTATGGTTCTCAATGTTATTATACATTACAAGTTTGGGTAGTTTGAATACTTTCTGGGGTGAATTAGGGACGGAAAATTGTCTTGAGGGAAAATTGACATATGTTTCAGATAGGTCCACAGGCAAGAAGATTACCATAGGGGATCAATATTCTTCATTATATTCTTACAAAATGTGACTATAGGTCTAGTCTTTGAATTGGTCGTGGTTCTATCTACCTCAACACTCCAAGGAGAAAAATCTGCAGGGATCTCATTTAATTGTCCTGTCTTGGTCTATGGTGTTTGGTCTCGTGGAAATTTCTCGATCTAGTTCTAGCGTGCGAATGTTCTCTTTAATTTTAGAAGGAATATTTCGGTTTTGGAAAATTCATGCCTCTTATCTTTCTTACCTCTATTCTCTTTCTATGGTTTGTGGCTAACCTTAGTATTTACTTTGTTACTTGTTTCATTCGACCTTTCTGCATACCGTGTATTTTTGTGGGGCTTTAATAGGTATTTGTCTATAGTTTGTTCATTATAAGTGGAAATGTTTAAACTAGGATTCTGTTTGTTATTTATTTCCCAAGGGTTTCCCTTGATGGGTATTAAAGATGAAGTGTTTTTTCTCTGGTCGAGGGTGAAATACTATAAATTCTATCTTTCTAGTTGTCTTCTCCCTCCTCTTACCCATGTCTCCGTGGATTATTTGTCTCGCTTTGAAACTATGCCTTGTCAACAGAGAATGTAAGTCATAAAGGTGGAGCAAGTAGTTCAACTCCTCAACATTGAAGGATGTTTATCTAGAATTCCGTGGTGACTTATTTTGATTCAGTCCCTTTGGAGGTCCGAAAGGAAATTAGCCACCTTAAATCTAGGGAATTTGGTGATCATATTTACTTCTCTAATTCTGAGGTGGGTACATAGAACCTCAAATGGATTCTTGTGCCTTGGAAATTAAGAAAGAGAAGGTTGTACTTTCCACATTCTATTGTAGTGCATCAATAGATGGATTCCCTCTTTCATTTGGTTATCCAATACAAGCAAGTGTATAATTATAAAATACTTGTAGAACAAGAGGATATTAAGCACCTTCTTAGGAATGTATGTTTAGATCTGAATGACATAGTCTCACATCTACATAGAGTTGATAAACATCTACTTTCAAAAATCGATTCTGAGGACATGACATATCTTACTATTGTTTTCAATGATCCACAAATTTCTCATTCTCCACCATCTAATACATATCATTATTTACTAGTTACTATATCAGACTAAAAAGGACTTGGTTTGTTCATTTTTTTTGTCTATCCTCATTCGCAAGATTTTGTATCATGGATCTTTGAAGCTACATGTGTGTTTTCTCTAGAAATGTTGGTTTCCCTACTTGGCGATTGTTACAGTGGACCACTGACTAGTTTACTCTCTCATTTTTTGTTGGAAGTTTTTTCACTAGACGCCTCTTGAAAGCATTGATTTTTTTCTACAGTGGTCAAAGCTCTTAAGGTTATGTTGGAGGATTTGTTATAACTACAGGTCATGGATGTAAATCTTGTTAATATCTAGTCTCTTTATTTCATAGTCATGATGTTTAGTTTTGCTTTACTTGGTTAGAGAATAGTACTCTCAGGTTAGTCTTTTTTGGTTCTAGAATCTATATTATCAATGTAAATATTATCTTTTGCTAATAGAAATATTTTGCACTCGCTTACAAAAATAAACTTATTTATGTTTTACTATTTTGTATATTTTCTTATTAATATTGTCTAAATTAGCAGGGATTTATGAGATTGTATATTTAAGATATGTATTTTGTAGAATTCCAGTCCAAGTGAGGGTTGGATCCTTTTTTTAGCGTTGATTTTTTCTATACATTAAAAAAATTACAATCTTATACAAAATTAAATCATTAGATTTTATCTCAAAAAACAAAACATAGAATAATTAATTGAAAGCAATTTTATATATAAAGAAATATTAATTAATTAATTAATTAATTAATTAACCTACCTTCATACGAAAAAAATGGATTACAGCTCACATCATCGCTTGATAATAAAAAAACATAGTACAACTCATATCATCTCTTGTTCATTTATTTTGTTGGCATTTCATGATGAGGCATACAAAGTTCCATTTTAACCTATTGAAAAATCCTTTTGTTGGCAGTGAAATTTCCACATATATCAAATTAGACTTTATGCCCAATCTCACATTGTTGTCTTCATGTAATGTAATAATTTTAATAACCAATGCAACAACATAATATTGTGGAAAAACTACGCAATGACGTACTATCGTGGCACGTTTAGTATAAAATTTGTGGTAGACATGGTTGTACCCACAAACCAATCTGAGTGTCATAGGATGAAATATATGATAGGATAAACCAAAAATCTTCCTCAAAAAATGAATGAACCATGATGTGATTAGGTCCACATCGTCATTTTCTCTTAATACCCACATTGACACCTCTCGAAAAGAAAGGAAAATATGAGCACCATTGTTCTTTCTCTTCAATGGATGGGCCTTGCTATGGGTGTGATAGGAGAAGGGAGATACATCAGATCATGGATCATAAAGACTCTCATTGAAAATTTTTACACAATGCATGCCAATCTCAGAGATCCAAATTACCCTTCAAAGAACTCATGCCTTCTGCCACTCCTAGGTGTTTAAGAGAGGATTCATCCTTTTAGAGAATATTTGTACGAGGAAGGCAACTTCGATTCTATCGTCCATTTCTTCCATGATGTCTTTCATGTTTCCACTCCCATATATTTCAACTACCAATATCTGGAGGTAAGCGCTAACACTTAATTAGCATATTTCAATATATAGGTATTAGTAAACTAACTGAAACACTGGTTGTGGGTATAATGATATCTTAGAGGTCAAAATACAAGGAATAATGAGTCTTATGAGATTTTAAAAGAGAGTACAAAGCATGAGGTGTGTCCTCTGCACTTCAGCTCTGACCGCGATGTCCACAATTGATGAATCTTCCCATGTCTATAAATCTTGTTGGATTTCACTACATGAGAGAAAACGAATGTGAGGGTTGGATAAGGGCTTTGATAATATAAATTCTAATTCTAGCTCATACAGATCCATAATAGAAATCCATTTTAATTCCGTTTTAATTTGGAATCTATTAAACATCAAAGGTTGAGGTAGAAATTGAAATATAAATATTCTATTATTTTTTATCAAAATTTTATTTAGAAATATTTTGGAGTCGCCGGATGAATCACATTTCAATGTTATGGGTTTCATAATGTTTTAAATTACATATATATATTGTTTTGGTTATGCATTAATTCACATACCTTATTTTTTTTTGTTGTGATCTTTAGTTTAGGAGATTGGTTGCATTATATTTATATTTATGCACAAATGTGTCCTAGATCCTTTACTCAAAGTATAAAATATATGTGCTATAGTTATTTTGAAGAAATAATAATGTTTAAACCATATTAACATACCTAAGGGTGTAAATTTTTATCTACATAGATTGCACTAACATATGAACATTCTAGATTTTCTAGTTGTTTGGATCATCATCTCAGCACTGATTCTACCTTAGGAGTGGTAATACAGACCTGAGTGACAATCTTGGTGATTAGGGATTTGATCAACGATTTGGGACGAATGATGCAGTTAGAGTGTAACTGACTTCCTTCCCCAATGCCACTCCTCACTCAGTTGCTAATTTTTTCTTGCATGAACGATCTTTGTAACAATCCCTTTCTTCTCATGTCAATGCCCTCGGTCTAGACCTTCCATTTGCAAATAGTTCTTCTGCAATGCGTCAGGTAAATGTCACCTTCAGTATGGGCTTGTGATTACTTTGTTTTGAGCTAGGGTTTTGTTATATATTAATATTTTAACCATGTTGGTTTGAGTCTCCTTTATATATGGCTCATTCTAAAATAAATATCCTCCCATTGCAATTGCAACATGAGTCATTCATTATGCTCTCCTTGGAGAGATTAATGATTAATAGAGTAGACCCTATCACAACCCAAGTTCTATAGATGACAAAAAACATGTATTATGTGTCTCAATTGCTCACATATTAGTTACTCTATGTTGTTTTCATGCATGTAATTTCCCGACAAATACTAAACTTGTTTATACTTTATAGGGTCACAATGATTATGGTTACCTCTTGTGACAAGGTTACAGGTAAACCCCAATTCCTCTTCCTTTGTGATTTCTAATTTATTTTACTATGATCCAAGGTCATATAACTAGGCCATGATTATTGATTTTGCAGGTGAGACTTCTATTCGATGCATTTGGCGTTCAGCTTCAAAGGGGCTCTTCTGTTTTTAAACCTACAACTCTCAAAATTCTATCAAAACATTCTATAATGTGTATGTTTCTCCAGGTACTTGCAAAGCTAAAATTCAAAACATGGAATAGGGTTTTAATAGTTGAATGTTGAAATACTACTTTGGCTACTTTTATGAAATTTAAGTTAACGATTTTAGTTATGGCCACTCAGCCTTAGCCCACCCATGAGGGATACTATTAGTTTCGATGAATTTTATGTATTTATTTTAACTATCTGTAGTTTATGAATACTTGCATTGATTTTTTTTTATTAATAATGGGGTCATTTTGTATTTCTCATTTGAGGAGAATTAGTTAATTCTTCTTTGCGATTGTTGCCATTATATATTGAACTATGAGAAATGGATACTTATATGAAACTCTTCGGAGTTTCCTCCCATTTGCAAGTGTTATTTTCATTTATCTTTGGTCACTAGATATACTGTGTTTCTAGTAGTTGTTTTACTCATTGAATTTGTATCTTGATAGCTTACATTGTTGTTAGAGTATTTATTAGATTTTGCAAAAAATTATTCTAAGATAACATATTCTTTCATTCTTTTGTTTATACTGGTAGAGAAAAGGATATTAGCAATCTGTTTCATTCTTTACGCTCTTATACATATTATAGAATTAAAAGAATATTTTTTTTAAGTTGTTTGTAGAACCTTTGACATTCACTTTTACAGTATTCCTGAAAATTCATTATCAGTATTTTTCCATACACAACAGGAACTTATATTTAATTAGAATAAAAAACTTGTTCACATTTATATCATATGCATAGTTATTATATATATTTTTATATATTGGAAGGCAACTGGGGCCTTGTCTCTCGGACCTCACACATTCCTTCCAACCCTAAGTATTGAAGAGTTCAGGATTGTTCCACGTAGATGGATGAACCATGTTCTGTCCAACAAGGCTTGGAACTAACCTGAATTGACTCCCATAACCTTTCTTTCTTTCCATGTCATTGTTGAAAAATGTAACTAGTTTTGGTCTTCATAATTGTATTTTAGTCATAATAAAATGTACTTACGAAAAAAAATGAAAAGAAATTTTATTATTATTATTATGACTTATTAAAGCATGGGTTTCATGCTTGGGTCATCATGTTTTAGGTCAAAGTACCCATTGGGGAATTTTAGGATTTATTCTAAGTCAATATAGTCATTGTAAATTTAAAGACACCCTTCTTGGGCTTTTGAATCATGTAAAAAGAATTATTTTTGAGTCAAGAATGAATTATGTCACCTCTTGACCAAGTCATTCTCAAGAAAGGTAATCTAGCCTCACCAGAATCCTATATGTTGAAGCAGTACAATTCATTTGGAGGACAGTCACTCACACAAATTCGATCTCCTATAAGAAGACGTGAAAAGGTGTGAAGTTGATGTGAAAGAAGGAGGATTGCAGGATCAATGGTTTTGGGTTATGTCTCTCTTTAAAACATGTGTTTTTATAGGCTACGAAATCAAGGTTGAAGTTTTGTTACGACATCAAGGTCAAAGCACGACATGAAGGTTGAATAGATAAGTGATTCAAGGTATAAGATGTTTCATTAAGATCTAAATTTCTAGGTCGAAGATACTACTCCAACGAGGTGTTGTTGATGGTATTTTTGCATCTACGTCAACGACTATGCTGGAAAGTGATCATCTACTAAAAAAGGAAAGGTTTGACTTGGTGTGGAGGAAGTCTGTGTCTAAGTCAAGAGTCTTGGATTATTTCAGGAAAACTATTGATGGAAGAATTGTTCACTGGGATTTCCCCAATATTGGGGTTTTTCCCTATTTTTTGCCTACATATGGTGCCCTTGATCTTCGTGCTATTTCTTTAGTAATTTCCTGATGAACTAAGATAAAAGAACAAAATAATAAATTTTATAAGAAAAAAAGAGTATCACAAGTAATTATCAATTATAAGGAAATATTTCTACATTTCTGATTTTCAAACATGGCATCAGAGCAAAGGCGAAGAAGAAAGAAAAAGGCAGGTTGAAGATATATTAAAGGAAGACTAAGGAATCTCAAGAAGTTGAACAAGGGATTATATAAGGATACCATACAAGGAAAGGAGTTTACCACCTTCAAGGACAATGTATAACTCCATAAACAGAGAGAACAAATTAAAAGAAACCTGAAATTACAAGTCATGGAAAAAGAGGATGGATCTAATCCTTGAAAAGAATAAAGTTTTGTATCTAGTCTACAAATGAATCAAGTGAAGCAAATAAAATAAAGTTTAGAGAAACAAATATTTTGGCCATGAGCCTAATAAATGATGGAATACATGCAGTCAAGAATGATTCATAATATCTTTAGTAATCAACAAGGAGAGTGAAGAAGAGAAAATCTCGAATGACTATTCCACTCATCATGAGAGAAAAGGAACCTTCAAGAAGTCCAAAGGGCCAATGCTATAGTTGTCACAAGATGGGCCACTATAAAAGGGATTGTCCTTTGATTACATGGAATAAAATAAGGAATAGGGATCAAGTAAAATTTTTTGGAGAAGTTTCACCGAAGAAGAACAAGATGGAAGAATCTTAAGTCAAGGACGTATTTGTCAAGGATTTTATCCCTTACGTATTCCTCAAGTTTGGACTAAGAAGGAGCCCTCACCACTTTCCAAACATAAGTATATTACTTCTTTTGTTATATTTATATTTGGTCTCCAATTTTTTTTAACAAGGCCGGGTAGTTTATATATTACCAAAAGCTTTGATGAAGCAATCTCCTATTACAAAATATTATACCATGAAAAAAATTTAAGCCATGATATAGGAACATAGTCTCTTCTCCTAGGCTTGTGTTCAGGACTTCATGTATTTTTATGTGTATTCTAGTGTACTGCCTAACAAACTGACCTACTAGAAAGAGAAATTTGCATGCCATGGGCTCTCTGACAAATTTTCAAGGCTTGTAGACTGATTTCTTCTGAGTTGACTGGTTCTTCTTGTCATAATTAACCGAGTTCTCTCCTTCGTTGCTCAAGGAGTTGTTTTTGTAATATGCTACTGCTTCTTCTTCAATGGGTTGAATTCCATTTGATTTGTTTGCTTGTTATTCCTTTGTCTTTGCTTACTGCTCCAAATTTTTCTATGCTTCTTGAATTTTGTGTTGCCTGAGATGCCTCTTCTTTTGCTGATGTTAACCAGGGCACTGGTGGAAGAGGAGACTAAAGGAGCTATCGCAACTGTTGATGATTAACATCTATGGTCATCAGGCATGAACACGTTTGCACGTTAACCAAGAAGAAAGGTGGGATTATATGTGGAGATGGTATTTTGGGTTGGTTAGAAATCATAAATGGTAAAAGGGAGAGGTCGCCCGATTCCACTGACCAAGGGATACATAGCATTAGAGGATAGAGAGAAAATCGCTTTTCGGGTGGGTAATCTCCGTGCTTGTTGTCTACCGAAAATTGGTGGGAGCCGTCCAATCCATTGAGTACAGATTAACGGTTGGGAAGAGTCGCGCAAATTTGATTGAACAAGCTAATTAACGGTTGTCATTTCGAGCGCCTGATTAATGGTCCTGAATTGATCGGAGATCAGAGAAAGGAGGGAGCATCACTGTGGAAAAGGCTTGGGATTGTGGGCCTAATGATAATAATAGATGTGAATGAATAATTTTTTGAAATCCGGATAAAGCACTCAGACGATTTTTTCCTACGTAAACCGATAGAGCTGAAGTTCCTGTGAATGACAGAATTGAAGGAGGGCCAAATTCTGGTTATAATAGTCAGGGAGGAGGGCTGAGATAATGAGAGGGGCAGATGGAGGGTGTGGATTCTCATAAGGGATTTGCACTCACTGAGAGGAGGGAGTGAAGGGAGAGAAGAGACATAGAGTGAGGAAACTAGGTAAGAAGAAGGGTGGGGGCTTAAGATGAAGTCTCCATGCTAAACAGAGGAAACACTACTAGCTTTTAGAGAAGATAGAGAGGCGCTTTGATACCAAAGTATCACTATAATAACATGGAAAGTGGAAATTTCCTTGTTGAGTTTGTTGCTGCAATTTTTGTGAATGTACCCTCTATTCTTATAGTGCTTTATTTTAGCCTGAAACCTCTCTTCGATGAGATAAAATGCAACTTGGTTCATGTGACCAGGATCACAATCTTCATTCTTGCTATTGCTTATACGAGAGTATGAAGTTTCATGATGTTTCCTTTGCATTCTCGTGAATTCTTGGCTGTTGCTGCAGTGATGTGTCCTTTGCTGCTTTTTAGTTGTTGTTTTTTGATTTATTGCTTTTATCATTGTGATTTTTCCCTTGGAATTGGTTAGCTTTATACTTTTGGATTTTGCTGATTATTAAGGAATAGAGGTTTGATATTCCTCCTGGTTTTAACGAACAAGCCCTTCATTTTTTTCACTGCTTGGTTTGAAAAATTATCTGCTTGTTGATTGTGAATTCTCAAGACATGTCTATAGATTACATCGCCAGAGCCTTTCAAGTTCTTCCTGATTCTTCTAAAAATTATGTTCATGAACTCATTGCTTGGATTTTTGTTTCTTGCCATTGCCTCTATTATTATGGTTGAATCTCCTATTACGATAGGATTTTGAATTTCTCTTTTTTTTATTATTCTTGTTCCCATCAACAAGTTGTATGCTTCTGCCATATTATTTGGGATTTGTCCCAATCCCCATTCATATGTGACATTTTCTTTCCCATCAGGATCGAGGATTCTTCCCCCCTGCCCCCGCCTTTCTCGGATTATACTTTGAGGCCCCATCAAAGTATAGACAGTATCTATTCAGATTTTTCCTCCAGTTTCCCAATTCCTCTTCCCTCATTCTTATTTTCCTTATAATTCCTGAGTTTGTTTTCCTCTGTCCTTTTTGCCCATTATTATTTACTATGGCTTTGCTGAGCCAATCTCGCTCTTCTTGTTGGAGAGTGTTATAGTCTATTAGAGTTGTTCCTTTGACATTGAGTATTTCAGAAGTTAGACCCCATGTTTTCGAGAGCCTCTTCACTATCCTTGGGATTTGATTTTTGAAAATGCACTTGTTTCGTGTCAATCAAATTTGCCAGCAAAGAACCATTGGAATGCATTTCCATATTCTCTAAATTATGGATTTTTTCTTTGTTGTGTATGGGTAGGCCTTCTCAAAGGTCTGAAGAAAATCTGGTAAGGGATTTTCGAAATTTATTCTTATTTCCAAAGGACTTATCAATTGCTGCCAACATTCTTTGGCAAAGGAACATTCTTGGAAAAGATGTTGTATATTTTCTCCAACTTGAATGCATAATGGGAATTGTGTTGGACCTTGAAAGCCTTGTTTTTTTTAAGTTTTCACTGGTCAATATTCTCCCTTTTAAAAGAGTCCAGATGAACATTTTGATCTTAGGCAAACTTTTTGATTTCCATGCTATTTTCCAAGAATCCCAATCTTGTTGATTTGGTTGTTCTTGATGGATTTTATATCCAGTCCTAACTATGTAATGTCCACCACTTGGGTCCCATAGATATTCATCTTCCTCATCATGGTGGATTGGCGCTGCCCATTGTAAGAGTTGCCTGATTTTGCTCCATTGCCCTTCTAGATCTGCTAGAATTGCTGAGATTTTCCAGTCTTGCCACTCCTTTTGGTTCCATAGAGAGATTAAGTGTAAAGTATTGAAGCCTTTACCTTTCATCTTCTCTTGTATGTCTTCAATTTTTGGATGAGTCTATAGTGGTTCTTTTCCCATGATTCTATCCTCCAAAATTGAGATTGTTTTTCCATTGCCTAGAATTTTAGAAATGTATCTACTCATTAATGGAATTGGTTTTTTGACCAGCTTACAAACTTGGGCAAATTGTCTTATTGGGATATTTCTATTAAGAACTGTTTTCCTGGTGTCATCCATATATTTTAATAAAATAGTCTTTTCCCACTAGCTCTCTTTTCCTGTAATTAGTCTTTATACTATTTTCATTCCTAGTGTTGCATTCATGAGCCCAGGTATCCATATTGATAATCCTCCTTGTTCATAGGGTAGCACTACTTGCACCCACCTAACCAGGCTAAATTTTTTACTTTCTTGCTTCCACGCCTACAACAAAAAGCTTCTTGTGGTTAACTCCATTTGTTTGTGGGCACTTGTTGGCGCCATGATTATTGCATATTGGTAGATAGGTAGTGCTGAAAGGAGTGCTTTAATTAGTATTACCCTTCCCGCCTTATTAAACTACATCATACCCCAGCTTTGTATTTTATTTTTTTCATTTTTTCAATTTGTTTAGTCCATATTTTTGTCTTCATGTTCTCTTTTGAGATTGGAAGTCCCAGATAGAAGAAGTGTGTCCATTTTTCCTGTACAGTGATGTCTAAGATTTACGAGATCCTTTGTATAGTTCTTGGGGGGTGGGTGGGGGGGGGGGGGGGGTATTCCATCCATATTTCCTGCATTTTGTATTGTTTAATAGCCCACTGAAAACTTGTAAGAAATCATCCATAGCTTTTTTGAACCTCCTTGCCATTATTGTTGAAACACTTCCTAGCAGCAATGCATCATCAGGAAAGAGTGAGTGGTTTATTGGTTTTACTCCTTTTTCTATTCTCATCCCTATGATGTTTCTTTCCTTCCTTTGTTTTTCCAAATCTCTGCTTAATGCTTCCACCATTATAATATATAGGAAGGGAGAGAGAGGAAAACCTTGCCTAAGGCCTCTTGTGCTTTGAAAGAAGTCACTGGGCCTTCCATCTATGAGGGGGGCAATCCAAGGAGTAGAAATGCATGCCTGTATGACTTCCATTATATCTCTTGAGAAACCAAGTTTCTGGGGGACAACCATCAGATATGGATGGTTGAACCTGTCAAATGCATTTGCCATATCTAGCTTGATTATGAAGCCTTTCTCTTGCCTTAACATACTAGAGTGTATAACTTACTGTACAATAATTACATTATCTATGATTTGCTTGTTGGGCACGAATCCTCGTTGGTTTCCAGATATGATTATTGGAAGTAATTTCTTGATTCTATTTGCAATTTTTTATTATTATTATCTTATAAGATGAATTGCAAAGAGAGATAGGGTGAACCCTATTGAAATTTGAGGGGTTTGCTTCCTTTGGGATTAGAGCAAGGTAGGAAGATTTTGTGCTGCCTCCTAATTTTTTTTTTTGAAGACATTCTTCACCATTCTTAATAAATCCTTTCTGATGGTATATCAATGAGATCTATAGAATGTTATTGTGAAATCATCTGGCCCTGGGGCTTTGTCCGGATGCAGCCTCCATATGGCCACCACTACCTCTTCTTCTGTGGGATCGTTGCACATTGCAACATTTTGTTCTTTTAAAAAAAAAAATTGGTGTGCTTTAAGAAATCTTCGCTCTCAACCATTTCTTTGTTGGCTGAGAGTAAGCTTTTAAAGTGTTGATAGCTTGCTTTTCTTAGTTCCTCCACACCTTTGACCTCTTGGCTTTCGACTTGAATTTTTCTATTTGGTTTCTTGCTCTTCTTATTTTGATTGTGTTGTGGAAAAATGATGTGTTTTTGTCCCTTTCCTTGAGCCACAGACTTCTGGATTTCAACCTTGCCTCTTCTTCTTCTTTCCTGTTTTCCCTATATATTTCCTAAATGATTTCCTTCTCTCTTAGATAATCTCGCTTGCCTTCTTCTTTGTTTTCTTTTCCAATTTGCATGCTGTCCATTTTCTGTTGTAAATCTTTTTTTTTTTTTTTTCATTTTATCTTGCCCATTCCTTTAATTTGGTTCTTGCAATTTTACTTTTATTTCCCAAATATACTAAGTTGATCCTATTACTCTTGGCTCACATGCTTCCTTGACTAGTTCGTTGATTTCTGTGTTGCTGTCACAAATTGAGCTGTATCTAAATGGGAGCGATCCCTAGTTTTCCATTTTGCCCATGACTATTGTCATTGGTTTATGGTAAGATGTTGTGGTGTGTAAATTTTTTTATTTTATGGAGCTGTGCACTGTTACTATATTTTTGTGTATCAGAATTCAATCCAGCCTTTCTTTTATGTTGCTTTTGCCCACTCTTATATTGCTCCAAGTGTATTTCCCGTTGCTTGGCTGGATGTCTATTAAGTTGTGTTGTTCCATTATTTCTTCTAGAATATCCCTGGATGGGTCTGTGTGGTATGTTCCTCCAAAAGTTTCTTCTATACTTCTTACCAAATTTAAATCTCCTCCTAGTATTATTTTCCTAGCTTGCATTTCTTTTAGTGCTTCTTTCATGGTGGCGCAACAGTGCTCTTTTTCCTTATAGTGATTTGGGGCATATATTTATAACATTGTACCTATCTTTTGTACTAATTTTCATTAGATATGTTTGGATCCAATATTGGTCTTTTTTGTATTTTATTAATTCCTAGGTTCCTCTTTTCCATATTGTTCAAATACCTCCAGTCGCTCCTGTTGCCTGTATTGCTTCCCCTTCATAATTTTTGATTTTTTTTTTTTTTTATATATTTTCAGTTTCTTGGCTGTCTTTTTTTGTCTCCTGAATCATAAGGATGTCTGGGTTTTCTTTTTTCCAGAATGTCTCTTGTGGCATTTTCTTTGACGGATGATTCCATTCCTCTACAATTCTAGGAGACCACTATCATTATTTACTTGTTGGGTGGTGCATGGCTCCTTTCCCTCTTTGTTGGATTTGTCGTTGTTTCCTGTACTCCTTCCTAAGAAGTTTTCCATAGGTTGCTACATTCCTAATGCCATTTCCTTTACTCCTGCTTCATCCCTGAGTTCTTTGTCTGTATTTCTTCCTAATTTTTTTTATATTATACTTTTGGGGGGTGCTTCCTTTGATTGTTTTCTGGTTAGGATTCTCTCTACTGGGGGGTGGGATGGGTGTGAGAGCTTGATACCAGAGAGGATGAAGGGGGCTTGGGGGTATGTAGTGCGGATCTAGATCTGGATTTGGATCTTGGTCCAGGGGATTGGGGAGTTAAAGGATCCAGAGGCTCAAAAGGGTTAAGGCTAGCAAGAGGATTATTATCTTCTTTGGGTGATGAGGGATGGAGATCAGAGGATGTGGAGGGCTACGAGGGATATAGATTTGGTTTTTTGTGGATTGTCTTCTTTCTTTTAACCTGTTCCCATTTGTTTTCTGGATCTTCATTCTTTTCATTTTCATTTTCTCTCTTTTTGTACATCTATTTACAAAATTCCCATATTCATGACATACCTTGCATTTCAAGGGGATTTGTTCATAATCCAACTATTGTATGTGCGTCCACTGGTCCACTTTGATTTTGATAGCTTCTTGTATCCCTTTCCCAAGATCCACTTCTACATAGATTATGGTGCATGCATGCATATTTTCCTTTGGCTCGCACCTGTCTATATATTTCCCAATTGTATTTCCTGTGGCTTTGACTGAATCGTCCCCCCAACAGTAAAGGGGAAGGTGTGGCAATGTAACCTAGATGGGTACAACATTGGGAAAATCCATATCTGGGTTGAAATTTGGTGTCCATATGTTTAGATACAAACCTCTTGTATCCATAAAATAAGGTCCATTCCTGAAAATCAGATCTCGATCCTCCTTGGTTTCAAAGTGAAAGGTGTAGTAACCTCTTCCACAAAACCTAATTGAGATTTTTCCATATATGGACGCAGTCCAGTTCCTTTCTACCCATTTTTTCATAGTTTTGGGTGATGGCCATAACTTAGTAAACTTTCCCACTAATCCATTCTCCGCCAGAGAAAGTGTTGCTCTATGAGGAAGGGTGGGAAGGAGCGAGATTTCAGGAATGTCTTCCAATCTTTTAACAAACTTAGTGACTGATTGTTTGTTCTTTGTCGGGCCCATTGGAGAAATGAGAGAGGCAAAGGCTTTTTTTGTTCCTTCATTTTCATGTTGTTGATCTAAGAGAGGCTCTCCATCCTCTGATGCATCCATGGTGCTCAGCCCCCAACAGTAGGAGGTCGCTAAGGGCAGGTTGCGAGAAACTACAAGCTTCTCGCTGTGTTTGCTGACTAGGGTTGCATAGCTCCTTCATCAAGCAACTTCCTCATAAAAAACTTTGGTCTCCCATACATATCTAAGTTTGTTTATATTAAATACTAATCACATTTCTATTCCTATTTTCATTGTTTAGGAAAGGCTTGTTGAATACTCAAGGATTATGAAAGAATGCCTCACAAGACAAAGCATTGGGATTACAAGGTTTGTTAAGAAACAAAGGTATGCCTTAGACCATAATCTTTGTTCTCTTCATGATAAATTTATATTCATTCTTTTTGGTAATCTATTCTACAATACGAACATTGTTTTGTCTAGCACTCTCGAATCATGAAGATCCTTGATTAGGTGATTCATCATTAGATAAATCTACCCTCCTCACATCTTTGATTATTATTGTGCAACCCTAAATAGTTTCTCTATAAAACCCTAACTTAAGGGTATTTCGATGATAATTTCTAAAACCCTAACCTACTTAGGCTTATTGATGAAGTTGTAGAAAATTTGTGATGGGTTAACCCGATAATGCAATATAAATCAAAGCATAATACTATAACCTGCTTCTACTATCAATTTGCGGAAGTTTAAAGATCGAGTTGAACAATATAACCATAAGAAGAAGAATCAATGGCACAATACACATGAAAATACTTTTGGGAAAGTCTTAGATAAAACCCCACACTATTGTATTATCATACATGGTGGATATACATAGAATTATACAAAGCCTTAGCTCTCACAGCTAGCCAGCTCTCAGTACAATCCTCACAGATGCTCACAGGCAATCTTGGGTTCTCTCCAGCCTTCCTCTCTACCCTCCAAGCTCCTATTTTGTTGCACTATTCCTTGTGGATGATTAGCCTATTACCAAGTGGAAAACCAAGCCTTCAAAACTGCACAGTCCTCAAGGATGAATCCATGACTGCATGCATGAGTTTTCTCCATGAGAAAAAACACATACAACTGATAGTACATTGTCCTTGAACATTAATATCAACTGGGTCTTTCTCAGAATAGACATGCATGAGTTTCTAATGAGGGAATCTTTAGCTAACTGGAGTAGCACTAGTTGAGTGCATCAATGCATCAACTGATTGTTAACTCATTATTAGTTCCTCGAATAGTTTGGAACTAATTTAACTAGACTTAAATCAGTAAACTGAGTTAACTAATTATAACTCAAATATAAATAAATCTTATCTCCTTAATTGAAAGGATAATTCTTGCATGACTTCAGAAAGACTTCTAACTTTAATTTCTCCAACTAATTAGTTTAAAATAAATTAATTAATTATTTCCAAGTAGCTGTTAAGACTAAATTCGATTTTACTTCACAATTTAATTCAAGGACAAATTAAATTGGAATATTCTTATTTCCATATTTCAACACTCCCTCTCAATGAGAAAGGGATTATCTCCCACCCACTCAAATTTTACACTTTGAAAATTCCTTTGTCAAAATGTCAACATCTTGCTCCTCTATCGAAATATATTGCAGCAACATGATCCTCTTGACCTGGGAAAAGCCACGGGAAAAGAATCTTGCTTTATGCTTCTCCAAACTACCATCAGCAACTTTCTTTACCTTGTAAAGCCAACGGGAACTCACAACTGACTTGTTCTCCAGTTATGGAACCACGTCCCAAACACTCTTACGAACAATGGATTCATATTCCTCCACCATAGCATCAACCCAAATCGGCTACTGCAAGGCTTCCTCAAAGGAAGATGTCCCAGTCTTAACACATTCCCCAGCAAGGGCCATGTATCCAGTGTAGCTCTCAGGTGACCTCCTTTTCTTGCGCTGAGAAGATGGTGCCCCCATATTCTCTTTCACATCCTCCAATAATTTGTCAGCTTCTCTTGTGCGTTTCTGTCCATTTCTCGAAGACTCTACTTGAGTGGATGTCGCCACTCCTAGAACCTCTGCATGTGGCTACTCAGCATCAGTCTGAGGCTCCTCCTCCTTAGGAACCAACAGTTCCTCCACATCCTGTAGTTGGAACTCCCTCTCAAGGGAAACTCACATGGCCTTCTGCTCATCAAACTTGAGATCTCGGCGAACCACTCTCCTTCGACTGGTAGGCAAGTACACCCGATAGTTGTGAGGTGTATCAGTGTACCCACAAATATCCCCAACTCTGTTGTTGGCTCAAGCTTCTTCCATGCATCCTTTGTCACATGGAAATATACCAATGAGCCAAAGATCCTGAAGTGACCCACATCTGGTCTCTTACCGAAGAAAGCTTCCTCTGTTGTCTTCATCCCAAGTATGCGATGTGGGCTTGTATTCTTCAAATAGACCACTATGTCGCATGCCTCAACCCACAAGTGAAGTGGTAGGCCTTGGTCATGCAACATTTCCCGTGCTACCCCTACAATAGTTTTATTCTTCCTCTCGGACACCCCATTCTGTTGTGGGTTATGAGGTGCCGTCAACTCTCATTTAATTCCTTTTGCTGCATAGAAGTCCTTAAACTCTTGAGAGACATATTCTCCACTGTCGTTGCTTCTCAAGGCCTTGATCTTCTTCCCCGACTCTTTCTCGACCAAAGCTTTGATCTCACAAAACTTTGTGAAAGTTTGGTCCTTCTTCTGCATGAAATAAATCCAACATTTATGAGAATAGTCATCAATGAAAATCATATAATACCTTTGCTTCACTTTGGATGTTGTCGAGAATGGCCCACACAAATCAGTATGAAGTCGCTCTAAGATAGCCTCTACTTGACTGTCTCTATCATGAAAGGAATACTTGGTGTACTTTCCAAAGGTATAACCTTTGCATGTGTCAACTTGCTCAAGTTTACCTTTGGGAAGTCCTGTAGATATCTGCTGCATTATCTTCAAAGCCCCATGATGCAAATGGCCCAACGCTTGTGCCACAACTCGCCAATGTCTTGGCTTTGCATTGATTTTGCTTTCATAGTCAATGCTACACAATCATCTACCTCTAGTTTATAGAGATTCTTCACTCGAATCCCTATCCTCTTGGTCTGACTCGTGCCTGTGTGTCTTAGGAACACCTTTCCTTTAGTGAAGACAACATCGTAGCTTTTGTCCTCCAACATTGTAGCCAATACCAAGTTCTTCTTCAGTTTAGGCACATACATCACATCTGCCAAGGTGAGAGGAGCTCCATGCTCCCTTTGAAAAGCAACCGTGCCCACTCTTGAAACACTATACCTTTTGTTGTCACCCATCTTTATGCACATCTTGAGGTCTTTCTCCGCAAAGGCACTGAATAAATTTTTATCACCAGTCATGTGGAATGAGGCTCCACTGTCAAGATACCAGACACAACCCATCATCGATTACACCATGCATGTGATGAGGCTAAAGTCCATTTCAAATTTAGAGGCTAATGCCTCACCTTCCAATCCTTCCAATGATCCCTTCTTGGACTTCTTCGACGGGAAATTAGTTGCATAATGTCCCATCTTCTGACAGTTAAAGCATATTACTTTAGACATGTCACCCTTCTTCCCTCCATGAGAAGAATTCGATTTGAAATGGGAAGCCTTCCCCCTCGCTTCCTTGCCTTACATGCTAACGCCAAATTTTTTTCATCATCATTCTTGGATGAAATACCATCTCATGTGCTCCTCATGATCTCCTCTTGCATAAGGTCCGACCAGAGTCGTTCCCAATCTGGCAGTTTCTCCCTTACATTCACAGAGTCCTGGTAGTTATTCTAACTCTTTGGATGGCCAAGGAGAGTGAGGCTCACCATATCATCATCGGAAGTAGTTATTCCCACACTGCCAAGCTCATCTCTATAGGTGGTGAGTTTTTTCAGATATGTGGAAATAGTATCTCCCTTCTCCATCTTGATTCTTCGAAGCTTATCCTTGAGTGACAATTTCCTCTGGTCACTACTGTTCTGGTAGAGGTCCTTTAATGTCTTCCAAATTGAAAATGGAGTATCCTTCCCATGGAGACTTGAGACAATATGGTCTCGAACTCCCTCAAGGATGATCTTTCTTGCCTTCGCAACACACTTCTTACACTCAGCCAACTCTTGTGCATTAGTTGAAGCTGACTTTGGGATTTCTTGATCAATGAATTCCTTCAAGCCATTGTCTTCTAATACAGCCTCCATTCTATCTTTCCATGCTATGTAATTCGAGCTACCTTCCAAGTCATACTTGAGTCTCAAGCCATAGAATGCCACTGGCCAACCTTGAAGTATGACATGAATTTGATTTGCACCTGCAACCCTGAACATCAAACATTGAATTCTCTTCTCGGTATATTGTTCACAGCTTTGATACCATGTAGAAAATCTATGATAGGTTTGTTAGTCTCAGTCAATTCAGCCTATCACCAGTGATCAAATATGCTCTTACAAGGTGTTGTTAGGGTGTCAAGTCAAATTTTTGTCATTTCAGTGAGCCTTCAAATAAAAATTTGGTCATTGGTTGTCATGTCTAGGTCACTACTACTCCCTTCAATAACCCATGGACTTCATCACTCATCATGGTCATTGTCTTCTTCTAGGTATCATATCTTCATTTAATTGTCTTGGGTCATGAAATGGTTAAATTCCTCATTTTAGGTCATCGCCTAGGGTTTCGCTCCATGTGTTGCCATGATACCATATGTCAAAACAAAACATGTCCATCAAGTGATTCAATGGGTAAAGGGAGTTAGTAGCTTAGGGATAGAAAAATAAAGGTAACAGTAATGTATTATTTCAAATAAGACAATGTTGCAGTACACTACCTCACCTCATCGTTCCTCATAGGGACATGTTTGATTCAAAATATGTTTTTGAAAAAATGGAGACTAATTTTACAAAAGTGAAAGAGGTTTTTGTCCATTATAGTCCAATGAAGAGAAAAGTCCTTCAGTTTATTAACAAGTGTTATGATTTGAAATAAATTCCCAAAATACACTTGCTACAGTAGATTTAATGCACTTCTAGACATCTTGACTTCAAGACAGTTTTTCAGGGGTTTGGAGCAGGTTTTGTTAGTGGTTGAGAACTCTATTGTGTAGCATACATACTAAGCTTTCCAATGGTACCTTCAACTTGTGATTTGGATTAGTGGAAGGTGTCCAAAAGTAATCTAAAAGTGGGCATTGCACTTCTATGAACTGCGCTACGCTTTGATGCTACACATAGGAACACTAGCTGTGTACAGGACAAAGTTCCCATAAATCCTTCAAAACTCTCCCAAATCTCAATTTTTCACTTGCAAGCTTGATTTTACTGACTTCTAAATCTAAGAAACAAGCAAGTACATCATCTCCCTCTATATTTTCTTTCTCAATTCCATTCCATGTCAATAATTTTTGAAGCTAGGGTTTGTAGCAAGATTTCCATGGGAAATGCTAGGGTAGAAATGGTCATCATAACTTTTCATCTCCAGAAAATGTAAATTGATATTATACACCTACACACGTGTCTGATGAGTCATTTTGACCAGCTCATCCACCTCCAAATAAAGTTTAAAGACTCAAAAATCAAAACCATCGCTCATTCCTAGAGGTTTTTGGGCAAATCTCATCATAAACCTTATTGTTCCCACCTGCAAGCAAATAATTTTTCCACTGTTTCTCCACTTATTTTCATCATATGTCAGCGTCCTCTCACATTTCCCAAGATCCCTCCCATCATTTTGTCAAAATCCACTTCACATCACTTCATTTCCATTCATACCTCACAGTTTATTTTTCATTGAAATGGAGATGGGGTCATCTAGAAAAACAGTGGAGAAGACTCAGCTATCCAAACTTGAGGTGGATAAATTGTATAATAAGGGCTAGAGGCTAATGTTTTCTTCTCACAGAGAGAAAGGGGCCAAGCCTTATTCATCAACAAAGCAGGAACCGATAGCAAAAGAGAAAGACACAGTTGAGCATGAGTTTGAAATGTTTGATTCAGAGGCTGAGGATCAGACTTCAAACATGTGATAGACAAATAGGAATAAGGAATATCAAATCAAGGAGCTAGCAATCAATTTGGAAAGGTAAAAATATGTCATATCATTCCTTGAACAAGAAGACAATCAACTCAAAGCAAAGGAGTTGATCCTAGGAAAGGAAAAAGCCAAGTTATTGTAGCAAGTCGGCAAAGGTAAGGAGATAATGAAATCAAGCAAGCCTAAAGCATAAAATGAGAGAGGAAAAAGGAAAATACCAAGAAAAAGAGGCCTCAAGAAAGCTTTACAAGAGGAATAAGAACAAATTCTACTTGATGAGGATCTTGAACTAGAAGATAGGATCACCATAGAGGTTCATCAAGACAAGGAATATTTTCTTAATAGGGTGAATGAACACTTGGAGAAGCTCATTGAGAAGGAAAATAGAGACAATAAATTTCTCAGACACATGGTACATCACTATCAAGCTCAAAAACATGATCACCAATGTCAAGGTAAAACAACTTGAAAACAAGCTCGAGAAGGCCAAGAAAGACCAAAAGGATGAGGGAAACTTGGAGATGTTGGTTGAAGCATCCACAAAGATATAAAAAACCTATCTTTACACCTTCCCTCCAATTTTGATTGAATTCTGACCATTTTGAGCTTTTTGAGAAATTTTGTTATAAGTTCAGAAATTCAGCTACTCTAGAAGCGCAGCACCTTGGCGCTACACTTTTTCCTCAGGCCTCCATTTGAGGAAAGGTCTAGATTTTTTGAATTTCTTGACATCCTCTAAAAAAAAATTCACCCAGATTTTGCAGAGGTGGCTTGGTTTTGGAGAAAAAATAAAAAGAGTGGCAAAAAACTAGCATTCTGGACCATTTTTTGACACGCGCTGCGCTTCAGGAGTAACCTTGGAAGAATGGATTTTTGAAGGCCTTCCCATGCTCAAATTCAGAAATTGAAACTATTCAGGAAACTAGACTTGAAGGGCTAGTTTACCATTTGATCATATTTGAATTTTGACCCCTGGAAGGAACCTAAAAATCAACTCAAAGTTGGCATTGTGCTTCTACACTTTCTGTGCCTTTATTTGGAATTTTTCAATCTATAAAATTTCTAGTTTCTAGTGTGACTTGGTCAAAGTCAATATTATCTATGTAATGGAACTAGCTACGATGCTAGTTTATGTAGGCAAGAATAAATATACATCATAGGTTTTTTTTAATGTTTATTAGGCCTCATAAAAGATCTAAACTCCTAAACAAACTCTTCATGAAGTGTTTGAGTTTCACCTTCTCACTCTCACCTGTTGGTTGAGAGAATCTTGGAGTCAGTTCCTCCACCAAGGAATTCGACTCCTGAAGGTGGGAAAGTGGTCTAGGAGAGTCTATATGTATCATTTCACTTCAAGAGAATAAGGGTGAAATTTTTGTAAAGGAGACTTGCATTGTAATCATCTTTCAGCTAATATAGATACAGGTTGCAACTATTTTCAAGGAAATCTAGCCCAGTGAGTTCATGGTGCTTTTACTTCATTCTTTTTGTTCTCTCATGGTCTAAATATCTTTATCTACATTATATCCCTTCTCTATGTGAATGCCTTGTGATAAAATACTCAAAATTCTTGTTTTTCAAACTCTGTTATCCGGTTTTCATATTTATGTGTTTTGTCTTCCTAAGCTAATGAAATCATGTTTATTTATGCTCATTAGTTTCTTCCTCACTATATCCTCTATACTACACTGAAAAATACTCAAATTACCCCATGGCTTCTAATATCTATCTCCTTCTTATGTTTTCCCCTGCATTCCCATAGCCTAGACCTACTTCTGGCTCCAAACCCTAAGTTCAACAAACCCTTAAAAAAACCAAATTTTCATAAACAAACAAACAAATACCCATATCTAGTCTAAACTCCATTTTATTTGAAGTTGTATCACTAATAAGAGACTTAGAGAGATCCCTCTCATGCTCAATAGGGCTAGCTACTGAGTTGAAGTGGTTTGATGTTACCCTTGTTGATTTCCTTTTCAGCCTAGGAGATCATAAGGACTAACAAGGTTAACTCGATAATGCAATATAAATCAAAGCAGATTACTATAACCTACTTCTACTATCAATTTGTGGAAGATAAAAGATCGAGCTAAACAATATAAACATAAGAAGAAGAATCAATGGCACAATACACATGAAAATACATTGGGGAAAGTCTCAGATAAAATTGCAAACTATTGTATTATCATACATGGTGGAGATACATAGGAATTATACAAAGCCTTAGCTCTCACAGCTTGCCAGCTCTCAGTACAATCCTCACAAATGCTCACAAGTGAGCTTGGCTTCTCTCCAGCCTTCCTCTCTACCCTCCAACCTCATATTTCCTTGTGTTGTTCCTTGTGGATGATTACCCTATTACCAAGTGGAAAGCCAAGCCTTTAAAACTATGCAATCCTCAAGGATGAATCCTTGATTTCATGCATGAGTTTTCTCCATGAGAAAACACATACAAGTGATAGTACACTGTCCTTGAACATTAATCTCAACTGAGTCTTTCTCGAAATAGACATGCATGAGTTTTTGATGGGGGAATCTTTAGTTAAATGGAGTAGCACTAATTGAGTGCATTAATGCATCAACTAACTATTAACACACTATTAGTTCCTCAAACACTTTGGAACTAATTTAACTGGACTTAACTTAGTAAACTGAGTTAAATAATTACAACTCAAATATAACTCAATCTTGTCTCCTTAATTTAAGGGATAACTCTTGCATGACTTCATAAAGACTTCTAACTTGAATTTATCGAATTAATTAATTTAAAATAAATTAATTAATTATTTTCAAGTAGCTGTTAAGGCTAAATTCGATTTTAATTCACAATTTCATTAAAGGATAAATTAAATTGGAATATTCTTGTTGCCATATTTCAACAAAAGTTTAAAGAAAATGTTTGATGCTTTTATGATGTCATGTTTGGGGTTTTGGTATGGTTATGAAAAAACTTAACTTGTTAGGGTTGAAAGGTGATATTTGAAATCACAAACCTTTGAAGTTTTGGTATTTTAGGGTCCAGTATTTTATGTATTGAAATCCTAGATCATTAGGGATTATGAGTAAGGTCCTTATGACATAGGAATGAATTCCTAGGTATATGTTTGTTCATATTGTCAAGTTCGTTATATGTCTAAATTTAACGTGTTTGTGTCATTGGGTTTGCCTAACATATGTGGTTATGTTATGCTTATGCATGATGATGAATTCCTAGATATGCATATGTGATGACCTAATTATTGGTAAGTTATAATTCCTGGGGTTTGGAACTAAGCCCTAGTCGAAGTTTGATATTCTAGGATTCTATTGTTTGTGAATTATAGGATTTTGTAGCTAAATCTTGGTAGAAGTTAAATTCTCTAGTATATGATTTGACAAATCTGGGATTTATGAAACATTGATAAAATCATAAAATTGTATTGTGAGCAATTTTATTGTTGATAATTAGTAAATGAAAAATCCAATGTTTACATCAAACCCTAGTAGAAGCTAGTCATGTTGTTGATTGAGATGTGATTGGTTTTGATTGCTAAATCTCATGTATGAAATCTAAGGTTTCTATGAAATCCTAGTAGGAAGTCGAACATATGAATTATGAAATTTGTTAGATGCATTGTTATACTGGTCTCTAGGGTTTTCTATGTGTTATAAAAGAGTTTTTCATTTCTCTAGAATAAATATTGAAGCCCTAGATATAATGAGATTGATATCTTGAGTTGTTGATGTGATTTAGGGTTTGTAACAAAACCTAGGCAAGAACTTGAAGTATAGAAGTAACGTATCTTGTTGATTATGTTTATAAAGTATAATGCTTCCATTATTGTATGATTCCGATGAGGTTAACTTCATGCTTCTATATATTAGTTTGTACTTTCTATCTAAGTTGTGAAAATACATAATATTCATGGTGGTGAAGATGTTCGTAATTAAATTTGATATGATAAGCATGATGAAGAAATTTATATGGATGATGATGGTCATGATAAATCCAATAATAATTATGGAAGCCATAAAATATTCTCTGATGTCATAGAAAAGAAGTTGATCACCCTAGGTTAAGAGGGAGCTTGGGTATATTCCTTGTATATGAATGATTAGATCCTCGCTGGTTAGGAGGGAGTGATGGATATGGTTCTCTATTTCATGTTTCGTGCACTAGAATAGGACTTACAACTATAAGTCTCAGTGAAGGCCATGAGTGACAGAAGAACACATCACTCTTGCCTTCATGGAAACAAGTCCCTAATTAAGAGGGAGGACATATTATAGTAATGATGGACAACTTGAAAGAAGACAATTGGAGAATGAATTTTGAGCAGTTGTTGAGATAGGAAAAGCAAGATTTATTTCTGCATGTTAAGTAGGAAAGGAAGATATACAATTAAGGAATATTCCATGAAGATTCATTTGTGTTATAGGGAAAAGTGTCTACACAGAACTGCTTATCCCACTAAGGTGTGGTAGCTACCTTAGAAACAAACAAAGTAAAGCTACTTTCATTTTTCCTTTATGAAATATAGATGAGAGAAGAATAAAGAAGACCAACCTCTGTCTTGCGCTAATCTCCTAATTCGATTCCTCTCTCTCTTGATAGTCTTTCGCTACTTGCTCCCTTGTACACCCAGCTTCACAGAGTACCTGTAAGATCACAGTAGCATGACACTATACAAGAACATGGATCTATAATCATAAACAATCTAGGATCAGATGTAAATTGACCATACAAATGCATAAAACATAAATGACACAAGAGTATGGAGGAAAACTTGAATAGTTTTTATTGATAAACAAGAAAGAGCCAAGGGAGTTACAACCAGTTGTTTTGACCTTCTTCACCTCATACAAAGCTTAGATCACCCAACACTATGATGTTGTCTCAAGAAACCAACAACGATTCCTTAGAATATGCAAAATTCCAGCCTCTGGATCTCTGGGATGAGGGATCCATATATAGATATCTGTAAGGGAGATGAGTCAGCTTGTGATTTGATTAGTGTCTTCCATCTGATAGTTCTTGCTTCCACTTGGAGATTGATGATCTCTTACTCATCCTTGGTCGAATTCAGAGAGGCAAGTGTCACAGGAGAAGTTTCTGGAAGATTCCATGCCTCTCCACCTCGTGGAATGACACTGCCATTTGTCATTTCTCTCCCATCGTACCCCATAGAAGGGATTTTTGAAATGCAACGCACTCACATAGTGTATTTAGGTGAGATGCAACGCACTTTGCCTATGGAGCAACTGAAATGATCTTGTTTTGACCAGTTCTGAGTAGTTTTTCATGGAGAACTTCTGGGAGAAGCTGTAATCAGTTGACCTTGTTCCTTTAGGGGTTAGAACAACACTTTTAGGGACTTAGGAGTCCTTGGTTTATGGAGATTTCATGCTTGGGGTTGCAGTGCCAAAAAATGTCTATAACAGTTGCCCCCTAAAGCATGAGGTCCTTAATCTTTTGATGTCGGGTGAAATGCTTTATTATGAGGATCCGAAGTTCTTTCAAGCCGGGAGGAGACCTGTAATAAGATACAATACAATACATTATCTTCATAATATTTTCATGATATAGCTGAGGTGGGCATTCCCATGCTCAACTTTATAAATTCATTTTCATGTACATAGGACAGACAATCATCTGAGTGTAGACTGATGAATCTGGTAGAGTCATCGTCCCTTTGATTGGATGATTATCTGTGCAGCAATAATGTACTTTTGATGTCTTTATTTCCCTGAATATATATCACAGCCTGGATGGATGAAACTAGATCCGGGGACTTCAATCTCGTTCGATCTTCACTCGAAGTACACGTCTATCCATGTGAGAGATGTTCTGGAGTCGAACATGGAAAGACATCGGCTGATTACCAGCCAATGATGTAAGCTGTTAACAGGCGCGAAAGGAATCACCGATAGTGATAATGACCCTCAAGGTACTGCAGTACAATTCACGTGGTGTGAATAAATGACTTGGCGTCGAACACCACGCAAAATCTTTTGGTCGAAGGTCATTGATGTAAACCTATCGCTGGAAGTGAGAAACTTGCCATTGGGGCATGCAAGCTTCAAAGTACTGAACGGGGTGTTCTTAGATCGACTTCTTGGATAATGAGATGATGTCGACAAGAAGCGATCCATCACAGGAGGGCCTTAATGAATCCCACATCAATGACACAGAACGAAGCAAATTATTTTAATGGAGGTGAAAACTATCTGATGACATATGGTTCAGGGTGGCGGTCATGAAAGAATGGAGTATAAATGTATTGTAGCGAGTGAGACACAGGTGAATTCTCTGAATGACTTCTCTTGAACATATCGGTGACACTGACTTGATGGATTGGTAGCATTAAACCAAAATGTGGATGGTGTGATGGGACCATGGTGATGTGACCGGTGAATGAAACAACCCAACCCAACTTGGATGCGAAGTGAAAGTGTCATGTTCAAGAGCGACTTGCTACCAACAAAGTTTCTTCAAGTTTTCTTCCCAATTTTTCCCCAGTCATTGCTGACCAGTACCTCTTTATTTTTGTCAAGCTTGAGGAGGATAACATATTCTTGTTCTATAATTTTCCCTTTGGGCAAACCCATTGCTATGTTTTAACGAGCCTAGCGATAGTGAAAATCGTTCTTGTCTGCTATGGACAAGCTTGTCGCTATTAGGTTTTAACGAGTTTAACGACGAAGATAACTCGGTCCTTTTCAATTTTAGAGAGTCTGAAAAGGGACGTAAAGGAAACTCCAAAATTCCTTTTTCGTCATCTAATCCCTTAAGTCCGAAAAAGTATAAAACAATACAGAAGGGATGAATTTTCGATACTTTTAACGAGCCGAACAAAACAAGCGCTCGATCTTTTTGTGTAATAATCCCTCGAGTCCAAAAAGATTAAAATATAAAGGAGGGATAGCACTTCCGGTCCCTTTAACGAGCTGGACCGGTCCCTTTAACGAGCTGGAGAGGCTAATGGCTCGACAATCTTTTCATATTTTACGAGTCAGTTGAAAAGAGCTTAAAGGAGACTCGTTTTTTGAGGAACGAATGATAAAATTGGGTAGCAACTGATTCCAGGTAATGTTTGGAATTTTCCAATCACGGCAGTGTTACAAGGATGGCTAATAGGATCACTCTTCGTAGCTATTCCTCAAAAGGGGAAAACAATCAAATGGAGGTGAATGATCGGCCAATACAGAGTGGAGGTGATGATGGGAACACGACCAAGGCTTTAAAGGCTGAAGTACTACATTCACGATGATTATTTACTTGGAATTGGTTCATTTTTTATTGAGCTTAAACTCTGGGGGAAACATTTGCTCATTGCTTATGTTTATTTTTTAACGAGCATGAAGTCCGCATTAAAACTGCTCAATTCGGGTTTATTTTTTAACAAGCTTGAACCCTGCAGTAACACTGCTCGTGGCGGGTTTATTTTTTAAACAAGCTTGAACCCTGCAGTAACACTGCTCGTGATAAGTTTGCATGCCCCCAGCATAATAACGCAAATCGAGGAGTTTACATGCCCCCAGCATAATAACGCAAATCGAGGTGCATGCCCCCCAAGCTTCATTGCATTCAACTTGGTGGTTGGAATGAAGGTTTACCTTCGAGATCTTCGAAAGACTCGACTTTGATTTTATGATATCGTAATCAAAGAGTCATTTTTGAATGGGGGTCGTTCCATTTTTTAATGAGGTTGACACAGTAAAAGAATTATCCTCATGACTTCTTGTTTCATTTTTTAACGAGGTTGACACGAGATAAGAACTATCCTCGGTATCCACCGTATTTACAGTATTGTATAGAAAATAAAAAACTGAAGGATGATTAAGGTCATTGGAATAACCTTCGTTATGATGGTGGTAATCTTCCCATGGTGCTTCTCCTAACATCATTGACTGAATGATTCCTTTGTCTGTAGAATGTACATGTGACCAAGGATCTGAAGAGGTACCATATTCCTTAGACCTATCTATCCAAACACTCGATGAGCATTGATTTGGGTTTGCCCCCCAAGCCAAGAAAATTGATTGCTACAATATTTCTAAAATGGCGATGATCCATGCTGAAAAAATGTTTAGGAATCTTCTGAATCCATTAGATATAGAAGATTTCATATTGCAGGTTTCCACTGTGGCCACTTCTACCAGATTACTCGGAGGTAGTAGGGAAAAAGTACCCATTAAAGGAGGGTCTTTTAGGAGGGCTACTCCAATATTTTGAAGCGAATGATTGCTTCCATGGATCATTGGAATGCTTCCCGTAACTTGTGAACTTTTGGGGAGAAATGTTTGTTGGTCGACGATTGTAATTCTTCCTTGGAAGGGAAATGCAATCTTCCTGAAGTAGGTCGACACAACTGTGGCCATGGCATATATCTAGGGCCTTCCCAGTAGGACGTTGTAATCGAGGTTTCCGTCTATTACTTCAACATCAATTTCTACTGTTTTTCCCCCCAATTCAACTTGCAAGTTACTTAAAATCCTGTATGGAGTGTATGATCGTCCATCAAATGATTTTAATGTCATTGACGATCTCGAAAAGGGTGGTGAGCCTAAATTTTCCAGCAACTCATCGACATAATACATTTAGATGCCCCCTCATCAATAATTGTTCGATGAACAGTTTTGTTGAGGGCTTTCACTTGAATAAGGAAAGCTAGTTGAGCTAGTAACTGAGGGTCATATCCTTTCTGATCAAAGGATACAAGATTGGAATCCGTTGGGTCAATCCCACCTATTACTGATAATAGATCCTGCTTTTGGAAGAAGCAATTTTGCGGTACCTCAAGTGTCGACATAGCGGACGACGATTAGGCCAGGTCGTCTACTATATTATAATTCTGTGCTACTTTGGCACGAGGATTAAATGTCGATTTGTGTACTACTCCCTTTGGCGGCTTTATCATTGGTTCAGGAATGATGGGTGGCACAACTTCGGTCAAAGTTGTTGTCGAACTACTAGGCTGTTCATTAGCCTTGTTATTCGACAGCTGTGGATTCCTGTAATGTTTATTCCTTGTCAAAGCATCATTTTGCTACTTTGAGATAGACAACATAAGAACTTGGGATCGGGAAGCATTTTGATTAGCAACCAGTTTGGTTCCCGGGTTTTGAAATGGATCTGTCAATATTGCTAAGGTTTTTGAACTCTTAAATAGTTTCTTAACTTCAGCTTTATGTGGACAATCTCTCGTCCGATGATCCTCATCGCATATATGACACCCCGCAAGGGGTTTCCTTTGCCCAGAAGGGTTTGTAGAAGGTTTTCCAGAAGATGACTAATCCTGCTTCTTTTTTCTCCATTTCTTTTTCTTCTTGCCCCCTGGTTGCTTCAGTTGTTTGCCCTTGTCGTTCGACACGGTATTTACCTCCGAGGCGAGAAGTTCTTCATTTTCATTTTGATCAGAAATCTTACGGACTTTCTTAGATGTAGCCTTTTTCGATTTCGTGTCTGTCATACCAATCACGCCATCACCGGCATGAGAGTCATTGTTCGATTTAGGATGTGGTGGGACGGAAAATTCCGGTCTGGGAGCGTCAGGGATTTTATCATAGTGCGTGCCAGACTGAGTATAGATCAATTCTAGATATTGTGCACGAGCAATAACTTTCTCTTCAGTGACGACTCCTCCTTTTGCCACATCTTCTGTAATGGAAGGTAATAATGACTTAATAAACCATTCAGTTAAAAGCTGATCAGGAACATACATTTTTACCATTCTATGACGACGTCACGACTCATGAATATGATCAAATATGTGAGTGGCCGTTGTTTGTTTGAAATTGGTAAGAAGTTCTATTCCTGTTTCATACCTTATGGGTAACTGAAAATGGGTTAAAAGGGTTTTGGCTAGGGTACTGAAGTTGTCAAATGGAGCTCTGGGTAACTCGATATACCATTTTGCTTCCGGACTAGTTAACGTCCTCTGAAAAAGGCGAAGCCTAATCGAATCATCGTTTAGGGTGTTTAATGAACACCACAGATGAAATGTCATCACATGATTCGACGGGCCTTCACCCAGATTTCCATTAAATTTAGGAATATCTGACAGAAGTTTATGCGGAATCGCCGGCCACCAAGAGGCGTAAGAAATTGGATCATTCGTCAGCCAGTTTAAATCTGGTAATTCTAGAGTTGCTACCAAGGGCAACTGTTGATTCAGGTTAGGTGAAGCATACCCAGGATAAGATGGAATCACATGAGCAGTGGGTCTTTGAATACCAGCATAATGTATTTGATGCTGGCAACTTTGACAAGGTTGATGGGAATAACCATTATAATATGGTTGTTGATAACCACTTTGGAAATGTGCTTGCCCATTACTTACAAAGACTTGTTGCTCAGGTCCTTGATATGATTGCTGGAATGGCGGTTGTTGAGATTGAATCAGCCATGGTTGTTGGACCATTTGATGTTGCCCAATACTGGATGATCGACTAAGATGAGGAGTCGTAGTACTTGTTTGAGCCTAAGTCACTCCAGATAAGGAGGCACTAACCTGAGGTTGTGATTGAGTCGTTGAGACAAGAGGGTGTTGTATTGCAACCTGAGAAACTTGGGGTTGACATACAACAGGTATCACTTGTACTTGCGATGCAGTCACCATAGTAGGTATAGGGGGAATATTCGACACATGGTGGACTGGTTGCATTGAATATACAACCCTTGGTTGCTGAGGTCGTATTGGTACCCAACCGCTGGATGTAATTCCAGTTTGACCTGAACTTTGTTGTAAACTCTCATATGGTTGTTCTCCGGGAGGGAACAATGAAAAGGCATACTGCCCTCCATATGGTAGAAGTCCAGTACTTAAAGGGTAGATTGGCCTTTGAAGACACATTGGATCAATTTGTTGAGTTTCAACATAAGAAATACCAGATGATAATCCAGATGAAGAAATAGGAACTTACCATGTCGTCGAAACAGTCCCTGATTGGACTCTGACTTGTTGTTGATAACTTGTCGAGACAGATGGTACACCAGCAAACGTCGTTGGAGTAGCAGTAGGAGGCTCTGCCGCTGCTGTGTCAGATGACACAGTCCTGGATGTCGACGATTGTTCAAACATATCTAGTCTATCCAAAAGATTTCGTAGCGATTCTACAAGAACTTCCGATGAAGGGAGACTAACTTCTAAGACCAACGAGGGAACAGTGACATTATTCCGATTAAAATAAATTTTAGACGCTTTGACACAACTTGTTTTTTCAATTTTAAGAGTCGAGAAAAATAAAAGATGAATCTAGTCGCCTTCGATTTTTAATGAGCCTGAAGTGACAAGTTCTCAGATGGACCTTTTCCGTTAAGGAGTCTGAAAAGGAATGAAAGGGACTGCTCTGGAAATCTAGGCAGAGGGATTACCAAACCAATCACAAAACTACAGAATAATTTTTACGGTACGACAATCAATCTTCCCGAATGTTGTGTTTAGTGCATTGCGATCAATAGGGCGGCAGACACAACTTCCTATGGATAAAGGACTAAGCCTATTGGGGTATCCCAAAATATACTCGACAGTATGTGGGAGCACAAGTCCGTATTGGCACTTATCGTCTCAAAGTGGAGGAATCACCCAACCATCAGTGAGAACAACAGTTACCAGGCTTTACGACACCTGAATACGTCTCTAGCCTAGACTTCTAGATGTTGTGTGTTAGGTTACAAAGCATTGTTAGATTCATTAAATTTATTTTATAGTTGATATTGATTAAGAAATTTTCCTTTCGGTTTCACCGCGAGATGTAGATGTATAATTCCTAAAATGCAATCTAAGATTATAAACAGTCTTTGATCTTCTTTGTGCAATGAAAGTCCTAGCTACTAAGGAAAGAGAGACAATATTCTTTCACAAAGAGTAAAGAGCACACACTAAATGCACAGTCCTAAATCAAACCAATCAAACAATCTAAATGCAAATGCACATGCATGTATTTGTTTTCGGCTTTCTTTGTATGTGAATGGTAAAAAGAAAGCTAATGCACAAATCTGAATTACTTTTCAAGTGACAATTACTAACAAGTTTCTTTTCGAAATCAGAAATGGAGACAATCACAACACTTTATGATTCGGAAATGAATACTTGCTTTCGACACTAGAAAAACTACAAATTCAAACCAAATACAATAGTAACAGGGTAATCGACTATCAATAGCAACCAAACTCTTTCCTATGACTGAAAACGACCCTTGCGACACTTTCAAATTAAAGGAAGACAGTACAATTACGTTACTTTTTGTAAAGGAGAACTGAAAATGACTCAACAAATACACAAAAACATTTACAGTTCTTTTGTACAACAGAGGCAGAATAACAGCAAGGAAAAGGGGTTTCAAACAGATATATACTGATTACAAGAATCAAAATTCATGAATAGAACTGAAAAGAATGAATCACAGAAACCAAAACTGAACAATGCCTAGTCTGATCAGCGCACCTGTAACACAGGGAATTTGAAATGCAACGCACCTACTACACTCGGGAAGTGCGCTGAATTTCAGATTCACAGAACAGTACCTGCGCTGGGAGAGAGACGAGACTTTGCTTGGGTTCCAGGTCACAGTTTGCAGTTCAGTTCATGGGTTTTGGCCGAGCATACGGTAATCAGTAATGCAACAATCAGGGGTAGATCTAAGGAGGTTCTAAGAGCTACCACGAGGGCAATTAGAGAGTTTGTGAATCAGTTGTTTAAGTCATAAACAAATCCTGGAGATTGACTGAAGCGACATTTATCTACTTTGCATTTGCATAGCAAATGCAGTTCGAAAGCTACCTGGCTCGACTTCAGGCTCTCTCTGTAAGTTTATAAAATAAACAACAAGGAGGATAAAAAAACAAACTAATTCATCCCCAGTGGAGTCACCCTTTTGTTACAGGGAAAAGTGTCTACACAGAACTACTTATCCCACTAAGGTGTGGTAGCTACCTTAGAAACAAACAAAGTAAAGCTAGTTTCATTTTTCCTTTATGAAATATAGATGAGAGAAGAACAAATAAGACCAACCTCTGTCTTGCACTAATCTCCTAATTCGATTCCTCTCTCTCTTGATAGTCTTTCGCTACTTGCTCCCTTGTACACCCAGCTTCACAGAGTACCTGTAAGATCACAGTAGCATGACACTATACAAGAACATGGATGTATAATCATAAACAATCTAGGATCAGATGTAAATTGACCATACAAATGCATAAAACATAAATGACACAAGAGTATGGAGGAAAACTTGAATAGTTTTTACTGGTAAACAAGAAAGAGCCAAGGGAGTTACAACTAGTTGTTCTGACCCAGCATCATCCTCTCAGCAAGTAAGCCCTTCTTCACCTCATACAAAGCTTAGATCACCCAACACTATGATGTTGTCTCAAGAAACCAACAACAATTCCTTACAATATGCAAAATTCCAGCCTCTGGATCTCTGGGATGAGGGATCCATATATAGATATCTGTAAGGGAGATGAGTCAGCTTGTGATTTGATTAGTGGCTTCCCTCTGATAGTTCTTGTTTCCACTTGGAGATTGATGATCTATTACTCATCCTTGGTCGAATTTAGGGAGGCAAGTGTCACAGGAGAAGTTTCTGGAAGATTCCATGCCTCTCCACCTCGCGGAATGACACTGCCATTTGTCATTTCTCACCCATCACACCCCATAGAAGGGTCTTTTGAAATGCAATGCACCCACACAGTGTATTTAGGTGAGATGCAACACATTTTGCCTATGGAGCAGCTGAAATGATCCTGTTTTGACCAGTTCTGAGCAGTTTTTCATGGAGAACTTCTGGGAGAAGCTGTAATCAGTTGACCTTTTTCCTTTAGGGGTTAGAACAACACTCTTAGGGACCTAGGAGCCCTTGGTTTATGGACATTTCATGCTTGGGGTTGCAGTGCCCAAAAATGTCTATAACAATTTGGAAGTCCTACTATGATAAATTGAGAAGAAACATCAGTTGTATGGAAGACCCCGAAGGTTTGTGTTTACTTATGTATATTTGAAATATTTTTATCGATTGGGGTTGTGTTTGTATAGGTAAATCTTTAGGAATATTTGATAGCATGTTTTACATGCTTGTTGTTATCGATTAGTTTGATCAACAGATATTTTTTGTTACCAATCTCTTTTATGGGGATGAACTTGCTATTGATTATAAAATTTGGATTTGTTCAGCCTTTGTCTGTGAAGAATTGTCTAGGATGACATCTCTTAACACTTTATGTTGATGTTTGGATCCCAAAGTAGGGAGGTTGGCATTGGCCATAGATCTCTAACCTCGGATATGCACCTAGGTACCTAGGTTGATGGTTAGCAAGTATGCTTGATGGATCCTAGAGAGGCTGAAAGCTTTAGTCCATCTTACTCCCACTCGAATATATTTCCCTGGCCAAGAATATTGTTCATGGCTCTGTGAGTGACTAAATTGTTGGAGAACCTTGGATAGATTTCCTTGGTAAGGAATATAGTCCATGGAATTGCAGTGCCTAAACTTTTCATAGTTCACATAGTTGGAGACCTTCCCTATATTTGTATCTGATGAATACCTCCCTAGTTATAATGAGTGCTGAAAAATGTAACTAGGTTCAATATTCATAATTGTATTTCAGTCATAATAAAATGTACTTATCAAAAAGAATGAAAATAAATTTTATTATTATTATTACGACTTATTAAAGGATGGGTTTCATGCTTGGGTCATCATGTTCTAGGTCAAATTCCCCATTGAGGACTTCTAGGATTTATTGTAAGTCAATAGAGTCATTGTACATTTAAAGAGACCCTTCTTGGGCTTTTGAATCATGTAAAAATAACTATTTTTGAGTAAAAAATGAATTATGTCACCTCCACGCCAAGTTGGCCTCAATAAGATCAAGTTGGCCTCAAGAAATGTAATCCAACCTCACCATAAGCCTATATATTAAAGTAGTTCGATTCATTTGGATGATAATCACTCACACAAGTTCAATCTCCTAGAAGAAGCCATGAAAAGTGTGAAGTTGCAGTGAAAGAAGGAGGATCGCAAGATTAAAGGTTTTGGGTATCTCTGTCTCTCAAACTTGTGTTTTTCTGGGCTACAAAATCAACGTCGAAGTTATGTTATGAAATCAAGAAGTTTTGTTATTACATCAAGGTCAAAGTATGACATCAAGCTCAAAGAGCTAAGTGCTTCATGGTCGAATTTGTTACATTAAGATCGAATTTTCTAGGTCGAAGATACTGCTGCATCAAAGTGTTGTTGTTGCTACTTTTGCTTCTAAGTCGAAGATAGTACTAGAAAGTGATCATCTACCAAAAAAGTAAAGGGTTGTCTTGCTGTGGAGGAAGTCTGTGTCTAAGTCAAGAGTCTTAGATTATATTAGGAAAACTATTGAAGGAAAATTTGTTGACTGGGTTTTCTCCAAGGTCAAGTGTTTTCCCTGATTGTATGCCTAGATCTGGTGTCCTTAATGTTAATGTTATTGTTTTGGTAATTTATTGATGAACTAAGATAAAATAAGAACATAAGAATCTCACAAGTAGTTATCAGGTATAAGAAAATCTTTTTGCCTTTCCAATTTTCTAACATGGTATGAGAGTAAAGGTGAAGAAGAAAGAAAAAGTTAGGTTGAAGACCTATTGAATGAAGATTAGGGAATCTCAAGAAGTTGAGCAAGGGATTATATAAAGAGACATTACAACGAAAGGAGCTTTCTACCTTCAAGCACAATGTCTAACTCCATAAAGGGAGAGAACAAATTAGAAGGAGCATCAAATTACAGATCATGGAAAAAGAGGATAGATATAATCCTTGAAAAGAATAAAGTTTTAGATCAAATCAACAGATGAATCAAGTGAAGCAAAGAAAGAAAAGTTTAGAGAAACAAAGATTTTGGCCATGAGACTAATAGTGGATGGAATGCATGCAGCCAAGAAGGAGTCAGAATATCATTAGTAATCAACAAGGAGAGTGAACAAGAGTAAATTTCAAATGGTTGTTATGCTCATCACAGGAAGAAAGGAACCTTCAAGAAGTCAAAAGTGCCAATGCTATAGTTGTCACAAGATCGGTCATTATAAAAGGGATTGTCCTGAGAATCCAAGAAATAAAATAAGGAACAAGGATCAAGCGAACTTTGTCGAAGAAGTTTCACTTGAGAAGAAAAATATGGAAGGATCTGAAGTCAAAGATCTATTTGTTAGGGACTCTATCCCATACATATTCATCAAGTTTTAACTAAGAAGGAGCCCTCACCACTTTCCGAGGATAAGTATCTTACTCCTTGTATTATTATTTTTTATTTGATTTCCCTTACTTATCTGAGTTTTTTTATATTAAATAATAATCACATTTCTATTCATATTTTCCTTGTTTAGGAAAGGCTTATTGAATACTCAAGGATTATGAAAGAATTCCTCACAAGACAAAGCATTGGGATTGCGAGGTTTGTTAACAAACAAAGGTATGCCTTAGAACATAAGCTTTGTTCTCTTCATGATAAAGGCATATTCATTATTTTTGGTAATCTATTCTACATTACTAACATTGTTGTTCGTAGAGCAACGAGGACTGCGTACAACCCTAGGGTTTGGACGGTAGCCTACAGGCGGCAGGACTGTCGTTCCAGGTACCTGCGGCAGCGTCTGGTGAGGCAGAGCACAGTAGGGCGTGACCATAAGCGACACGAAAAATGATCCCCCCTCAGGGGGAGGGCCAGGAGCCTCCCCCGTCCCCGGGTAACAGATCACGACATTCGGCTGACAGAGAGAACGAAAATGGGGCGAGCGGCAATAAAACGGATACAAGACAGCAAAAGGGTAAGGAAATTGACACAGAGGACAGAAATAAAGCAAGTTCCTCAACTTGCAAACCTGTAGCAACCCATAGACCAAGGGTTTACTTCCCAAGTGAACGAATCAATGCCAGGATACTGTACATGCAAGATCATGTGCTAATCGGCAAGTTTATAGGGATTTGGCCAACAGAAAGGGCTCTGAGAAGCTGGATCAGCATTAAATGGTGTCCAAAAGGGGATATAACGCTGCACCTGGGAGCCAAGGGCTTCTTCACTGCAGTATTCAACTGTCTGGAAGACCGAACTCGAATTCTAGAGGGAGGTCCTTATTTTTTCAACTCAGCTGGTTTATTTCTCAAAGGATGGGTTGAAAGATTTAACCCAGATAAGGAGGATCTGAGTTGTGCGCCAGTGTGGATAAGGCTTTACTCGCTACCATGGGAATATTGGGAGGAAAAGTCTCTTCAGGAAATCGGGAATGCTATCGGTGAGTTTGTAAAGGTTGCAGAGGAAACAAAACTATGCAAACACACCTCATATGCTCGGATCTGTGTATACATGGATCTCAAACAGTCGCTGCCAGACACAGTAAGCTTCTTTCATGAAGACTCGGAATGGGTTCAAGTTATTGATTATGAACAGGTGCCATTTAGATGCAGGAAATGCCATGATATAGGGCATATTTATAGAGACTGCCCTAAAAATAAGATACCCTCTCCTCAAGATAAATCTGATAATCACACCCTAGATGGATTCACCAGGGTAGTCAATAGAAGGAGAGGAAATAAGAAGGCCACCAGCAACCCCAAAGCTAATCCAGGCAATAAAGCAACGCCCACAACCAGCAACAGATTTGAAGCTCTAAACAAGACCGATGAGCAAGGTTCGGATGAGGAACAAGGGACAGACGCCGAGGCCCATCAAAAACAGCCAGGTGAAACATCAATGCAAGGAGGACAAGAAAATATAGGTCAAGAGCACATGAATGTGGAGTACTCGCAGCCAAACGAAAAAGCCTCAATCGAGGCTGAGGGCATCTTTCAATCGCCCCAAGTCATGGAAGAAGACCCGGAACCCTTGGATATTGGGGAACTGGACATATTAGGTTTGGAACATGCTTGTCGTACAAAGAACTTTGAAAAAATCCCAGAAACGCAAGTCGACAACCTAGTAGAAGTGCTAAATAGGGCACAGAAGAAATACTCTCTAGGGGTCCAGATCGGAAGTCCATGGGATGGAAAATTTATCACCAAGGACAGTAAGAAAAGGGGACGGAAAACAACCCTAGAAAGAACAATCAAGATAGGATAAATACTGGTGGAGTCAAGGAGGTATGCCAAACTGACCAAGTACTTCAATGCAAACCCCCACCCTTCTCAATGAAGTTAATATCTTGGAATATCAGAGGGCTCAACGGCCCGAGGAAAGGCAGAATCTTAAAAAATATGTTGATGCAAGAAAAACCCAGTATTCTCTTTTTGCAGGAGACAAAGTGTAGCTCCACAATTTTGGAAAGAATAGCTGCGAAGGCTTGGCCAGGAGGACTAGTCACAGCGGTGGATGCACAAGGAGCCTCCGGAGGCCTAGCAATTCTTTGGGATGCCCGGACCATTCATCTCAATAACATCCAAGCTAACAAAAACTTCATCCAAGCCACATTCCATCTCACAGGTACGAATGCCCATGGTCTGCTAACTAATGTTTACTTCCCACAAGATACTGCTCAAAAAAACTATCTCCTGAATACATTGTCAGAGCTCAACAAAGATAGATCCTTCCCGCTATGGATATCGGGTGGGGATTATAACATGATTGCCAGCATGGAAGAAAAGAAAGGGGGCAGAAGTAACACAAACAGTGATGACAGCCTTCTAAAGAACTTTATCAACAACAATTGGTTAATGGATATTCCAACAAGCAACGGTATCTTCACCTGGACAAATAAAAGAGTAGGAGCGCAACAAATCGCATCGCGTCTTGATCGCTTCCTAATCTCAGATAATGCAATTCACATCGGAGGCGAATTTACAGCTTCCATTCTCCCCTTCTCTGGATCGGATCATTGGCCCATCGAGCTCCAATGGAACAGACCAGGTAATAATCTCAGACGCCCTTTTCGTTTTGAATAATTTTGGCTTTCCCATCCAGAATTTGAAAAGCTAGTCAAAGCAAGTTGGATCAATTTCAATCCAACTGAAGGGACAAGAATGTCCAGGTTCCAGCAAAAACTTAAGTATCTAAAAAGAGCCATCAAACTTTGGAACCATAAAATATTCGATAACATCTTTGCAGACCAGGCCCTCCTCAATAATGAAATGAAGAGAATACAACAATCCATTATCAATGAGGGGCGAACAGAGGAACTCTCAAAACAAGAACATGCCATAGAATCCAAAATTTTAGAAAGAGCTAGGCAAGAAGAAACACTATGGCGGCATAAATCTAGAATTCGATGGCTAAAAAGTGGAGAAAAAAATACAAATTTTTTTCATAAAACCACTGTCCAGAGGAGAATGATAAACCAAATCACTCATATTAACAATGAGCAAGGAGAGAAGGTTGAGACACATGATGGCATTGAGAAGGAATTCATAAATTACTTCAAAAAAGCCTACCAGGAACCTGACTTTAACAGAATGCCAGCTATTAATAAGCTTCTCCAGAACATACCCAAGGTCATAACGGAAGAACACAACAGTCTACTGATCAAACCCATCAGCATGCAGGAAGTTGAAGAGGCCGTGCAACAAATGAAGGAGGGGAAAGCGCCAGGTCCGGATGGCTTTACAGCAAATTTTTTTCACAAATTCTGGGACTTGATCAAAAATGAAGTCTGGCAGGTTATGGAGGAATCCAGAGCACTCAGATGGATGGATCCTGGATTAAATGCTACTTTCATAGCCCTAGTACCTAAAGGAGTAGATTCAAACACTCCTGACAAATACAGGCCCATAGCCCTTTGCAATATGATATACAAGATCATCTCAAAGGTCATTGCAATAAGGCTCAAACCGATTCTCCCGCTTGTCATCTCACCTGAGCAATCGGGCTATGTAGAAGGACACCAAATAACGGATGGAATCATTCTCACGCATGAGCTAATTCATTCCCTAAAGTTAACCAAGAAGCCAGGTATGCTGCTGAAACTAGATCTTTTTAAAGCCTTCGATAGCCTCAGTTGGGTCTACATCCAAAAAATTCTTATTGCTTTTGGCTTCGCTCATTCTTGGGTTAGATGGATTTACAATCTAATATCCTCAGCTTTCTTCTCGGTGTTAATCAATGGCACCCCTTCAGATACCTTTCGTCCTTCCAGAGGAATTAGGCAGGGTGATCCCTTATCTCCCTTTCTATTTGTAATTATGGCTGAGGGTTTGGGTAGAAGTATAACAGTTGCTAAGCGTAATAGGAGGTTAAAAGGGCTCTCATTTAATAATTCACCGGTCTACTCCCACCAGCAATTTGTAGATGATAATATGCTTTTTGGTCATCCATCAGTCCAGGAAGCTCGTCTTCTAAATTCCATTCTATCCATTTTTTCTGACGCTTCTGGTGCCCTTATCAATCGAGTCAAATCACAAATTTTTTTCTTCAACACCCCTGTTTCTACTCAGAGAGCCATTGAGCGAATTCTAGGCTTCAACTGCGCCTCATTGCCTTCCAAGTATCTAGGTGCCCCTCTTATGACCTCAGCTCTCAAACATTCCTCCTGGAAACAGCTGTTAGAAAAATTAGAAGCTCGTCTATTCCTATGGACTAATCGAGCTCTGAATATGGCCAGCAGAATAGTTCTCATCAAAGCTGTCCTTCACTCCATGCCTCTGTATCTCTTCTCCATTCTAGCTGCTCCCAAGTGGGTACTCAAAGAAATCAAGAACCTTCAGCATAAATTTCTGTGGGGGGGCTCAGGGCAGAATCGAAAATGGGCTCTTCTCAAATGGGACAAGGTGTGTCTTCCCAAGCATGCAGGAGGAATAGGCCTCAGAGACCCTGAACATAGCAACAAAGCGTTGGATGCTAAAATCTGGTGGAGATGGCTTGCCCATCCTAATACCCCATGGGCCTCCCTTTGGACGGCAAAGTATGCAAGTAACTCTCCTATGGAAGAAAGACTGCGTATGACTGAGACAAGCCCGGGGTCGGCAATCTGGAACTCAGCCATTCAACACAGATATCTCATCCAAGAGCACTGCTTCTGGGAGATCAAAAATGGGAATATGGCTCATTTCTGGGAAGATTCATGGCAGCAGATGCCCAAAATAAAAGACATTCTCCAGGAACTTCCAGCAGAAGAGAGAGAGATACACCAACTGGCCAAAATCAACCATTTCTGGACTACAAAGGCGACTCAGGAACATCGGAAGTGGAAAGACATTCATCAGCTCCTACCGAACAGCTCAATCCAGACTCAACAACTCCTCGAAGCAGAATTACAAAAGAGGCAAATCAGAGTCTCAGAAGAACCGGACATTCTACGATGGGGTTACGGAGAAAAGGGAATTTTCACAGCTAAGGAGGCTTACAATTTAATCATTCAAGGGCAGGTGAACAAAGACAAATTATGGGAAAGAGTATGGCTTAAATCCAACTGGCCGAAAGTTTCTGCATTCCTATGGCTTCTCTGCCACAACAGGATCCTAACGTGGGATAATCTCAGAAAGAGAAGTTTCTCTGGACCGTCCATATGTTACATGTGTCGACAGGAGGAAGAAACAACACTCCATCTTATGCAAGAATGCTCAACTGGAAAGAAATTATGGGAGAAGATAGCTTTCCACTGTCAAACAGAAAGAAGTGTGCAAGGAGATCTTAAAGGAACTATTTGCAAAGGAAGCCAAACCCCATTTCAAAGTAATCTCCTCAATGCGTTGTGGCAACTCATTCCCGGTCTATTGATGTGGAATATATGGAAAGAGCGCAATCGAAGAATATTCAAAGATCAATCGATGCCGCTAGACAAACTGTGGAATAATTTCCACCAAAACATCATGGAGACTCTTTCTCTAAAAGAATGGCATTCTGAAGACTTTCCTACTCTCCCTTAGGAAAAAACTGTTTGGGACAATTGGAAATTAAGGATAAATCATAGTACAACCATTGGCAGGAAGCACAACAACCATAGCCAGGAAGCAAGCTCTTGGAATCTACCCCCTCAGGACATGCTCCAACTCAATTTTGATGGGGCCTCTAAAGGAAACCCAGGACAAGCAGGTTATGGAGGAGTCTTTAGGGATCATAAAGGCAATCCTTTATGCATCTACATGGGATCGATAGGCTGGGACACAAACAACTCTGCGGAATTGGAAGGTCTATGGCGAGGTCTTAAAATAGCACACGGAAAAAATTTCTTTCCCCTCATCATAGAAGGAGACTCGCAGATCATAATCAGAATGGCCACAAAGCTTCAACATGGCTCCCCAATTCATAAGGTAAGCGGTAGCTGGAGAATGGCCCAGAGGCTCGAACTAATTAATCACTGGCTCTCTCAGCACCAAGCAATCATTTTCAAGCATACTAGAAGAGAAGGGAACAAGCTGGCAGACCTTCTAGCCAACCTGGGAGTGGAGGCAAAAGAAAATCACTTTGAAGGCACCATCGACAGCTTACCTTCCCGAGACCAAATTGCTAATCTGCAGGAAATCGACTCTCAGAACAGGTCTCGGATAGAGAATTCGCACCCGGATGCGGGTGCTTCTACTTGCCATTAACTATGCTACCTGCCACGACACCTGCGGCGATGACGGATGGCAGACGCATGTACTCGGAGGTCTGCGAAGGCGGTTATGAGTTAATGCTCAAGGCGGATGAGCGTTGTATGGATCAGAGCCGAGGGGACTGTGCATTCATGACGAGCATGGCAGCTCTGAACTCGATGAGGAACCGGTTTATGGCGATGCGCCCTCCTCCCGCGATGGTAATTGTCTCCGTTCTATTTATTGTTATTTCTGGGCCAACTCAGAGCCAGAATTCCTCTGTAAATGCTTGTGTTGTGAGGTGTGTCACTCTTGTTGCCGATTTTCAAGGGGACGAAAGGCTGTTTGGGTCTCTGTTATTCACCATGCCGCGAAGCAGAGGCATTCCGAGAAGAGGAGGGAGGTCTGGCACTCGTGTCGGCCCTGACCTTGAGAATCTGCACCCTGTTTCCCCTATGGCTTCTGTACCCCCCTCTTCCCCTAGCTCGGAGCAGGAGAGCCTTGTCCCGCAAGGTACTTATCAGACATTCCGTCTCAGGTTCCCGAGCAGGCTCATTAGACCAGAGGTGGTGGTTAATCTCTCTGTGTACATTTCTGAGGAAGAGCCCGGCGATCCCAGCTCAACCTCTCATGCTTCCGCAAGCCCTCAGGACAGTGACATTCTCCTGGGGGATATGAATGGATTAGTGTACAGAGCACACCGCATTGAGGAAGGCCAGGGTCAGGGTATCCCGGTTCAGAATGCCCCGGTTTGGGAGGTTCCAGCTCAGGAGGCATCGGTTCAAGAAATCCTTCCGCCTTCGAATTATGCTATGAAGAGGGACGCGCGTAACGACCGCCCGCAACCTGGCTTGGGAGAGCCGATTCTGGATGAGGAGGGCTTCGTCATTTGGCTTGACTCGCCCAGCCCAGGAAAGGAGATGCTGTCAGCATCGTCCAGCTAGGTGTAGTAAAATTCGATGGGTGCTTTTGCCAAAGATTTTGAAATGGTCTCGATGTTTATGATGCGTCTTCATTCTGTCTATCTCAGTCTAATGTCTCAGTCTTTATACTTCAGTCTGTTACAGTTTATTGCAGTCAGCTTTATCTGTGTTAGAGTCAATGATGTCAAAAGGTTTTGCCTACAAATTATCACTGTTAGTTTTGTCAGTACAAGTCCAGGTAGTCAGATGGTTAGGAAAGATCAGAATCATGGAAGGTTTTCTGTAAATTAGAATCAACGGATAGACAGTATGGTCCAGTTTTTACTGTTTGGGGACTGGCCTCAGCCTCCTCGGAAGGTCTAACTCCTGTACATATTTTTATTTTCTTTAATATAGAACTAGCCTTTACTTAGAACAAAAAAACATTGTTGTTCGTAGCACTCTTGAATCATAAATATTCTTTATTGGGTGATTAATCATTAGATAAATGTACCCTCCTCACATCTTTGATTATTTTTATGGAACCCTAAAGAGTGATCCAGATCTCGTTAGCTACTGGAGTTAACCAAGACCTTTTACTTCTATTTTGTTAGTAGAATTACATTCAAAAGAGCATGAAAAGCCACATGTCCATATTGTAAGAAGATGAAACATAATGAAAACCATCAAATCAAAGGACATAAACACATTGATAATGGAGTACACCTAGTGTGGGTTATGTCTCTAGGCCTTGGTGTAGAGAGTTGGGAGGCTACGTCATTAAATGTTGAAAATGATGATGATGTACATGGTATGTTCTTTGTCATTACAGGGATGAATATCCTCAACCAGAGTGGCATGTCTCTCCACAAGACATTATCAAGAACTCTCAATCATGGGAAAATTCCCTCAACAAAACTGGCATATCTCTCCATGAGACGTTCACCCTATAGGAACTCTCACTGAAATGGGTTTTCCTTCAGCATGAAAAGCTAATAAATTCTCACAAGATGTGGGATACAAGTATCCCTGAACATAATGGTAATCAAGGAACTCAACAAGAAAAAATCATCTCAAAAAATCAGAAGAAAACATGACATAACTACATCATATACCTCCACTCTCGGAGATGGTCGAAAAATGCAAAGCTCAACTGCTGAAATAGAAACCACTACTAAATTTGTGGCATGAAATCATGTCAAATGACTATAGCATTACCCCTTTATGACACTGTCAAATTTTGAACCCTCGGCAATCTTGAAGATCCCCACAAACATTTTTTCCTAAAAAAGGCTGAAAAATCCACTGCTTGGAGGAAGATTCTAAGAACACCATTGTGCTCCTTGAAAAATTCTTTGAAAAATGACTATAAATATGGCACCATTTTCCCTTGGTCAAAAATTAGCCTCCAAGGGAATATTTTAGATTCGACAATATTCTGTAAAGATTCCTTGCTGCTGAACACCTAAATTTCTAATGCTCATATGGAGATTCTTACTGCACAGTTGGACTCCTCGCGAGAAAATGTGCAAAAATGACTATTAACATTTTCAATTCTGACTTTGGCACCTCTGACCCTCTAAGGGAATCTTTTTGGTATGTCGACATATTATTTTTTTCATGGTTCCACTCCTCCTGGTCAAGTTTGTTCTGCCCTCCACTAGCCTGCCTCCTGATCAAATGAACTAAAAAACATACATATAATATTGTTGGTAGACATTACAATGTGTTGTTTGGGTTTGTTGGCAAAGGCCGAGATTAGGTGTGGATAGGTTAGGGGCTTAAACCCCACTAAACCCATATATGGAATGGGAAAGTTCATTTTTTTTAACTGACACGTGTTTTAAATAGTGTTGGTTAGCAACTCCACTAGCGGCAAACAATTGGCAGTTTCATTTTGTTTAATTGCTGCATTGAAATCTGGTTGGCACGTTTTTAAAAATGGCAACGTTTTATTTTGTTTCAGTGGCAAGGTAATCGGTGGTTATGGGTATGGCTTTGTAAAATTGAATGGTTTGGTTAAATGTTGGCATTACATTTTACGCTATGTTATAAATTGGTGGTTGAAACTTATTGCGAGGCCGCCCGTTGCGGGTCAGCCCACATGGGTCGGGTGGGTTACAACCCCATCGACCCCATATTAATATAACATGTGGTTCACTGTCAATTTTAGGTAACAATATATGGTTTGGTCACCACTGTAATATTTTTAATATATATCATGACCACTTGCAGGGGTGGCAGGCCCTGCCACCCCTAATTATATATTCTTTATTTTTTTTATAACCAATTGGTTATTTTGATTTTGTCAAAAATAAGGTTCATTGGGATTTTTAACTATTCGACAAATTTATCGATTCTGATGGCCATATTTCATGCATCGGGTTTTTTCCAATTTGTTTCCTCGTTAAGACTACGACTTGAACAAGTTTTACCAGAACTGTGACCAGCCATAACTTGACCATATGAACTTGGACTCTAGTGTAGTTCACACCATTGGAACCAGGATGACGAGAACTATGATCTGATCCTAGTTTCACTTCAATTTGATGAATTTTATTTTGAGCTATTATGAGCCTTCTTTTACTCCTGAGCATGTTTGGATCCACCTAGATCATTCCTCCCCACTAAGGAGCTTCTGGTCCTCCAAATTTGTTACACAGTATTTTGTCACAGCTCCTTTTTACTTCTTGTTCCATATCCCAAAGTGCCAAAACATTGGCAACTGTGGAGCATATCCATCATGATATACAAACCAAAACATCCCTATGGAATCAAAGGAAAATTGTCCTAAGTCAATTCTAAAGAAGGTTAACTAAGAACCTAATTTTAGGGCCAGCTCATTTTGCTACAGTACGTGCTTGTGTTGATAGAAGGTTGCATTGTTCTGCCCTAGTGCTGCCAACAGGAGTTTTAATATGAAAACTCATGATGAACCTCTTGAGGCAGGTTTTCCCAAACTAGAGGAGAAGTTTCATGCACTAGAACCTTCTAGAACATCGAGTTGGATATTGGTTGTTGTTGATATGGTCCAACTCTCCCATTTGGACCTATTGATCTTATCATCATGGGAATTCCCCTTGAGATGTGGACCTTCCTCTCTTCCACCTCCAAATGGTTGGTCTTTGATTACCTGGATTCCTATATTGATATTATGTCCAAATGTTGTCCATTCTAACTTGGAGAAGGAGTGCTTGAAGAGTTTTTTCTTAGACTTGGAAATCCACCAAAAGGAGGTCCACGACATCAAGGCATAGGTTGTATGCTTCCATTTTTAGCACATTAATATATACATCTGATGTTCACTTTCCATAATGGTGTAAATGATTATACTTTTAGCTTAATACTCTTTGATCTATTAAGTAGTTTGTGTTTGATGTATGCCATATATGCTATTGTATCTTGCATAGATCTTTGATATTTCTTGCATGTACTTGAATGTGAAGAAAAAGTAAGAAGCGAGGTTGGAAGAAAAGGATTCAAAGTGATCTCCAAAGGATTGAGCAATTAGCCTCATAGCAAGGTAGGTCCACTCTCTCTCTCTGCATTTATTAAAGATAAGCTAGGAAATTTGATGTTATTTTGTTTATTTTGTTTCTAGACCCACTCGTTGGGCTAGAGGGATCACCTCTGTCCACAGAGGGAATTTATCATCACAACAAAATGACGACTCCACTGGGGAATCTAGAACCTCTTCAATCTCTTTTCTTATCTGATCTCTTGATCAGTTTTTATGTCACTATAATACTAGTGATTCCCCCATTACTATTTTCGTTGTATCCCTTATTGTTATGGTTGTGCCCCTATTGTCCCCATATTGTTATTATTGTGCCCCATAGAATCCCTCTATTGTTACTTTTGTGCCTTTATATTATTATTGTTAGGTCGTCTTGGTTATATTGTGACCCCTTAGACTCCTATATATAGAAAGGAAGTTTTTTTTCATTTCAATCATAGAAGAATTGTTCATTTGTGTAATGTAAAGGAGGCTTCCCCCTCGAAGAGGCTTATTCCTAAGGTGTTCATCTATCTTTTCTATCCTTTTGTGAGCTTGTTTCATAACATTTGGTATTAGAGCTTTGGATTCTAGGGTTTCGTTGCTCCAAACAGGTCATCATGGAATTTTCTCTATAACGTTTTTTTTTACGTTTCAGAAGCTAAACAAAAAACCCATTTGATACGAAAGCGCACTGAACCTTCGGTCCAAACATCAGATCCTGTCTCGCTATATTTTCAGAGATATAATCTAAGGACATTAGGGTTTTTCCACACCCCCGAATTACATTCCAAATAGGTCACCATGGAGAAATAGTCATAACGTTCACTCTGAGTATCATATGGAATTTTCGTAAGAAGTTACAGAAAGAGTACGGACTGTAGTTTTTTGGGTATCAGTTTCAGAACCTAAGTTTCAAACAATGACCTGTGGCATGTCATACAAGTTCATTGTACTGAACCAGTCTATACTCAGGTCATCGTGGAAAGTTTGGCATAACTATTCATTGGAGAATCCAATCTTGATAAAAATTACAAGGTTAGGAAGATTCCTCAGAGGGCTACCACAGGAATAAATTTCAGACCTAGGAGATCCAAAATTACAGAGATACATCAGATTCAATATCAAGCTCCTACAAAGTGAAAAGAAGGTGTGTAGTTTTTTTAAAAATTTTGCATAAGCTTGCTTTGAAAAATTAGTTTGAAGGAATTCAAAGGGCATAATGAATCATTATTATTGGTAATTGATGCCCCGAAGAAAGAAAATGGAAACACCTAGTAAGCAACATGAAAGCTCCAGCATGACTCATGAAGAAGAGGAAGAAATGCAACATTATATATCAAAATTACGAGACCAAGTGCAACAAATTTCACTCGCACAAAAAGTAACATAAAATAAGGTGGATGTTTTAATGAAAGACGTAGAAGCTAAGATGGATGGTTTAAAGAAATGCGTAGAAGCTAAGATGGATGTTTTAAGGAAAGGTGTAGAAGCTAAGATGAATGACGTGGAAGCTAAGATGGACGACGTGGAAGCTAAGATTGAAGGTTTTGAAGCTAAGATGGATGGCATGCAAGATAAGATGGATGATTTAAAGAAAGGCATGGAAGATTTGCAGATAAATTTGAAGACGAATTTGACAAAGTTTCTACAAGAAATGCTTACTAATGGTGATGGGTAGGAAAGGGAGGTCATGATGAGAGGAAAATAAATGTTAGTAATGATTTCATAGACTCTAACATTGGATCAGAGAACCACCATGTTCCAAAGATCGATATGAGGAAGTTTGATGGCAAGGATCCTGGAACATGGATACTACAGATGGAGCAATTTTTCGATCTCCATAATGTGCAAAACACACAAAAGGTAGGCATTGCAACTTTATATTTGGAACCAAATCAGTTTGTATGGTATCAATGGCTTTGCTCTCATAAACAAATTGTCACTTGAGCTACTTTTATAGATGAAATGATAGCACATTATGAGGATACAAAAAACAACACCTTTTTTAGCCAATTGGTAAACCTAAAACAAAATGGTTCAATGATGGAGCACATTGAAGACTTCAAAAAATTGAATATAAGGGTAAAATATATTCCAGAGGAGCATAGGATTGATGTGTTCGTAGGGAATTTTAAAGATAAAATCAAACATGAGGTTTGCCTTTGGGAACCAGATTCATTGGAGAAGGCATTCAGGTTAGCAAGAAAAATGGAAACTGAAATTATGGAAACAAGGAAGCCTACCACACAGAATCATAAATATGGAAGTGTTACTACCCCTACCCATCCACAACCTATAAGGTTTAGACCACAAAAATTGGAAGAGAAAAGAGCAAAAGGGCATTGTTACAGTTGTGATAGCAAATACACTAAAGGTCATAAGTGTGCATAGAAGAAATTATTTTACATAGATTGTGAAGAGGAGGAAGAAAATGAACAAGAAATGTCAAAAGAAGAAGATATACACTAGGAACAAACCCTAGAAAAAGAAGAAATTTATCCAACCATATCTTGTAATGCATTGGCTGGAATTACCACTCCTCAAACTATCAAGATAGAAGGGCATATCAAGAAGAAAAAGGTAATAGCGTTGATTGATTCAGGAAGTATGCATAATTTTATTCATTGTAAGATAGGCAAGGAATTGAATTGCTTGCTATATCCAGCACCAGAGTGTGAAGTGATGGTTTCAAGTGGAGGAACCATAAATTGCTCAGGAAAGTGCCATAATATCAAGCTATCCATGGGAGAATATGTATTTAATATCCCAATGCTTTCCATTCTAATGGGTGGTGTTGATGTTGTACTAGGAGTCCAATGGATACAATCCTTGGGTACAATACCTTTTAATTTTCAAGAACCTTTCATGAAATTGTCTTCAGAAGGAAAGGAAGTTGAGTAAAGGGGTATCGCAGGGAAACTAGGAAAGATAATAAGCTCTAATGGAATGACAAAGTTTCTAAAGAAAGAACAACAAGGCATAATTTCAAAATTATGTTCACTAGAGGTTCCCACATCGAAATCATCCATTTCTCCATATCTCCAAAAAGTTTTGGACAATCATTCCAAGGTATTTGAGGCTCCCAAAGGCCTCCCACCTATTCATGATCATGATCATCCTATTTAATTTGATCAGGATCATGTCCAACATGTTGACATGGTGCTCAAACTATTGGAGGAGAAATAATTATATGCAAAAATCTCCAAATTTTTCTTTGGAGTACAAGAGGTGGAATATCTGGGTCATATTATATCTCATGAAGGTGTTAAGGTAGACCCTAGAAAAATTAAAACCATTAAGGAATGGAAAATCCCCCCATTCATAAAGCATCTATGAGGATTTATTGGGTTCATAGGGTATTATCGCAAGTTTGTTAAGAATTATGGGAGGATAGCAGCACCTCTAACAACATTATTGAAAAAAGATGCATTTTCATGGAATCCAGAAGCAACAAAGGCCTTTGAACATATTAAAGAGGTGATGTGCCAAGCACCATTCTTAGCTACACATGGCTTCACAAAAACCTTTATTGTGGAATGTGATGCCTCAGGAAATGGAATTGGTGTTGTTTTAATGCAAGAAGAAAGACCCATTTCTTTCGAAAGTCATCCAATCAAAGGAAAGTATTTACACAAAGCTATTTATGAGAAAGAAATGTTAGCAATACTACGTGCACTTAAGAAATGGTGACCCTACCTAATGGGAAGACACTTCAAGGTAAAAACAGATCATGATAGTCTTAAATACTTTCTAGAACAAAGATTATCTTCAGAAGAGCAGAAAAAATGGGTCACAAAGATGTTGGGTTATGACTTTGAAATCATCTACAAAAAAGGGAAGAAAAATTTTGTGGGAGATGCACTCTCAAGAAAGGATGAGGATGTGGAAGCATTTCTTTGCGCCACTTCTATTATCCAACTAGATTGGATAAATGAAGCAAGGGATGAATGGAAGAATGATGAGGAAGTGTGGGCATTCCTTCAAAAGATATAACAAGATCCCAGTACATCGGATACATTTAGCTGGAAAAATGATTTGTTATGGTACAAGGATCAGTTATACCTATGTAAGAATTCCCAACTCAAATAGAAGATTCTTAGGGAATTACACACCTCTCCCTTAGGAGGGCACTCAAGATTTCTAAAAACCTACCACAGGGTTAAGAAAGATTTTTTTGGGGATGGACTTAAATCGTATATTCAAAAGTTTGTGGTAGAATGTTTGGTTTGCCAACAAAATAAATTTGAAACAATTAAGACCCCATGACTATTACTACCTTTATCCATTCCAAGCTAGCTTTGGGCAGAGGATTCAATGGATTTTATCACAGGTTTACCCAAGTCCGAAAGAAAGAGTGTTATCATGGTGGTTGTTGACAGTATTACCAAGTATGCACACTTTTACACATTATCTCATCCATTTAAAGTGAGTATAGTTTCTACTGCATTTATGGAAACAATTCAGAAGATATATGGAAAACCAAAGATTATTGTAAGTGACAGAGATCCCATTTTCACTGGAAATTTTTGGACATAATTATTTTCTTGTCTGGGTACTCAGTTAGTTCATATTTCATCTTATCATCCTCAATCTGACGCGCAAACTGAGATAGTAAACAAATGTTTAGAAGGATATCTTCATTGCTTTGTATCTAATAAACAAACACAATGGGTCAAATGGTTGCCTCTGGCTGAATGGTGGTATAACACCTCCTTCCATATTGCAATAAAAATGACCCCATTTATGGCACTTTATGGATATCATCCACCACCCATCACATCATATTTAAGAGGAAATTCTAAGTTTCAAGAAGAGGAAGATCGCATCGAGCATCAACAACACGTTCTCCAACTCTTAGAGGATAACCTCACCTTGGCGTAGAATAGAATGAAACAGCAACCAGACCAATATCGTAGTGAAAGAAGTTTTGATGTAGGTGATTTGGTATTGCTACGACTACAACCATATAAAAAAATGTCCCTCAAGCAAGCTAAGAAGGATAATAAATCATCACCAAAGTATTATGGTCCATACAAGGTGTTAGATAGGTACTATGGCATACAAATTAGAGCTTCATGTAGCTTCCTTAGTTCACCCAGTTTTCGATGTTTCATGCTTAAAGAAGGTTATAGATGACAAGCTTCTAGTTCAAACAATATTGCTAGAACTTGATGGGGAAGGAAAAATCATATTAGAACCTGAAGCCGCCAAAGAAACAAGAAATTGACAACTACAAAATTGATCAATTTTAGAGTATCTCATCAAGTGGAAGAACTTACCCGTTGAAGATTCCACATGGGAAGATGAAAATTTTATACAAAAGCATCTATAACTACTCAAGCGTTGAGGACAACACTTTTTTGAAGGAGAGGGTCATGTTAGGTCACTATAATACTAGTGATTCCCCCATTACTATTGTCACTGTATCCCTTAGTGTTATTGGTGTGCCCCTATTGTCCCCATATTGTTATTATTGTGTCCCATAGAATCCCTCTTTTGTTATTTTTGTGCCTTTATATTATTATTGTTAGGTCGTCTTGGTTATATTGTGACCCCTTAGACTCCTATATATAGAAAGGAGGTTTTGTCATTTGAATCATCCAAGAATTGTTCATTTGTGTAATGTAAAGGAGATTTCCCCCTTGAAGAGGCTTAATTTTATGGCATTCATCTATCTTTTCTATCTTTTTGTGAGCTAGTTTCATAACATCAGTTTGACTGACCATCAAGTTCTCAATTAGTTTGAGCTTATATAGGCCTACAAAATCACTAATTACTACCTTAGAGTGTTGTGACTGGATTTTTTATGAAATATTTTTTATTTTTTCCCATATTCCTCGCTCACCCCAAGTTTTATCAGTGACAATCATGCTCACAACCCTTATTTTTACTTGTACAATCACACTAGAAACCCTGTCTTTCACTGTTTACATACACTGAATAACAAAACATGTTTTCTATGAAAAGTAGTGCTAACAACATGGGTTTTTCTATAGAAAGTAGCGCTAATGACCCTATCAGAACGAGTTTTTCTATATAAAGTAGCGTTTCTCCTTGAATGTGATAAATTTTATAATTTCTGCCTTAGAATCCAGTGTGTCTTAGCCCCTGAGGTCTTTTCCCATCCTGTATGCTTGGATTTGTCAGTGTTTTTTTTATTGATTGTCTTGAATAATTTGCAAAAATTATCTCATTGGCTTTGAAGTGAAATATGATTGAGTTCTAGGGTTTATATTCAATTGGTTATCATTTTCTACTTGTTGGTGTCATTGATATGTTGGTTTTGCTGATTGATTGAGTGTTCTTTTATGTGAAAAGCATTGAAAGCATTATTTTTCATTTGTTTTAGATCGTCTTTTAAAATTTACTTTTCATGAAAATGCATTAGATTAGTTGCATTGAATTTTTTTTTTTGAGATTCATCATTGAAAATAGATCACATTTTTCAGTGATTGAAAGCTAAAGACTATATTAGGTGCATCAAATTATTCAAATAAAAAAGAAAATCATAATTCATATAAGTGCATCTGAGTAAAGTAAAATCATTTTCCTTCCGAAAAGTTGCTTTTAGGGTAGTGAAAAGTGAAAATCTATTTCACTTTTTGGTATTTCGTTTTGAAAGTGGAAGTGAAAGCTAGTGGAAGGCATGTTGTTTGATGCAATATTGATTGAAATTTCTTCACTTGGTTAGCCTAGCTTTCATTGAAATGAAAAGTTTTCCTTTTCTCATATAGTTTCATCTTAGGGATTCAGGTGACATCATTTTGAGCCCAAAATTGAAACATAGTTCAAGAAAAACAATAATATTTACTCAATTTATCTAAGGATCATTTGGATCTTAACAAAAATAATTAGAGGTCAAGGCTAGAGATGTGTTCCGGTGTCTATAAACCTAAAATATGTCATTAATTGCCTGCATTGTATCCTGGGAGTGAAATCTTGTTCCACATACGGAAGTATGTAGGATCGTTCTCTAGTACTCTTTGGTATATCAGAGGTGCTCCACGTATGGCAAGCATATGAGAATGGTTGCATCGAATGGTTATGCATTAAACAATGCTAACACAAACTTGTGCTCCTTGTACCATTGCATATATTTTGGGATACCCCACTAGGTTTCTATCCTCTATCCATAGGTAAACGAGTCAGTCGCCTTGTAAATGTGATACACTGAACACAAAATTCAAGGAGATTGGTTGTCACATGTTAAGTCCTTGGTTTTTCCTAAGGTGTATATTGCGGTTCACAGATACTTGGTAAACCCTCTTTTCTAACTTACCCCTCTTTTATTTTGTTTTATTAATTTCTAAAATAAATTAATTGACCATGAAAAAACATCCTTCATGTCGAAATACTCAGTAGATATTAGGTTGATACAAATGGAAACATTTCCTAAATATACTAGTTAAGGAAACCCCTTTGATAGAAATCCTAGTCCTTTTCTTCCTTTTGGAAATACTGGTTCTCCTTATATGGTAACATTGTCCCTTCCTGGATTGACCATTGGTCTATTTGTTTGGTTATTGCCGACCTTGGAGATTCCAAGTGTCCAAACTTATTTCCAACCAAGTTATCCTCCACCTAAACAATATCAACCTCATATTGATCCTAAAGTTGATCCCTCACCTTCTTCACCTGTTTCTTCACCGAATTCTTCCTCTTCACATGGTGAAAGTCTAGATTCTATTAACCAAGAATATAGGAAGAAGAAGAAGAAGAAAAATAGGCAAGGGCTCAACCAAGCATCCATTTCTACAGATGCAACTGATGTAGAAAAATATTCCAATCAGCCACGAAATATAAAATTCCCTTCCATGTTATGTAAGGGTGACCACCTTCTTTGGAATTGTCCTAGTATTCCCAAGGTCTTAGAAGTGTGGTCCACAATTTCACATCAACCTTTATCATCAGCCTCTAGAGATCATGTTGGTGATAAACCCTCAACTAGTAACAGTAAGATACATAGGAAGAAGGGAAAAGTCAAATTTCCTTGTAAGTTGTGGGAAGGTAATCATCCCATTCACCTTTGTCCTCTTCTAGATGAGGCTTCTAAAGAGTTGGAAAAACTTACAGCTTCCCAGCCTTGTCTTCCGGTTGGTTATCGAAATCTTTCCCCGGATCCTTCGCTAGTTGATCAAGAGATTGATGAAAGGCGATCTTTGGTCAACCCCACTCTCTCTTAAAGTGAGTCTTGTGAGTCCATTCTTGACCAACCATTGGTTGAGAAAATGGTAGACTTGGCTCCACCTTCAGTTAACTGTACCTTTCTGGTAAAGAGTGAACCTCATACTGCTCAAGTTCTTATGGTTTCTTCAGTTTTGAATGAAATAGAGGGAAATATTGCCATTCTTGAGGTGCATGAGAGAAATTCTCCTATTCCCATTGCACAAGAGGGCAGCTCTCATGTTCCTATGACACCCCCTCCAAGTAGTTTAGTCACTTATTTTGATTGGAGTTGACTAGTGGGATATCGTCTTCTATCTTACATGCATTTCCAAATTATAATACAACCTTATAATATGGTTGTACCGAGCAAAGTCATAAATGAGGGTGCATCTATGTTCTCAATTTCTTGGAAAGATTTAAGTTCTCCACATCTTGTACCGAACACCCAGATACTGTTAGCTTTTAACAGAGGAACCAGTCAACCGATAGGGATCGTTCATAAGTTTCCTATTACTTTGGGAGGAAAGATTGTATATATAGATGTGATGGTTGTTCAAGGTCTATTGGATTTTAATCTACTCCTTGCTCGTGACTATGTTTACATAATGGGAGATCTTGTTTCTTCTCTCTTTCGAGTGATGTGTTTCCTGCATTAAGGAATCATTGTGATCATTGATCAACTTACATTCATTGGTCTTGAATCAACTCCCAATAACCCATCATCCCTAAGTGGTTCTTAATTGCTAGAGGTATCACCCCCGCCACAGGTTAATTACATGACCACTTGTTCCATGCCCACATCTACTGATGATCTAGTAGGTGATGTAGTACATCATGTACTAGGGGAATTAGAGCTCGATTTTTCCATTGGATCCCTAGACATGTATCCATTCCAGAGTGTTGTTCTCCCATATGATGAGAAACTCTTGGAATCCGTGGCCTCTTTTGTTCTATGATTGAGTGTTTGGAGCAAACTTCCTTGTTTCCTGTCAAGCTCATTAAAAAATGAAACAAGGGATATGAGGATAATTCTTTTATTATGTCAACCTCATTAAAAAATGAAATAAGTTCCCATGGAGCAGAGTTCCTTTACTTGTGTCAATCTCGTTAAACAATGAAACAATGTTTCATGAGCATGGTTCTTTTCATGTGTCAATCTCGTTAAAAAATGAAACAAATCCCCTTCCAATTCGAGTCTTTGATTATATCTCATAAAATCCTAGTCGAGTGTTTCACTTGATCTTGTAGGTGAACCTTCATTCCATCTACCTATTAGTAACTAGTAGTGTACTTAGGTGAATGAAATGATGCTTTGGGGGGCATGTACCTCGAATTAAGTCATTACGCTGGGGGATGCAAACTTTTCTCAAGCGTAGTTTATCATTGTTTCAAGCTTGTGTAAAAATGAAACCAAATACAAGCATAGTTTTTTCTCATGTTTCAATCCTGTGAAAAAATGAAACCATATTCAAGTACACTCAAGCATAGTTTCTCATGTTTCAAGCTTGTGTAAAAATGAAACCATTCCCACTTTACCTCTCATGATTGTTATATTTATCATCCTGCTTTGTTGGATGAGCCTTAGCTTTTTCATTCCATCATCAACATCTCTTTGGCTAATCATACACTTTTACTTGGTTGTTTTACCATTGCCTAGGGAACCTCTGCAATGAGTGGTCTTATTAGCCAACCTCTTGACCCTTGCATGTTTTGAGTAGTTCCATCATCACTGGAACCAGTTGCTATCCTTTTATACCACTCGTTCCTCTAGGAGGAGTGTGTTATTGTTCTATAGTTTTAAAATGGGCAGAATAACTATAGAGGACAACATCAAAGTAATTTTGAAACTGGGATCTATCCTTGCTAGCTCCAGAGATGGATCTCTCTTTATGATTTAACTTTTTTATTTAAGATGATATTAGGCTAGTTATAATTATCCTTAATTGTTTGTTTGAATTTGGTTAGTTGGTTTGGTTAGTTTATCTGATTAAATTATTTTCTTTCCATTGGGATATGGAGTCAAATAAAGATGGATATTGCATCAAGTGTTTAAAAGAGTAATCACAGGGAAAACTAGATATATTTACTGGATCTTTATAGTGAATAATGAAATGAGGAATATATGTTTTCAGTAATGATCGAAAAGAATTTAAGAATTTTTCAATCAGACTTCAGAAGAAAAACATAGAGATTGTAAAAACAGTCCAAATAAGGTGTTCAATTTACAAATCTTATTTTTCACATTTCTTAATTTACAGTTAGATTTTCAGATGGTTATGATGTAGAGAAGAACCATGGAAACAGATATTACAATAGGAAAAATATCACCAGTATATTGCAGCACGAGAATCCTGTGAAAGTATTTGTATTAATAATTCTCTAGCAATGTGGAAAACAATACAATTCTCCATAAGAAAAATTGCATTGATCAGGAACCGACCCTCAATACTTCAAATGAATGAAGTACTTAAACTAAATTTCCAAAAGGATTACAATGAAAACCGCATCAACATGGAAATCTATTATTAACTACAAAATAAGAGAATGACTAATGTGACCAAAAAAGGTGAATTTGGTGAAGTGATCTCGATGTCTGGCACTATTTTCACGAAGCATAATTGCTGAGTTGCCACGATTTGGGTGTTGCATTGGATATGGTTGGTCTTTTATTTAATATTGAAATTAACACAGCTTATCCCACTACTCTTCATCTGGGATGGTGATTTTTGTTGCCTTACGATATATCTCATCTACCTTGGTATATCGAGCAAATGTGGGCTTTACCATGAAAATATGCTTTATCTCATGTTGAATGAAAACATCATTGTTGATAACTTCGAAAAAAGCTCCCCCTTTCATAACACCTTTAGTGTGGGAAAATTTAGCAGTGTCCCTTGCAAGGTCTTTAAGTTTCATCATATAATCTTCCCTAGTCATCAGTTTGTCATTTATTACAAGTAAAGAAGGTAGGCCCCTATTTACTAATGATTCTATTTGGTCGAAAAACCTTTTGACTGCTATTTCCAAACTATGACATTTTTCTTGGAGATGCACAATCAAATTGTTCTTTGTAAGAAATTTATTCACCGCCAATATTGTCTCTATCCTATCATCTACTCCAAAATATCCAACTCATATCTGTTTTTGGAATTTAAAAAACTTGATGATGTTGTTGGCTGTGGTAGGCATATCTCCCAACTCATTGTTAATTATGGAAATGGCCTCATTAGCTTTCTCAATCAACTCTTTCTGCTCAAATATAATTTAAATACATGGCCATATTTCATTCATGGCTTCAATAGTATTGGTCCATATAATTTCCTTAACTTGACCCAATGTGTGGCCAATGGAGGATTCACTTACGGAATTCTTCCATCTTTCTACCTACTTCTGAGCCCTTCATAGTTTTGTTGCATGGAAAGTCTCAATCTTTGCATTTTGGTCTTGCAGAATATTAACTTGACCCTGCAATGTTTTAATTTGTTCTATTTGGAGAGACATATTCTCCACTGCACTAGCCAGTTGATCTGCAGTATTCCTTGTGTTTGTTGTAGAAGATGTAGATGTAGGAACTGCTATAAGAGGTACAACTTCCAAAGGGACAATTGACATTCTTGCATCTTTCTCCTTTTCTTTGATTATTTTTTCCATATCTATTTCCATTTGTTTCAACTGTACATTTTCCACCATGATGACCTTCTTCATGTTTTCCTTCTGTGACTCTGTCTCTTCAATTTTTTTGGCCAGAGGGTCTTCCGTCGCTGGTAATTTCAATCGTTTTCTGAATGCTACTATGTCAGTATTCTTCTTTCTTATGATCTCTTCTGGAACATTGATATTTGAAGGATCATATCCTACCTCTATTACCAAGTCCTCCAAATATTTGATTATTGTGTCTTTAGAATGTGAAGAGACTTTCTCTATCTTCAATTATTACTGAATATTAGCTAAAGAAACATGCATTTTGAACGAACTCATAGCAGTGCTAGTGAGTGTAGATGAAATCATTTGACGAGTTTGTCTGTGCATCTCCATTTGATCAATGGGATTTATATCTTTTACATCAAATTCAAATGAAGTATTTTGTAGTATGATGTTGTGGGATCTGTGCTTGGAGAAAAGCCACCTGTATTTTTCCTTTCTCAGAGTCAAAGGCTAACAATAGTCTACTTTGAGAACTAGAAGTCTACTTCTAGAACCGATTATATGTATTGATCTTCAAAGATTCATTTTTAAATTTAATCTCCTTGAATATATCAAATATTCTCTTTTCTTTCTCCTTGGTAGTAGATGTACTTATTTTCATAACTTGTTGTTGATCCTGTGAAGCTGTCGAGGTGGTAGGAGGGAGTGTAATCCAATCATATTATTGTGAGGAAGAAGGTGTCTCTCTGGTAGTGATAATATCTTCTTGATTTGAATCATTGCTTAGGTTACCTTTGGGATTGATCTTAGTCCTCTTTGTATATATGCTTTTGAAGTCTTCACTGGGAGTATCAGTCAATGGAGGTGACTCTTCTTCTCTGATCCTTTTTCTTGCTTTCTTCTGTGTGATAGGAGTTTGTAATGTTGAAGTTGACACCAATTGATCCTCTGCTTCTTGTAGAGTGTTTTCAGTCCATTCTAGCTACTTCGTGTATGTTTCAATCTCTGGCCTGAATGTATGAAGATAAGCTATAGATTTATTTTCTACCCTTAACTTGGAGATGACCCCTAATAGATCATATGACCATGTAAAATTGAGGTTGAATTACATTCCTTTCAACAATATGTTTGCTTCTTCCCCTGCTGCCTTGCTATTGCAAATGAAAGGTCCTATTTGAGTTTTGATCTTGAATTGAGATTTCTTCTTGGCAGATAGAAAATTAATCTCATCAACATTGAGCATATGCATGATGTATTCTAGGGAAGAAATCCTCATTGGGATGAATTTTGGTAGCTTGTAAGGAGCAAGTTCAAACCCATATATCCTTAATTTTGTGTAATTTTGGTAAAGATACCAATCTCCTATTCAGACTTGGTCTAATAATTGCAAAATTTTCCTGATTTATTCACTGATTCTTGGCTCTATATTTACACTTAGGAGACTGAGTGTTGGATGTACAAACATTTCTATGAATTGTTTGTATGAGTATTCCTTTTGCTCCTTCGTTACTATAGTAGTCCAAAAGATGACTAAGTGTTGATTTCCCTCGTCATCCAAATTTTGTAATGCAAGCTTGATCTTGTCTCCCTTAAAATACAAAAACATATATACTAACACATAAGCATATTTAAATACTTTCTCAGTTTGGAATTGAAAAATTTTTCATGGGTGGAATGTGCAAGGAATTGGCTGAAGTTGAACAAGATGGAAGGCTTGGAATCTGTGGAGAAAATGGAAAGAATCCTATAGTGGCTTCATCTACTCACTGATCTAAGTAATAACCAAGGAGGTAGGGGATCAATGTAATGATCTGCTTGGCTCTCTGAGGGAAAATGGAGGATGGATAGGGGGGATTTCTCTTGGGTAATGGGGCCTCTTCGGTGAAGAAAAGATCAAGGGTTTTGGATCTTTTTTCAAATTCCAATTTCTAATATAATTCAGTGACTGCATCATGAGAGAAAGGAGTAGCATTCTCTATTACAGGAGCTTGCATCATTTGGTCAATAGTTTGGGGAGTTATGGTGAATAAAATTTCTCTTGTAGGGGTAATGACAACTCTTTGGTTGGGTAGATAACAAGCATGAAATTTCCTAACGAATTCAAGGGTACTGTGGGTGTGGGCAAAGATGTAATGGTGTAAATTGGATTCCCACAATCCAATATTGTTAGACTTATCAATGATATTTTCTTCAATCTAGAAGTACATTTCAAATAAATCCAACTCACACAGGGTTTCATGGATTTGGTAATCTCTGTCTGCTAAAGGAATATGATGGAAATCGATTAGAGGGTGGGCCAAAGGACTCACGAGTTATTCCTATGCCTTATCTTTAGGAGGCATGATGGGATTAGGCTGAGACACTGGTGAAATCTGGATTGTACACGTTTACGGGGTGCCGAAAACAGAAAACAAAGGCACTGGAGTGAAAGTTAGTTTGCTAGTATGATCCTCGATAGGGTAAAATTGCTGAAATTTGTAGTGGCAAACTTGTCACAGAAAAATGGTATTAGCAGAGTGTGAAATTGGTATTTTTTGAATGGGTGAAAGGAGGAAGTTTATAGTTTTTTGGCTTCCCATTAATGATGGCATGGGTCCGTTACATTAACGGTTAAGTAATTAAATTACTTAACGGGTTTATTTGGAGGGAGTGGATGTGATTGCTGAGAGCAACAGATAGATGAGGTGGTGAGAGGGGATTGGCGAGAGTGTAATGGATAGGGAAGTAGTTTCGTGTGGTGAAGAAAACCATTTCAGAGGGGTCTTGAGTTGGTTAATGGTTTTGGCACGGGGGTACGAAAACACGAGACAACGACATGTTACTCTGGGTCCGGACTTTAATACTGCCCATTTCGGACCCCCGCCCGAAGGTAAAGTTTAGATGGTGAGGAGGGCCGAAACATAATATTGGCCATTGGATGCGAGAAGGTGGGTTCAGATGAGGTGAAAGGTGGTGGGGGTTTATTAGGATTAAATGAACATGAGGTGGGGTAGGGGAATGAATGACAAATATAAGAAAAGGAATGATTTTGGGGTTGTAAAACTTAGGAATAGTGTAATAATATACCAAATATCTTTTGATATACCAAACCTTAGATTAAAACCTTTATCCTTTTTCTTTTCTCCTGCGCATGAAAAATATTTAACATTTTAAATAGCATAAAATTTCATTCTTTTATTGAAATCACGATTCTATTTCTACCTACACTCATTTCGATTCTTTTTCTAAGCTAATATTTTCTCTTCTTGCTTTGTAGGGTGCATTTAAACTAGCAGACGTATATCACTCTTTCTTTTCATGAAAATCTACCTTATCCTATCACTTATCTCACCATTGGTTCAGATTAAACTGTTGAATCAATTTTATTTCCACCTAGCTATTGATTTACCAAGATTGAACTATTTAGTAAATAATTATTCACTAACCTATTCAACAGAAATTGAAATGTGTTCAATCATGTTTAAACTGTATGACTTGAACAGAACTTTAATCATTGTGGCATTCAAAAACATTTGTAGACAACCTTATTTGATAATGAGCTAAAATAACTAACTTATCTATAGTGGCGTTTAGACTTGCAACACTTTCCATATTATTTCTATTTTTCTTTTGAGGGGTTCTTATTTCCTTTTTTATTTTATTTTTTAACATACCCTATTTTCATTTTATTTTTCATATATTTTGGAAATCATTTGAATATTGAAATTTATATACAATATGAAATTACAAATACAAAATACTCAATCACCTTGAGATCCTATAATTTATAGGACCCTAACAGTAGTTCCAGCTAGGGATGGCACTTCTCCAAGTGAAGTGTTAAGAACATATGATCAATAGCCTTGAGTAATCCATGTCTGTAATGTCTTCATCTGTCTCTTTTACTTTTTAAGATACTTTTGGTATCTCATCAAACCGAGCTTAGGGCCTTCATTGCGGGCTTCAACCTTTGTTAATAAGTTACCCAATCAGAACAATAAATACTATAATATTTACAATGATGTAATAAAATCAGTAGGCTAAGAAAAGTAGTTCTTCAACATCCTGCCATTGACAGGACCTCCAAGTATCTCTGCTCCATCTAGCTCTTTAAGGAAGAATGCATTATTTCCCCTAAAAGCATAAACAATATATGGCCCTTTCGAAAGATTATCAAACTTGCAATGTTTTCCTTTATCCTCTCTCTTGGAATCCCATCCCAAAACTTTGTCCCCAATATTAAAGTCATCAGCTTTTGTTCTTTCTTCAAAGATATTTTTAATATTTTCCTGAATAACTTGGGTCTTGTCGTATACTTCCTCCCTGGATTGCTGTAGCTGGATAGTCTGATTGATCCTTCTCTGTACATCATTGGGTTCAACTTACACTTCTTGGATGATCTTCATGACTGGAACTCCTAAAGATTATGGAAAAAATACATCCATTCCATATACCAACTGGTATGTTGACATGCAATTTGAATTTTTAGTAATAAGTCTGTGAGCCCAAAGTGCATTGACCAACTTGTTATGCCAAGATATTTTTTTGTATTCTAACATCTTTTTGATGATGTTCACCAAACTTTTATTTGAGGATTCAGCCAACCCATTACCCTAAGGGTAATAAGTTGTTTAATGTCCCAAAGTAATGTGGTATTTATGGAAAAATTCAACCATCTTCTTAGATTTAAAGGCTGCAACATTATCTATGATGAGTTTTCTAGGACAGCCAAATATGGAGAGGATATTTTTCTCAAGGAATTTAATAATGACAACGTCAGTAGTAGCTCTAGAAGGGGTTGCCTCTATCCATTTGGTCAAGTAGGTAGTGGATATAAGAATCTAATTATGCTGGGCAGGGAAGGGGGATGAATTTCACCAATGAAGTACAATCCCCATTGCTAGAAGGGGCTTTCAACAGAGATAGGATTTAATGGCAGGGACAACAACTTTCACTTTCCTTAAAAAATATAGCATTTATGGCATGAAGTGACTTGTTTTTGAATGTCAGGGAAAAGAGTAGGCTAGTAGAAACCAGCTCTAAGGATTTTATTGGCAATGGTTTTCCAATAAAGATGTCAACCACAATCACATTCATGGAATTCATGCATGAAATTTTCTACATCATCCTTTAAGAAGCATTTAAGTAAAATACCCCCAACATCTTCCAATGGAAAAATATTATATATAATGAAATTTTACTACTTTTAACTCGAGAAATCTTGCCTTTGTTTTTTTCAAACCAGGAGAAGCATTTAAATTAAATAAAACATAAACCAAGTCTACATACCAGGGTCAGTTCAAAAATGCCTCATCAATTTGTGGAGTCGCTTGTTCCTCTTGAATATCTAATGAATCAACTAAGTTAATGTCTAATGCATGGAAATTTGACTCAGCCATCAATTTGTCTAGTCCCTAACCTTTGATTAACTTGGTCGGCTTGATTTCTAAGTCATACTCAAGAATGACAACAATCCATTTGCCTAATTTTCCATTACTGCATCAAAATGTCTTTAACAACTGAATTAGGTACATAAGCAATAATATGCGAATGCAAGATATATAGTCTAAAACATTTTATTGATTTAACCAATGCAAAGGCATACTTTCTGTTGGGCCTCCAAAATGTCTTCAAAATGACATCCACTTTCACCTTTATCGCCACCATTTCACTCACATGTCGCAACTCCATAATCATGTAACCTTTCATTAGCCACCATTTTCATAAATATATGGGTTAGGATCCTTATTTACCAAAGTTATTTATTTTATGTGTTTAAAGTGAATTTATGATTAAAAAGTAGGAAATTAACATGTTTTCATGTATTTATAAATGTGGTTTGAGTTTCATGACATGTGTAGGTTATTTGGAAGCTTTCAAGGCACCCTTATGTGGCCTCCAATGCTCAAATTCGAATTCCCTTCAAAGGAGATTTGGATAAAGGTCAAATAAGGATATGTGTCCTATCTGGATTGTAACTCTATGAAGTGTCTCATCATTTCTTATTTGGATTACAACTCTATGAGACACCTAGGGGATATGTGTCTCATTATGAGCTATTGGGTTGTAACTATATGAGATTTTAGTGGATCCTCATTAACTAGGGTAGCTCCTTATGTTTTTGTATAAATAGGAGAGTCTTCAATTTTGAAAGGCATGTGTAAAGTTGGAGAAATGCTCATGTTTTTAATAGAGAATTTGGAGCTCATGCTTGGAGATTTGAAGATTTAGTTTTGTTTGCATATGGAGCTTCTTCACTTGCCATCCTTATACACCATTAGAATGGTCATCTAATGATTGTGAGATTTAATTGCTTCTATAGATTAAAGTTCATTTGCTTTCTTAGTATTAGTTTTAGAATGACTATGTAATCTTTGCTTTTCTGAAAACATTTGAATAGGAAAGATTTATGTATTTTCTAATTGGATTAAGTTTTAGGCAAGGGCTCATAGTTATTTAGTTTCCTTTAATGATCTATTATTTGCTTTCTTAGATCAAACCATCAATTCATTATATAATTGAAGAAAGGATCAGGCCGAGAAGGTGACTTCAAATTTGGTGATTGAATGTTCAACCTATGTAATCATTGAGCTTTACTTTTTCATGTTTCTAATATTTTCTTTCAAGATCCTCATTTAATTGCATTAACTGATATTCCTAAAGATCATTTTAAGAAATTGATTTAATCATATTTCAAGATTGAATGATTGAATATTTAATACATGAAATTACTGAGTTATTTCCTGTACACTTTACTTGTTTTTTTAGGAAATTAGAAGTTAAAGTATAAATAGTTGCTTATACATCATCTCAAAAAGGTAACACCTCATAATCGAATGTTGGAGAAACTAAGTATACATTAGCTATTTTTTATTTCATAGGTTAATTGAATTTCATTTTCATTATTTGATTTCATAGATTAGATGAATTGGTTTTTGTTATTTTTTAGTTAGATTGATCTAAACTAAAAGACAAATTCCAGCACATATAGTCCACGCATGCTTCACAAATTTACAAAACCCCTAGGTTGACGAATCAAATGATAGGCAATAACTTTTCCCCAACATTTTGGTGCCGTTGTCGGGGAAGTGTGCATAGGAACTAGCCTTTAGTTTAGAGTGTATTTTATTTGTTTTTGTTTTTACTAACCATTTATGGACATAGGATCTAGAATGCAGCCCAAAGATTACATTGAGGAATGGTATCAAGAAGCACTTATGCCACAATATTCATCAATTCTTCAAGAGATCCTTGCAGTAAATCAAAAGGTCAAGTCGATTTCGCATATCCTTGGAAATAATCAGGTATATTTTTCAAGTTGGAATATAAGAATTTCAACAATTCTAATCCGTAAATGGCTTCATTGGAAGCATGAATATCCTTAAAAAATATAGTTTTTAGATAGAGAGGAAAAATAAAAATAATTTTTTATAGTCTTTAGGATAAATTTGATGTTTTATGGTGCAGTAAGAACGATCTATCTACTAACTCTTTGTAGCAAAAATTTGCAATAAAGCAAATGGTTGAGAACAAGGAGCACAAGTGAAGATCACGAACGATAACTTAAGGTATGAGATCCAGCCTTTTCATTTTATTTTTGCAAAATTTATAGAAGAATTGATTGATAAAATCTTGACTATGCTAATAAAATAAATCTCTCAAGTATGCTCTCCTTCTACACTTCGTGTGACCTAGAGGATCAGAAAAAGAAATTGCTTTGTTAGTATATCATAAAAATTATTTAGCTACTATAAAACTTGCAAATCCATGTGCAAAAATCCTTACATTTGTAATGCAAGAGTTAGATCTTCTCTTTTCCTTTGGTAGAAGACATCAATATAGCCACAAGCCCAACCTTTAAAACCTGTAAATCAAGAATCATGGGAACATTTCTAGAAAATGCAGCAACATAGACACTCGATTTTAAAATGAATTTTCTAAGCAAACCAGGGTGAATCTAAAAAAATTGAGACATGGGTTTTCTCTGGAATGGGGGAAATTAGGTAACCTGCAAATTATTTCTTGAATTTTGCAACCGTTTAGGAAAAAACCGAAATTGATCTTTGCAGAAAACGTAATTGCGAGAAAGTGTAAACTGTCTTGAAACTTGATTTTAAAATGATTTTCCTGAGCAAACCAGGGCGAATCTAAAAAACTGGGACATGGGTGTTTTTTGGAATGGGATGAATTTAATAACTCTGAAACTACTTCCTCAAGTTCCTAACCATTTGGGAGAAATTAAGGGTTCTTTAGAGCTCCATTTTGCATATTGCATGAGGGAAAAATGATTTGTTTTGAACTGTTTTAACATGACAAAGTTGAAAGCAGAAAAATCAAAGTGAATAACAAACTCTGATCCACATGGCATGTGGTTTAAGAGTCCAATTAGATTTAATAAATTTGATTTTAAAAGAATCCAAGTGAATAACAAGCTCTGCTCAACATGGCATGAGGTCTAGGAGTCCAATTTGATTTAATAAAGTTGATTTTAGACACATATGTGTCTCATTTCCTATGTGTCTCATGATTAAAAAAAAAAACAACAACAAAAACAAAAGTAAAAATAAATTCTTTATTATAATTTCTTTTTGATAAAGAAAATTAAAAAAATGATTTTTTTTATTATAGTTTCTTTTTCATAAAGAAAATTAAAAAAATTAATTTAAAAAAAAAAAAATGAAAGCGACATTGCAATTATCACTGGATTTTGGCTCCAGTAAACCAAAAAATTCTTTATTTCTCTTTGAATTCAATTTTGGTTATTTATTGACTTGGGTTGTTTGTTCAAGATTTTAACTATAGAAATTGTGCACATTCTGCAACTGCAAAACAATTCTACAGCTATGCATTTAACTTAATAATTTATTTGTCAAACAATGCATTTTGACCAGAAATTCATGATCAACATGTCATTTCATCTGCTTACATCATCTTTCATTGTAGCATCATGTTCCCATACCACATTTTACATGACAATTTTCACTATTTCATAAAAATTTCAAAACAGTCTAACTTTCTCATACGACATCGGAATTCGATCATTCAAGGATCATTGGAAAGATCTCAATGAGATATACAAAATGAGGAAGCTATTATCGGATTTTGAAATAGTAAAGAATGAAGAAATTTCTGAAAAGGAACAACAGGTAACTTGAGGCACTACTTTCGACACAGGTATAAACACTTTTGGTTTTCTTTCATGAACTTGTTTAATAGTACCGATTCTTATTTTTTTATGTAAATGTCATTAATGGAGAGATTGATCACCTCTCTATTTTGATAACCTTAAAATCTATTGGAGAAGAAGTACTAGTTTTTTTAGGTTCCAAGAGGAAGAACAGATGACCATAAGCAAATAGTGTCTTTCAAAGACCACATTTATTTCACAAGAAAATGAACAGAGTAGCAACAGAGATAAAACATCAAGGCATGAGCACATGCTAATTCATATCAGATCTAGTGGTTGCAAACCTTTTAGATGCCAGTGTTTCCATTGCATCCACACTCCTTTAGTCAATAAAACCTTCATCTCATTTCCTTTGCAGTTGCATTCCATTTCACTTAGTTAGTCAATAAAATTCTCATCTCATTTTCCTTCACTGCTCATTTTTATTCGTAGAAACTATATTTTCCTACCTTGCTTTCACTAACTCATAACCCATTTTCATAAAGATATTCAGATCGCTTACATGCTAATATGTCCTTTTACTTTCCATTCACTTCTCATTTTCATTTCCGTTACATAAACCTTGATCCACTACAAAACTTTCCATTCATAGTCCTTAAAAATCATTGTTTCATGCTCACGTTAGATGATGGAGGATTCCTTAAGGCCTTCCTTCTAACAAGCCTTGGCCTATTGACATCGACACATTATCTAGGTTCAGGGCTAGAGCCCTCATTAGTACCTTGAGGCTTGTATGCCTTAATCATAGGATCTCTCGCCAACAATCATGGCAATACATCAATGTCCCTTGATTGTTGGATCTTGCAAGTGGCTCGACGTTGGCTCATTTATTCTCCCTTTGCAAGATGTACTTAGGTACCTTGGCACTTTTTGACATTAATGGTGAGTTTTCCTTGCATTGGTTAATGACATTCATCAATGGTCGGTAATCCAATGACCTTTCTTCGTGCTCGACACCGACACATTTATTTGCATGACTAGAGTTGTACCATCGGTTTTATAGTGATTGAAGACTATATCATTTTAGCATTTTGCAGCAGATACAACAGATTTAGTAGCAGAAATAAAGAATCCACTTCAAAACCTCATCCACCATTTATTCAACCAAGAAGCAGATGAATTCTACATTTCATTCCATGATCCAAAAGCAACCACACCCTTCAATTCCATAACTCATGCCCATTGAAGGTAAGTGAAGGTATGTGGTTTTCTAATTTTTAGTCATGCAATTCCTTAAAATACTAAAATTGTAACTTTGGGAAATTTCTCACTTCCTCTTTCACATTGTCATATCTTTAGTTGGGGGGAAGGGACATCATTTCATATTCATACATCACACACCATCACACATTTTCATTTCATCCTAATATACTTGTCCAAATCAATTATGATTGCATTATGGTTCAAAAAGTTATATGATTTGCAAATAATGCCGAAATTATGAGCACACTATATGACTGATTTTAAATATGCATTCTTAAATATGTTCAATGAATATTGTTGCAACAAAAAGAAACAAGGTATCCAAACACAAGAACCAATACCAATTAGAATTTGGATGAAACACAAGAACCAACCAAACATGTTGCAATTCAATGTATGACAAGGAATACTTTGCAAAAATAAATAAAATTGTCAAATGCAAAGTTTAAGGACATATCATATAAGCCAAGCTCATTCAAAAGCAAATACATTGTGAACAAATCAAAGAAATTAATGAAATATTTGCATGAGGACATGCAATTACTCTAGTTGGGGGGTATGTTGGGCCTCCAAAATGTCTTCAAAATGACATCCACTTTCACCTTTATCGCCCCCATTTCACTCACATGTCACAACTCCATAACCATATAACCTTTCATTAGCCATCATTGTCATAAATATATTGGTTAGGATCCTTATTTACCAAAGTTATTTATTTTATGTGTTTAAAGTGAATTTATGATTAGAAACTCGGAAATTAACATGGTTTATCTATCTATAAATGTGGCTTGAGTTTGATGACATGTGTAGGTTATTTGGAAGCTTCCAAGGAATCCTTATGTGGCCTCCAATGCTCAAATTTGAATTCCCTTCAAAGGAGATTTGGATAAAGGTCAAAGAAGGATATGTGTCATATTTGGATTGTAACTCTTTGAGGTGTCTCATCATTTCTTATTTGGATTAGAACTCTATGAGACACCTAGGGGATATGTGTCTCATTATGAGCTATTTGGTTGTAACTATATGAGATTTTAGTGGATCCTCATTAAACAGGGTAGCTTCTTATGTTTTCGTATAAATAGGAGAGTCTTCTCTTTTGAAAGGCATGTGTAAAGTTGGAGAAATGCTCATGTTTTTAATAGAGAATTTGGAGCTCATAGTTGGAGATTTGAAGATTTAGTTTTGCTTGTATATGGAGCTTATTCACTTGCCATCCTCATATACCATTGGAATGACCATCTAATGATTTCAAGATTTAATTGCTTTTATAGATTAAAGTTCATTTGCTTTCTTAGTATTATTTTTAGAATGACTATGTAATCTTTGCTTTTCTAAAACATTTCAATACAGAAGATTTATATATTTTCTAATTGGATTAAGTTTGAGGCAAGGGCTCATAGTTATTTAGTTTCCTTTCATGTTCTCCTATCTAATTTCTTAGATCAAACGATCAATTCATTGTATAATTGAATAAAGGATCAGACCAAGAAGGTGACTTCAAATTGGGTGATTGAATGTTCAACCTATGCAATCATTGAGCTTTAATTTTTCATGTTTCTAATTTTTTCTTTTAAGTTCCTCATTTAATTGTATTAATTGATATTCCTAAAGATCATTTTAAGAAAATTATTTAATCATATTTCAAGGTTGAATGATTGAATATTTAATACATGCAATTACTGAGCTATTTTCTACACACTTTACTTGTTTTTTTAGGACATTAGAAGTTAACTTATAAATAGTTTCTTACACATCATCTCAAGAAGGTAACACTTCATAATTGAATGTTAGAATAACTAAGTATATATTAACTATTTTTGATTTCATGGGTTAATTGAATTTCATTTTCATTATTTGATTTCATAGATTAGATGAATTGGTTTTCATTATTCTGTAGTTAGATTGATCTAATCTAAAAGACAATTTCTAGCACATATAGTGCACACATGCTTCACAAGTTTACGAAACCCTCAGGTTGACAAATTAAATGATAAGCAATAACTTTGTCCCAACACTTTCCATAATGTTGTATTTCAAAGATGCATCTCTTAAATCTTTACTAAAGAATGCAATAGGCTTCTCAAAACCTTCGTCGTTTTCCTATAGTAAGATCGCTGAAATAGTGCGTTTAGAAGCAAAAGAGAAGATTATGAAATCTTTTGTAAAATCTGGGCTAATCAACATTGGTGCTTTGGTCAATGCCTATTTATCTAAGTCAAAGGATTGTTTAGCCTAAATATTCCTCTTGATTTTAAAATCCTTTTTAATCATGTTTGTTATGTTTCTAGGAAGTTCTGCAAGGTTACGAATGAATCTCCTTAGGAAATTTATTTTTCCAATAAAATATTGAAGCTCTTTAATGTTTCTTGGATGGTTGATTTTTAATATTGCTTCAATTCTACTGGGATCGATTCTAATCCCATCCTTCCTCAAGGCCAGGCAATGTCTTTTTAGTATTTAGTGAGATTCCAAACCTACTACATTTTTCAAACACTCTTGTCATATGTGATAAATGTTCCTCATCAGTTTTAGAATAGAAAATAATTTCATCTAGATAAATCACAATAAAACAACCAATTTAATCAGCAAAGGAAATATCCATTGCTCTTTGGAAAGTGTCTCCAGCATTCATTAACTCAAAACGCATTTTCACATACATGAAAGTTCCTGATGGAGTAGTGAAGGAAGTTTTATCCTGATCGTCAATATGCACTAAGGCTTGGTTATAACCTGAGAAACCATCTAATAAGGAAATTATACTAGACCTTATTACCTTTAGCAATATATGATCCATTTTAGGTAAGGGGTATTTGCCTTGAAAGGATACCTTATTGAGATTTTTGAAGTCGATACACAACTTCATTTCTTTGGTTTTCTTTCTAGTGGGCACAATGTTCGACACCCATTTGGAGTATCTAAGAGGAAGTATAATTTTAGCATCATACATCCTTTTCACTTCTTTCTCAACCAAAGGCATTATGATAGGATTTATCCTACAAATTTTTTGTTTGAATGGTTTTTGATCTTCCCTGATTGGGATTTTATGTTGTATGATACTAGTGTCATATGAACTCTTTGAAAATAGATATGTATAGCTGTTTTGTGACAATAGGAAGTGATTTGGAGACTTTTATCATTTTGGGATTCTACTCACTTCTTATATTGCATTCTTCTATGTTTTCCCCTGTGGGTTCCATTTTTGGCTTTTTGGCTACATCATTAAAATCAAAAATTTCTTCTAACGAAACTAACCCCTAGGCAGAACATTATCCTTAAGCTGAAGTACTTCACATTCTTATTTTTCTGGATCTATTTCATGCAATTCTAATTTAGTTAAAACTTTATTGACTAAAATGTTCACATCAGAATCATCAAACTATTTATCTACGCTAACATATTTCACAATATGATTTTCTACTTCACACTCTAAATCTATGCTATTGTCTTCAAACTCATCCTTGGATTGCAAAAAGTTTTCAATCTTCTTATCACTTCCAAATACCTGCCAATATATCATATTATTAGGTACAGTTGGATGATGTTTAACTTCCACTGTATATTGTTTATTGGGATGATGCATCTAACACGTGCTGGCTGAAAAGCTAAACCACTAGCTAGGACATTTTGATTTCTATGAACGAGAGCAAGATCATATTCTACAAAAGTTCCTAGAAAGTCAAGAAAAAAATTTATGTATTCTGTCAACCTAGAATGTTTTACATCATACTCTCCCTTGATCTATTTTATAATCAATTCAGAATCCCCATGAACAAAAATTCTTTTAGCACCTAACCATTTCAATAATTGAAATCCTAAGAGAAGTGCCACATATTCTGTTATATTATTGGTGCAATGAAAGTTGAGTTTATAGCAATGACCTTCTGGATGATTTTTCCCTAAATTGGAGAGCCAAACACCTACCCCTGAACCTGCTTTGCTACAAGAGCCATCAAAGATCATGTTCCAAAATGATTCAGTTTTAGTGTTTTGTTGCACAATTTGTGTTTGATTTTCATGTTTCTCATCAATTTCGTTTCCTTCTTTAGATCCTGTGCATCAATGTCTCCATCATTATAAATAATGAAAGAGTCGAGTTCGAAATGAATAGAGTCAAGAGGATATTTATGTGGTCTCTATTGACTACTCACCATATACTTCATTAAAGTCTCCCTATACAGTCTTCTCTGTTGACCAAAAACTGGTATGGTGGTATAAGTCATCTCCATTTGTAGGGTTCCTTGTAATTTTTCTCCCCATGAGTGTGACAACAACATGCCATACTTAGGGGCGATGTTTGCAACCACTATATCCATCACTAGAATTTTAGCAAGGATTTGGGCTAAAGTAACACATAGGTCTTTTCTGAGACCTAGGCATCTAACTTTGCTAGAACCAAACGAATATAGATCTTTTTATCGTCTACTAATGTCAAGTCCCAGTTTTTCCATGACAACTTAGGGCACTAAATTATGGGATGCACCTGAATCTAGCATATCATTATGGAGAATTCTATCATGAATATTCAAACTGACATAAAAAGGAGGGAACCCTCCTTCTTGAGGTTTTCCTTCAGCTTCTAGCCCAAATAAGAGTTCAGGTTGACCATCATTTTTTTTGCCAATGTTTAATGCTTTCATGACCTGAGTCCTGTATGTATTTTTGTTCATTAATTCAGTTAAGGGGATAGAAGTTTTCAGCATGGCAAGTTCATTTTCATTATTGAATGGTGTTTGATTCTTAATCAAATTTGGAAAATAAGACTTATCAACAACTATTTTTGTGGCCAATTCTGTTTGTTGGATGCTAGAAGGGAAATCAGTTTGAGTAGTTCTGGAAGGAGAATCAATCATCTTTTTTGTAGTAACTTCAACTGGTTTCCTTCCAAGATTTTCAATGGTTTTCTTTGGAGGATTTTCTGTTATTTTCTTGGAATCAGAATCAAAGACCTTTTTGACAGGATTTTCAACATTCTTTTTATTGGTAGTGTCTTGATTTTTCTTACTTCTAATATTATACTGCCTATGGACTTCCATTATGGCATTTTCAAACCATTTTTAGTATTCATCTGACTCTTCAGAATCTAACTCAGCCCAGGCCATAAGAAAAAGTTCCTGCTACTCTTGAGTGAGAAAATTTTTTTCATCATCAATTATCCCCAAAAAATTTATTTGATTATCATCCAAATCTTCCACAATATTCCCCTCATCATCTGTGTAATTTTCCTAAAAAGGAGGCCAAACCTGCTGGTCTGGACCCTTTTGTTCTCTTTGTTTAATTTGGGGAACATTCCTTCTAAAGTTTTGGTTTCTAGTTTGAGGGGAATTTTAGTTTTCGCTTGCTTGAGTTTGGTCATTAATGTTCACTCTTTACATCATTTGATTCACTACTCTAACTAAGTTATCAATCCTATGGTCAATAGCAAAAGTAGAAGGTTCTTCTTTTATGGTTACTCTACGTTCAAATTTCTATTTGGCTTTTTTGGCTAGGATGTTAGCCTCAACTTTAATTGCATTTACTTGCATTTTTTCAAAAGTTGTTGGGTCTCTCTCTCTAAGTTGATGATCTAGGTCCAGGTGTGACAAAGGACCCTTACAAGACCTTTTACTTTTGTGATGTGTTAAATTTCACTTTTAAAAGAACATAAATGAATACATTTGCATGATGTAAAGAAGAGGAACATGACAATCATTAGCACATGAAACATAAGCCATTGGTAATGGATTTCATCCAAGAGGAACTACGTCTCCGGGCCTTGATTTCAAGATGGTGCAGGCCGCTGCATTAAGTGTTGTTAATATTGATGATGTACATAAGTGGTGACATCGCTATCATCCAAGGAAAATTACCTCATGCAGGAGTGGCTCCAAGAGATGTTTTGCTACAGGAACTCTCAGTCAAAAGGACTCCTATCAGTATGACATAAACTCATGAATGATAATGAACATACCACCAACATGGCATAAAAGGGATTTCAATGCAATCATACATGGAAACACATTAATATCCCATCAACATAATGACAAAGGGATCTCAAAAAAAACATGGTGAATCATGACAACAAGTACATCCCACAAATGATTCCGCGTCACGTCAAGAACGAATCATGAAAAAAGTAAGAGAGAAGATCCCACATTAAACATCAAACAGGGATCTTTGCAACACAATTCATAGAAAAATAAGTACATGAACACACTGCATATACCTCACATCCTGAGGCCATCTGAAGAATAGGGTGTTAAACCACTGGAGCTAGCCATACCATCAATGTCACTGCGTCGAATCTCATGGAAGGACTGCTCGCACATGAACACTGAGACCTACACTCCACTTAGAAGATTGGTTGAAAATGAAATGAGCAAATGGAAAATATGAACGCACCATCAGATTTGTGGTGTCGAATAGTGAAAAATCAACTGTCAAATTTCTGAATTCTGAGAAAGTGGAAATCTAGGGCTTAAGGAATCTTTTAGATTCCCCATAGACTCCTCAAAGATTCCCTCCTCCGGGTCCTCTAAAAATATGCTTCTCAGATTAGGAAACTGATTGCTGCATCGGGTTCATGTCGCTAAGAGGTGTAAGATCAGCATAAAATTTGTCCAATTTGGACACTCCAAAATTTCACCCTCTTGGAAATTTCGCTCAATCATGGTTCTCCCTGCAATAAATTAATTAAAAATTATAGTCTCGGTTTCTGTGCCTGCTCTTGGTTCCTTCATTCTTGGGCACACTGATGAAAATAAAGTTTTATATAAATTTTTTGGGCAGATTTTTCCACATGGGTTGGTTGGTGGAGTGGTAAAAATCCCGCATTATAATGAGGAGGTCAGGTGGTCAAATCCCAACCCCTCCATCTTAAATGCATTTCATTTTTTAAAAAACAACTACATTTTTTTTGGGGTCGGGTCCGCATTAGGCAGCCCACCCCATCATTCTCCGTAGCATTGGAATTAACATTGAATTGGTCATTGTACATTTGGAATGGTCGTTGGTGCATTAATTGGTGGATGTCTTTGTGTGTTAAGTGGGATGCTTGGGCAGCTCATGGAGTGGGCCAATTTGATTCCCATCACCCCAAACTTTTCATGGCATATGTTTTGATATGGTTTGGTTGTGATGCGGGTGTCGGGGGTCATGGGCCGCCACCACTTCAGATATATATATATATATATATATATATATATATATATATATATATATATATATATATATATATTGTTATAAAAGTCATTAGGAATTTCGTAAACTTAGAAAATTGATGGTAGGAGTGTTTTTATCTGTTCGACAATTTCACCCATAAATTGGCGTAGGTTGGCTAGAATCTGGTGACAAGTTTTCGACAAAATTGTTTCCTCCTTAAGCCTACCCAATCACCCAAGTCAACCCTGAACTTTGACTGCCTCTAACTTTCGCATACGAGCTCGATTTGACGAACCGTTCAAACCGTCGTGATCAAGAAGACGAGATCTATGCTCTGGTCATTATTCAACAACATTTTGATCACTTTGATTTTTGACCCTTTCTAAGTCCTCTAGGACTTTTGCTTGTGTCTGGAGCCACCTAAATCAATCCTCCCCACTGAGGAGCTTTTGGTCCTCCAAAAGCATAAGAAAACAACTTGCAACTTCTTTGTACCTTTTCTGCATCACAAGCGTCTTGAAAGGCCTTTCTTTTGTCTCCTTCACCTTTGTTCTTTGGAGCCTTAAGCGATGAGTTGACACCTTCAACCTCTGCAACCTATAGTACATTTGTTTCCAAATTACATGCTTGACTTTCGTGACCAATTAATGACCCAAGCATCCCATACTTGCCACAAGTGTATAACACATACTCGGTGTTCAAGTTTACATCAAGATGGACACAATACCCCAACAAAAACAAGGTCGAAATATCATTGTTTCTCCAACAAGTGATGGAAAACACATCATCACTGCAACACATGATTTACAAAAATAAGGCCAAACGATATTCTACTTTGACAAATGATGGAAGCACAACATCACTTTCAGAGTTTATCATGCAACACAAAATAAGACTAGACATCATTGTTGTTGAACAAGTGATGGAAAACACATCATCACTTTTACATTTTAAAATGCAACAAATGATTTACAAAAGCACGACCGTGACAAGCTAACATATCTAGAAACCATTTTTCACTTATCAATGTGAATGGGTCGCCTCCCTGTGGTGTTTTTGCTTGTCGAATGATTTTTTCACCAGGTTGCACCGACACTTTGTCCTTAAGGCACTGCTCTGGATGTAGCCTCCAACAAGTGGTTGTTTGATGGCCATTTCTTTCGCAATGAATGCAATACATCTTTTTCCTCTAGATCTTCTTAATATGTTTCTTTCCTTGTTGTTGAGAGAGTCTTTCATGCCTCCTCCTTGTTTGTGTTTTTATTCTTTTCCAACACATAGAAATGTATGGTTATGTAATCCACAAAAGGTACATGTTTTTCGATGCCACGTTTTATGTTCATCTTTAACAACATGATTATAATCGAAATGGACATTCGAATGTCGAGAGTGGTTATACCTTTTCTTTCTATCTCTAGTGTAAATATGGCGATGAGAGCTTGCCTCAACTCTTTCCCTACAATGGAAACTACCATGGATGATGGGGATGTATTACCATCATTCTCTTTCCTCGACAATTTGACGATGTCTCAGAAGAATCTGACCTTTGAGCATTCTCCCTCAGTGTATCCCAAGCCTGCAAATTGAGGTCTCTACACAACCTCCAATGCTTGAGTTATGCCCTACTTATTAACACCAAGTTCTCTTTCCTCCTCATGCCTTGTTGTTGCAGGAATAAGTACCCTAGGGCTTTGGGTTAGAACCCCAATAGAACAGAAGCAAACTACAACAAGAAACAATCATACAACTCAGGAAAAATGATTATATAAACAAACTACGTAAGAGCGACCCTACCTGGATTTCCTTCGTTCAAGTAGGTCCAGCAGGGTTCAGACCCTCAGCAACTCCCGATGTTCTCCAGACCTAAAAATCATTCAATTCAAACATACATAGAAGTATAGAAGTAAAGCATATTCATGGAATTTGACTTTATATCATATAAGAAAATGATTGATCATACATCAAAACAACATTCATACATGAATTACAACATAATTTGTTGCATAAAAAAGTTAATTTCGGAAACAAGACAACATTTCTTTTATTGCAGTAAGCTATAAATAATATGTAGAGAATTCACTTGAGTCTTCTTCTTCCGGCTCCAAGCGAAACCATCCTCTGGATTCGTCCTATCCCAGCCTTCAACAATCTTCTTCCATAACCAACACCATGATATCTCAAGCAAGAGGGAGAATATCTATAATCAAGGAAACAAATGTTTCCTGAAGCCTAGGGAAGTGCATGAGGCACAGGGATTCATCAGACTCAGTCAGGGATAATCTCAGTATAATAAATATATCTCTTCTCCCCCCTTAGGCCTTCCTATAGAAGTCTATTTATTCTTGTCCCAATTAGTTTTTTAGTTTGGAAACAATTGGGAACAGTTGGGCCACAAGCAATAGGAGGTAATCAATAGGTAAAACCCCTGAACTCTACCCATAATTAAGGAAATTTAATTTTTAAGTGTTTTAACACATATACGTGGGTTGGATATTGACTAGCCCGCGTTTACAAACTTTTATCTCAAGGAAAAGTAGTGTACAGGGAATAAAACATTGTTTTTAATATATTTGGACCAAGTCTTGAAGGAGGGGTTGCCTTAGGCCATAAACCAAGCATCACAAATACCAAAGGTGATAAATGGTGCTATATTAGATGCCCCATAATATATGAGGTCAGAAGGGGTACATGATGGCCGAAATGTATGAAGTGTATGGAAAGGATCTTGTCGATACTGAGAAGGACTTCACCAGAGTTCATCTTGCCAAGCCATCAGAAAAGAGATCAGAAATAAAATGCTCTCTGAGGCAGGCATACCCATGCTCAGAGAATGTAAAGCATGTCCACATATCAAGTACAAGCGGATCCAATATGTATACATGTACAAAGAACTGGAAGTACATAATCGATCATCTAATCGTGATCGAAAAAGTACATGTTTGAATATCACATATAAGAAGACAGTCAATGATGTTGAAGGATGAAGCCGATCACTGATGTCAAAAACTGATCCCAGTAGTATGAAATGAACATGATGGAATAAAATGATACTACATCGCAACTCGGATGCCAACATATAAGATGTCGCTGTGAAGAACTGCAACATATACCGTGGATGGTGTCAACTAGCAGCAACAGGAGCAACTGACAAGTGAACCAAAACATTCTGATGCATCTCGAGGTCTTCACCAACTGTCGCAACACATTTCTACACAATGGGAATAAATGATCTGAGGTTGACCATGTGAGAAATATTTTGATTACCATTCATTGGTGTATACCATTAGCAAATGCGAGACTACTCACCAATAATGAAAAGGAGAGTCAATGTACTCAGTACAATCTAACAAGTGTGAATAAATGAGCTGAAGTTGAACACTTGGAAGAATCTATCAATCAGGGGACAATGATCGTTTCCTACTATCGATAGTGAAGGAATCTTCCACTAATGAGTATGAACCCCAAGGTACTGCCAAATGGACTCTATATATTTGTCCTAGAGAAAATGAGCTATAGTGATAGGAAAAGATCCACTGGAAGGAAGCCATGAATGCATCCTTCATCTATCTAGCATGAGTGTAACCCGTAGGCCAATAATGTGGAATGAATCAGATGAGAAAGATGTAGTAACCTAATCGAAGCATGTTTTTGGTGTACATAAGATGTAGCTAGCGCACGATAGAAAGCCTCTGATCTAACCAATAATGAAAGCTGACACGTAGGCAAGGAATCCACCAATAGGGTCAAATTGAAACCAACGCACTGCACGAATCCCAATGTGTGATAATGAAAGTTGATGTCGCACACAAGGGAAGCCACTCAGTCAAAGACCCATGATAATGATCGATGCTGAGCACAAGGTGACCTATCAATAATGAAAATAGTGCCTGGGTGAAGTTCTAGGCCTACCCTCACAGGAATATGTTGTCGTCGATAAGGACAAGACCTGCCAGCAAGAAGTCAATGGATACCTTCTCAAACTGGCACGAGAAAAGGACCAATATAACTGATGTGATGAAAAACATGACACTAACAACCAGGGATGCCTGACTGAAAAATAGATTAGGAGACACCGCAGAGATGCTGACTTAGGCTTACTTCCCTTGAACAAAAGCATGACTCAATGATGACTATATGGCAGCATACAATAACTTTGTATAAGTTCGTCATGCAGGAGGCATGAGAAAACTCTCCATATGATTGGAAGAGGTAACCAATCGTAGGAGTACTGATTCAATATCAAGGTTAAGGTGTACCTATGTCAAACTAAATCCCACCCAAAATGGACGAGAGACTTTCTTTTGAGTGCTTTGTTCAAGGGCAACAGGACTGACTCTAGCTACCAACAAAATATGGAAATGTTGTCCTGTTCCCGCTCTTTTTAGAATATATAATTTTTTTTGTCTTTTCCTTTAAGCTGCAAAAAGAATAAAAGAATTCTATAGTACAGTGGAAAGAATGAGTGTCACAGAAACAGATGATCTAGTTCCTAGAATGGGAAAATTCCTATGCTCAATGCATGGAGACAAAACTGGTCAAGGACACTCAAAGGGATGTTCTTTGCACAGGTCAAAGGATGCATCAAGTTACAGAAGCTAAGTGATTGCATGGTTGATTTTGTAGAAGACATGGTCAAATAAGTGGCTTAAACACGAGTCCAAGAGAAGCTGGCTCAAGGCCAAAAGGAGAAAATAGTCTAAATGAAATGCAGCAGTACAACTCAACACAAAGGAGCCTCTAGGGTATAAGGTCAGAAATCAGTGCAGAAGAAAGGAGAATGTGTCTTTAATGCACAATTCATGGCTGAACTAAAGAGGACTCCCAAGCCTACTCAATATAACAGCATGGGCAATAAATGTAGTGAGGTTCTAACTATGATTCCCATGTAAAGGATGGCTCTACCATCGCAACATGATTTAAAAATCGGCGAGTGAAAATGGTTTACTAACTAGAATATGATGGGGTCGACCTTATGGCTAATGTATCGCTGAACAAAGGCTAGTATGCAAGATGCAATGGAAAAATTGGTTTTCCCTAACATATATGCCAGTGATTGAATGATACCTGCCATGACGGGTCATAGGTCATGCAACCAAAATAACATCTTGAAGAAGTCTCCAAAATATCCTGAAAAAACAACCCACTCTTGGCAATCCAAGCCCACAGGTCAAAAAATCCACGAGACAAAAATCAATTTTTGAAAAAATATTTTGCAATTTCAAAGTTATATAATGAATTTCAGACTCATAGTTTTTTAATTTCTGTTTGGATAAAGGAGTTGTGGATCAAAAAGGAGAAATATTTCCTTTGCACAATTGGTCCATTCAAATCGTAGCAAAGTTATCAGGTAACCCTCAAATCATGCTTGTAATGTTTTGTGATAGTTTTTATAAGTTTTCTTAAAGTTTTGACCGTGGGAATTTATGCCCAAAAATCCAACTATGTGTACACGTGGGTTGGATGTGATCAACCCGTGTACACGATGGCCCTGCACGTGACTGTGTGTAAAGGGAACCTGCGTGTACATGAGTTAAAGTTTAAACACAAAAACTAATGGTTAAAACTAAATTTTTTTGCAAGATGACCATCACATGGAGAGAAAGAGAGCATACCACAATTGACAATGAGGTAATGAATGACCAAAATGCACTAGACGCATTGAGAGGCTGTGGCTTATTGAAATTCTTCAAAATTCCATACATGAAGGCCAACAAATGCTTGCTCAAACTGTTGATCCACTACTGGAGTGTAGAGGATGATGCCTTCATGATAAACCATATGCCTCTATGGATTGAGGTTGAAGACATCTACTTTATTATAGGTCTCTCCCAAAGAGGGGAGGTCGTGCATTCGACTGGCAGGACAAGAAGTAGTCTTTCAGTAGAAGACTATGTACATATATACTGTCCTGGACACCCAGAGAAGATTGGAAGTCAGATTCCAATCAAACACGTGGAAAGTTTATCTCTGAGGATTTTGCTATTTACCATTGCAAGGGTAAATGGATCAGCTTCACTGCATCAGGCATCATGAGTGTCCATGAGCCTGGCAGTGGAATTCCTTAGCATGGTTTTTGACTGGTGCACACCTCTTCTAACCAACACGAAGAGAAAATTGACCTCTATTCAAAAGGGTTAGACAAAGAACTTAGGATATGGGACTATCTTATGCTCATTCTTCTTCGAGAAGGTGCCTGGGCTATGTCCCAAAGTATTTTTCTCCATCCGCAGCCCTCAAGTTCCTCGGATGGGTAGATGGGCTAGCTTGATGAAACACCTTGTAGGCAGGGATATGCCTAGGAAGACTTTTGATGATGAGTTTTTCACCTGGTGGGACCAAAAAATCATCATCGTCGATGACTACCCGTATGTTGGTATGGATTTCTGAGGAGATCCCGACTTGGTGTTGCCCCCAAAGGCAGCATGGGAAGACATAGGTAACAATTTTTTAAGTTTTTGTAAAATTTTAATATTTTTTTAGATTTTTTAATATGAAATGAACTGAGAAATATTTTTTATGAGACAAAATACTGACAAAATGACCATGTTCTAGATGTGGGTCATAGAAGAGGTGCCGAAGAGGCAGTAGCTGACACAGAGAGAGTCCTATATGTAGTTCAGAGAAACTTGGTGAGACTAACTCACCAGGTACCTATGATAGCCATAGAGGATATACCTGAGGAGATGTAGCGCCGCATGGTAGGGGTACCATAGGATTAGGTTCACATACTTTAGCGTGTAGCCAATGTAGTAGTTAAATTTTTAGCCGCTCATCCTAAGCCAGGTCGATAGACAGACCGATGTATGATTGGACATTATTATGGTCATGAACCCAAAGTTTGAGGGAATTTCGTCCCAATTTTGTATATTATTTTTTGAACACTTTATCTGTATACAGGTGATTTTATGATATATTTAAAGATTCAATTTTTTTATGTTTATTTAATATGATGAATGATTAATATGCCAATCTAATGCTTGATTAGAAATAGATTCTGGTAATGAATTATCAGATCGTGCAATGTGAACATATGTAATATAAATAAATGATCGCTGCAACATTCTCACTCTAAAAAATTGGCAATATAAATAAGGATCACAGACCCAATAAATTTTATTTAACTGTGACACTACTGGTTGTGAGTCTAGATAAACTACCAATGAATGAAACCCATAAGAAATTGCTTCGAATAGTAAATTAATAACGACAGTATATTCGGCAATTTTATTCAAAGCAGGGCCAATACATACTCCCCTCGACACCATGAATTGGCCAGATGGATAAAAAATCACCCAAGCTGTGGAAGCAAGATTCCGAGTGTGCCGAATAGCACCATCGGCAAATCCAAAATATATCAAATCATCCATCAACACGTGCCAAAGTAGATAAAAAAATGTCGGTATCACAAAATTCCAGACAAATATGTACAAAAATACAATATATACAAACAAGAAATTGCTCAGTCAGAACCTAAGAAAAATACTTCTTAAGGTAAAGCCCATTTCGGGGCTCTGCCGACTTGTTTCCTTCAAAATCAATTAATTCATAAGCCAATTTCCCCAAAACTCGCTAGACTACAAAGGGACTTGTTGATGCCCCGAAAATCGTTACAACAACATTGGGGAAACCACCTGGTCCGGACCTTAGTGCAGCTCCTTTTCTGTTTGGAATAGTGGTTCCGACTGGGGATAATGGGACCAATTTCCCAAGAATTATAAGTAAACGGGATGGATGAGTGACTTATGATATAGGATGGTAATAAGCGAACAACTAAACTATAAGCGAAATGTAATAACTATAATCTAATCCCGGGACTTATCACTTAATAAAGCGTAGCGTTTGATGATCTGTGCTTTAAGGCAGGCATATAGATGAATCTAACACTTAGGCATAGATGTTTAAACCATTTAAAATTGCTCTGCATAATTAGTTATGCAGAGTGATTATAGCGAATTACTACACTTAATCGTTTATATCATTGATACATGCATGGGTGAAAGAGATAACAAATCACCAAAACATTCAATAGTGAAACGAAATGAAGATTCGTTGTTATATCGCATACATGCATTCAACAATAGCAAAGATAATAACACAGCAATTCATATAATAAGAAAGAACACAGATACAGATAATAGTACCATGTAAGCTGCTCGATCAATCCAGTATATTAATCACTATGTCGCAGTCCTTCCTTCAAATCAGAAAGCATTCCCAACAACAGACAGTCGTGCGCAATTGTGTAAAACAACCTTCTAATCAAAATTAAGAACCGTTGATCGAGTTTCACAAAAGAATATAGACTGAAGCACAATAGTGCAAACTTCAGCCTTTAAGTCTATTACAAAATTTTACGACCCTTTCCAAAACAATGAAAGGGTCTATAAATACTATAATAATCTAAATATCTAAACAACTGAAAAGCTATTAAATTGGCATCAATAAATGTTTTTTCCATCTTTCTTGGCGATCTGGCAGTTGGCGGCAATGCTTCATTCGGTGGGTTCTTTGCCTTTACTCCTTAGCTGACATATCGCCAGCATTGGCTCTACTTCTGGTGGAGTGTTGAGACGCGAAGTTAGCTGGGCATCATATGTAGCATCATGAATGTCGGGGATCAGGCATCTGAGGGCTTCTGTTAAACACTTGAGAGCAGACCTTTGAGTATGTGGCTTGACTAGAAAGAGCCAATATGCATCAGAGGTTAAAGTATTTACTCCGGTAATTAACTTCCTCTGTTCCTCCAAGTCATGATAACTTGTTTGTTCAAGCATATCTGCTGTTGTTATGCTTCCAGGTGTGCACTTGGAGATCATGTTTGCCAAATAAAGTGTATCATTGACTAGGTCGATCATATTGCTGGCAATTATTTTACACCTGGAAGCCGCCCTTTCTGCTTTCATTACCTGAGTGTTCCATTCCGTGAAGAGTATGTCCTTGTACGCTTCATGGATTCGGGACAAATTCGCCGCTTTCCCTTCTTCAGTGTATTGCCACTCAAGATAATCGGATATGGCTTCTTCGGCCTGATCTAGCTCATTTCTGGCCTTCTCTATTTGCGCACACACTGTTGTAGATATTTTGCATAATGGCTCAGCCTTAGCAAGTTGTTGACATAGAAGTCTGATCTGAGACAGTAATGCGCTATTTATTTGAGTTGCCTCTGCTCTGAAAACTTTCACATTCTGTGTGCTCTTGATACCTTCGAGTTGTGTTGATAGTTGAGCTATTCGCTCATCTTTCGATTTCATCATCAGCTCATTTGATGCTTTCAACTGTGACAATGCCTCCGACAATTCTTTTGCCTTCTGAGTTTCACTTTGGTCTATCCTTTGTCTTTCAATTTGCAGTTGCTGGGTTAACAAATTGTTTTCCTGCGGTTGAGCCAGCAACTGCTCTTCCACCTGTGCTGCTTTGTTTTTCGCTTCAATTACCTCTGCTTGTAATGCATATATTTCATTGTCCTTAGTCTTCAACAGAAGACTTACCTCCGATGCTTTGTCGATAGTTGCTGCAGAATAAGCTCCCGCGAATTGCGACAACTTTGTCAGATCATCGGAGGGATCCAAATCCTCCTTCCAGACCATATTGCCCGTGATTGTTTGCTCAGGAAAGATAGAAGGTTGATCAAGCCTTCGTCTTTTCTTAGAGCGCTTGATAACGGCTCTATGCTTTGGGCTGTAGAAAATATCCAGGGGAGGAATTTCTTCCACCTGGAGAACAATTTGATCGAAAGGGTCCTTATTGATTACCTCGACATCCTGTGAAATGGGTGGGCCGCTGGTTCCTCCTAGAACCTGAGAAGAAGTGGTATCGGGCGCATCGCTCGTTTTAGAGGTGTCTGTGTCTTTGGAGCCTTCCTTACCACTGATAATGGAATCGAATTGGTTCCATTGTTTAATCAATTCAGGATCGGTGGAGGTTTGCTTATGTTGCTCTGTAGGGGCTTTGCTCCGTTCTTTTTCTTGTTCTAACTTCTGTTGTTCTTCAAGTGCTTTCCGCTGCTGCTCCTCTTGCACTTTCTGCTGTTGCTCCTCTAATTCCTTTTTCTGCCTATCTGCTAGTTCTTTCTTTAGTTTCTCTTCTTCCTTCTTCTTCCTCTGCTCTTGATCCTTCTGTGCCTTTTGCTGCCTTTCTATCTGCTCCTTTTTCTGCCTCTCAGCTTGCTCTTTTCTTTGCTTCTCAGCCTGCAGCTTCTTCTTCCTTTCCTCCTGTTGTTTATCCTATTCTTTAGTTGTAACAGGAGGTGGATATATCTGTTGCCGACCAGGCTCGCTTGAGAAAGACGCTGGGGTCGTGGATAATAAATCTAGAGGCAGAGTTTGCAACCTCTGCTCCCTAAGTTTATTAAACTCAATCAACGCCTCATCATTGTATTTCATTCTGGCAAGCTGTTTGGTTTGAATTATTGTATCGGCACCTGCGAACAGGTCATCAAACATATCCTCTTGATGATCAACTTTTGTTAATTTTGCTTGTTCTAGGGCAGTGTAGGCAGTTTGCTTTGGATCATAGAGTCTATTTGGGATAGTGGCCAGGGATAAAGTTTGGAGTTTTGTCGCTTCTTTTTCTGCATGCTTGTAATTAAGCATAGTAAAAACCCCAATTCTTAAAGGAAAAGAGGGCCAACCTCTCTTCTTCTCCTCTTTGAGAGTTTGTGTGACACTCTCGGCCATAATCTGGTAGCAGATTTCCCGGGCTAACAGTTTGTCTGGGATATATAAAGGGAGGACATGCAGCCTAGCCTTACTCCCAAAAACTCTGATATGGGTGAAATGCTCTTCCCCGAACCAACTTGCTACGGCTGGTAAGTCAAAAGAAGCTTCATAGGAAATTCTGGGAATGGGTTTGTCATAAATAGAATAGTAAATGGGCACCATGAAACCATTACAAACTTGGTACAAATGGTCCTTGTAAGAGGACTTCCACAATTTCTGATGGTATAAATGAATGGGTGTTGGATCTTGGGTGGTCCATCTCCAACCGAGGACAGGAAACTCAGAATTAAAACACAGGGTATCCATAATGTAAGCAGTATAATAAAATGGCGGGATTTTCCTTTCGGTGACTATAGTTTTGGCTCTAAATTCACGAATAGCTACGACCAACTTATCAGAAAGAATAGTGGCCCAATCCATAATTATACTATTGACAGCCGCTTCCATTAGGGGAACCATGTCAATATTGATATTAACGGAGTCATGTAATCCCCACAATCTACACATCATAATCCCCGCATAGCAATAGGGAGAAGCCAAAGAAACGTTGGAGTACTTACCCGAACTTTCATGCTTGTGTTTGGCTGGGTTCTGCCTCCAATCTCGGAGGGGTTCGGATGGTGATTCATTTTCTTTTGCAAATTTCTTCACGAAGGCTCTGTTATAGACTAGCTCCGGTTCAGGCAAATGATACATTCGCCTCAGGTCATCAGGCTTGAACGACCCGAAAATCCTTCCATCCCTTGTATGAAAATTTCTATCAGTGATGGGGATTTCTTCAATTGCCCAGCGCACCACATCTGTGTAAGGGAGGACCTGCTCTCTGGCCACTATTCTGTGTAAAAAGGAGTCGGCCAAGTCTTTGAGAGTTGCATCAGACTTCCTTAGTACATCCACACTAGCCTTTGTCACTACCTTTTGTGGTTGCTCGGCCTCTAACAAATTATATGTGCCATGCCATGTGGTCCTAGCAAGACCAGTGCACGTAGTGTCCGAGATTAGGCCTTTCTTCGAAATTGTAGCAGCTTGACCTGCAAGAGGTGTTGCAGTGGAACCAGCAGTCCTCTTGTGTTTCTTCCCCATCATGTTCAGGCTTTTCTCAACAAACGAACTCTACACAAATGCAAGAGAAATCGTAACACGAGAAATAATGAAGACAAAGCATAATGGGAAAGATATATATCACTTGAGGCGTGGCGATATTAATTTTCAAAAGGTGGCTGCGGATCCAATCACTGGTAAGAGATCGCATATGCATTAATGGTGTTTTTAAGGCCTGCTACCCATTAAATGACCTTTACACTGTTATTTAGCTGAATGACCCCCTAACGCGTGCAACAGATATGAAAATGCTTTAGACGCAAGTATTCGTTAATCGAAGGGGCAAAGTTATTAAATACGCATGCATTACCTTATCCCTGCATTTAACGGCATTTTGAAATCTGCGCTTTATCAACCGGATTTAAATATAATTTTAAGGCTCAAAGCAATCACTTTTTGAGAATGCCGATTACCGATCAACAATATCGCATCGCATCGGGGGAAAGAGTTACACTATCGTTTGAAAGAAGTCCTGGCGAATGCCGATTGCGACATCGCATCGGACTAGCGCGTGAACACATTACCGGATGCATATTAAGTGATTTGCCGACTTCCGATAGCGATATCACATCACATCGGGGAAAGACCTGAGCGCTTTATGAGAGTGCATGGGATTCCACCGACGGCCGATAGCGATATTGCATCGGGTCGGGGTTTATAACTTAAAGCGTTTTCCCACAAGAGGCAGTGCCGATAGCCGATCGCCGATATAGCGTCGCATCGGGGTGTAAGATATGTGCTCTTTTTGTGTATGCATTGAATACCGCCGATCGCCGATAGCGATATCGCATCGGCAAAGACCAAAGTGCGATTTAAATGCGTCTCTCTTGTTATTGCGATATGCGATCTTGCGATCGCTTTATCGCAATAACAAAAGATTGTTTTATTTTGGGAACATTGTTATTCGAAAAAGGCTTCAATTCACAAACACATTTGATTATCATACCTTTTTCGAACAATTTCATTAATGCCAATTAATTTTTTTTTAAAAGGGACCCATTTCATATGTTGATTGTTATGAATACAGATGATATGAAATGGGGGGTTGTTGTAGGGCACAACAATTGGCGATTCGTTGGTAGAACCAGTTATCTCTGAAATTAATACAAACACTCAAGTTTTTCAAAAATAGAAACTCAATCAGAAGGAGAAACTTCTAATATAACTAGATATTCATGTGTTCTGACTAAAGTGAACTCCATTTTGTTAACTTCGTCCCATTTAGTTTCAAGAAACTAAATACAAAATAAGTTTCTAAAATAAGTCTTTATTGGTTCATAGTGATAAAATATAAAACTTTCCCAAATCAGCTTTTATAATTAACCCCTTTGTCATAGGTAGAGCCTCTGTTGCCAGCAAACATTTATAGTCTCGACAGGGATACCTTTTAACCATAGTATTGTCCACTTTTCCATTCACATAAGAGTGTGATTAACAGAATGAATCCATAAAATGTTTTCATATTTTATTTTTCATCTGTTTTTCTTTGTAATTAATAAGATAAAAAGCCACTGTCCTGGTTTGGTGGCCAGCTTATGACAATGCCATTCACTGGTAATAATTTAACTGATCAAGCTGGCTTGTGATGAGACCCCTTGTCTTGAAATTTCAAGCCATTACCCTGTTTTGGTAGGCAGTATTGGTAATGTCAGTCAACCTATTTTCCTATGAACATGGTAAGCAGGCTTATGATAATACCTCTTATCTTTAATCTTTTATATTTTAGAATTACACTCTGAGTAATCATAACCTTTAGTGAATGGGGTGAACAATTTTCTCCTTAAGAGCAAATGGATGACAGGTCAAGAGTTGAAGATACTGAAAATGGGTTAGCTTCTATTTTTTAACAGATAACCTTTAGAGACTAGTTTTGAAAACAGAAAATGATTCAGAACTTTTACCTCTTGAGAGGAGTCTTCAAAATTTAGATTATAGTTTCAGAACACAAGGATATCTAGTTTCCTAGAAACTATTTCTTTTGATTGAGGGTTCTATTATCTAAAAACAAATATTTATATTATTTTTGTGAGACAGCTTCCTCAAACACAACAAAAGGTCAATGGAGATACTCTACAGTTTTATTTCCTACCAATCCTACAAACTACGCAAATCTACAAAAGGAGAAGGGGTTACCTTCTCAATTAAAGAATTTCTTTAGGATCAGGCCGTTGACGGGGAGAGAATCTCTCAACCCTGATAAGTCCTGCAATATAAAAGTTGAATGGCCTATCTTTTCATAGATCTGAAATGGTCCAAGCCACATTTTCTTAAATTTGGTATGCTTACCTTTATCCTCATGGGCCTTGTCCCATTTGAGAACTAAGTCACCAACTTGAAGTTGTTTGGAACCAGATGATGCTGAGTTGAAGGATGCTTTGATGATTTTTTGATGTCTGGCATGAGTGATTTTGGCTTTTTCCCTCTCTTCTTCTAATTTGAGAATTTGGTCATGTCTAAGTTGGATAGAAGAAGAAGGAGTCTCTTCAATGTACTGTACTAGGGCTAAAGATGGAAGAACAAGATTTGTAGGCAACACGGCTTCTTTTCCATATACCAGATTGAAAGATGAGGTCCCTATAGAAGCCTTTTGTGTTATTCTATCAGCCCATAATGCAAAGACCAAAGATTTATGCCAGTTTCTATGATTCTGTTCAACAGTTCGCTTAATGATTTTGATGAGATTCTTATTAGTAGATTTGGCTAAACCGTTTCCCTGGGGATAATAATTGGAAGAATATTTCAGTTTAAACCCCCTTTTAATAGCAAAATCATACATAGCGTTTCCTGAGAAATAGGAAGCATTATCAAAAACAAGAGCGTTTGGAACACCAAACCTGGTAATGATGAATTGGTCAATGAACTTGATAATTGCCGCTGCATTTGCCGCCTTCAAAGGAATAGCCTCCACCCATTTAGTAAAATAATCAGTAGCAGTAAGGATATACCTATGTTGTTTGGAAGATGGTGGAGTAATTTCCCTGATGATATCTAATCCCCATTGTTCGAATGGCTGTTCAATGTTGACAGGTTGCAGAGGGAAAGCTGATTTTCGTTGTCTTCCACCAGATGTTTGGCAATTAAGGCATTTTCTTACGTACTCATGGCAATCTCTAAATAGAGTAGGCCAATAATATCTAGCATGAATAATCTTGTGAGCTGTTGTGTCAGCTCCAAAATGTCCCCCAGCTGGTTCATCATGTAGCTCCTGCAAAACCTTTTGAGCTTCAGGTTTCTCAAGACATCTTAACAAGATAGAATCATAATTTTGTTTAAACAACACATCATCAATGAGAGTGAAATTCTTAGCTTTTAACCTAATGGCCCTTTTATTTTTGTAAGATAAATTTGGAGGAGCATAACCGTTCTTCAAATAAAATATCAAATCAGCATATTGAGATTCAGAATCAGTGACACTTATCTGATTGATGGATTCAATCTGATCCTCATCGCTTGATTCGTGAATGTTTGATGCTCCTGCCAATATCCTGCAAAAACCTTGGCCCCTAACAATCTTTGCTGGCTTTATTTCTAAGTCATACTCTTGAAGCGCTGTAACCCAATTAGCTCTTTTTTCACCCAATTCTTTCTGAATTAATAGTTGTCTTACCGCTGGGAAAGGAACTATAACTTTTGTGTGGGTTTTCAAAAGGAAGGGTCTATAATGTTTGACTGCTTTGAATACAGCAAAGGCTTGTTTCTCCACATCAGAATAATTCAATTCAGCACCTTGAAGATTTGAACTGAAAAATGATATGGGTGCTTCTAAGTTGTTATCATTCAGTTGTGTGAGTACTGCGGCATATGAAGTGTTGGATGCAATAGTATATAGTGTAAAATGATTAGAAAAATTTGGAGTATTCAAGGCTGGGGCATTGATTATTGATTGTTTGATAACATCAAAAGCTTGCTTTTCTTCTGATCCCCATTTGAAGACTGAATTCTTCTTGATCATTGTCTGAAGTGGTAATACAATCTGCGAAAAATCTGGAACAAATCGTTTGACAAAATTAATCTGACCCAAAAATGACTGCATTGATTTTTTGTTATGTGGGAAAGGGATTTCAGAAATTTCATTAATCCGATCAGGATCAATATAAATACCATCTTTGGATACTATAAAGCCTAAGAGTTTTCCTTGGTCAAGAGCAAAGAAGGACTTCTTTGGGTTTAGAGAAATACCATATCTTTTGCATCGCTGAAAGATCTGATTTAAGTCGTGCAAATGATTATCTCTCTTCTTAGAATACATAGTAATATCGTCTAGATAGACGACTACTGATCAATTAAGTAACCCTCTTAAGGCCATGTCCATAGCTCTCTGAAATGTCGCTCCAGCATTTATAAGACCAAAAGGCATTTTCTGATATGCATAGGTTCCCCATTTTGTTCTGAATGTAGTTTTAAGCTGGTCATCAGGATGTACCAGAACTTGATTGTACCCTGAAAAACCGTCTAAAAAAGACATAAATTCAGAACCTGCCACCGATTGGAGAATTTGCTCCATAGTAGGCAATGGGAAGTTGTCTTTTAAGCTCGCTTTGTTCAAATTCCTGAAATCAATACAGATTCGAATGTCGCCATTTTTCTTTCTGACTGGCACCATATTAGAGACCCAGTTTGAATGTCGGACTGGAAAGATAATCTTGGCTTTCAAGAGCTTGTTAAGTTCCGACTTAATCTGGCTCTCCAAACTTGGGTGTATTTTTCATAGTTTTTGCTGAATTGGTTTTTGATCAGGAAGCATAGGAATGGTATGCTGGATAATAGATGTATCATAGGTCTTTAAATCATCATATTTCCATGCAAAGACTTGTTTGTTTTTCCTCAACAATTTAATAAATGCTTCCTTTTCCTTCTGAGATAGTCCTGTTCCTAAATTGATGTTTTGAGGAGACTCGTTGGTTCCTAGATTTATCAATTCAAACCTAAGGGTAGAACTCTGAAGCTTTGTATTAATTACAGGTTTAAACCTGTCTTTGATATCATAAAGATCTTCTAATTTTACCACTGGTTTAGGGATCGAATTTTCTTTGGGCACTTCTTTCATCTGGGAATCATGATCATATTCCTCAATAACTTGCTTATCATAATAATTCTCAGAAGTTAAAAATTGCAAAATATCATCATCATGATTAAATACTCTCCAATTAGTGACATTGTCACGAATTGAAGGTTTGAAAAGTAATTCTACAGAAAATCTATCAAGGCTGTAGTCTTCAGAAGGTAGAAGCTTTGAAGCTACATTGGCTAGTAAATCTGCGGCTGAATTTTGAGATCGAGGTATAGAAGAAATGTTGAATGCCAAAAAGTGTGAGGTAAGCTCTTGGACGAGCGATTGGTAATGTTTAAGGTGAGTCGAAAGGCAATGAATTGCATTTCTAACCTGTTTGACAATGATTTCCGAATCGCCGAATACCTTTAGATATCGCACCTCCAGGTCGATTGCTTTGTATAATCCTTGGATTAAAGCTTCATATTCGGCTGTATTATTAGTGCACTCAAACTCTAACCTACAAGACAACATTGTCTTTTCTCCTTGCGGACTAACCAATATACATCCTGCTCCTGAACCTTCAGTGGACTTAGAGCCATCAAAATACAGAGACCAAAATAAAGGAATATTAACAAAAGTATCTACATTTTTCTCAGCATCATTAAAACATCTGGACCTATCAGTTTGTGAAAAATTTTCTATTTGAGATGTGAAATGATTAACTGAAAAAGGAGATGGTTGGGCAACAAAGTTGCCAAAGAATGATTCTGCCGAATAGTTCCCCAAAATGTTGTTGTTGAATGCCACAGGTTGGTTTTCTTGCTCGAATTCAGTAACTGTGTGGGTCATATGCTTCTCACGATCGATCCTTATTTGATTTGGCTTTCCCTTGTAGGGAAGCCACATATGTGACCAATCTGTAGAAATATACCCGTGCAGTTTTTCGGACCAATCTCTGCTCAATATTAAACCATAAAATTCAGGTATGTCGGCAATTAAAATATCAATTCTCTGGACAACCCTGGGGTCGGCAGACAATATGATGGTTACAGAATTAATTTCACCCACTACCTGCACTTTAGTCCTATCCAACTGCACAATATGAGTGGCTGACTTCTGTGGCTCAATGTTCAGCTTAGAACAAACTGAAGCTGGCATTATATTAGATGAAGCCCCTGAATCAATTAAACAGTTGTGCAGGTTTCTATTATAAATCTCGTACGTCAGCAGGAAGGGTGGAGTGTGAGAATTTGATTTATCTCCAATTAGAACTGAATCGGTAGCTTCAACCATACCTGCAGGAGGCTGGCCTTGATCGTTGGCAGCTCTTGTACTGGGAAGGGGAGTAGAGGGAACAGCATTTAATTCTTTGAGAAGTAATTTTTGTTGATGTTTTAATTTGCTAAGCTCAAACATAGTTATATTTGCCTTAGTTTTCTTCATATCATCAACAATATTATACTCCATTGAGTCAGATATCACTAATGTCTTGGATGTTGAAGGAGTATTAGAAGTTGAAGGCTGGTTTTGGGGGGCTACTACAGGCGACTTCTTAGGGGGAATTTTTTCCTTTGCTGTAGCAGCACCTGCGCTCCTCTTCCTCGAGGTTGCCTGGGGAAGTTCAGAAGTACTTTTACTTCTTGTAGTAACCGGAAAGGCTTCTTCTTCATTCTCAGTATCAGAGTTTGGGAGTATAAAATCCCACATTCCATGGCATTCAGCTACATCTTCTTCATCATCGGTTTGTGAAGTCGTTTCCTCTTCCTCTTCTTCTTGGTCTGAATCTGCGTTAGATATGACGTTAGGTGGCTTTGATTCAGTTTTCTTGTAAGTTCTAAATGGTCTTTTATTTGAGGTTTCGGCCACCTGCTTCTTGATATCAACCATTTCGTTAGACAATGTTTTAAGGACCTTTTGTAAACCTTCCATGTCATAGGGGTCCTTTGGGGTTTTCTTCTTGGAATCTTCTTTAAACGAGACTTTTTTGGCTTTTCGATCTTCTAGAGCAGCTTTCTTCTCAAGAGCATTAATGCGCTTTTCAACAGCAAGTGCTTCTTTCATGTTTTTAGCTAAGGTAGGTTTCCCAACCCTGTCTACAAAAATAGCTATGTTGGCAGGTAAGGCGGTAATATACCATTCGCTTCGGATTTGTTCACTTGGTTTAGAATCGGTAGGGATTTTATTCAGGAGTTTATTAAATCTGGCATTAAACTCCTTTATTGGTTCCCTATGCTCTATCCTCAAATTGGAGAGATCGTTTATTAAAGTAGCTAAGGACCTATCATCTCCATACTTGGTAAGAAACTGCTCTTGGCATGTGTTCCAACTGGTAATTGAACCAGAAGGTAAGGAAAAATACCAGGATCCTGCTGATCCTTGTAAAGTGTAGGGGAAAAGTCTTACAACAACATCTTGCTCTGTCACTCCTTTTAAGTTAACTGCTAACATAAAATTGTTAATATGTTCTTCAGCTTGGGTTTCGTTATCTGGATTAAATTTAGGCAGCCATTTTTCGGGAGCATCTGGTAGATCATGCAATGGTCCAGGCATGTTGACTGCACCCGGCCTAGTCCATGGATCTGCCATTATGCTAGCGACAGTGGTTGACACTACTGTTGGAATTCCAGATGTTTGGGGAGGTATCAAAGATGAAGAGTGAATAGGTTGGGATATTGAGGCTCCTGTTCCCTGATGAACAACAATATGTAATGGAGGAGTGGGTGGTTGACTTTGCAGATGAGGAGATGAAATGGAGGATGTGGAAGAAAATTCTCCACTCTCAGATCCTTCAGTATTTTTCTTTGGCTTTTTCCTTTTGGGTAAAGGAAACTCAGTGGGTTCAATACCAAGTTTTTCGCTCTGAAGTCTGGTAAGAGGATGAGTGAGGTTGAACTGCGAAGTCGCACTGCTTTCTGATATCTCAGATTTCTGTGGTGAGATCGAGAAGCTCTGAAGTTTATGGATTAGAGACTGGACTTCAGGAGATTCAAGACTTAGTGTTCTGGGATATGATGGGATTGAGCAGTGGTGGTAGATTCCTCTTCTTCTTGGTTATGGGCTGGCGAACCAGCATGTAATTGAGAAGAACGAGGAGATTTGGAGGGAGAATTACTCTTAGAATGACTTGCCGATTTGGGTCTGCTTGCCATTCACAGTCAAGGCCCTCCTTCTAGCGCCAAAAATGTTGATGCCCCAAAAATCGTTGCAACAACATTGGGGAAACCACCCGGTCCGGACCTTAGTGCAGCTCCTTTTCCGTTTGGAATAGTGGTTCCGACTGGGGATAATGGGACCAGTTTCCCAAGAATTATAAGTAAACGGGATGGATGAGTGACTTATGATATAGGATGGTAATAAGCGAACAGCTAAACTATAAGCGAAATGTAATAACTATAATCTAATCCCGGGACTTATCACTTAATAAAGCGTAGCGTTTGATGATCTGTGCTTTAAGGCAGGCATATAGATGACTCTAACACTTAAGCATAGATGTTTAAACCATTTAAAATTGCTCTGCATAATTAGTTATGCAGAGCGATTATAGCGAATTACTACACTTAATCGTTTATATCATTGATACATGCATGGGTGAAAGAGATAACAAATCACCAAAACATTCAATAGTGAAACGAAATGAAGATTCGTTGTTATATCGCATACATGCATTCAACAATAGCAAAGATAATAACACAGCAATTCATATAATAAGAAAGAACACAGATACAGATAATAGTACCATGTAAGCTGCTCGATCAATCCAGTATATTAATCACTATGTCGCAGTCCTTCCTTCAAATCAGAAAGCATTCCCAACAACAGACAGTCGTGCGCAATTGTGTAAAACAACCTTCTAATCAAAATTAAGAACCGTTGGTCGAGTTTCACAAAAGAATATAGACTGAAGCACAATAGTGCAAACTTCAGCCTTTAAGTCTATTACAAAATTTTACGACCCTTTCCAAAACAATGAAAGGGTCTATAAATACTATACTAATCTAAATATCTAAACAACTGAAAAGCTATTAAATTGGCATCAATAAATGTTTTTTCCATCTTTCTTGGCGATCTGGCAGTTGGCGGCAATGCTTCATTCGGTGGGTTCTTTGCCTTTACTCCTTAGCTGACATATCGCCAGCATTGGCTCTACTTCTGGTGGAGTGTTGAGACGCGAAGTTAGCTGGGCATCATATGTAGCATCCTGAATGTCGGGGATCAGGCATCCGAGGGCATCTGTTAAACACTTGAGAGCAGACCTTTGAGTATGTGGCTTGACTAGAAAGAGCCAATATGCATCAGAGGTTAAAGTATTTACTCCGGTAATTAACTTCCTCTGTTCCTCCAAGTCATGATAATTTGTTTGTTCAAGCATATCTGCTGTTGTTATGCTTCCAGGTGTGCACTTGGAGATCATGTTTGCCAAATAAAGTGTATCATTGACTAGGTCGATCATATTGCTGGCAATTATTTTACACCTGGAAGCCGCCCTTTCTGCTTTCATTACCTGAGTGTTCCATTCCGTGAAGAGTATGTCCTTGTACGCTTCATGGATTCGGGACAAATTCGCCGCTTTCCCTTCTTCAGTGTCTTGCCACTCAAGATAATCGGATATGGCTTCTTCGGCCTGATCTAGCTCATTTCTGGCCTTCTCTATTTGCGCACATACTGTTGTAGATATTTCGCATAATGGCTCAGCCTTAGCAAGTTGTTGACATAGAAGTCTGATCTGAGACAGTAATGCGCTATTTATTTGAGTTGCCTCTGCTCTGAAAACTTTCACATTCTGTGTGCTCTTGATACCTTCGAGCTGTGCTGATAGTTGAGCTATTCGCTCATCTTTCGATTTCATCATCAGCTCATTTGATGCTTTCAACTGTGACAATGCCTCCGACAATTCTTTTGCCTTCTGAGTTTCACTTTGGTCTATCCTTTGTCTTTCAATTTGCAGTTGCTGGGTTAACAAATTGTTTTCCTGTGTTGAGCCAGCAACTGCTCTTCCACCTGTGCTGCTTTGTTTTTCGCTTCAATTACCTCTGCCTGTAATGCATATATTTCATGGTCCTTAGTCTTCAACAGAAGACTTACCTCCGATGCTTTGTCGATAGTTGCTGCAGAATAAGCTCCCGCGAATTGCGACAGCTTTGTTAGATCATCGGAGGGATCCAAATCCTCCTTCCAGACCATATTGCCCGTGACTGTTTGCTCAGGAAAGATAGAAGGTTGATCAAGCCTTCGTCTTTTCTTAGAGCGCTTAATAACGGCTCTATGCTTTGGGCTGTAGAAAATATCCAGGGGAGGAATTTCTTCCACCTGGAGAACAATTTGATCGGAAGGGTCCTTATTGATTACCTCGACATCCTGTGAAATGGGTGGGCCGCTGGTTCCTCCTAGAACCTGAGAAGAAGTGGTATCGGGCGCATCGCTTGTTTTAGAGGTGTCTGTGTCTTTGGAGCCTTCCTTACCACTGATAATGGAATCGAATTGGTTCCATTGTTTAATCAATTCAGGATCGGTGGAGGTTTGCTTATGTTGCTCTGTAGGGGCTTTGCTCCGTTCTTTTTCTTGTTCTAACTTCTGCTGTTCTTCAAGTGCTTTCCGCTGCTGCTCCTCTTGCGCTTTCCGCTGTTGCTCCTCTAATTCCTTTTTCTGCCTATCTGCCAGTTCTTTCTTTAGTTTCTCTTCTTCCTTCTTCTTCCTCTGCTCTTGATCCTTCTGTGCCTTTTGCTGCCTTTCTATCTGCTCCTTTTTCTGCCTCTCAGCTTGCTCTTTTCTTTGCTTCTCAGCCTGCAGCTTCTTCTGCCTTTCCTCCTGTTGTTTATCCTGTTCTTTAGTTGTAACAGGAGGTGGATGTATCTGTTGCCGACCAGGCTCGCTTGAGGAAGACGCTGGGGTTGTGGATAATAAATCTAGAGGCAGAGTTTGCAACCTCTGCTCCCTAAGTTTATTAAACTCAGTCAACGCCTCATCATTGTATTTCATTCTGGCAAGCTGTTTGGTTTGACTTATTGTATCGGCACCTGCGAACAGGTCATCAAACATATCCTCTTGATGATCAACTTTTGTTAATTTTGCTTGTTCTAGGGCAGTGTAGGCAGTTTGCTTTGGATCATAGAGTCTGTTTGGGATAGTGGCCAGGGATAAAGTTTGGAGTTTTGTCGCTTCTTTTTCTGCATGCTTGTAATTAAGCAGAGTAAAAACCCCAATTCTTAAAGGAAAAGAGGGCCAACCTCTCTTCTTCTCCTCTTTGAGAGTTTGTGTGACACTCTCGGCCATAATCTGGTAGCAGATTTCCCGGGCTAACAGTTTGTCTGGGATATATAAAGGGAGGACATGCGGCCTAGCCTTACTCCCAAAAACTCTGATATAGGTGAAATGCTCTTCCCCGAACCAACTTGCTACGGCTGGTAAGTCAAAAGAAGCTTCATAGGAAATTCTGGGAATGGGTTTGTCATAAATAGAATAGTAAATGGGCACCATGAAACCATTACAAACTTGGTACAAATGGTCCTTGTAAGAGGACTTCCACAATTTCTGATGGTATAAATGAATGGGTGTTGGATCTTGGGTGGTCCATCTCCAACCGAGGACAGGAAACTCAGAATTAAAACACAGGGTATCCATAATGTAAGCAGTATAATAAAATGGCGGGATTTTCCTTTCGGTGACTATAGTTTTGGCTCTAAATTCACGAATAGCTACGACCAACTTATCAGAAAGAATAGTGGCCCAATCCATAATTATACTATTGACAGCCGCTTCCATTAGGGGAACCATGTCAATATTGATATTAACGGAGTCATGTAATCCCCACAATCTACACATCATAATCCCCGCATAGCAATAGGGAGAAGCCAAAGAAACGTTGGAGTACTTACCCGAACTTTCATGCTTGTGTTTGGCTGGGTTCTGCCTCCAATCTCGGAGGGGTTCGGATGGTGATTCATTTTCTTTTGCAAATTTCTCCACGAAGGCTCTGTTATAGACTAGCTCCGGTTCAGGCAAATGATACATTCGCCTCAGGTCATCAGGCTTGAACGACCCAAAAATCCTTCCATCCCTTGTATGAAAAGTTCTATCAGTGATGGGGATTTCTTCAATTGCCCAGCGCACCACATCTGTGTAAGGGAGGACCTGCTCTCTGGCCGCTATTCTGTGTAAAAAGGAGTCGGCCAAGTCTTTGAGAGTTGCATCAGACTTCCTTAGTACATCCACACTAGCCTTTGTCACTACCTTTTGTGGTTGCTCGGCCTCTAACAGATTATATGTGCCCTGCCATGTGGTCCTAGCAAGACCAGTGCACGTAGTGTCCGAGATTAGGCCTTTCTTCGAAATTGTAGCAGCTTGACCTGCAACAGGTGTTGCAGTGGAACCAGCAGTCCTCTTGTGTTTCTTCCCCATCATGTTCAGGCTTTTCTCAACAAACGAACTCTACACAAATGCAAGAGAAATCGTAACACGAGAAATAATGAAGACAAAGCATAATGGGAAAGATATATATCACTTGAAGCGTGGCGATATTAATTTTCAAAAGGTGGCTGCGGATCCAATCACTGGTAAGAGATCGCATATGCATTAATGGTGTTTTTAAGGCCTGCTACCCATTAAATGACCTTTACACTGTTATTCAGCTGAATGACCCCCTAACGCGTGCAACAGATATGAAAATGCTTTAGACGCAAGTATTCGTTAATCGAAGGGGCAAAGTTATTAAATACGCATGCATTACCTTATCCCTGCATTTAACGGCATTTTGAAATCTGCGCTTTATCAACCGGATTTAAATATAATTTTAAGGCTCAAAGCAATCACTTTTTGAGAATGCCGATTACCGATCAACAATATCGCATCGCATCGGGGGAAAGAGTTACACTATCGTTTGAAAGAAGTCCTGGCGAATGCCGATTGCGACATCGCATCGGACTAGCGCGTGAACACATTACCAGATGCATATTAAGTGATTTGCCGACTTCCGATAGCGATATCGCATCGCATCGGGGAAAGACCTGAGCGCCTTATGAGAGTGCATGGGATTCCGCCGACGGCCGATAGCGATATCGCATCGGGTCGGGGTTTATAACTTAAAGCGTTTTCCCACAAGAGGCAGTGCCGATAGCCGATCGCCGATATAGCGTCGCATCGGGGTGTAAGATATGTGCTCTTTTTGTGTATGCATTGAATACCGCCGATCGCCGATAGCGATATCGCATCGGCAAAGACCAAAGTGCCATTTAAATGCGTCTCTCTTGTTATTGCGATATGCGATCTTGCGATCGCTTTATCGCAATAACAAAAGATTGTTTTATTTTGGGAACATTGTTATTCGAAAAAGGCTTCAATTCACAAACACATTTGATTATCATACCTTTTTCGAACAAATTCATTAATGCCAATTAATTTTTTTTAAAAGGGACCCATTTCATATGTTGATTGTTATGAATACAGATGATATGAAATGGGGGGTTGTTGTAGGGCACAACAATTGGCGATTCGTTGGTAGAACCAGTTATCTCTGAAATTAATACAAACACTCAAGTTTTTCAAAAATAGAAACTCAATCAGAAGGAGAAACTTCTAATATAACTAGATATTCATGTGTTCTGACTAAAGTGAACTCCATTTTGTTAACTTCGTCCCATTTAGTTTCAAGAAACTAAATACAAAATAAGTTTCTAAAATAAGTCTTTATTGGTTCATAGTGATAAAATAGAAAACTTTCCCAAATCAGCTTTTATAATTAACCCCTTTGTCATAGGTAGAGCCTCTGTTGCCAGCAAACATTTATAGTCTCGACAGGGATACCTTTTAACCATAGTATTGTCCACTTTTCCATTCACATAAGAGTGTGATTAACAGAATGAATCCATAAAATGTTTTCATATTTTATTTTTCATCTGTTTTTCTTTGTAATTAATAAGATAAAAAGCCACTGTCCTGGTTTGGTGGCCAGCTTATGACAATGCCATTCACTGGTAATAATTTAACTGATCAAGCTGGCTCGTGATGAGACCCCTTGTCTTGAAATTTCAAGCCATTACCCTGTTTTGGTAGGCAGTATTGGTAATGTCAGTCAACCTATTTTCCTATGAACATGGTAAGCAGGCTTATGATAAGACCTCTTATCTTTAATCTTTTATATTTTAGAATTACACTCTGAGTAATCATAACCTTTAGTGAATGGGGTGAACAATTTTCTCCTTAAGAGCAAATGGATGACAGGTGAAGAGTTGAAGATACTGAAAATGGGTTAGCTTCTATCTTTTAACAGATAACCTTTGGAGACTAGTTTTGAAAACAGAAAATGATTCAGAACTTTTACCTCTTGAGAGGAGTCTTCAAAATTTAGATTATAGTTTCAGAACACAAGGATATCTAGTTTCCTAGAAACTATTTCTTTTGATTGAGGGTTCTATTATCTAAAAAAAAATATTTATATTATTTTTGTGAGACAGCTTCCTCAAACACAACAAAAGGTCAATGGAGATACTCTACAGTTTTATTTCCTACCAATCCTACAAACTACGCAAATCTACAAAAGGAGAAGGGGTTACCTTCTCAATTAAAGAATTTCTTCAGGATCAGGCCATTGACGGGGAGAGAATCTCTCAACCCTGATAAGTCTTGCAATATAAAAGTTGAATGGCCTATCTTTTCACAGATCTGAAATGGTCCAAGCCACATTTTCTGAAATTTGGTATGCTTACCTTTATCCTCATGGGCCTTGTCCCATTTGAGAACTAAGTCACCAACTTGAAGTTGTTTGGAACCGGATGATGCTGAGTCGAAGGATGCTTTGATGATTTGTTGATGTCTGGCATGAGTGATTTTGGCTTTTTCCCTCTCTTCTTCTAATTTGAGAATTTGGTCATGTCTAAATTGGATAGAAGAAGAAGGAGTCTCTTCAATGTACTGTACTAGGGCTAAAGATGGAAGAACAAGATTTGTAGGCAACACGGCTTCTTTTCCATATACCAGATTGAAAGAGAGGTCCCTATAGAAGCCTTTTGTGTTATTCTATCAGCCCATAATGCAAAGACCAAAGATTTATGCCAGTTTCTATGATTCTGTTCAACAGTTCGCTTAATGATTTTGATGAGATTCTTATTAGTAGATTCGGCTAAACCGTTTCCCTGGGGATAATAATTGGAAGAATATTTCAGTTTAAACCCCCTTTTAATAGCAAAATCATACATAGCGTTTCCTGAGAAATAGGAAGCATTATCAAAAACAAGAGCGTTTGGAACACCAAACCTGGTAATGATGAATTGGTCAATGAACTCGATAATTGCCTCTGCATTTGCCGCCTTCAAAGGAATAGCCTCTACCCATTTAGTAAAATAATCAGTAGCAGTAAGGATATACCTATGTTGTTTGGAAGATGGTGGAGTAATTTCCCCGATGATATCTAATCCCCATTGTTCGAATGGCTGTTCAATGTTGACAGGTTGCAGAGGGAAAGCTGATTTTCGTTGTCTTCCACCAGATGTTTGGCAATTAAGGCATTTTCTTACGTACTCATGGAAATCTCTAAATAGAGTAGGCCAATAATATCCAGCATGAATAATCTTGTGAGCTGTTGTGTCAGCTCCAAAATGTCCCCCAGCTGGTTCATCATGTATCTCCTGCAAAACCTTTTGAGCTTCAGGTTTCTCAAGACATCTTAACAGGATAGAATCATAATTTTGTTTAAACAACACATCATCAATGAGAGTGAAATTCTTAGCTTTTAACCTAATGGCCCTTTTATTTTTGTAAGATAAATTTGGAGGAGCATAACCGTTCTTCAAATAAAATATCAAATCAGCATATTGAGATTCAGAATCAGTGACACTTATCTGATTGATGGATTCAATCTGATCCTCATCGCTTGATTCGTGAATGTTTGATGCTCCTGCCAATATCCTGCAAAAACCTTGGCCCCTAACAATCTTTGCTGGCTTTATTTCTAAGTCATACTCTTGAAGCGCTGTAACCCAATTGGCTCTTTTTTCACCCAATTCTTTCTGAATTAATAGTTGTCTTACTGTTGGGAAAGGAACTATAACTTTTGTGTGGGTTTTCAAAAGGAAGGGTCTATAATGTTTGACTGCTTTGAATACAGCAAAGGCTTGTTTCTCCACATCAGAATAATTCAATTCGGCACCTTGAAGATTTGAACTGAAAAATGATATGGGTGCTTCTAAGTTGTTATCATTCAGTTGTGTGAGTACTGCGGCATATGAAGTGTTGGATGCAATAGTATATAGTGTAAAATGATTAGAAAAATTTGGAGTATTCAAGGCTGGGGCATTGATTATTGATTGTTTGATAACATCAAAAGCTTGCTTTTCTTCTGATCCCCATTTGAAGACTGAATTCTTCTTGATCATTGTCTGAAGTGGTAATACAATCTGCGAAAAATCTGGAACAAATCGTTTGACAAAATTAATCTGACCCAAAAATGACTGCATTGATTTTTTGTTATGTGGGAAAGGGATTTCAGAAATTTCATTAATCCGATCAGGATCAATATAAATACCATCTTTGGATACTATAAAGCCTAAGAGTTTTCCTTGGTCAAGAGCAAAGAAGGACTTCTTTGGGTTTAGAGAAATACCATATCTTTTGCATCGCTGAAAGATCTGATTTAAGTCGTGCAAATGATTATCTCTCTTCTTAGAATACACAGTAATATCGTCTAGATAGACGACTACTGATCGATTAAGTAACCCTCTGAAGGCCATTTCCATAGCTCTCTGAAATGTCGCTCCAGCATTTATAAGACCAAAAGGCATTTTCTGATATGCATAGGTTCCCCATTTTGTTCTGAATGTAGTTTTAAGCTGGTCATCAGGATGTACCAGAACTTGATTGTACCCTGAAAAACCATCTAAAAAAGACATAAATTCAGAACCTGCCACCGATTGGAGAATTTGCTCCATAGTAGGCAATGGGAAGTTGTCTTTTAAGCTCGCTTTGTTCAAATTCCTGAAATCAATACAGATTCGAATGTCGCCATTTTTCTTTCTGACTGGCACCATATTAGAGACCCAGTTTGAATGTCGGACTGGAAAGATAATCTTGGCTTTCAAGAGCTTGTTAAGTTCCGACTTAATCTGGCTCTCCAAACTTGGGTGTATTTTTCTTAGTTTTTGCTGAATTGGTTTTTGATCAGGAAGCATAGGAATGGTATGCTGGATAATAGATGTATCATAGGTCTTTAAATCATCATATTTCCATGCAAAGACTTGTTTGTTTTTCCTCAACAATTTAATAAATGCTTCCTTTTCCTTCTGAGATAGTCCTGTTCCTAAATTGATGTTTTGAGGAGACTCGTTGGTTCCTAGATTTATCAATTCAAACCTAAGGGTAGAACTCTGAAGCTTTGTATTAATTACAGGTTTAAACCTGTCTTTGATATCATAAAGATCTTCTAATTTTACCACTGGTTTAGGGATCGAATTTTCTTTGGGCACTTCTTTCATCTGGGAATCATGATCATCTTCCTCAATAACTTGCTTATCATAAGAATTCTCAGAAGTTAAAAATTGCAAAATATCATCATCATGATTAAATACTCTCCAATTAGTGACATTGTCACGAATTGAAGGTCTGAAAAGTAATTCTACAGAAAATCTATCAAGGCTGTAGTCTTCAGAAGGTAGAAGCTTTGAAGCTACATTGGCTAGTAAATCTGCGGCTGAATTTTGAGATCGAGGTATAGAAGAAATGTTGAATGCCAAAAAGTGTGAGGTAAGCTCTTGGACGAGCGATTGGTAATGTTTAAGGTGAGTCGAAAGGCAATGAATTGCATTTCTAACCTGTTTGACAATGATTTCCGAATCGCCGAATACCTTTAGATATCGCACCTCCAGGCCGATTGCTTTGTATAATCCTTGGATTAAAGCTTCATATTCGGCTGTATTATTAGTGCACTCAAACTCTAACCTACAAGACAACATTGTCTTTTCTCCTTGCGGACTAACCAATATACATCCTGCTCCTGAACCTTCAGTGGACTTAGATCCATCAAAATACAAAGACCAAAATAAAGTAATATTAACAAAAGTATCTACATTTTTCTCAGCATCATTAAAACATCTGGACCTATCAGTTTGTGAAAAATTTTCTATTTGAGATGTAAAATGATTAACTGAAAAAAGAGATGGTTGGGCAACAAAGTTGCCAAAGAATGATTCTGCCGAATAGTTCCCCAAAATGTTGTTGTTGAATGCCACAGGTTGGTTTTCTTGCTCGAATTCAGTAACTGTGTGGGTCATATGCTTCTCACGATCGATCCTTATTTGATTTGGCTTTCCCTTGTAGGGAAGCCACATATGTGACCAATCTGTAGAAATATACCCGTGCAGTTTTTTGGACCAATCTCTGCTCAATATTAAACCATAAAATTCAGGTATGTCGACAATTAAAATATCGATTCTCTGAACAACCCTGGGGTCGGCAGACAACCTGATGGTTACAGAATTAATTTCACCCACTACCTGCACTTTAGTCCTATCCAACTGCACAATATGAGTGGCTGACTTCTATGGCTCAATGTTCAGCTTAGAACAAACTGAAGCTGGCATTATATTAGATGAAGCCCCTGAATCAATTAAACAGTTGTGCAGGTTTCTATTATAAATCTCGTACGTCAGCAGGAAGGGTGGAGTGTGAGAATTTGATTTATCTCCAATTAGAACTGAATCGGTAGCTTCAACCATACCTGCAGGAGGCTAGCCTTGATCGTTGGCAGCTCTTGTACTGGGAAGGGGAGTAGAGGGAACATCATTTAATTCTTTGAGAAGTAATTTTTGTTGATGTTTTAATTTGCTAAGCTCAAACATAGTTATATTTGCCTTAGTTTTCTTCATATCATCAACAATATTATACTCCATTGAGTCAGATATCACTAATGTCTTGGATGTTGAAGGAGTATTAGAAGTTGAAGGCTGGTTTTGGGGGGCTACTACAGGCGACTTCTGAGGGGGAATTTTTTCCTTTGCTGTAGCAGCATCTGCGCTCCTCTTCCTCGAGGTTGCCTGGGGAAGTTCAGAAGTACTTTTACTTCTTGTAGTAACCGGAAAGGCTTCTTCATTCTCAGTATCAGAGTTTAGGAGTATAAAATCCCACATTCCATGGCATTCAGCTACATCTTCTTCATCATCGGTTTGTGAAGTCGTTTCCTCTTCCTCTTCTTCTTGGTCTGAATCTGCGTTAGATATGACGTTAGGTGGCTTTGATTCAGTTTTCTTGTAAGTTCTAAATGGTCTTTTATTTGAGGTTTCGGCCACCTGCTTCTTGATATCAACCATTTCGTTAGACAATGTTTTAAGGACCTTTTGTAAACCTTCCATGTCATAGGGGTCCTTTGGGTTTCTAAGGTAGGAGTCTTCGGATTTGTTCACTTGGTTTAGAATCGGTAGGGATTTTATTCAGGAGTTTATTAAATCTGGCATTAAACTCCTTTATTGGTTCCCTATGCTCTATCCTCAAATTGGAGAGATCGTTTATTAAAGTAGCTAAGGACCTATCATCTCCATACTTGGTAAGAAACTGCTCTTGACATGTGTTCCAACTGGTAATTGAACCAGAAGGTAAGGAAAAATACCAGGATCCTGCTGATCCTTGTAAAGTGTAGGGGAAAAGTCTTACAACAACATCTTGCTCTGTCACTCCTTTTAAGTTAACTGCTAACATAAAATTGTTAATATGTTCTTCAGCTTGGGTTTCGTTATCTGGATTAAATTTAGGCAGCCATTTTTCGGGAGCATCTGGTAGATCATGCAATGGTCCAGGCATGTTGACTGCACCCGACCTAGTCCATGGATCTGCCATTATGCTAGCGACAGTGGTTGACACTACTGTTGGAACTCCAGATGTTTGGGGAGGTATCAAAGATGAAGAGTGAATAGGTTGGGATATTGAGGCTCTTGTTCCTTGATGAACAACAATATGTAATGGAGGAGTGGGTGGTTGACTTTACAGATGAGGAGATGAAATGGAGGATGTGGAAGAAAAAGCTCCACTATCAGATCCTTCAGTATTTTTCTTTGGCTTTTTCCTTTTGGGTAAAGGAAACTCAGTGGGTTCAATACCAAGTTTTTCGCTCTGAAGTCTGGTAAGAGGATGAGTGAGGTTGAACTGCGAAGTCGCACTGCTTTCTGATATCTCAGATTTCTGTGGTGAGATCGAGAAGCTCTGAAGTTTATGGATTAGAGACTGGACTTCAGGAGATTCAAGACTTAAGTGTTCTGGGATAAGATGGGATTGAGCAGTGGTGGTAGATTCCTCTTCTTCTTGGTTATGGGCTGGCGAACCAGCATGTAATTGAGAAGAACGAGGAGATTTGGAGGGAGAATTACTCTTAAAATGACTTGCCGATTTGGGTCTGCTTGCCATTCACAGTCAAGGCCCTCCTTCTAGCACCAAAAATGTTGATGCCCCGAAAATCGTTACAACAACATTGGGGAAACCACCCAGTCCGGACCTTAGTGCAGCTCCTTTTCCGTTTGGAATAGTGGTTCCAACTGGGGATAATGGGACCAGTTTCCCAAGAATTATAAGTAAACGGGATGGATGAGTGACTTATGATATAGGATGGTAATAAGCGAACAGCTAAACTATAAGCGAAATGTAATAACTATAATCTAATCCCGGGACTTATCACTTAATAAAGCGTAGTGTTTGATGATCTGTGCTTTAAGGCAGGCATATAGATGACTCTAACACTTAGGCATAGATGTTTAAACCATTTAAAATTGCTCTGCATAATTAGTTATGCAGAGCGATTATAGCGAATTACTACACTTAATCGTTTATATCATTGATACATGCATGGGTGAAAGAGATAACAAATCACCAAAACATTCAATAGTGAAACGAAATGAAGATTCGTTGTTATATCGCATACATGCATTCAACAATAGCAAAGATAATAACACAGCAATTCATATAATAAGAAAGAACACAGATACAGATAATAGTACCATGTAAGCTGCTCGATCAATCCAGTATATTAATCACTGTGTCACAGTCCTTCCTTCAAATCAGAAAGCATTCCCAACAACAAACAGTCGTGCGCAATTGTGTAAAACAGCCTTCTAATCAAAATTATGAACCGTTGGTCGAGTTTCACAAAAGAATATAGACTGAAGCACAATAGTACAAACTTCAGCCTTTAAGTCTATTACAAAATTTTACGACCCTTTCCAAAACAATGAAAGGGTCTATAAATACTATAATAATCTAAATATCTAAACAACTGAAAAGCTATTAAATTGGCATCAATAAATGTTTTTTCCATCTTTCTTGGCGATCTGGCAGTTGGCGGCAATGCTTCATTCGGTGGGTTCTTTGCCTTTACTCCTTAGCTGACATATCGCCAGCATTGGCTCTACTTCTGGTGGAGTGTTGAGACACGAAGTTAGCTGGGCATCATATGTAGCATCATGAATGTCGGGGATCAGGCATCCGAGGGCATCTGTTAAACACTTGAGAGCAGACCTTTGAGTATGTGGCTTGACTAGAAAGAGCCAATATGCATCAGAGGTTAAAGTATTTACTCCGGTAATTAACTTCCTCTGTTCCTCCAAGTCATGATAACTTGTTTGTTCAAGCATATCTGCTGTTGTTATGCTTCCAGGTGTACACTTGGAGATCATGTTTGCCAAATAAAGTGTATCATTGACTAGGTCGATCATATTGCTGGCAATTATTTTACACCTGGAAGCCGCCCTTTCTGCTTTCATTACCTGAGTGTTCCATTCCGTGAAGAGTATGTCCTTGTACGCTTCATGGATTCGGGACAAATTCGCCGCTTTCCCTTCTTCAGTGTCTTGCCACTCAAGATAATCGGATATGGCTTCTTCAGCCTGATCTAGCTCATTTCTGGCCTTCTCTATTTGTGCACACACTGTTGTAGATATTTCGCATAATGGCTCAGCCTTAGCAAGTTGTTAACATAGAAGTCTGATCTGAGACAGTAATGCGCTATTTATTTGAGTTGCCTCTGCTCTAAAAACTTTCACATTCTGTGTGCTCTTGATACCTTCGAGCTGTGCTGATAGTTGAGCTATTCGCTCATCTTTCGATTTCATCATCAGCTCATTTGATGCTTTCAACTGTGACAATGCCTCCGACAATTCTTTTGCCTTCTGAGTTTCACTTTGGTCTACCCTTTGTCTTTCAATTTGCAGTTGCTGGGTTAACAAATTGTTTTCCTGCTGTTGAGCCAGCAACTACTCTTCCACCTGTGCTGCTTTGTTTTTCGCTTCAATTACCTTTGCCTGTAATGCATATATTTCATGGTCCTTAGTCTTCAACAGAAGACTTACCTCCGATGCTTTGTCGATAGTTGCTGCAGAATAAGCTCGCGCGAATTGCGACAGCTTTGTCAGATCATCGGAGGGATCCAAATCCTCCTTCCAGACCATATTTCCCGTGACTGTTTGCTCAGGAAAGATAGAAGGTTGATCAAGCCTTCGTCTTTTCTTAGAGCGCTTGATAACGGCTCTATGCTTTGGGCTGTAGAAAATATCCAGGGGAGGAATTTCTTCCACCTGGAGAACAATTTGATCGGAAGGGTCCTTATTGATTACCTCGACATCCTGTGAAATGGGTGGGCCGCTGGTTCCTCCTAGAACCTGAGAAGAAGTGGTATCGGGCGCATCGCTCGTTTTAGAGGTGTCTGTGTCTTTGGAGCCTTCCTTACCATTGATAATGGAATCGAATTGGTTCCATTGTTTAATCAATTCAGGATCGGTGGAGGTTTGCTTATGTTGCTCTGTAGGGGCTTTGCTCTGTTCTTTTTCTTGTTCTAACTTCTGCTGTTCTTCAAGTGCTTTCCGTTGCTGCTCCTCTTGCGCTTTCCATTGTTGCTCCTCTAATTCCTTTTTCTTCCTATCTGCCAGTTCTTTCTTTAGTTTCTCTTCTTCCTTCTTCTTCCTCTGCTCTTGATCCTTCTGTGCCTTTTGCTGCCTTTCTATCTGCTCCTTTTTCTGCCTCTCAGCTTGCTCTTTTCTTTGCTTCTCAGCCTGCAGCTTCTTCTGCCTTTCCTCCTGTTGTTTATCCTATTCTTTAGTTGTAACAGGAGGTGGATGTATCTGTTGCCGACCAGGCTCGCTTGAGAAAGACGCTGGGGTCGTGGATGATAAATCTAGAGGCAGAGTTTGCAACCTCTGCTCCCTAAGTTTATTAAACTCAGTCAACGCCTCATCATTGTATTTCATTCTAGCAAGCTGTTTGGTTTGACTTATTGTATCGGCACCTGCGAACAGGTCATCAAACATATCCTCTTGATGATCAACTTTTGTTAATTTTGCTTGTTCTAGGGCAGTGTAGGCAGTTTGCTTTGGATCATAGAGTCTATTTGGGACAGTGGCCAGGGATAAAGTTTGGAGTTTTGTCGCTTCTTTTTCTGCATGCTTGTAATTAAGCAGAGTAAAAACCCCAATTCTTAAAGGAAAAGAGGGCCAACCTCTCTTCTTCTCCTCTTTGAGAGTTTGTGTGACACTCTCGGCCATAATCTGGTAGCAGATTTCCCGGGCTAACAGTTTGTCTGGGATATATAAAGGGAGGACATGCGGCCTAGCCTTACTCCCAAAAACTCTGATATAGGTGAAATGCTCTTCCCCGAACCAACTTGCTACGGCTGGTAAGTCAAAAGAAGCTTCATAGGAAATTCTGGGAATGGGTTTGTCATAAATAGAATAGTAAATGGGCACCATGAAACCATTACAAACTTGGTACAAATGGTCCTTGTAAGAGGACTTCCACAATTTCTGATGGTATAAATGAATGGGTGTTGGATCTTGGGTGGTCCATCTCCAACCGAGGACAGGAAACTCAGAATTAAAACATAGGGTATCCATAATGTAAGCAGTATAATAAAATGGCGGGATTTTCCTTTCGGTGACTATAGTTTTGGCTCTAAATTCACGAATAGCTACGACCAACTTATCAGAAAGAATAGTGGCCCAATCCATAATTATACTATTGACAGCCGCTTCCATTAGGGGAACCATGTCAATATTGATATTAACGGAGTCATGTAATCCCCACAATCTACACATCATAATCCCCGCATAGAAATAGGGAGAAGCCAAAGAAACGTTGGAGTACTTACCCAAACTTTCATGCTTGTGTTTGGCCGGGTTCTGCCTCCAATCTCGGAGGGGTTCGGATGGTGATTCATTTTCTTTTGCAAATTTCTCCACGAAGGCTCTGTTATAGACTAGCTCCGGTTTAGGCAAATGATACATTCGCCTCAGGTCATCAGGCTTGAACGACCCGAAAATCCTTCCATCCCTTGTATGAAAAGTTCTATCAGTGATGGGGATTTCTTCAATTGCCCAGCGCACCACATCTGTGTAAGGGAGGACCTGCTCTCTGGCCGCTATTCTGTGTAAAAAGGAGTCGGCCAAGTCTTTGAGAGTTGCATCAGACTTCCTTAGTACATCCACACTAGCCTTTGTCACTACCTTTTGTGGTTGCTCGGCCTCTAACAGATTATATGTGCCCTGCCATGTGGTCCTAGCAAGACCAGTGCACGTAGTGTCCGAGATTAGGCCTTTCTTCGAAATTGTAGCAGCTTGACCTGCAAGAGGTGTTGCAGTGGAACCAGCAGTCCTCTTGTGTTTCTTCCCCATCATGTTCAGGCTTTTCTCAACAAACGAACTCTACACAAATGCAAGAGAAATCGTAACACGAGAAATAATGAAGACAAAGCATAATGGGAAAGATATATATCACTTGAAGCGTGGCGATATTAATTTTCAAAAGGTGGCTGTGGATCCAATCACTAGTAAGAGATCGCATATGCATTAATGGTTTTTTTAAGGCCTGCTACCCATTAAATGACCTTTACACTGTTATTCAGCTGAATGACCCCCTAACGCGTGCAACAGATATGAAAATGCTTTAGACGCAAGTATTCGTTAATCGAAGGGGCAAAGTTATTAAATACGCATGCATTACCTTATCCCTGCATTTAACGGCATTTTGAAATCTGCGCTTTATCAACCGGATTTAAATATAATTTTAAGGCTCAAAGCAATCACTTTTTGAGAATGCCGATTACCGATCAACAATATCGCATCGCATCGGGGGAAAGAGTTACACTATCGTTTGAAAGAAGTCCTGGCGAATGCCGATTGCGACATCGCATTGGACTCGCGTGAACACATTACCAGATGCATATTAAGTGATTTGCCGACTTCCGATAGCGATATTGCATCGCATCGGGGAAAGACCTGAGCGCTTTATGAGAGTGCATGGGATTCCGCCGACGGCCGATAGCGATATCGCATCGGGTCGGGGTTTATAACTTAAAGCGTTTTCCCACAAGAGGCAGTGCCGATAGCCGATCGCCGATATAGCGTCGCATCGGGGTGTAAGATATGTGCTCTTTTTGTGTATGCATTGAATACCGCCGATCGCCGATAGCGATATCGCATCGGCAAAGACCAAAGTGCCATTTAAATGCGTCTCTCTTGTTATTGCGATATGCGATCTTGCGATCACTTTATCGCAATAACAAAAGATTGTTTTATTTTGGGAACATTGTTATTCGAAAAAGGCTTCAATTCACAAACACATTTGATTATCATACCCTTTTCGAACAAATTCATTAATGCCAATTAATTTTTTTTTAAAAGGGACCCATTTCATATGTTGATTGTTATGAATACAGATGATATGAAATGGGGGGTTGTTGTAGGGCACAACAGGACCATACCACATAGACTTGAATTTTCCTACCCCTAGGGCGTCTTTGTCTTGGTCATAGACTAAGACAAGGTCGCCTTCAGAAAAAACCCGAGGATGGACAGCTTTATCATACTCAGTATTAACCCCCTTGGTATGGGCTTCGTTTATTATGGCGGCATCTCGACGCTACTCATCGAGATGTTCCAAATGAACGAGGCGTTCTTTGAGACCAGACGTCTCTAGAAGATGTTCTACAGCTAGCTTAAGGGATGGAATTTCACATTCGATAGGAAAAATAGATTCTAGCCCGTAAACTAATTGAAAAGGAGTAAAACTGGTGGCAGTATTCACTGAGGTTTGGTATACCTAGAGTGTTGGGTACAACATGATGTGCTAATTGGATCGATTTTTGTCAATTGTCCTTTGTAGGATATTCTTAAGGGACTTCTTCATAGCTTCGACTTGCCCATTGGCATGAGGATAATATGGAGATGAATGCTCTGAATGGAATCCCAACTTCAAAGCCAATTGTGTCATCAGTTGATTCTGGAAGTGACTGCCATGGTCAGTGACAATCTCTCTTGGGATACCAAATCGTGAAATAACCTAGTTGAAGAAAAACAAGGCTATTGTTTCATTATCATCTTCGTAAGGAGGCATGGCCTCATCCCACTTCGTAAAGTAGTCTACGGCCGCAATGACGTACTTGTGATTTGCTGCCGAAGGTAGATTACAAGTAGTGAAGTCCATGCCCCACTTTGTAAATGGACCAACATCGATAATAGGAAAAAGTGGAGCTGGATGTGTGTGCATTTTCGGAGTATAAATTTGATAAGAGTGGAAATGTTTGACCGCTTCAATACAATCTTTGAAAATTAAAGGCCAAAAGTAGCTTGCACACAAAATTTTATGGGTTGTCGCAAGCCCTGATAGATGACCGCCATAAGCTCCACTATGACAATCATTAGGTACAGACTCCTCTTCTTCCAAAGTTAAGAAATGCCTAAGGATTGAGTCAACCCCTTTGTGATATAATGTATCACCAATGATAACATATTTTTCGGCAAGGTGACGTAACTTTTGATGCTCATCTTTGGAGGAAGCAGGTGGGATCTTCAAAATCTGGAGATATATAATGATATCTCCATACCAGGGATCTTGTGAAGAAATGAGGAATAAATGTTCATCGGGGAAATTTTCCTCATAAACAATGGCTTCCTCACAAGGTAGCTCTGAAATTAATTCTGCAAAAACTAATTACTTCTTAGATTTGGCTGACAAGAACTCGAGATCAAATTCTTGTAAAATAACAAGCCATCGATTATATTTGCGCTAATCACTCACCTACTGATGACAAACTGAAAAGGTTTGACAGTTGCTAAGACAAATGTTTTGCATAGCAAAATGTAATGACGAAGCCGCTGGACAACATGAACAATTGCCAAGGCCAATTTCTCGATAGGAGAATAGTGTAGCTTAGGTCCTACTAAGCCTCGACTCAAGTAGTAGATTACATGCTCATTGAGAGCTTCATCCTCATGAACCAGAACCATATCGATGGTTGATTCTGTTGCAACAAGATAAAAAAGGAAATCTATGCCATAATCTGCTGGACTCAACAATGGAGCAGAGATTAATGTCTGTTTCAAAGCATAAAAAGATCATTGCATGAAGTTGTCCCATAAAAATGGAACTCCTTTCTTAAGTAAACACATAAAACCTTTAGTAATCTCAGCATAATTTGCTATAAATATTCTCAAGAAACTTGCCTTTCCTTGGAGACTTTGAAGTTGACGAATGGAAGACGGGGGAGGCAACTGAATTATTACCTCAACCTTGAAAGGATCAACTCGAATCCCTTTAGTCCATAAGATGAATCCTAACAGCCGATCAGATGTGACTGCTAAAACACACTTATTCAGATTCAACTGGATTTTATAAAAATGAAATCCCTAAAAAACTAACTGAAGGTGGTTGGGATGATCAATTCTCTTTCGAGAATGAGCATCTAAGTCATCCAAGTATGCTTCGATAACATGTTTGATGTTGTGGAAAGCATAGGACATGGCCTGCTGAAAAGTACCTCCAACATTTTTAAGACCAAAAGGCATCTTCTTGTATGCAAGCGTGCCCCAGGGACAAATAAACGTTGTCTTTTGTTGGTCCTCTGGATGGATGGTAATTCAATTGTAACCATAGAATCTGTCCATGAAAAAAAATAATTCATTACCGGCACATTCATCAACAATTTGATCAATAAAAGGCATGGGGTAGTTGTCTTTTGGACAAGCTTTATTCAGATCCCTAAAGTCGATAATACTTGGATTGTTTGTTTGTTTTTATTTACCAGGACTAGATTGGAAACTCACTTAGTTAAAGGAATGGGGTATATGAAACTTGCCTTAAGCAGCTTTTCAACTTCATCTTTAATAGCTACTACTTTCTGAGGATTTACCGGTCGAATCTTCTGACAAATAGGTTTGGCATTTTCGTGTGTCTTGATCTCATGCTAGACTATAGAAAGATCAATTCTAGGCATTTCCTCATAAGAACAAGTGAACACATCTCGAAACTCTTTAAAGAGGTTGGTGTAAATTTGAATTTCTTCATGGGGACAATCGGCTCCGATGAAGACATTTTCTATAACGTTAGGATTCCTAGAGATGTTTATAGGTATATTTCTTGAGATAACTGACATATTACCTTCGGTAGATAATTGTGCTAGAGCCAAAGGGTTTGAAAACTGTATAAACATCACTAGTAAGCAGATTGGAGAACCTAGATTCAACTTCATGCAATGGAGGAAGAAAATATGAACGATGATGTAAATCTTCCCATGGTCGATTCACAGCCATCATTGCCTCCAAAATTGCTTCTTCAGACTGTAAAACTATATCCAAGCAATCCAGAGCTAGAGTCGAGGGTCCAAGCTGGAGCCACATCGCCATCTAACTGCTCTTGTGAAAAAGGAGTGGGATGGTTGTCTGTAGAGTTAACGATAGATTGATAGCTAAGATTTGTTGCAGACATGGGAAATTCCATTCCACCAATCAGCCCTTCATCTAATGTGGTGGTAGATGAAGGTAAGGTCCAAGGGTTTGAAAAATAATGAGTTCAAAAGAACTCTTTCCGTGAAGGTCTCCTGGAGGATGAAATTGCATTGATTATAGCTATAGGAGCAGGAAGGTCAAATATACCCATTAAAAAAGAGTACATCCCAACTACTAAATTCTTAATAGGTTGACAGGGATTATCCACCAATGGAATGATAGAATCCAAAGTTGCATGGGAGTCACCTAGAGAATAATCTAATTGATCATTTTTAACAATTCTCGCCTCATGAGGAAAACAAAGGATACAGAATAAAGATGAAACTATGGCATCCATCTTGTAAATCCAATTCCTTCCTAAGAGGGGGTTATAATTTAGGTTGGCATCAACGATTTCCACCTCAATGTTTATGACCTTTCCCCCAACACATATAGGAAAGACCGGGATAATTTCGTGTGGCCTACGATAATGTTCATCAAATGCTGTCAAGAGAGTCAGTGAAGGAACAAAATAAGGTGATCCAATGGCCTTCCAACATGAAATAGACATTATTCATGTGGAAGCTCCCTCATCTATAACTGTCTAAAAAATATTGGTTTTTCAGTAAGTGGACTTTATCTGGAAAGCCATATGGCAAGGAAGTCTCTTTTTGACATTCGGCATATCAAAAGTGAGAACTAAAGAATTCTTTGGATCTACTGCACCAATTGCCGAAAGCAAAGCACTTCTCTGAGCAGGCCATGACTAGAGTACCTCCAAAGAAGACATAGCACAAGGACTTTGAGCTAGATCTTCTACAATCGAGTAGTTCTGAGCTGCCCTAGGATTAGGGTTAATAGTCAAGCACTTTGCGGAACGTTTCGGTATCTAAGGTATAGACTCAACGGAGGGTTGCTCAATATGAAGTGGGTCTATGGTTTCGGGAACAGATTTAGCCTTAGATGTTTCCATTTCACCATAATCGCATGCTCGCGTAGAAACATCGACATGAGAGTTCATCATATAAACATTTGAGGAATTTTCCCCTTCCTGGTTGCCCCCTGTAGAGGAACCAACATTCAAATTCATGCTAACAAGTAATTGTTACCCTTGAGGAAAAGGGTTAGTCAGAATAGCTTGGGAGCTAGAGGACCCTTACTGCACTGACAAGCGCTGAGCATCTTGTATCTTGGGGCATAGGTGAGTCAAATGATCTCCATTGCATAACTTTCATGGAAACTTAACCTTTTTCTTGGACTCTTTTCTACCGTCACTAACACCGTTGTCGGGTTCGTTTGCATTGCATTTGCCTTCCTAGTTATTCTTCTTACCTCATCCATTCATCTTACCATTGGATTTTTTATTTCCTTTGGGTTTAGAGGCCTGGACGGCGTTTATAGTGGTAGGTTGGGAATATGTAGGTGTAGATGTTGTTGCCTAGTTAGAAGAAGCAGTTTGTAGAGATGATTGTTGCAATTGATTCAAAAGGTTCACCATATTCATGTCAATTTATCCAACTATACTATCGGTGTGAGGGCCTGGCTTTGGTTTAGCTAAATAAACCTTAGATTTAGGAGTGTCAGGTAGGATTTTCTGAAGAGTCCTAGATTGAGAATATATCAGTTCTAATTGATGGGCTCGAAAAATAGTATGATCTTCTGAATAAACACAGGAAAGAGAAACATCCTTTGAGATCTCAGGTTGTAATGATTTGAGAAACCTTTTAAGAAGGAAATCTAGTGGAATGTTGGCTTTAATAGGCCTTTTTCTCCTTATACATTCCTCGATGTGATCTGAAAAGTGAGTTGCAGTGTCTTGCTGAAACATAGCAAGAAGTTCAGTTCGAGCTTCATAGTGGACAGGCAACTGAAAATGGTTCAAAAAGATATTAGCCAAATCAGTGAAAGAAGTATTGAAAGGAGCTGACAGCCCCTGATAGAAAAGGGTCGAAAGCATTGAAACAAATTAACCTAATAATATGGAACATTCCCTTGTTGGCCGAAAAATTGATGCCTAGCTCCTATCCCACTAACCACAGAGTTTGTCCAACTATGGAAGGGATTACTACCTTGACTTGTAAAGGAAAAGGCATTTACCCTACTGTTGGATTGGAATGTGGTATATGACCACTTCCGAATGGGAAACCCTGAAAAGAAGCCGATTCACTGATCATGGATGTAGAGGCGGTCAATGATATGTTCAAAGGAATTTAAGGAATACCTTGAAACAACATTCCAAAAGGAAAGAATCCAAAACTGGATGCAGTAGCTTGAGAACTTCCACTCATTGATAGAATGGAAGTAGACCCAAATATAGTCATGCTGGGCATATTAGAATGGATGGAAATAGTTCCTCCCCCTTATCCAGATATGGGAGTCTGCATGATCGCAACACTCGTCATAGATGCCATGCTTCCAGCAGTGGTCATCGAAGGAATAGATGTATGTAAACCTGGGCTCGAAGGCCTGTGAGTTAGAGTTCCAACGTATAACAAAATATCTAGATGGTTAGAAGGGAGAAGAGAATTCGGAGCCACAATCGACTATGAAAGCTCCTCTACTTCGATACTATCTTCCGTTTGGAAGAGTACTCAAGAAAGAACTGGTGTATTGCTCTCTAACTCTATACTGGTACCAGGTCTATCTTGTGAACTAGTGCCCCCAAGCGGAGGATCAATCTCTGATGCACCTGCTACCACTAGTTGAAAACCACTAGTAGAATCACTCCTACGCCTTGTAGGAGAAGGCTTTGGACTCATAGGTACCCATGAAGTTTCCTAGACTGTCGAGATGGTCGGTCAGCCACTTTGAATTATTTGAAAGATCTACTTAAAGACTCAATTTTTTTTTGTAAAGCTAGGCCGACTAGGAGCATAGAATACTCACGAAAATGTCCATAAGGATATCATCAATAAAAAAACTCTCAATTATTTCCACTCCGGTTGATTAGGACCAGACACCAAAAGACAAGAAAGTAAGGGCCTTCTAAAAATAGACTAGCATAATTATGCCCTAGGCCTACTAGCGAAGGTATTAGAGGTAGTTACGCTGACCTCTAGACAACAACCTTTGTCAATGCAAGCCACCAAGCTTTGCAAGGGTGCCCTCCAGAAGTATTGTTGAACGCGAAACAACATAAACCTCAGATGCCATGGGATTCCCCTTCATAGCCACCTATGTCGTTCCTAGGATAGAAAACTATGGTCACTAACTCATATTAGAAGCTGGGTGGAACAGTCATGAAGTAGGATCTGACAAGTACGAGAGGGGGTATCTCTCATCCTTATCTTCACTGACCCTCGTGATTTACTCCCAATCATGGAGCTTTTGCAGTCTCTCTAACGCTATTGGATTTCTCTCATTAATCAAACTTCTATGTTTTGTAATTTAGAGCGGCCTTGGAGAGTTAACTCTCCTCTTGCCTAATCCAAGGCCGTAATAAACCTAAACATGTTGGTGTATTCTAATGACAATACAAATGTTCTAGTTTATTTTAATTAAGTGCTTGATTTTAATGGTTGTTCTTTTAAGTCAAGGTTATAGATGGAAGTGAAACCAATGGTGTTTGTATGATGCAAAAGAAACCAATGAAGAAATAACTACATGAATGCAATCATTTGTTCTTCGATGAAAACAGGTCTCTACGTGGGTTCTATGAAACTTCTATAAAGCAAAATATTTTTTCTTTTCTTTTCTTGAAACACACTTCACACATGCAAAAACTAAAAACACTACAAATGCTTTAACAATGCAAACTACCCTAATGAAAGGTATAATGAAGATGCAAGATCCCAAATCACTCTAAAAAAAAGTGAAAGCATTTGTTTATAACTATTAATGAGCCAACTTAAGTATTGAAGAGGATACAAATTTTGAATACAAAATTCTCTCCAAACAAGAAGGACAAATCGCAAAAGATCACAATTCACTTTCAAAAATCAAAAGAAACCAAAATCAAACTTCGCAAAAGAAAACAAAAAGAATGTTTTTTGAGATTTTTTCTTTTCCAAGAAACAACCAAAACAACTTTTTGAAATCACTCTAAATGCCACTAAAACTCAATGATCGGAAGAAGAGCACGAGTCCTTGCAAGTTACAAACTTGAAAATGAACGAAAACTTGAGCAGAAAGGCTTCAACTTGTACTAAACGACCCAAACAACAACAACGAGCTTGACAAGCTAACCAAGAAGCCAGGAAAGAAATATGTTCAAATTCGTCAAAAAGACTTTCAAAAATCAAGAAAAGCTATAAGGCCACAAAATGACGGAAAGCAAGGAAACCGGATCAAAAACAGAGCTTGACACTGAGATTGAAAACGATCCCCTGTTCTGGAGGACCGGAAAAATCAAGAACTTCTGAGCGAAGCCTTGTGTGCCAAAACACTAATTACAAACTTGCTCAAAAAGAAAACCTAGGCAAATCTTTTTAGTGAGGAAGAGACTTCGAAACAATAAGCTTGCAGAATAATGAAATTCTTCAGACATAATTTGACCACTCAGAGACTAAGCAGACCAGGCAACAAATATTTTTTGGGCAAAGAGATTTGAAAAAACAAAGCAAAAAATGGTATACGCGACTGTGTTCAAGCACAGAGGCATGTACATACATTTCTGATAAAGGAAACTCACATATGCGCAGGTTCACTTCACAGAAACAAGCATGTGTAGGCTATTGTAAATAGAGTAAAAGGCGTATACAAATCTTTGCAAGAAAAGTAAAAAACAAAGCTAGATCAAAAAGATCAGACTTAAGGCCTAAGAATCTAGTAGACCAAATAAGACTGTAATAGCAAGAAAACCAAAGTCTGAACCTTGATTGACACTGAACAACCCAAACTAGGAATAACAAGATTTTTATCCCCAACGGAGTCGCTTATTTTGTTACAGCAATAAGTACCCTAGGTCTTTGGGTTAGAACCCCAATAGAGCAGAAGAAGACTACAACAAGAAACACTCATACAACTCAGGCAAAATGCTTATATAAACAAACTACGTAAGAGCGACCCTACCCAAATTTCCTTCGTTCGAGTAGGCCTCGCAAGGTTTAGACCCTCAGTAACTCGCGATGTTCTTCAAACCTAAAAATCATTCAATTTGAACATATATAGCAGTATAGAAGTAAAGAATATTCATGAAATTTGACTTTATATCATATAAGAAAATGATTGATCATACATCAAAACAACATTCATACATGAATTACAACATAATTTGATACATAAACAAAGTTAATTTTGGAAAAAAGATAACATTTCTTTTTTTGCAGTAAGCTATAAATAACATGGAGAGAATTCACCTGAGTCTTCTTCTTCTGGCTCCAAGCGGAACTGTCCTCTGTATTCATCCTATCCCAACATTCAACAATATTCTTCCATAAATAACACCACGATATCTCAAGCAAGAGGGATAATATCTATAATCAAGGAAACAAGGGTTTCCTAAAGCTTGGGGAAGTGCATGAGGCACAGGGATTCATCAGACTCAGTGACGGATAATCTCAGTATAATAAATCTATCTCTTCTCCCTCCTCAAGCCTTCCCATAGAAGTCTATTTATACTTCCCCTAATTAGTTTTTTAGTTGGGAAACAGTTGGGTCATGGGCAATAGGGGTTAATGAACAGGTAAAACCCGTGAACTCTGCCTATAATTAAAGAATTTTTTTTTAAGTGTTTTAATACATATACGCAGGTTGGGTATTGACTAACCCACATGTAGACACTTTTATCTTAGGGAAAAGTAGTGTAAAGGGAATAAAACATTGTTTTTAATATATTTGGACCAAGTCTAGAAGGAGGGGTTGCCCTAGGCCATAAACAAAGCATAAAAAATACCAAGGGTGATAAATGGTGCTATAACACTTGTCCTGGCAAGGAGCCTCATGTTTGTCCCTGTAATTGGGATCTCCAAATCTCCAACAGAAATCATATTATGTGAAGAAGAAATTGAAAGGTAATCAACATCTTTTACCTCCTCTATCGATTTGGAAAGAACGGATGAGGGTTTCTCATCATCTGTTGTTGGTGGCTCACTAGCTATCTTGATGCACTACCCAACTTCCTTTCTGACATACCCAAGTCCTGCCTGATGAGGTGATTCTTCTACTTTGATGGGGTTGGAAATGCCTTCACCATTAATGCCCACGCCTTTTCCTTCATGAATCACACCCCATTTTCTTCAAGAGTTTGGAGCCAATTCCTGTGGTATGATTTTCAAAAATAGCAAAATCATCACCAGGACCCTTTTTACCTCACATGGGTCATGTTGTAGCTTTTCCAAGGCCTTGTCCTTAGCTTGCAGCTATCATAGCAAACTATGTTTCTCCTCTTTCTCTTCATGTAGACCCATATTCAATTCAGCGTTCTCTATTTGAATATTCTTCTTGCTATGCTTCAATTCTTCTAGGGCCTCTTCCGTGGCTTGCAACTGAAGCTGCAATTGATCCTTTTTCTCTGTCTCTCTTTGTAGAGTTTCATACATTATTTCCACTCTTTGGGAAATTCTGAACATGGTCTCATACATCACTTTTTCATCCTCGGTCGCTGCACGTTCCATTGTTCACACTTGAAATTCACATCCACGCAAAGACCACTCTAATACCACTTGATCCTGGTCCGGGTGCAACAAAGGACCCTTCCAAGACCTTTTACTTTCATGATGTGTTAAATTGCATTTTTAAAATAACATAAATGAATACATCTACATGCTGTAAAGAAGAAGAGTATGACACTCATCAACACATGAAAACATAAGTTGTTGATAATGAAGTTCATCCAAGAGGGATTACGTCTCTGTGCCCTGATTTCAAGATGGTGTAGGCTACTAAACTAATTGTTGTTAATAGTGATGATGTACATAAGTGGTGATGTCACTATCATACAAGGAAAATGCCCTCATGCCGGAGTGGCTCCAAGAGATGATCCGCTATAGGAAATCTCAGTCAAAAGGACTCATATCGGTATGATATAAACTCATGCATGATAATGAACATCCTGCCAACATGGCATAAAAGGGATTTCAATGCAATCATACATGGTGACACATGAGTATCCCATCAACATAACAACAAAGGGATCTCAAACAAAACATGAAAAATCATGACAACAAGTACATCCCACAAATGATTCTGCGTCACATCAAGAAGGAATCATAAAAACAAGTAAGAGACAAGATCCCACATCAAACATCGAACAGGGATCTGTGCAGCACAATGCATAGCAAAATAATTACATGAACACACTGCATATACCTCACATAATGAGGCTATATGAAGAAGAGGATGTCAAACTGCTGGAGCTGTCCGTACCATAAATCTCATGGCATCGAATCTCACGGAAGGATTGCTCACAAATGAACACTATCACCTGCACTCAACTTAAAAAAGTGGCTGAAAAATGAAATGAGAAAATGGAAAATCTGAACGTGCCATCAGATTTGTGGTGTCGAATAGTGCAAAATCGACTATTAAATTTATGAATTTTGAGAAAGTGGAAATATGGGGCTTAAGGAATATTTTACATTCCCCCTAGATTCCTCAAAGATTCCCTCCTCCGGGTCCTCTACAAATTTTCCACTCAGATCAAGAAACTAATTGCGCCATCGGGTTTGTGTCATCGAGAGGTGTATGATTGACATAAAGGTTTTCCAATTTGGACACTACAAAACTTCAGCCTTTTGGAAATTTCGCTCAATCATGGTTCCTGTTAGCCTCCTGTTGCAACAGGTGTTCATCTTTCATGATTGACATTTTTACATGCCAAATATGTCATACTTTTCATGCTGCAATGCTCCATATTTCCTAAAGAGGCCAAAGAAGGGGCCATGAAAGTGTGCCAGTCTAAATGCCACTGCTGTATTCCAATTTTGATGACTTAACCATTTTTGAAGAATGTTTTGTTAAGGGAAGTCCAAACAGCCCAATCTTGGCTTCCCTAGGTTTCAAATTCTTGCTTTAGAATATAGAGAATGAATATCTGTCCAAACAGATTAATCTTGGCAGATTTGTAGATAGGTAGAGAAACAAAGGAGCCCAACTACTTAATCCGGGCCCTTGGCAGAAATAAGGATAGATTTAGATAGGAGGGCACTCAAAAGAAAAATTGTAAAGTAGGGTCTGCAAGTCTAAGTGCACCCAAACCAAAAAGAAGAAAAGATGTTAGGTAAGTAGGCTGGGTAGGTAGTTTTGAGGTTGCAGAATGTTGAATTGTGGTCAATTTTGCGTTTCAAAGTGATATTGTACTTCAGATCACAGGTACAAGGAAATTTTCATTTGGAAGAGCTCAAGTGACGCATGGCTAACTCCCCTTTCTTCTTATTCCCCAAATCACTCACTAATTTCCTAAAGAGGTCAAGATCTGCTTGATTCCTCTTAGTTTCATTATTTTACATATCATTTGCCTGGGAGAAGATATGCTTCACTCAAGGATTTCCATTATTCCTCTATGAGTCACTTTTCCCCCCTTGATAGCCTAAGATCCACATACTTAGCGCTTTTTGTCATCTCCATATTAACTACTAACTCTATTATTTAGCTCCCTAAATCATTTTCCTATCCCCTACTATGCAAAAATATTAAATAATCCCCCCCTTGGCACTATAGCCATATTTTTCTAAGTTCGGGAGGCAGTAGTCCATCTGGGGCTCCTACTAACCCATCCATGTCCTAACTAGAGTTAGTCTGACACCTGGTCATGCTAACAACCATTCCCCCTTAACCCTAACCCTACAGCAGCCATATTCCGCACTTATCCTAAATTTTTACATGTAAATATCTACCCCGCCCTCTTATAACCCCGTAAACCCACACTTCTAATGTTTAAACCCCCCCCACCATTTAATAAATTATTCAAATGCACCACAGGACTTGTCCTTTATCCCTCCGCCGCCTCATCTGTGCCGCCGACCGTCAGATCTGGCGCGCCGCAGATCAACGGTGGGCGGGTCTTGTCATCTCCGAAGCCGTCGACGGTTAACGCCCATGAGATCGATAGTTTTCCCATCATACTCCCACCACACGTCACCCTTTCGGCTGTGGCGGAGCCCCCTCCTCCAATACCACCTATGCGGAAAGGCGGTGCGCCATGAAACCAGATACCGCCTCCATCGAGTGACGTCATCCTGCCATGTCATCAAACTGCGTCCGCCTCCTGCCACCATCCCGCCAAATCATCCTGCCATGTCCCTGCCACCGTGTCACTACCACATCATCCACCGTACTGCTGACGTCACCCTGCTGACATCATCCTGCCACATCACCGCCGTACTGGGACCCACCGCTGACGTCATGCTGACATCACCGTTAAAAAGAGTGAAAGGCCAAATCGTAGCCTATGAAGCCCGGAATCAAAATCTGAGGCAGTTTTTCATGCGCAATTAGCGCCTAGCGCTAATCGCGCATGGCTACGGGAAATAGGCCAAAATGGAAATCCCCTTCATGACTCGGCCTCCAGCAAGCCCGAAAGGCGCAAAATGACCAGAATTTCTTCGCGAAGCATTCAGAAAGGGGCAAACACAGTTTTTAAAGAAACAGAGGGCCGAACAGCTGCCATGAAAGGTCGATGAGACAGTCTAAAGCACTTAGAAGACATTAAAGAGGCCAGGTTCAGCGCCAAAGAGTATCAGGAAGCGACAAAGTGTATCAGTGAAGATATGTTAGCGGCCCGAAGCAGGAGAACATTAAAGAGCCCCACATAAAAGTCAACGAAACGGCGCTAAGCCATTCAAAGCTCTCAGATCAGTGATTAAAGCATTTGAATCCACATGAGATCGGTGGATCAAAACCCAAAGCATAGCTATGGCTAAGTGATCAGCACAGAGCCATAAAGACAACACATTAATTCCTTTTTGTTACAGTTGCACCCAGCGCAGCTCGAGGATATTTTCCCGCATTTATTTCAGACATGTGTTAGGTTTAAAACATTTATTACAGCAGATCTGTCTGAGATCTGATTAGGGTAGATATTTTTCTTATATAAACAACCCTAATTCACTGCATAAAGGGTTGGTTGGTTGATAATCTTCATTAGAGACTCACACTGGAGATCTGAGATGTTTTACCTAATCAAAGATTGCTGAAAAGCTTTGGAGAAATGACTGTCTGCTCTGTGTCTAATGGTTTGAAGAATTGAATGTGGAATTCGTGTGCTGCAATATGAATCAATAAGTGTTCCCTACCTCTGTTATTTCAATTTCACATATGCTCAAGTCACAGAACAAAGGATTGGTTTAGAATTTGCTTAGCTGCACTCTATGCTCAGTTTCTGTGGCTTCTTAATGTTTTCCTCTTCATGTAGGCATAAATATGAATTCTGTTATGGCTCATGTTTGATCTATTTCACATATGAATGACTGTTATCTAGGAATTCTTAGCTACTCCTAGTTAGGGCTCATTCATCTTCCTTCTGCTAACCTGAATGAGAGATTCTTAATTGCCCCTCATTCCTTAGCCTTTAATCCATCTCTTTTACCTTGAATGATTGTTTCATATGCAGCTGTCTTGCTCCATAATTCCCTCTTGTGACCAAGAAAACGCACCAGCAGTCCTACTCCTTGACTCCACGCCCAATGGTTCTAAAAATTTCATGTTATCCCTGCCTCTTTACCTGAAAGCATCATCCTTCCCACCAAAAAATCAAAACAAGACCCCTTGAACTCAATAACTAGCCTAAAAACCTTATCAACAAAGCTAAATCAGAAAGAGAGAGCCCTCTCTGATCGCAGGTGGGCTAGAACCTGCAGTCCAAAGATTGGTCTGTGGTTACCTCAGCCGTATCCTTTTGAGCTGACCAGAAGGACAACCTGAGTGATAACATAATGGCGACTCCACTGGGGACATCCTAAGTTAATTTTACAAATCAAGTTGGAAAACTCCATGGGAACAAAAATCAGTTGTTCAAGTGTTGTCTATTCCTTAAAACTATAGATGAAGTCTGAATGTCAGCCAGGAAGCCTTTGAAACTGTTCTTGCTTTGCATTTATAGGAGTAAATAAATGCTACTTCAGTCAATCTTCATGCTAGTTTTAAACTGCAGATAGCTGTCCCAAAAATTTGATCAGTTCCTTGCTAATTCTACAAAACATTCACAGAAAATACCAAAACAAATTCAGAATCTAGCTCCCAAAAAGAATTCTCATTATACAAGGACAAATCCAGGCCCAAATCCCCCAGTTGCTTTTGAAAATCCGAACTTAATCCCAAAGATCCTTAGGAAGTAAGAACAAAGAGAAGATTTTGCTTATAATAGTCTTCAAGCAGTTCACCCAAGCAGTGTTCCAACCCCTGTCAAAGTTTTATTCCATTCAACCCATGTTTCCCCTTGTTCATCATCCACCTCTCAAAGCACTCCTTCTGCACCTCCATTCATTTCACATGCTACCACTACCACCATTGTTGTTACAACTGTTCCCGCTGTCCCTGTTGTCCCAGTTGTTCCACTTATCCCTGTAAACATGGCTAATAGATATGCACCCCTGCAATTACCTGCAAACCCTGGGGCTATGCCTCAGGATTATCAAACTAAAATCACATATTTTGATGGAACTGGTACTTGAACAGCCCTTCAGCATACAAAGAAAATGCAAGACTATTTTGAGAACTACGAGATAGATGATGATAGTGTGAGGATGAAAATTTTCGTCCTAAGTCTGACAGGTGATGTCAGGACTTGGTTCAAAGAACTTGCTACAAATTCCATAACCAATCCAGATGAGCTTTATCAATCCTTTATCAACATATGGGAGAAAAAGAAAGACCCCTTGCACATACTAGCTGAATACGACACAATAAAAAGAGGCCCTCAGGAGTCCATCTTGGATTATTGTGCAAGATTTAATAATGTTTATAATGCAATACCACAGAACTTAAGACCTCCACTTGACATTGCTTTGTATAAATTCCCTAATGGATTCGACCCGGATATGGCCTACCAGTTAAAAGAAAGAGCCCCTCAAACCCTTGCAGACATGCAAAATGTTGCTGTTGGCGTAGAGGCCAACCTAATTTCCAAAAGAAACAGAGCTAGAATGGAGAGAAGAACCACCTTCAAAGAAGAACCCTCATCCTTAGATCATAAACTTGATGCTATTATCAATGGCATGCAAAGGCTGGGAGACAGAGTAGAAAGTGTTGAGAGGAAGTCATAATGGAAAGGACAACAGTCCAATACCATAAGGAACCCAAATTTTAGGAAAACGCAGAACACAAATGCTGGTAGGTCTAGCCCAGACCATGATATAAGACCCCCTTTTCATGAAAATTATGCGGAAGCATCTACATCTAGTGAGCCCCCAGAGGACACTCACATGAACTTGGTGGATTCGAGGGCTGAGCAACAAATTTTCCTAACTCAACAAGACCAAGATGAGCATGACTTGAATCAATTTCAGACTAAGTCTGGTGAATCTTTTGATTTTAAACAAGGCTATGATACTGCTGTGTATGAGGTCCACAAGCAATATAAGCTGAGAACTAGGACCATTGACATTCCTGAACCTGGTAAACCAAAGGATGCTAAATAGCCCAACAAGATTAAAGACAAGGTTGTCATAACAGAACCAGCAGATATACCTATCCGAAACCCGCATCAAGTGACTGTAGAGGACATAACAGAAATGCAACCTTCTAATGATCAGCCTCTGCCACCCTCTTCCTCAAAAGATAATTAGAACAACGTTCCAAAAAGCCCTCCTAAAACTGAAAAACCACAAGCAGTCACTTCCCATAACACTGATAAATAAGACCAAATTGCTGATACTCCAATGGAAAAAGGGAAGCTTTCCTCTCAAAATACTAAGACCCAATCTGAAAAATCATTTTACTTAGAGGCAGAAATAGGTAAACTGAAGATATCCATCCCCTTATTTGAACTTGCCAAACATGATGTGTATAGGCAACAAATTCAAAGGTCACTTCAAATGCCAGAAGTCAAGGATGATGTCAATGTTCTTGATGATCAACCTGAACTACTGTTCAATCCAGAAGTTAATGGAAAATCAACATATGGATCTGTTCTACCTTTTTATGTCAGTTTGCACATACATGACAAAGTCTTACACAATGCCATGTTTGACTCAGGCGCCTCACACAACCTTATGCCCAAAGCTGTAATGGAAAAACTGAACCTTGATGTTACAAGACCCTACAAAGATCTATTCTCCTTTGACTCAAGTCAAGTCAAGTGTTTAGGCCTCATCAAAGACCTGTGTGTCTCCTTAGTCCAATTTCCTAACAAGACAATCCTAATGGATGTGGTGGTTGCTGATATTCCACCAAAGTATGGCATGTTATTGTCAAGATATTGGGGAGCAAAACTCCAAGGATCCCTCCAATTAGATCTCTCTTACGCCACTATATCTGTCTTTGGGCAACCAAAGAGACTGTATAGAGAAACACTGATGAAATATGTGGTAACTAGTGAGAGCAAGCCTGCAAATTTTCCCATTTACTCAATCCATTCTGACATGGATTCTTTTATTTATTTAATGATGAAACAAGTCCTCCCATTGATGACAAGCCGTTGGCTTTAAAATTGAACACCCACGTCAATAAATAAACGGTTTCCCATACTGATAAAACTATCAACACAATAAAGGCAACCAGCTTACAGGAAGAACCTCCCCAAACATAAAATTCAAATCTGTCCACTGCAAGAATGACTGAAACTGTTGATATTAACCACAAGCAAGAAATCACATGGTATTTAGAGTTTGATGGCTCTATTAACAAGTTAGCAGCAGGGGTAGGTATCTGGATTCACAATACACATAACATCATGCAGAAGGTTGTGCCTACAGACTGAACTTTAAATGCACCAACAACATGGCAGAGTATGAGGCTCTCCTTTTAGGCCTTAAACTGCTCAAAGCTCTAGGAGCTGCAAAGGTGTCCATCCTAGGTGACTCTGATTTAATCATACAACAAATGAAAGGTAACTTTGTTACAAATGACAATAGAATGAGGGCCTATAGGACTGTTTCCACTAATATACTCAATGCATTTACTGAATCCAAGCTTGCCAAGATTTTAAGAGAGCATAACATTCATGCACAAAGCCTAGCTACTTTTGCTAGTACATGCAAGCTACCTTTTGAGCCAAATCACCATTTTGCTGCTGAGATAAAACATAGGCCTGTTATCCCAAATAATGTTAAATATTGGCAAGTGTTCGAAAATGATGCCCAGATTAATAACCTCCTCACTCTTGAGCATGAGTTTTCAAATATTAACATTGACATGGATGCCATGACAGATGAGCAACAAAAAACAAACGAAAATCAGTAGGTTGTAACTGCTGTAACAACCAAACAAATGTTAAACCCAACTGTTTCTGACAAAAATAATATAGAAGAGATGAGACAAATGCATTTGGAGGAAATAGCCGAAACAGAGGCCGAGATCGTTGATCTAAAGGATAAATTTCTCCCTGCTGGCCTCACTTCGTTAGAAGATATGTTTGATGCAAATGATGATCCCAAGAAGCCAAAAATGCAACCCTTAAACACTGTTATAGAAGAACATAACATCGGGACAGCAGAGAAGCCCAAAATGATCAAATTATCCAAAAATTTGCCACCCGATCAGAAGCCCAAATATGTTGATTTGTTCAAAGAATTCCAAGATGTATTTGCTTGGAGTTATGAGGACTTGAAGTCCTATGACACCTCAATAATCCAACACACAATTCCCTTAAAACCAAACCAAAAGCCCTTCAAACAAAAACTGAGGAGAATCAATACTATGCTTCTCCCTTTGATTGAAAAACAAGTGAAAAGAATGTTTGAAGCAGGTATCGTAGCACCCATCAGATTTTCTGAATGGGTATCCAATCTTGTTCCCACAAGAAAAAAGACAGGTGAGATTAGGCTATGTGTAGACCTAAGAAATTTAAATCAAGTCTCCCTAAAAGACCACTACCCCTTGCCAAAAATGGACCACATCCTACAAAGAGTAGTGGGGTCATCTAGAATCTCTTTGCTAGATGGCTTTTCAGGTTTCAATCAAATACTGGTTCACCCGGATGACCAAGACAAGATAGCCTTTACCACACCGTGGGGAAAATTTAAGTATGTGAAGATGCCATTCGGACTTAAAAACGCTGGTGCTACCTTTCAAAGAGCAATGGATATTGCATTCGCCAAGGAAATACATGATTTCCTAGTTGTATACCTTGATGACTTAACCCCTTTGTCTAAATCTGATCAAGAGCACCTGAAACATTTGAGGCAAATATTCATGACATGTAGGAAATATGGCATTTCCTTGAACCCCAAGAAGTCTCTCTTCAGCCTTGAAGAAGGCAAACTTCTTGGCCATATCATATCAAAGGACGGGATTAGAATTGATCCTGAAAGAATCCAAGCCATCTTCCAAGTCCCATATCCAAGAAACATAAAAGAGTTGCAAGCATTCCTTGGAAAAATCAACTTCTTGAGGAGATTTATTCCAAATCTAGCCGAGCTAATAAGATTGTTAAGTAACATGTTAAAAAATGATGCTAAGGTAAAATGGTCTCTTGAGACCAAGCAAGCCTTTGAGAGTATCAAAACTGCCTTAACCCAAGCCCCTGTCCTCACCAGTCCACAATTTGACAAAGCTTTCATCATATTTGCATTTGCATCGGAGCACTCCATAGCCGTTGTCCTTTTGCAAAAGGATGACCAGGGAGATGAATAGCCAATTGCATTTTTTAGCCAAGCCTTAAGAGATGCCCCTCTGAAGTACCCAATCATGGAGAAGCAGGCCTATGCCCTGGTCAAAGAAATCAAAGATTTCCGAGTCTACATTTTATATTCACATGTGATTGCTTATGTACCAAACGATGTTGTAAAAGACATATTAACCCAAGAGGGATTAGAGGGCAAAAGAGGCAAATGGATTGCAAACATCCTTGAGTATGACATAGAAATAAAACCAACCAAACTGATAAAGGGACAAGGTTTAGCCAAACTGATGTCCGAAACGAACTTTCAAGCCTTAGACATTAACCAATTGGACAATAAACAGGAGCTGGCGACTCCATAGATCAGTGAAACCTTTTTCCAATCCCCATGGTATGCTGATATATGCTTTGTATTGTTAAACCTGTTTGCTCCCCCAGGATTGTCCAGAACTAAGAAAAGATTTTTAAGAATGAAGGCTTCAAAGTTTTGTGTCATAGATGGTGCATTATTTTGGAAAAATCATGAAGGTATATTGCTTAATTGTTTAACCATGAATGAAACTAACAATGTCATGAAAGAATTCCATGCAGGTGACTATGGAGGACATCTATATTGGAAGTCCACTGCTGATAAAATTTTAAGGGTTGGTTTCTATTGGCCCTATCTTTTTGCAGATGTAAGGAAATTTGCCATTTCATGTCATAAATTCCAAATCTTTGAAGGCAAAAGAAAGCTGCTGCCCCTGCCCCTTAAACCCATCTCAACTGAAAAGCCTTTTCGATAATGGGGTCTTGACTTCATTGGAGAAATCCATCCCTCCTCCTCAGGCCAGCACAAGTGGATTCTAGCAGCCACTGACTATTTCACCAAGTGGGTTGAAGCCATCCCATGAAGACAAGCCAATGACTCCATCTTTATCCAGTTCTTTGAGTGCAATATCCTTTCTAGATTTTGCTGCCCTGAGAAGATCATTACTGACAACGTCGCTGCTTTTAAATCCAAAAAAATGATCAATTTTTGCCATAAATTTCACATCACCTTGAGGCATTCCACATCCTATTACCCCCAAGGTAATGGCTTGGCTGAGTCATCTAATAAGAGCTTGATTAATATCATAAAGAAAGTGCTAGAAGACAACAAGAAGAATTGGCATAGAAAACTCACAAATGCCCTATGGGCAGACAGACTTTCAACAAAGAAATCCATTGGGATGAGCCCTCATGAGCTAGTATATGGCATGGAGGCAAGATTTCCTTCATCCTTGGGCATCCCTACTATCAAACTGTTACAGGAGATTCAGGCTGAACCAAATGACATTCAACAAAGAATCAATCAGACCATTCATCTTTAGCAAACCAAAGAGCAAGTTTATGACAAAGCTCAGATTTTGCAAGAGAAGCTCAAAAAGATGTTTGATAAAAGAGCTAAGGCAAAATATTTCTGTGTTGGCAACAAAGTTCTAAGGTGGGATTCACGAAGAGAAGACAAGGGAATACATGTAAAATTTGATTTTTTATGGAAAGGGTCATTCGTTATTTCTACTATTCAGGGAAATAACACATATTTTCTAAAATCTGTAGAGGGCAGCACTGCTGAAGAAGGCCCTATAAATGGCCGAATGTTAAAACATTACCATGATCCTTTTTAAGGGATACAATGCAACTCTGTATATATTCCTTTGTACATCAATATTTGTATATATTAGCACTTTGTTTTTATTTTTTGTATAGGCAGTCTGAGTGTTAGAGGAGCAGCAACAAAGTTTGTGAAGACACAACCAATGCTAGTATTCCATTTTTTAAAAGCTCTGTCTCGGCATTAATCTCAGCAAAACAGTAAGAATAACACTATCATATCACAGAAATTCATGGTAAAAAGAAACTGTTTGCAGCTTGTAGTCTTCAGTCAAACAATATCAATAAGAGAGGAGCAATTTTTTTTTCTTAGTTTCACATCAGCAACTGTTTCCAGATGAGAGGCTAAGCAAATGCATCAGTTTTGATCCATGTTTTGGATCTATTGCAAATGAAATGCTCGAGCGACATTGTATATAATACCAAGCACGCAGAAGAAAGCAGACAATGCTTCACTTTTTATGACAATGCAGTTGAGTCGAGGGCTATTTATATTTCCAAGTTGCACACTTTAGCAGTCAGCGTAAAGAAGTTTTTTCAATCCACAGCAACAATAGAAAATCAAGGCAGTCTGACCTGCTGTTCTTGGCTTTTCATAAGGAAAAGCCATCCCCAAGTGGAGCCATTGTTAGCCTCCTGTTGCAACAGGTGTTCATCTTTCATGATTGAGATTTTTACATGCCAAATATGTCATACTTTGCATGTTGCAATGCTCCATATTTCCTAAAGAGGCCAAAGAAGGGGCCATGAAAGTGTGCCAGTCTAAATGCCACTGCTGTATTCCAATTTTGATGACTTAACCATTTTTGAAGAATGTTTTGTTAAGGGAAGTCCAAACAGCCTAATCTTGGCTTCCCTAGGTTTCAAATTCTTGCTTTAGAATATAGAGAATGAATATCTGTCCAAACAGCTTAATCTTGGCAAATTTGTAGATAGGTAGAGAAACAAAGGAGCCCAACTGCTTAATCCGGGCCCTTGGCAGAAATAAGGATAGATTTAGATAGGAGGGCACTCAAAAGAAAAATTGTAAAGCAGGGTTTGCAAGTCTAAGTGCACCCAAACCAAAAATAAGAAAAAATGTTAGGTAAGTAGGCTGGGTAGGTAGTTTTGAGTTTGCAGAATGTTGAATTGTGGTCAATTTTGCGTTCCAAAGTGATATTGTACTTCAGATCACAGGTACAAGGAAATTTTCATTTGGAAGAGCTCAAGCGAGGCATGGCTAACACCCTTTCTTCTTATTCCCCAAATCACTCACTAATTTCCTAAAGAGGTCAAGATCTGCTTGATTCCTCTTAGTTTCATTATTTTCCATATCATTTGCCTGGGTGAAGACCTGCTTCACTCAAGGATTTCCATTATTCCTCTATGAGTCACTTTCCCCCCTTGATAGCCTAAGATCCACATACTTAGCGCTCTTTGTCATCTCCATATTAACTACTAACTCTATTATTTAGCTCCCTAAATCATTTTCCTATCCCCTACTATGCAAAAATATATAAAATCCCAAAAATATTAAATAATCCCCCCCTTGGCACTATAGCCATATTTTTCTAATTCTGGGAGGCAGTAGTCCATCTGGGGCTCCTACTAACCCATCCATGTCCTAACTAGAGTTAGTCTGACACCTGGTCATGCTAACAACCATTCCCCCTTAACCCCAACCCTACAGCACCCATATTCCGCCCTTATCCTAAAGTTTTACATGTAAATATCTACCCTGCCTGCTTATAACCCCGTAAACCCACTCTTCTAATGTTTAAACCCCCGCCGCCATTTAATAAATTATTCAAATGTTCCACAGGCCCCATCCTTTATCCCTCTTCCGCCTCATCTGTGGCGCCGACCGTCAGATCTGGCACGCCGCGGTTCAAGGGTGGGCGGGTCTTGTCATCTCTGAAGTTGCCGAGGGTTAACGCCCGGGAGATCGGCGGTTTTCCCGTCGTACTCCTGCCACGTGTCACCCTTTCGGCTGTGGCAGAGCCCCCTCCTCCAATACCACCTATGCGGAAAGGCGGTGCGCCATGAAACCGGATACCGCCTTCGTCAAGTGACGTCATCCTGCCACATCATCAAACTGCGTCGGCCTCCTGCCACCGTACCACCAAATCATCCTGCCACATCCCTGCCACCGTGTCACTGCCACGTCATCCACCGTACTGCTGACGTCATCCTGCCACGTCACCGCCGTACTGGGACCCACCGCTGACATCATGCTGGCGTCATCCTGACATCACCGTCAAAAAGAGCAAAAGGCGCAAATCACAGCCTAGGAAGCCCGGAATCAAAATCTGAGGCAGTTTTTCATGCGCGATTAGCGCCTAGTGCTAATCGTGCATGGCTACAGTAAATAGGCCAAAATGGAAAGCCCCTTCGTGACTTGGCCTCCAGCAAGCCCAAAAAGCGCAAAATGACCAGAATTTCTTCGCGAAGCATTCAGAAAGGGGCAAACATAGTTTTTAAAGAAACAGAGGGCCGAACAGCTGCCATGAAAGGTCGATGAGACAGTCTAAAGCACTCAGAAGACATTAAAGAGGCCAGGTTCAGCGCCAAAGAGTATCAGGAAGCGGCAAAGTGTATCAGTGAAGATATGTCAGCGGCCCGAAGCAGGAAAACATTAAAGAGCCCCCCAGCAAAGTCAACGAAACGGCGCTAAGCCATTTAAAGCTCTCAGATCAGTGATTAAAGCATTTAAAGCCACATGAGATTGGTGGATCAAAACCCAAAGCATAGTTATGGCTAAGTGATCAGCACAGAGCCATAAAGACAACACATTAATTCCTTTTTGTTACAGCTGCACCCAGCGCAGCTCGAGGATATTTTCCTGCATTTATTTCAGACATGTGTTAGGTTTAAAACATTTATTATAGCAGATCTATCAGAGATTTGATTAGGGTAGATATTTTGCTTATATAAACAACCCTAATTCACTGCTTAAAGGTTGGTTGGTTGATAATCTTCATTAGAGACTCGCACTAGAGATCTGAGATGTTTTACCTAATCAAAGATTGCTGAAAAGCTTTGGAATAATGACTTTCTGCTCTGTGTCTAATGGTTTGAAGAATTGAATGTGGAATTCTTGTACTGCAATATGAATCACTAAATGTTCCCTACCTCTGTTATTTCAATTTCACATATGCTCAAGTCACAGAACAAAGGATTGGTTTAGAATTTGCTTAGCTGCACTCTATGCTCAGTTTCTATGGCTTCTTAATGTTTTCCTCTTGATTTAGGCATAAATATGAATTCTGTTATGGCTCATGTTTGATCTATTTCACATATGAATGACTGTTATCTAGGAATTCTTAGCTGCTCCTAGATAGGGCTCATTTATCTTCCTTCTGCTAACCTGAATGGGATATTCTTAATTCCTCCTCATTCATTAGCCTTTAATCCATCTCTTTTACCTTGAATGATTGTTTCATATGCAGCTATCTTGCTCTATAATTCCCTCTTGTGACCAAGAAAACGCACCAACAGTCCTACTCCTTGACTCCACGCCCAATGGTTCTAAAACTTTCATGCTATCCCTACCTCTTTACCTGAAAGCATCATCCTTCCCACCAAAAAATCAAAACAAAACCCCTTGAACTCAATAACTAGCCTAAAAACCTTATCAACAAAGCTAAATCAGAAAGAGAGAGCCCTCTCTGATTGCAGGTGGGCTAGAACCTGTAGTCCAAAGATTGGTCTGTGGTTACCTTGGTTGTATCCTTTTGAGCTTACCAGAAGGACAACCTGAGTGATAACAGTTCCCCCTACAATAAATTAATTAAAAATTATAGTCTTGGTTTATGTGCTTGCTCATGGTTCCTCCATGCCCAGGAGCATTAATGAAAATAAAGGTTTATATAATCTTTTCAGGCAGATTTTTCCACATGAGTTGGTTGGTGCAGTGGTAAAAATTCCACATTATAATGAGGAGGTTGGGTGGTCAAATCCCGACCCCTCCATATTTAAATAAAATTCAGTTTTTTAAAAACAACCACATTTTTTTTTCGGGTCAGGTCCACATTAGGTGTCCTGCCCCATCATCCTCCACAACATTTGAATTAACATTGAATTGGCCATTGTATTTTTGGGATGGTTGGGCTGCCCGTGGAGTGGGCCGGCCACATGGCTAGGCCGGTTCAATTCCCATCGTCCCAAAGTTTTCATGGCATATGTTTTAATATGGTTGGGGTGTGATGGGGGTGGCAAGGGTCATGGCCCACCACCACTTCAAATACATATTTTTATTTTATATTTTTTTTGTTATAAAGTCATTAGGAATTTTGTAAACTCAGAAAATTGACCGTAGGAGTGTTTTTATCTGTTCGACAATTTCGCCCAGAATCCGGTCCAGGTTAGCCATAATTCAGTGGTCAGGTTTTGGGAAAAAGTTTCCCTCCTTAAGTGTGCTTAATCACCCAAATCAACCTTGAACTTTAATTGCCTCTAAATTTCACATACGAGCTCGGTTTGACGAACCATTCTCACTGCTGCAATTAGGAAGATGATATCTATGATCTAATCTTGGTTTGATAGCATTCTGATCACTTTGATTTTGACCATTTCTGAGTCGTATGGGACTTCTACCTATATCTGGAGTCAGCTAGATCAGTTGATACTCCATATCTACATCAAAACCATGAGGAAAATTAATAAGATCTAGGCTAGGGGAGGCCTTGATGTCTTATGGAATGATGTCGTAAGCATTATTGAATCGTTCACAATATTCTTCCACAGTTTCATTGGGTTTTCTTTCCAATATTTTATATTCATTTAGGAGTGAAGTGGATTCTTCTTGATCTCCCATCTACCTAAAAACGTTTTATGGAAAGAATCAAGTTTTGCTATACTTCATGCAGGTAAACCCCTAAACCATTTCTTGATATCACCTCCTAAGCTTTGGGCAAACAATCTCATTTTAACATCAGCTTCATCCACTTCTTGGAGGTCAAACACATCATTCATCCTATCCACATGTTGTTGAGAAATATTAGTGCCAGTATTACCAAAATTTACAATTTTGGATGGATAATCTGCATGCATAGCATTTAGCTGGCCTGGTAAAACCAAGGGTGCATACCTTCCTTCCATCACTATCCTAGTATATTTACCTAAGGATGGACTTAATGGAGGTGCGGTTTTGATAACTACATGGATAGTAAGGATAGTAGTTTGAGAAATCAGAGGTAGGGAAGCTGAAGCTATGAAATGAGTAGGACTGAGAGGCTTTAGATGTATAAATTGGCAAGACTGACTAGACAAAGAGGTTGTTGTAACAGTTAAAGCAGAGAATTCAACAGATTGTTGAATAAAAGCTTGTTCAATAGCTTGGTACAGCATGAAACTAGACCTTGTAATTTTCAAATTGATGTAAAGATTGAATATCATGATCTGTTTCAAGGACATGGGTTTGGGGTACACATGGTTGGAGTATGGCTTTATCTATGATAGTTCAATACAAAACATCGTTATCTCATTCCACATTTTCTTGATATACTCCGGTGGATGAGATTTTCTTGAAAACATCGTTGTTGATAACTCCGAAAAAATATGTCCTTGTCATAACACCTTTAGTGTAGGAAAATTTAGCAGTGTCCCTTGCAACGTATTTAAGTTTCCTCATATAATCTTCCCTGGTCATCAGTTTCTCATTTATTACAAATAAAGAAGGCAGGCCCCTCTTTATTGAAGCCTCTATTTTGTCGAAAACCTGTTGACCACTATTACCAAATAGGGACATTTTTCTTTGAGATGCACAATCAAATTTTTCTTTGTAAGAACTTTCTTCACTTCCAAGATTGTCTCTGTCTAGTCATATACTCCCAAATCATCCAACTCATATCTGTTTTCAGAATTTTGAAACTTGATGATGTTGTTGGCTATGGCAGGCATATCTCCCAACTCATTGTTAATAGTGGAAATGGCCTCATTAGCTTTCTTAATCAACTCTTTCTGCTCAAATATAATCTAAATACATGGCCAGATTTCATCCATGGCTTCAATAATATTGGTCCATATAATTCGCTTAATTGATCCACTGTGTGGCCAATGAAGGATTCACTTGCAGACTTCTGCCATATTTCTACCTGCTTCTGAGCTCTCTGTAGTTCTGTTGCATGGAAATTCTTAGTCTTTGCCTTTTGTTGATGCAGAATATTAACTTGAGCCTGCAATAATTTAATTTCTTATACTTGGAGAGACATATTCTCCACTACACTAGCAAGTTGATCTACAATATTCCCCGTGATTTCTGTAGAAGATGTAAATGTAGGAACTACTGTAGGAGGTAAAACTTCCAAAGGGACAATTGACATTCTTGCAGCTTACTCCATTTCTTTATTTATTTTCTCCATCTTCGTTTCCATTTGTTTCAATTGTACATTCTTCTCCATGATGAGCTTCATCATTTCTATCTTTTGTGACTTTGTATCTTCAATGTCTTTGGCCAGAGGGTCTTTTGTGGCTGGTAATTTCAACTGTTTTCTGAATGTTTCTATGTCAGTATTCTTCTTTCTTATGATCTCTTCTGCAACATTGATATTTGAAGAATCATATCCTACCTTGATTACCAAGTCCTCCAAAGATTTGATTCTTGTGTCTTTAGCATGTGAAGAGACTTTCTCCATATTCAATTATGACTGAACATTAGCTAAAGAAACATGCAATTTGGACAAACTCATAGCAGTGTTAGTGAGTGTAGATGAAATCATTTGACCAGTTTGTCTCTTCATCTCCATTTTATCAATGGGATGTATATCTTTTACATAAAATTCAAATGAAGTATTTTTGTACTCTAATGTTGTCTTGGGTTGTGGGATCTGTGCTTGGAGAAAATCCATCTGTATTTTTCCTTTCTCAGAGTCAAAGGCTGACAACAATCTACTTTGAGAACTGGAAGTCTTCTTCTAGAACTGATTATATGTATTGATATTCAAAGCTTCATTTTTCAATTTAATCTCCTTGAATATATCAAATATGCCCTTTTCTTTGTCTCCGATGGTAGATGTACTGGTTTTCATAACTTGTTACTAATCCTATGAAGTTGTCATGGTGGTAGGCGAAAGTGTAGTTTGATCACCTTCTTGTGAGGAAGCATGTGCCTCTCTAGTAGTGATAATATCTTCTTGAGATGAATCTTTGCTTAGGTTACATTTCAGATTGAGATTAGTCCTCTTCGTGTATATGATTTTTAAGTCTTCACTGGGAGTATCAGTCACTGGAGGTGACTCTTCGTCTCTCATCCTTTTTTCTACTTTTTCCTGTGTGACAGGAGTTTGTAATGTTGAAGTTGACACCAATTGCTCCTCTTCCTCTTGTAGAGTGTTTGCAGTCCATTCTAGCTGGTTCTTGTACCTTTCAATCTCTGGTCTGAATGTATGAAGATAAGATGTAGATTTATTTTCTACCCTTAACTTGGAGATGACCCCTAATGGATCATATGACCATGTAAAACTGAGGCTGAATTGCATTCCTTTCAACAATATATCTGCTTCTTCCTTATTTCCCTGTTGTTACACATGAAAGGTCATATTTGCGTTTTGATATTGAATTGAGATTTCTTCTTGGCAGATACAAAATGAATCTCATCAAAATTGAGCATTTTCCTTATGTATTCTAGGGAAAGATCCTCATTGGTAGAAATTTTGGTAGATTGTAAGGATAATGTTCATGCCCATATATCCTTAACTCTATGTAATTTTGGTAAAGATACCAATATCTTGTTTGGACTTGGTCTGATAACTGCAAAATTTTCTTGATTTCTTCACTAATTCTTGGCCCTGGATTGCTTCTTAGGAGACTGAGTGCTAGATGTATAAACATATTTATGAATTGTTTGTATGAGTATTCATTTTTCTCATTCATTACTAGAGTAGTCCAGAAGATGGTTGATTGATGATTTCCCTTGTCATCCAACTTTTGTAATGAAATCTTGAGCATGTCTCCCTGAAAATACAAAAACATAAATACTAACATAGAAGAATATTTAAATACTTCCTCATTTTGGAATTTGACAAATTGTTCATGCATGGAATCTGCAAGGAATTGGATGAAGTTTAACAAGATGGAAGGCTTGGAATCTGTGGAGAAAATGGAAAGAAATCCTATAATGTCTTTATCTACCCACTGATCTGAGTAATAATCAAGGAGGTAAGAGATGAGTGTAATGATCTATTTGGCTCTCTCAGGGAAAATGAAGGAAGGATAAGGAGGATTGTTCTTCGGTAATGGGACATCTTCAGTAAAGAAAAGCTAAAGGGTTTTTTTATCTTTTTTCAAAGTAAAATTTCTGATATAATTCAATGAGTGCTTCATGAGAGAACAGAATGGAATTCTTTTTTACAGAAGCTTACATCATTTGTTCTATAGCTTGGGGAGTTATGGTAAATAAAATTTCTCATGTAGGGGAAATGACAACTCTTGGGTTGGGTATATAACAAACATGACATTTCTTGATGAATTCAGGGGTATTGCGGGTGTGTGGAAAGATGTAATGGGGTAAACTGGATTCCCACAGTCCAATATCATCAAACTTATCAATGAATTTGTCTTCAAGCCAAAAGTACATTTCAAATAAATCCAACTCACACAGGGTTTCATGGATTTTGTAATCTCTATCTGCCAAAGGAATATGATGAAAATCGATTGAAGGGTGGATTAGAGGACTCACGGGTTCTTCCTGTGCCTTATCTTTAGGAGGCATGATCATATTAGGCTGAGACACTAGTGAAATTTGGATTGTACAGGTTTACGAGGTGTCGAAAAGGACCCGGATTCAAGAAAATAGGAAACAAAGGCGCTGGTGTGAAATTCAGTTTGCTGGTATGATCGTCAGTCGACCAAAATTTTTGAAATTTGTAGTGGCAAACCTGTCACAGAAAAATGGTATTAACAGGGTGTGAAATTTCTACCTTGTGAATGGGTGAAAGGAGGAACTTTATAATTTTCCAACTTCCTGTTGATGATGGCATGGGTCCGTTACATTAATGGTTAAGTAATTAAATTACTTAATGGGTTGATTTGGAGGGAGTGGATGTGATTGGCGGGAGAAATGGATAGATGAGGTGGTGAGAGGGGATTGGCGAGAGTGTAACAGATAGGGTAGTAGTTTCGTGTGGTGGAGAAAACCATTTCAGAGGGGTCCTGAGGTGGTTAATGGTTTTGGCAGGGGGGTGCGAAAACATGGGACAATGACACGTTGTTGTGGTTTCGGGCTTTAATACTATCCATTTTGACCCCCCTATGATGGTAAAGTTTAGATGGTGAGGGGGGGCGAAACATAATATTGGTCATCGGATGCGAGAAGGTGGGTTTGGATGAGGTGAAAGGTGGTTGGGATTTATCACAATTAAATGAACATGAGGTGGGGTAGGGGAATGAATGACAAAGATAGGTGGAGGAATGCTTTCAAGGTTGTAAAACTTAGGAATAGTGGAATAATATACCAAATATCTTTTGATATACTGAACCCTAGAATAAAACCTTTATCCTTTTTCTTTTCTCGTGCAGATGAAAAATATTTAACATTTGACTTAGGATAAAATTTTCATGCTTTTCCTGAAATCACCATTCTATTTCTACCTACCCTCTCATTTCAATTCTGTTTCTAAGCTAACATTTTCTCTTCTTGCTTTGCAGGGTGCATTTAAACTACCAGACCAAAATCACTTTTCTTTATGAAAATATATCTTATCCTATCACTTATCTCACCATTGATTCAGATTAAACAGTTGAATCAATTTTATTTCTACATAGCTAGTGATTTACCAAGATTGATTTGTTTGGTAAATCTTTATTCACTAACCTATTCAATAGAAATTGAAATGTGTTCAGTGATGATTAAATTGTATAATTTGAGCAGAACTTTAATCATTGTGGCATTTAAAAACAATTTGCACACAACCTTATTTGATAATGAGCTAAAAGAACTAACTTATCAGTAGTGGCATTTAGACTTGCAACACTTTCCGTATTATTTATATTTTTCTTTTGTGGGGTTCTTATTTCCTTTTTATTTATTTATTTTTTAACATACTGTGTTTTCATTTTATTTTTCATATATTTTGGAAATCATTTGAATATTGAAATTTATGTACAATATGAAATTACAAATACAAAATACTCAATCACCTTGAGATCCTATAATTTATAGGACCCTAACAGAGTCATCTTATAACTCTTTTTTGTCTCTTGAAATATGCAAATATTTTTGAGAACTTTTCTTTTCGAAGTTGTAAAAGTAAATGAAAAGACGTCTACTCAGTATAAGTTTAACACTTTTCCGAACTGAGATAGACTATTGTACAAAAATGATATACCTTAGTTGAACATGGCTAAGAGATTCTCTTGAATATTATTTCTACATTCTCGGATTAGAGAAACTATTTATGAAAAGGGACCTCTGGATTTTCCCTTTCTCCTCTTTTTCAAACTCTCTAAACATGAAAAAGATGTCAAGTTACCCCTCCATTGGACTCGTAAAACTTAAATGACACAACACTTGTCACCATAAAGAGACCGAGCTACTCCTTCCTAGTGCTCGATAAACTTTCTATGATGGATTCATCCAAAGGATGAACTTATACGACAAGCATATGGTATCCTCTTCAAGCTTGTGATTAAAAATAAACAGGTACTCACTAGAAATGGTGGGGGAAGAAGTGAAAGTGATCATCTCTTGTATTCTGTAAACGAAACATGTCCCTCTTAAAAATGACACTCATCTATTGCTCATGTCGTGTCTGGGACATTCCTCACTTAGTCACTTGGCTTCCCGGGCTTGGGAAATCCATTTTTCCTGTCATCTGATTATACCATTTTGTTATCATGACCTATGATCCTATGTTGAGTAAAATGCTACCAAAATATGGAGCCATGTCACTGATGTGTTTAAAATATGTCCTATCTGGAGTTCTTTACCACTTATACATTTTCTAACTTTCTGCCACAATCCTAGATCACACTTATCTACTCATCTACATCCTTTTGTTTTGTGTCGATGATGTGGGATTCATTATGGCCCTCCTTCGTTGGATCACTCCCTGTCCACTTCAGCTTATTATCCGGGAAGATGATCTAGAAAATCCCTTGCAGTACCTTAGATCTTGCATGCCTGAATGGAAAGTTCTTCACATTCGACAATAGGTTTACATCATTGACCTTCGATCAGATGACTCCATGGGTGTTCGACTTCAACTTCATTATTCACATTCATGGATTACGTTGATTATACCTTGAGAGCCATTGTCATTATTAGTGGTTTCTCCCATTCCTGTTAGCAATTTACATCATTGACTGGTAATCGGGTGGTTTTCTATCATGCTCGACTTCAACACATCTATTCACATGTTAGAATTCGTAGGTTGATCGGGTCGAGACAGAGCACAACACCATGGATATTTTTTGATGAAATCCAGGTTGCATGGATTTATGAGTTATTCATGATTGTACACGTGTTTCCTCTAGAAGGATGGTTGCAACCATACTATGGGTCCATATCCACGATCCTTTCTATTTAGATCGTTGCGACCATATCATGGATCCATACACATGATACCTTCTATTCGGATCATTGTATATGTACCATGGATTTATGTATTATTACATGCTTGTTCATGTATCATTAGTCATGATAATCAGAGATGTCATATATGTATATGTATATGGATATGCTTGATTTGCAGATCTCATGATGGTGTTGCTCTAGTCCATGCACTGACTTGTAAAGCATCCCAACAATCACTCCCTATTCTTCCTTCATGCTTTGGGGGGTATCTGTTACACAATATTTTGTCACAACTCCTATTCACTTCCTATTATGTATCCCAAAGTGCCAAGACATTAACAACTATGTAGCATATCCATCATGATATACAGACCAAAACCTCCTTTAAGAATCAATGGAAAGCTTCCCTAAGTCAATTCTGAAGAAGGTTAACTAAAAACATAATTTTTAGGGCCAGTGCATTTTGCTACACTTCCTATGCTGATGGTAGGCTACATTATTCTTCCCTAGTGCTACCAGTGTGGGTTTTCATATCAAAACCAGTAGTGAACCTCTTTTGGCAGGTTTTCCCAAACTGGAGGAGAAGCTTCATGCACTAGAACCTTCGAGGGCATCAAGATGGACATTTGTTTTTGTTGACATGGTCAATCTCTCCCATTTGGACTTATTGATCTTATCATAATGGGATTTCCCCTTGACATGTGTGCCTTCCCCCCTCTTTTATGGATCCCTAACTCCCTCTCCCTTCCTATAAATCAACTCGCTTCCATCCCTAAATGGTTGGTCATTCATTCCCTGCATTCCTATACTGAGATTATAACAAAATGTTCCCCATTCTAACTTGGAGAAGCAATGCTTAAAGTGTCTTTGCGTGGACTTGGGCATCCACCAAAAGGAGGTCTCCAACATCAAGGCATAGGTTATATGCTTCCATTTTTAGCTCAATATTATATACATCTGATGTTAACTTTGCATAATTGTGTAGATGATTATACTTTTAGCTTAATACTCCTTGATCTATTAAGTAGTTTATATTTGATGCATGCCATATATTCTCTTATGTCTTGCATATCTCTTTGATCTTTCTTATAGGTACTCGAATGTAAAGAAAAAGTAAGAAGTGAGCCTGGAAGAAAAGGATTCAAATTCATCTCCAAAGGATTGAACGATTAGCATCAGAGCGAGGTAGAGCACTCTCTCTCTGCATTTGTTTAACATAAACTAGGAAAGTGTGTGTTAGTTTGTCTAGTTTGTTGCTAGACCCACTCATTGGGCTAGAGGGATTGCCTCTGTCCGTAGATGGGATTTACCTTCACAACAAAAAGAGTGAACATAATCTGCAATTGTTGTGTTACATTGTCTACAACACAAGTGTCCTGACAAGTCACACTTCCTTCTCCTTCACCCTTGTCCTTCGGAGTCATAAGTGATGAACTAACACTTGCATCCTCTGCAAACCTTTATTAAAATCGTTTCAAATTACATGATCAATCACATGACCAATCATGACCCAAGAATCCCCATACTTGCCAAGGGTTTATAAGACACACTCTTTGGTCAAGTTACATCATAATAGAAACCAGTAGCCCAGCTATCAACAAAGGCCAAAAACAACATTGTTTCTTTAAGAAGAAATGGAAAACATATCATCACTTTTACCATTTAAATTGCAACACATGATTTACAAAATGTGGCCATGACAAGCTAGCATATCTAGAAAAACCATCTCTTACTCAACAAAGTGGACCACAAGGAATGTGGCAGATTTTCTTGTTGAACACCTTCACCAGTCAGTTTCTACATGGGCACTTTGTCCTTAAGACTTTTCTCTCGATGGAGCCTCCAACATGTGGCTCTTTGATATACACCTCTGATGCAATGAATGCAAAATTTTTCTTCTTCCAGGCCTTCTTAACTTGCTTCCTTCCCTAATGTGGAGAAGGCCTTTCACACCTCATCCTCTTTCTTGTTTCCATTCTCTTCCAACACTCAACAACCATATGGTTATGTAAACCACAAAAGCTACATAGTTTCCTATTCCATGATTTATGTTCATCATTAAAATTCTTGTAATCAAAATGAACTTTAGAATACTAAGACGATTTATACCTCTCTTGATTGTCCCTGGTGCTATTCTTGTGATGAGGGATTTCCTTATCTCTTACTCTACAATGTGCATTATCATGGGAGGATGGTGATGTGTTCCCATCATTCTCTTTCCTCGACGGTTTAAGCAATGTCTTGGAAGCTTATGAAACCTTTGAGCACTCTCCTTTAACATACCCCAAACCTAGAAATCAAGGTCTTTGTACAACCATAATGGCTAAGTCATCCCTTGGCCATTAATACCATGTCCTCCTCCTTTATATGCCATCTTGGTAAGGAGTCTTACGCCATTTCCTGAAATGGGTACCTCCATGTTTCCAACAAAAATAATGTCATGTGAAAATGAGAGTGAAGAATGATCAACATTGTTTACCTCAGTTTTCGATTAGGAAACAGGTGATGATGGCTTCGTTAAGCCTTCGTTATGATTTTATTCTTCCAAGGCCTCTTATGCGGCTCTTAGCTTAAGTTACATTCTCTGCTTGTCCTTTTTGTCTTCTCATAGAAGTCTCCTCAATTCAGCGTTCTCTGTTTGAAGGCTTTGAATGATCTTCTCATCTGAATGATGAGAAGATGGTGAAGAAGATGAATTTATACTCGAGGGGGTAGATGGAGCATCATTTGTTGGTATTCCTTTCTCTCATTCCCTTCTTTCCATATTCTTCTCATAATATTCATACATTATGTCCACCATATGTGCCATTTTTACGAGTTCATCGTAGAGATATTTATTGTTCCCCATTTCCCTTCTTATTGCATGTTCAATCATTCACACTTGCAATTCAAATCAATGAGAAGACCACTATGATACCAAACTTGATCCATATCTCATCAACTATTGGAATTAACCAAGATATTTTACTTATGTGATGTTAGCATAATTGGATTCAAAATAGAATGAAAATCCACATGTGCATATTTTAAAGAATATAAAACATAACGAAAACCATCAAATCAAAGAACATAAACACATTGATAACAGAGTTCACCTAGTGCAGGTTAGGTATTTCTACCCCAGTGTTAAGAGTTCGGAGGTCGCTTCATTAAATGTTGCCAGTGATGATAATGCACATGATATGTTATTTTTCAGTAGAATGATGAATACGCTGAACCAGATTGGCATGTCTCTCCAAGATACATTCTCAGGAACTCTCACTCATAAGGGAAAATTCCGTCAACCAAAGTGGCATGTCTCTCCATGATACATTCTCAGGAACTCTCACTCATATGGAAAATTCCCTCAACAAGAGTGGCATGTCTCTCCATGAGACGTTCTCCCTATAGGAACTCTCACTCAAATGGGTCTTCCTTCAGCATGACAAGCTAATAAATTCTCACAAGATGTGGCATACAAGTATCCCTCAACATAATGGTAATTAGGGATCTCAACAACAAAAACATCATCTCAACAAATTAGAAGAAAAAATGACATAATTACATCATATACCTCCACTCTCGGTGATATGTTATTGAATGTTAGTTTTTATATGCTAATTTAAATTACATATTTATAAACAAATTCTTGTCCATTGTTTCCTATGCATATATTTCCTTAGGTTGTTTGTGAATGTAAACAGGTAATTTTGATCAAGTTTTAATGTGGCATTCATGATCAAAATAGCATAAAAGAACAATGTTGAATAGCAGCAACAAAAAGTACAACAAACCATCAATTGAACACATAACACATTGTTTTGATGAAGGAGTTCACCCCTCCTAGGCTACATCACCTTGGTCCATCTTCCATGGCTTAGGCCTCTGTATTAGTTGAATATGAAAAAAATGTTGTTTAAAAAACTCTACTACTCCTAATACCTATTCCAATGTGTTCAAAATGTTGAAATTAGCTAGGAACACCTTTTCCTGAGCTCAATTTGGTCTAAAAATGTTCCAGTTATGACTCAAACAATTTTTCCCTAAAAATCCTCCTCCAAAACTGGAGGAACTCCAGTTAAGCTCGCTAAATTTGGAGAAAAGGTCAGATTTAGTGGTTCCACCAAAATCATCATTGATTTAACTATGGGTTAATTAGAGTTAAGATGGGGATTAATTAAGATAAGCGTGATTAATTGAAAGTTATCGCACTAATCACAATTTTATTAACCATTACCCCAATGGTTCGGAGGGACTGGACACATGGTGAATTTAATGTCAACGGTCATGGATTATCGCACTATCCACCAGGTTAATTGACTACCACCTAACCATAACCCTTTTCTATCAGAGCGTTCACATGCAGTGGCTTCTTGGATGGTCTCCCCAATGTTCTCAAACCGTAACCCTGACGGTCTCCGCAGAGGTGTCACATGGTATAACAAAAATTTTAATGGTTTCATTGATAATTGAAGCCACCATCTATGTTAACTATTTGATGTTACCGTTTGATGTAAGTTGGCACATTCACATTGGGGTGGGGGGGTTAGCCTGCGAGCTAGTCCTCCTAACCACCAACACTTACCATGTTACAGTTTAAATATATATGGACAATTATACATGTTAAGCAACAAACATAGCGGAGACGTTAAGTCGCGAGCACTGTGGAGGGGAGGTCGCGAGTTTGAACACTGACACCTCCTTAAAATTTTAATATACAATTGTAGGGGCACGTGGTGGCCTAGAGGCTTTCCATGTGTCACCTTATAATTAGACCACCTCGACCATGATTGTCCAATGCTGCACTGCCACTTTTCAACCTGTAATTCACCCACCTATATGAGAATATTCAAAGGAATATTCGAGGGAATATTCCAAGGAATTTTCGAGGGAATATTCCAAGGAGTATTCTCCTTGCTGACTGGACTATATAGTGCCCAGTCAACATCCCAGTGAGCTTGTACCAAATTTTACCTATTTAGCAAGGTGAATAAAACTCAATAACTTCCTCATATGAACTTGATTTTCAGTGAAATGAGTTGCATTTGGATCATTTTTCTAAGACAGACATGGTCATTAAAGTTTCTATCCATTATGAGAATTTTGATTTTTGAGCTAAATATTGAGCGCCTAATAATTCCTCCCCACTAGAAGCCTTTTGGACCCAAAAAGATACTATCAATTGCTCAGCAGGTGAGGGTACAACTCCCTAACTTTCTTGATCTGCAAGCATTTGGCTTTAGAAGGCTTTTGTCCTTTGAGTCCCACTCTAAGGAGTTCAACATTCCCTCTCTTTAAAGTCCTATTTCTTCTATCAAGTATGAGATCATGTTGAAGTTCACCAAGATATTCTGGCGAGAAATCATCTATTGATGGCAGCTAAACATGCTCTCCTTCATCATTAATAAAAGGAGGCTCAAATAATCTCAAATTCTCAACATTAACAACAGAGCACATTTTCATATAAGGAGGCAAATCAAGCTTAAATGCATTGTTACCAATCTTTTCCAGAATTTTAAAAGGACCATAACGGATTAGCTTAAGATTTTTAACTTCCCCTTGAAGTCTCTCTTTGTTAATATATAAACAAACTTTGTCTGCAACTTGAAATTTGTGATCAACCATTGTTTTTTATGCCTTGCCTTGTAGTTGCTTTGACTCTTTTCCAATTGTTCCCGCATTGTGTGATGTATCAACTAAATTTTCTTTATGAACTTCCTTGCCTTATCAATGTCACTGTGACCATCGATGGTGACATCTTTCTCAAAGATGAAGTCCAATAGCAATCTTGGAAGGTACCCAAAACATGCATAAAATGGCGATGTGTTTGTGGGAGAATACTTTGCCCTATTGTATGCATGTTGTATGTAATGCAAATGTTCATCCCACAACTTGGGATGTTTGTTGCAATATCCTTGTTGGTATCATCCCAAGACCCCTTTTTCCTCCTAAAACATATCATTTACCCATTCCTTTTCATCATATATCTCTTAGAATCCTTGAAAATTAATTATTAATAGTCTTATAGTTATTAAAACGCATTGAAATTGGTTTAGGAATTTTATGTTGAATAATTAGAAGTTTTTGGTGAAATGGTTACAGGAAGTTCCAACATCCTGTAATTAGCTCATTGTTTGACATGTGGCACAACAGTTGGGCTAGAATGAAAAGCATGGATGAAAAGTAGAATGTCCAAGCATGGACAAACACCTATCCTACAGCCGGATCGACCCTCCTACATGCGCGGTCAACTCAGGTCAAAGCATGGCACACTGGCGACAAAGGCAGAAACATCAGCTCATTCTAATTTGATTTAGTTTTTGTTCTTTTTGAAATCAGTTAGGATAGAAACATTTTGAAAAGCTCGATGTAGTAAAAGCGGCAACAGCAAAATTCCGAATGTACATTCATTATCGAAATGACATGGTTGTTCTAGACATATGTAAATACAGTCCGAGTAATGTATGTAAGGGTTAATCGTGGTATCATTCTAAAAACAGAGTTTTTAAACTTAATGCTAAGAACCCAGTTGCAGTTACGACTCGTGTCTAGTGCATTGATTTGATATTTGGTCGAATATAGTCCAGTGTACCTCTGGAACGCGGACGAGCCTTACAATTAATTGGGTTTCGATTTCCATAGCTCTTGATTTCCATTAAATGTATATGGTTTGCGTTTGTGGTAATTCCTGAATAGTCATCACTGAGATCTTGAAGTGCGTCCTGTAAGGGATTCGATCCCTGTGTTGTCTTTTAAAAGCACTGTCATGAACTTTGTTTTCATTTCAAAATCCATTTATGATCTCTGTATATTTTGATATTGTATAAATCTTAGTGAATGTTGGGTGTTTACTGAACAAGGGTTTTATGTGTAATGCCTTTGTAAGGAGATTGAGATCATTGTTGTAGTGATACACAGTGTTTAGTTTCAGTGTGTAATTTGGTAAATGCATTTAATGATAGTATTGTAATCGGGTATATTAGCAGAGTGATCTGAGTGTTTGGATGATAGGTGACATACCCCAGTCTTCCGTAAAGAAGCCCTGTGACCTACATCATAACCACTTAGCCAACAATCCTTTATGTCTATATACTTTAGACGCATGCCTCTAAGCTTACGCATCCTGGTCGATAATAAATATAGTCTAGTCTAGTACCCTAGCTAGAACACTAGATTTTGGCGCCATTGCCAGGGAGGCGTACTTAAAGGATTCAAACAAAAATAAAAAAATTTCAACACAGAAAAATAAACAAAAACACAGTTAGAAATCATGTTCATTTATGCTTAGATTTAGAGACAGTCAAGGGAGATTTGTAAAAAACCCCCACCATCTAAAAACTAACTCATCATCATCAGGAGCAGACTCTCTAGGGAATACAACACCAGCTGAGGAAGTTATCCAAACATTGGCAGAAAAATTTTATTCAGGACAGAAACTTACTCTTATTGAGAGGGAAACTTTATTCACACATAAATCGCAGAAGAAGCACTTTCCTAGACCTTCTACGCAAGGAGAAAGTAGTACAGTTACTGAACAATCTTCCTTCCTCCTTTTCCACCAAGTGACACTGACACAGAGAGACCAATTAGAATGGCTGAGGAAGGATCTGGATCAGTACCACGCCAAGGAGATGAAGAGGAGTCAACTTTTAAGTTCCCTATACATGAACCACAGGAGGATGAGGAGATCAAAATGAAAAACATACCCCCATCCATGCTACCAAATTTCTATGGTATGGCTTCGGAAGATCCAGACTCATTCTTGTTCGAGTTTGACATTGTATGTCGAACTTATGGCTATACAGATGATGCCCATAGGCTTAGATTGTTCCCAACCACATTAAAGGCATCAGCCTTAAAATGGTTCATGGGGCTTGGTGAGCATGCTGTAGTTGATTGGGATGGTATGAGGAGAATATTTCTTAGGAAATATCAGCCTTATTGCATATCCAAAGACCAGTGAAAATTTTAAGAACCCCCCCTAAATTTATAAATATAATAAATGGGCGAATCTCCATGGTATATAGGAAAAATGGAAGGCGATTTTATCAATAATATAATATGTATATATAATTTTTTTGCGAATCTCTCACCAGGCATGGCGAATATTTTATTCAATTATAAAATAAGATCTTGGCGAGTCTTTCACTAAATAATAAAAATTTGTAAAGTCCTAGTGAATCTTAGCATAGGCTACATGATGGTTTAATTCCCCCATTTAAATAGGCTACATTCCAAGTGAATACCATGGGTCAATACCATGTGCCATTTTTATTTTTATTAATTCTAATATTAGGGTTAATAATGGTTTTTTGCATGGTATTAATAACAATCTAGTCCATGGTATTTGTCCCATAGTATTTTGGCCATAGGTTTCACCTAAATATAACCCATTTTTTGAGTGTTCGTAAATATAAGGTGACTTATGGAGTAAATATATAAAAATGTTTTATTTGTTTACCATACCTCTCGTTTATTTATATTTTTATTAATTTACCATACCTCTTTTACAAATATGGTATTTGGCCCATAGGATTCACTTAAATAAAACCTCTTTCTTGAGCCTTCATAAATAGAATGAGGGTTATGGACTAAATATAAAAAGAGGTTTTATTTATTTACGATAGGTCTAGTTTATTTATATTTTTATTTATTTACCATACCTTTTGAGTAAGTATAAAAAGACGTTTTATTTATTTACCATACCTCCACTTTACTTATATTTTTATTTGTTTACACCGTTACATGTATGTAAGGTGACTTATGGAGTAAATATAAAAAATGTTTTATTTATTTACCATACCTCTCATTTATTTATATTTTTATTAATTTACCATACCTCTTTTATAAATATGGTATTTGGCCCATAGGATTCACTTAAATAAAACCTATTCTTGAAAATGGGCGAATGGAAGGTTGTAAGTCCTAATTTCAAGGGCTAAATTTACCTTTTTTACCCTCTCCCTTAAAATAAGGTGGGCTATTTGAGGTGATTTGTAAAAATGTACTATGATACAAAATATTCGCCCACTAAAAATTTAAAACCCCTTAATTTCGCCAAAGGGCGAACATTCGCCCCTAAAATTATCCTTGCCAAAGACTCTAAAGATGATATCTTTAGAATGAGTCAGAAAGAGGATGAAACCTTAGAGGAATATTTAGAACGGTTTGTCTACAACTTACAAAAATCTAAACACCGAACTATGCCTCCTGATCTGGTCCTCACAATATTCTTGAAAGGTATCCGAGAGGAATACATGGATGATCTCAACTTGATGGGCAAAGGTGACATTTCTACCTTACCCTTTGAAGAAATCACTGAGTTGTCTGAAAAGTATTCAAGGAGTAAAGCTAAAATGGGAAAGAGAAGCCTGTCATCAAGGGTCACAAAATCTGCCTCTGCAAGTGTTACAAGGACCGAAATAGGGAATCTTTTAGAAGAGTTTAAAACAGATCTGTTAAGCACTCTAGGGAACCAAATTGACACTTTAAAAGCCAAGAAGAAACAAGAAGATGAAGATCATATCATGGCTATCTTTTGCCCAAAATGCCGAAAGAAACATGCATTAAAAGATTGCCCTCTAGAGAACATCCAAGTTTGTGCTTTCTGTACTGAACATCATGATATGTTTAACTGTCCTAAAGTTAAAGTTTTGCAGAACTGTAATATGGCAGCCAATAGAGAGATGGAAAACGTGTATTACATGGGCACAAAGTGACCATGGCAGCCAAGGCCAGCACCCCAAGGTATGTTTCCAAATCAAAATCTGCAATTTCCTATGAATGATCAAATGTATGCACAAAGCTCATGGAATGTACCCATGCCATGGCAGCACCAAAACCAACCACAACACCAATGGAGACCGTCTCAACAGTACTCCCAATCTTATCATACATATCCTCAATCATACCCACCTTACTCACAACCATATCAACAATACCAACAACCGTATCCATCACATTCTCAACCATATCAGCAGTATCCTCAGCAAGTTGTCTATCAGCCCCAACCTCCTCAACAAACACTGCCTGCTCCTCCACCAATAAATGCACCACAACTCCAATTTCCAGCTAACTCACAACCTCCCATACCCACTCAAATTCCTGCTCAAACTGTCCCAAATCCGAATAATAGAGCAGAGAGGCTAGCCTACAATGTAGAAGAAGGAACCTCATATTCCACACTGCCTTTGCAAAACATTAATTTGAGGTCTGGTAGGGTGCTCCACAAAGATTCTCCAATAACAGATAAGCAATAAGAAAACACCGAAAAGGAAAATGAAATGACAAATCAAACAAAACCAAACAATGATACCAAAGATAAACAGATGCAACCACTGCATCCACCTTTTCCAGACTGATTGGTCCAAGTAAAACCACCACTGTCTATACCACAATTTGATGTCTTGGATGAACTTAAAAATGTCTACATAAAAATTCCATTGCTGCAAGCTATAAAAGACATTCCTATCTATACCAAAGCCATCAAAGACATGTGCCTCAAGAAGCCTGCTAGGAAAAGGATTGATCCTCAAACCATTCATGTTTTAGGAAATTTAGCAGGCCTTATGACCAATACCATCTCCATGGAGAAGTATGTTGATCCTGGCATTCCCAAAGTGACCACCATCATTAACAACATACGGATTCCAAACACTTTGATAGATCTTGGAGCCACAATCAATGTCATGACTCTTGAAACCATGAGAACACTCCAACTCATGAATTTGCAACATACCACGATTGTTCTCGAACTAGCTGATAGGTCCAAAGTCATTCCTGAAGGGATTTTGGAAGACATCATTGTCTCACTAGACTCTTGGGAGTATCCAGTGGATTTCCTAGTCCTTCAACCCAAATCCAATTTAGGAGGACACCCTATCATCCTAGGTAAACCATGGTTAGCGACTGCTGATGCATTTATAGGATGTCGATCAAGCAACATGATCATTTCAAGGGGGACCGAAAGAAAACAACTCACCCTTTATCCATTGGCACAATCACCAGCAGTAACACATAATTTGTGGCTTGATGATAAATTTAATGATAAAGAAGGAGTACAATCTGTTTTTAGCATTGACCAAATCTATGATTTCCAGGAAGACAATAATGATTTGGTAGAATTATTCCTTTCTCAACCTGATATGTCTGAAAATTTGAGAAGTGAACAATATCATGCTGCAGATGTACTTTTGGCCCAAAACTTTCAGGAAACATGCACCATCCAATCTTTGCAAACTACATTTCACGACATTTTTCCATTTCAATCCATCACCAATACACAGAGTCAGATCATAGAGATTAGTCCACGGAAAACTCTGAACATAGGCAATCACCTAGACTCATCTCAACAAGAGAAATTGATTAAACTCTTGAGAAAATACCAAAAAGCCTTTGCTTGGGACTACACCGATATGCATGGGATTCACCCCGACACATGCACTCACCATATCTATACAGATAGCACCATTAAACCAGTGAGGCAACCACAGAGAAAAATGAACCCCATGCTCCAAGATATTGTCAGAGAGGAATTGCAAAAACTTTTGAGAGTTAATTTTATATATCCTATTTCTGACAGTCAGTGGGTATCCCCATTGGTTATAGTGCCGAAGAAAAATGGTAAGTGGCGCATTTGTGTTGATTACAGACAGCTGAACAAAGCAATGCTCAAAGATTATTTCCCACTGCCATTTATTTACCAAGTGTTAGACACCCTAGCTGGCAAATCATCATTTTCTTTTCTTGATGGTTTCAGTGGCTACAACCAGATCAGGATCGCCTCTGAAGACCAGGAAAAAACCACATTCACCTGTCCTTGGGGCACCTATGCCTACAATGTTTTGCCATTTGGACTTTGTAACGCTCCAGCTACATTTCAGAGAGCTGTGTTGGCTATTTTCACTGATTTAATTCATGATTGTGTTGAAGTCTACATGGATGATTTTTCAGTATATGGCAATTCATTTGAACATGCATTAGAAAATCTTGAGAGAGTTTTGAAAAGATGTATTGAAGCTAACCTGTCCCTCAGCAATGAAAAGTGCTTTATGATGTTAAATGAAGGGATAGTGTTAGGCCACTATATTTCTTTTCAAGGCATCCAGGTTGACCCAGCCAAGATCCAGATCATTGCTGATTTTCCAGTTCCACAGAATCAAAGAGAGGTAAGAAGTTTCCTTGGGTATGCAAGCTATTACCGCAGATTTATTGAAAATTTTAGTAAGATAGCTTTACCTTTGTTTAAACTTCTAACCAAAGATGTACTTTTCAACCGGAATGAGAACTGCCAACAAGCATTCCAACAGCTCAAAAAGAAGTTATCAACCGCACCAGTCTTGAGAGGGCCTAATTGGAGCCTACCATTTCATATCTTTACAGATGCATCTGACACTGCAGTAGGTGCATCCTTAGGCAAAAAAGAGGAATCTTGTACTTATGCCATTTATTTCATTAGTAAAAATCTAACACCTGCAGAGTTAAACTACACAGTTACAGAAAAGGAAACACTTGCCATCATTTATGCTGTGAATAAATTTCGACATTACATAATTGGTTATGAGGTCTTTGTACATACTGATCATTCGGCCATTAGACATTTAATGAATAAACCAATAACTAGTGGCAGAGTTACCAGATGGCTACTATTGTTATAGGAATTTAACATCACAGTGTTAGATAGACCAGGAAAAGAGAGCCAGGTGACAGATTTTCTCTCTAGACTGCAAAATCCAGGTGAGGTTGTTCCAGTTGAAGATTCTTTTCCAGATGAAAACTTATTTGCAATTTCCATAGTAACTCCTTGGTATGCTGATTTGGCCAATTATTTGTCTACAGGAAGGACACCTCCACACTTTACTGCAAAGGAAAGGAAGAGACTAGTCAAACAAAGTGCTCGATATTCATGGCTTAATGGCAATTTATTTTACACCGGTTATGATATGATTATTAGGAGATGTGTAAGAAATGATGAGGTAATTGATATTTTAAAATCTTGCCATGATGAACCGTGTGGTGGGCATTTTGCAGCGAAGCGGACAACATTCAAAGTTCTTACTCTTGGATACTACTGGCCATCCATTTTCAAGGATGCCAAGAAGTATGTAAAGAGTTGTGACAGCTGCCAACGAATGGGCAGACCAACAGCTACCGATGAGATGCCCCTTCAGCCCCAAGTTCACTTAGAGCCATTTGACAAATGGGCTCTAGACTTTATAGGACCCATTAACCCAACCTCCAATGGTAAGAAGTACATCTTAGTATGTACTTATTACGTCACAAAGTGGGCTGAAGAAAAAGCACTTGTTAGAGCAACCGAACACACAGTAGTCAATTTCCTTTTTGAGGAGATTTTTGTGAGGTATGGAGTACCAAGGGAAATTGTGACTGATCAAGGTACTCAATTCACCTCAAATTTAGTGAAGGACATCACAGACAAATACCAAATCAAGCATAGGAAAAGTACCCCTTACCATCCACAGGCCAATGGGCAGGTGGAATCCACAAACAAAACTTTGGAGGGGATCATTACTAAAACTGTTGCAATGAACATGAAAAATTGGGAAGAGAAGCTCAAAGATGCACTCTGGGCTTATAGGATTACCTGGAAAGATACTACAGGATTTACACCATATCAGTTGGTGTACGGCAAAGAGGTAATGCTTCCTATTGAGTTCCAAATACATACTTTTAAATTGGCTGCAGATTCACAAATTAATTTGGACCAAGCACAAAAAGAAAGAATTCAGTAGTTGAACCAGCTGGATGAGATGAGGCAGCAAGCAGAGGAAACCACAATCCTCATGCAAAAACAAAGGAAGCAGTGGCATGATGCACATATTAAGAAGAAGCAGTTCAAGGAAGGTGACTGGGCTTTACTTTTTGACTCAAAATTCAGAGATCATAAAGCCAAGTTCACCACCCATTGGATGGGCCCCTATGAAATTGTTCAGGCTTATGACAATGGTTCAGTCAAGCTCAAAACTATTGATGGAGAAGGTCACTCCTTCACAGTCAATGGTCATCGCCTGAAACTATACACCAAGCCCATCAGCAAGCAAGATTTTCTCCATACACTATCTCAGCAAAGGGAGGTTGAGGTATTGCAGCCCTCAGCTGCAGTATCACTGCCTTAGTTTCATTTCCTTTTAATTTCAGAGTAAAAAAGAAATAATAAAAAAAATTAATATAAAACAAAAACTAAAAAATATATATATATAAAAAATAAAAAAATAAAAGAAAAATAATAATGGGTTAGATGTAAAAACCAGTCTCTGGCACACTCTAACCTCGAATTCCTACTTGAAAACCAATTCGTTGGCGGGTATGAATTCTCTTTCTTTTGTTCACTATTTTATTTATCAGCTGAATCATGACTTGAGGACAAGTCAAAATTTTAGTCGGGGAGAGAAGCATCAACACTTTGTTCTTTTATCTCTCCATTGTAAATTCTTAAAGATTTCTTATCCTATATCTTCACTGTAAATTTCCAAAGCAGCTTGTTTTAGCATTCCAGACTTCAATAAATATGCTGTTTTGTCATTGTTTTATCTCAGAGGGACCTGGTTATAAACATTATGCAGGGGGACCTGTTCTGTCCAGACAACTATGCTACCAACACCAGCAGTAATGGGACCTGTTTAAGACATTCAGAAGGGACCTGTTAAAGAAATTGACACCAAGGGCTACTTCAACAAAGTTTCATCAAGTTTCTACAAGGATTTGGGCACCAAGACTCCATCAAATGCCCAAGCTCAGTGAACCTGTATCAATATAAGGAGCTGCATGAACATTTTCAAATTTTTCTCAAGGGACCTGTTACATTCAATCTTTCTCAAGGGACCTGTTACATCTTCAAATTTTTCTCAAAGGACCTGTGCATTCAATCTTCCTTAGAGGACCTGTTACAACAAGAAAAAGAAAAGTCAAAAAGGGACTAGCTACTCAGCATGTCAATACAATAACGACCAACAAAAGAGTAATATGTTTCTTGTTCTTAAACATTTAATTTCTTAGATTGATTTTTAATGTAACTTTGATGACTGTGAGCTGTTATGATTGATTTCAAGGACACCTACATTTCCTATCATCCCTTATTCCACCGATTCTCATCATTCTCATACATCAACCTATTCATACTTATAAACCCATTACCAACACATCAACCTTGTCATACATCCTACAGTCATACCAACATCCTCCATCTGACCGAATACCAACTGAAATGGGACACATGGCGGATTGTGTTTTTAAATACAAGGGAAAGAGACAAATGTAAAGCGGCATATTCATTTTATTCCACACAGCCAAATCATGACTCCACCACCCGACGTACCCAATGATTCAAGGGACTCCCCAAAACCATATTGTTGGGCCTCACAATGGTCCCTATTTTCACTCCATTATTCACCAATATCTTCACATTTTACCTTCATGCCACCTCCATTCCACCTCCACATCATTCCATTTACCTCATTATTGGGTTATAACTATGCTTTTCCAAAGTTGATTAATTCTTAACATTTTTAAGTGAATTTATGGCTAAACTTTAGAAAATAAGATGCCTATACTTATACCTAACAATTAGAATGAGTTTGTTGACATGTGTAGGCACAAAGGAAGCTTCCAGGGCATCTTTATGTGGCCTTGAATGATCAAATTCGAATTTGATAAGATAAGCCTCATGGAAAAGATCATGGAGAAGATCATGGACCTCATGGAGGAAATCATGGAGGATAGGGTTATGTGTCTAGATGGTTGAGAAATGTATGGAACTAAAAGAGAGATTAGTGGCAAGCATAATTTTAGGGGCGAATGTTCGCCCTTTGGCGAAATTAAGGGGTTTTAAATTTTTAGTGGGCGAATATTTTGTATCATAGTACATTTTTACAAATCACCTCAAATAGCCCACCTTATTTTAAGGGAGAGGGTAAAAAAGGTAAATTTAGCCCTTTAAATTAGGACTTACAACCTTCCATTCGCCCATTTTCAAGAATAGGTTTTATTTAACTGAATCCTATGGGCCAAATACCATATTTATAAAAGGGTATGGTAAATTAATAAAAATATAAATAAATGAGAGGTATGGTAAATAAATAAAACGTCTTTTATACTTACTCAAAAGGTATGGTAAATAAATAAATATGGGCCAAATACCATATTTATAAAAGAGGTATGGTAAATTAATAAAAATATAAATAAATGAGAGGTATGGTAAATAAATAAAACGTCTTTTATACTTACTCAAAAGGTATGGTAAATAAATAAAAATATAAATAAACTAGACGTATCGTAAATAAATAAAACCTATTTTTATATTTAGTCCATAACCCTAGTTCTATTTATGAAGGCTCAAGAAAGAGGTTTTATTTAATTGAATCCTATTGGCCAAATACCATATTTGTAAAAGAGGTATGGTAAATTAATAAAAATATAAATAAACCAGAGGTATGGTAAACAAATAAAACATTTTTTTATATTTACTCCATAAGTCACCTTATATTTACGAACACTCAAAAAATGGGTTATATTTAGGTGAAACCTATGGCCAAAATACTATGGGACAAATACCATGGACTAGATTGTTATTAATACCATGCAAAAAACCATTATTAATGCTAATATTAGAATTAATAAAAATAAAAATGGCACATGGTATTGACCCATGGTATTCACCAAAAGGGCACATGGTATTGACCCATGGTATTCACCTGGAATGTAGCCTATTTAAATGGGGGAATTAAACCAACATGTAGCCTATGCTAAGATTCACTAGGACTTTACAAAGTTTTATTATTTAGTGAAAGACTCGCCAAGATCTTACAAGATTTTATAATTGAGTAAAATATTCGCCATGCCTGGTGAGAGATTCGCCAAACAATTATATATACATATTATATTATTGATAAAATCACCTTCCATTTTTCCTATATACCATGGAGATTCGCCCATTTATTATATTTATAAATCTAGGGGGGGTTCTTAAAATTTTCCCTGATTAGTGGATCATCATTATGAGTTTGTTATCTCATCTCATTGTATAAATAGGAGTACCTCCTCCATTCCAAAAGGAGGACTCTTAGAGCATGTATCCAAACTTATGATGGAATAGAATAAAGCTCCATTTTACATACATTTCCATTATGTAGTTTTTAGATATAAGTTTCCTTAATGTAGTATATGGAATAATTTGTCGTGTTCTTAAGAGAATTGAGCTCACTCTAAAAGGATGAGAGAAACATGTTATTTCATATTAGATCTTATTTTATTTAATTGCTTAGATGTTTGATGTTTGAGGATTTGTTTGAGATTGATGAATGAGTTTTAAATTAGAATCTTATCAGCATATGAGAGGACAACTAAGGGCTTAAGTTAGACTCTCTCTCTCTATTTGATTTGCATGATAATTGAAATTCATTCTTTTGCTTTTATGTTTCAAGTATCATATGAGGAGAAACCAAGAGTCTAAGTTAGGCTCTCTCTCCATTGATTTATATGGTAATTGAAATTCACTCTTTTGTGCTTTTATGTTGCAAGTCATTTCATTTCTTCTGCTTATGAATGAATCTTAGTTTAGTTTGGATTAGTACATGAGAGGACAATCAAGAGACTAAGTTAGTCTCTCTCTCTACTTGGATCTGAACAACAATTAAAGTTCATTCTGTTGTCTTTTATTTCAAGTTTTTAGTTTTATGTAATTAATGATTTCTCTATGATATTGTAGGGAAGGACAACCAGGACCTCCTTAGTTAGGAGCCTCTTCCCTTACATATTGTATTGAATCTTAAATAATTTAGCTAGTTAGTTTCCTACTCCTACATATATTGTGTTGGCATCATCACAAGCTTACGAGTTTCCCTGGTCGATAATTTTATGCAGCAATTTAAGTCCAATAAATTGCACAACACATATCCAACATTATATATACATGCTCCCAGCGCTTTTGTGGTGACATCTATGTAAGCGTACAACACTCCTCTGTTCTAAGATGAATGAATACGCTGTGAAGTGAGTACAATCGGTTATCCCACCATCATTTCCGCATTTGATTCCCATAACTTTCAAAGTAGAATCAGAAGCAGTGAACGCCGAAAGAAGTATTATCATTTGGGTTCGATTTACACAGTGAAGATTGGAAGCAGTGAACGCCGGAAGAGGAAAGTATAACCACTCTGTTTCGACTCCCACCACAGTCATAAGACAATCGACCGGCCGAGCATCATATTGAAGATTAAGGGAAGCGATACACCAGGTAACAAATTTGAAATTTCTTTGTTAAAATTGTAAGAACATAAACAGAGAAGGGTTAGAAGCACGACCCTCTGCCACTATGACTAATAGGGTCGAACCGAGTGTGTTCGACAATTCACAATATCATGAGGATTGCATTGAAATTCTCAGAGAAATACAGTGGTTACCATTTCTAGAGAAATTTCATGGAAGCAGTGAGGAGGTTACCAAGCAATTTGCTTTCACCTTCAATGGAGAAAAAGCCCTGATAGGTAACTTCTCATTCAGGGTTTCAGAGGATACTATAGCTCAGGCAATAGGGATTAGTCCAGAAGGGGAGAAGTATTTTAAAACCAAGCAATTTAAATAGAAATCATGGACACAGTTTATGTCTAGATCTAGAGTCTCATCAGTGAACTGGAAGAAGGGTGTTCCAAGAAGTTGGTTGATGCATCCCTAGGATGAGATGGTCTACATCCTTCAAAAATTCATAACCTGTGAAGGCCGTTACAGTATTGTCTATCTATACCACATTAAACTACTCCTCCACTTGAAGAAACAATGTGTTATCAGTGTACCATATTTTCTATTACAAAGCTTAACCAAGATGTCCAAGACTATCCAGAAGCAGAAGGGGAATGAAGACAAGAGCCTGTATCACTTTGGCTTAATTAAAATTCCTATTGAGCATGAATTGCAGAGAAGAGGGAAACCATGGAAAGAATTCCTCGCTGTTAATCAAATTAGAGATGAGGAAGATAAAGAAGAAGTGCAAGAGGACTCAGGGTTCATGAAGGACATTGATGAAGAAATCCCAGTATCCAAAGCCAGCAAGGCACCTCTACCTGTGGGCAACATAAGGACCAGGAACATGAGAAAGGAAGATGCTAAGAGGGCCGAAAAAGATAAAATTTTCACCACTTACTCACGAAGAACAAGGAGGACACCAAAATCTCAGTTACAAGAAGACCAACTTGAATCGAATGCACCTGCACAAATGGATGTTGAGAGTGGTGACCACTCACTACCAGGACCAGAAGTTGATATAGAGGTAGAAAGTAATAACAAGCAGGAAAAATGTTCACCACCTCCCATTAAGAGACAGAAGAAACTAGAAAAGAAAATTGAAGAATTAAAGGAAGAGCTCATGGAGGCTAATATGCTAGAAAAAGTTATTAAGAGAGAAAATGAAATGCTCCGGGCGCAGAGTAAAGAAACTCAGAAGAAGAATGAAAAGTTAAGGGAAAGAATCAGTGAACTGGAGGCTGAGCAACCTGAGATTTCTAACTGGGCCACTAAGTGGTACAATCAGAAGAAGACCCTCAAAGAAAAATACAAAAAGTTAAAACAGGAGCTCAAGGGTCAGAAAGATAACCAGGTGAAAAAGAATGTGGACACATTTCTCAAGGCAGCAGAGATCCAGGCAGGGACAGAGTTCAAGGGAAGCACTTCAGGGATAGCATGAGGACATGCTAATTCCTTAAGTCGGGGAGAGATGTTGGTATCATCCCAAGACCCCTTTTTCCTCCTAAAACATATCATTTGCCCATTCCTTTTCATCATATATCTCTTAGAATCCTTGAAAATTAATTATTAATAGTCTTATAGTTATTAAAATGCATTGAAATTGATTTAGGAATTTTATGTTGAAGAATTAGAAGTTTTTGGTGAAATGGTTACAGGAAGTTCCAACATCCTGTAATTAGCTCATTGTTTGACATGTGGCACAACAGCTGGGCTAGAACGAAAAGCATGGATGAAAAGTAGAATGTCCAAGCATGGACAAAAACCTATCCTACAGCCGGATCGACCCTCCTACATGCGCGGTCAACTCAGGTCAAAGCATGGCACACTGGCGACAAAGGCAGAAACAGTAGCTCATTCTAATTTGATTTAGTTTTTGTTCTTTTTGAAATCAGTTAGCATAGAAACATTTTGAAAAGCCCGATGTAGTAAAAGCGGCAACAACCAAATTCCGAATGTACATTCATTATCGAAATGACATGGTTGTGCTAGACATATGTAAATACAGTCTGAGTAATGTATGTAAGGGTTAATCATGGTGTCATTCTAAAAACAGAGTTTTTAAACTTAATACTAAGAACCCAGTTGCAGTTATGACTTGTGTCTAGTGCATTGATTTGATATTCGGTCGAATATAGTCCAGTGTACCTCTGGAACGCGAACGGGCCCTGCGTTCAACCGGTATACTGTTCTTTTCATTTTATTTGCACTTAGGTTATCGTATGGTTTGCACAGTAGTTACGATTGATTGGATTTCGATTTCAATAGGTATTATATGGTTTGCACAGCAGTTACAATTAATTGGGTTTTAATTTCCATAGCTCTTGATTTCCATTGAATGTATATGGTTTGCGTTTGTGGTAATGCCTGAACAGTCATCACTGAGATCTTGAAGTGCGTCCTGTAAGGGATTCGATCCCTATGTTGTCTTTTAAAAGCACTATCATGAACTTTGTTTTCATTTCAAAATCCATTTATGATCTCTGTATATTTTGATATTGTATAAATCTTAGTGAATGCTGGGTGTTTACTGAGCAAGGGTTTTATGTGTAATGTCTTTGTAAGGAGATTGAGATCATTGTTGCAGTGATACATAGTGTTTAGTTTCAGTGTGTAATTTGGTAAATGCATTTAATGATAGTATTGTAATCGGGTATATTAGCAGAGTGATCTGAGTGTTTGGATGATAGGTGACATACCCCAGTCTTCCGTAAAGAAGCCCTGTGACCTACATCATAACCACTTAGCCAACAATCCTTTATGTCTATATACTTTAGACGCATGCCTCTAAGCTTACGCATCCTGGTCGATAATAAATATAGTCTAGTCTAGTACCCTAGCTAGAACACTACAATCCTCTAAGAAGATGAATGAATGTTCTGTTGACCACCTCGGTTTGTCCATCTGTTTGCGAATGAAAGGTTGTACTCTTCTTCAACTTTGTGTCCATCATGTCCCACAAATTTGAACAAAAAATCCCAACAAATCGATAATCTCGATCACTTACAAAGGAAGTAGGAAGACCAAAATGAACCCATATGTTTTGGAAGAAAAGATGAGTTATTTTTTCACTTGTAATTTTCTTTTTATATGGTGTTAGTATACACATTTTGGTGAACCTGTCTACAACTACATACAAGTAATCATGACCTTTCCTTGATAATGGAAGACCTCCTACAAAATCCATTAAGATACTCTCCCATGGACGTGAGGCTACCAAAAGTGGAGTGTACAATGCTTGTTTCCTATTACTAGGCTTACTAGTTGCACACAGATAACATCCTCTTATGAAACAAGATACATTACCAAACATGCGTGGCCAATAACAATACGTATGGAGATTTGCTGCTATCTTGCCTACACCAAAGTGTGCAACAATCAATGAAGTGTGTGCCTCCCTTATGATATTGTTTCTTTCTCCCCATGGAATACACAAGTTTCCCAAGTGATACAACAAACTGTTATGTACATGATAATCCAATTCTTCAATTTGGTTTCCTTGACTCAAGCTCTCATACACATCTCGAAAATCATTATCATATGCAGATTGATCAATGTAACTTTCATGCAAAACTGAATTATGCTTGAGTACAACAGATGAATTTACAATAGGCCTTGAAAGCATATCAGCTACCTTATCGTAGATTCCCTTTTTGTACCTAATAACCAAATGAAACTGTTGTAGAAAACCCATCCATCTGAGGTGTCATGACTGCTGCAACTTTGGTTGTGACTGTAAGTACTGCAATGGTTGATGGTCGGTATGGATAATGGTCTCCTTACCCATCAAGTACTGTTTCCATTTTTTGATACTTTGTACCAATGCATAAAGTTATTTTTCATAAATGGGATAGTTAGTCACAGCTCCAATGAAAATTTTAGAATGAGATTAAATGGGCTTACCATACTGCATAAGAACTACTCCCATGGCATAATCACTAGCATCCGTTTGAATCTCAAATGGCTGTCTAAGATTCGAAAGAGCCAATACCAGTGCTGAATTGATCTTTTGTGTCAAAGCATCAAATTCTTTCTGTTGTACATCTCCCCAATGGAATACTTTCTTGACACTTGTCAATGCATGTGATGGAGCTACAATGAAATAAAAATTAGAAATAAATTTCCTCCAATATTGTGTTTCCCCAAAAAATATTATTACCTCTGTAACTGTATTGGGCTTGGGCCAATTCAGAATGAACTCCACTTTAGAGGGGTTGATCTCCAACTCACCTCCTCCAACAATGTGTCCCAAATACACTATAAAATTCTTTCCAAATTCACACTTTGACATATTTAAAAACAATTGTTCTTTTCTTAAGACATCAAGTACGTTGTTTACATGCATGACATGTTCATCTATGGATTTGTTAAATATGAGTATATCATCTAAGTACTGTTATGAAACCAGCTCAAGAAAAGACAGAAAAGATAGATCAATGCCTTAGAATTCAGCCTCTTCGAGGGGGAAACCTCCTTTACATTACATAAATGAACAATTCTTGGATGATTCAAATGACAAAACCTCCTTTCTATATATAGGAGCCTAAGGAGTCACAATATAACCCAGCCGACCTAACAATAATAATATAAAGCCACAAAAATAATAATAGAGGGATTTTATGGGGCACAGTAATAACAATATGGGGGCAATAGGGGAACAACAATATTAATAAGGGGTATAACTACAATAGTAATGGGGTAATCACTAGTATTATAGGGACCCAACATGCCCCTCTCCTTCAAAAAAGTGTTGTCCTCAATGCTTGAGTAGTTCTAGATACTTCTGTAAAAAAATCTCATCCTCCCATGTGGAATCCTCAGCGGATAAGTTCTTCCACTTGATAAGATACTCCGAAATTGATCAATTTCGTAGCTATCGAGTTCTTCTTTTTGTGATTGCTTCCGGTTCCAATATAATTTTTCCTTCCTCGTCAAGTTCTGGCAATATTGTTTGAACTAGGAGTGTGTCTCTTATAACCTTCTTTAAACATGAAACATGGAAAACTGGGTGCAATCGAGAAGCTGCAGGAAGCTCCAATTTGTATGCCATAGTACCAATCTTTTGCAACACCTTGTATGGACCATAATAATTTGGTGATAATTTATTATCCTTCTTATCTTGCTTGAGGGACATTTTCTTAAATGGTTGTAGCTATAGGAATATCCAATCACCTACATCAAAACTTCTTTCACTGCGATGTTGATCTGCCTGTTGTTTCATTCTATTTTGTGCCAACACGAGGTTATCCTTTAAGAGTTGGAGGACTTGTTGTTGATGTTCGATGTGATGTTCCACTGCCTAAACCTTAGAATTTTCTCTTAAATATGATGTGATGGATGGCGGTTGATACCCATAAAGTGCCATAAATGGGGAGATTTTTGTTGTTGTATGGAAGGAAGTGTTATACCACCATTCAGCTAGAGGCAACCATTTGACTCATTGTGTCTGTTTATCAGATACAAAGAAACGAAGATATCCTTCCAAACATTTATTTACTATCTCAGTTTGCCCATCGGATTGAGGATGATAAGATGAGCTATGAGATAACTGAGTACCAAGACAAGAAAATAATTCTGTCCAAAAGTTTCCAGTGAAAATGGGATCTCTGTCACTTACAATAATCTTTGGGTTTCCATGTAGCTTTTGAATTATTTCCATAAATGCAGTAGAAACTGTACTGGCTTTAAATGGATGTGATAATGCACAAAAGTGTGCATACTTGGTAAGTCTGTCAACTACCACCATGATGACACTCTTTCCCTTAGACTTGGGTAAACCTGTGATAAAATCAATTGAAACCTCCTCCCAACGTTGGCTTGGAATGGATAAAGGTTGTAATAGACCCGGTGTCTTAATTGTTTCAACTTTATTTTGTTGGCAAACTAAACATTCCACCACAAAATTTTGAATATCTGATTTAAGGCCATCCCAAAAAAATTCCTTCTTAACCCTGTGGTAAGTTTTTAAAAATCCTGAGTGCCCTCCCAAGGGAGAAGTGTGTAATTCCATAAGAATATTTTGTTTTAGCTAGGAATTCTTATAGAGGTATAAGCGATCTTTGTACCATAATGAATCATTTGGCTAGCTAAATGTATCAGACGTAGTGGAATCTTGTTGTAACTTTCGAATAAGTGCCCACACTTCTTCGTCATTCTTCCATTCCTCCCTTGCTTCGTTTATCCAATCTGGTTGGATAATAGAAATGGCGCACAATAATGCTTCCACATCCTCATCCTTTCTTGAGAGTGCATTTGCCACCACATTTTGCTTCCCTTTTTTGTAGATGATTTCTAAGTCATAACCCAAAATCTTTGTCACCCACTTTTTTTGCTCTTCAGAGGATAATCTTTGTTCTAAAAAGTATTTAAGGCTATCATGATCTGTTTTTACCTTGAAGTGTCTTCCCATTAGGTACAGTCGCCATTTCTTAAGTGCATGGAGTATTGCCAACATTTCCTTCTTATAAATAGCTTTGCTTAAAAACTTTCCCTTGATTGGATGACTTTCAAAAGAAATGGGTCTTTCATCTTCCATTAGAGCAGCACCAATTCGATTTCCTGAAGCATCACATTCCACAATAAAGTTTTTTGTGAAGTTCGGTGTAGCTAAGACCAGTGCTTCGCACATTGCCTCTTTAAGATGTTCAAAGGCCTTTGTTGCTTCCAGAGTCAATGAAAATGCATCTTTCTTCAATAATGTTGTTAGAGGTGCTGCTATTCTCCCATAATTCTTAACAAACTTGCGATAATGCCCTGTCAACCAGAGAAATCCTCGCAGATGATTTATGGATGTGGGGATTTTCCATTCATTAATGGCTTTAATTTTGCTAGGGTCTACCTTAACTCCTTCATGAGATACAATATGACCCAGATATTCCACCTCTTGGACTCCAAAGAAACATTTGGATCTTTTTGCATATAATTGTTTCTCCTCCAATAGTTGTAGCACCCTGTCAACATGCTCAACATGATCCTTCCAAGACTTGCTATAGATTAGTATATCATCAAAAAATACTAACACAAATTTTCTCAGGAATGGTTTGAAAATTGAATTCATCAAACCTTGAAATGTTGAAGGTGCATTGGTAAGGCCAAAAGGCATGACCAAAAATTCATAATGACCCTCATGAGTTCTAAATGTTGTTTTCAAAATGTATTCAATCTTCATTTTGATTTGATGATATCCTGAACGAAGATCCAACTTGGTGAAGTAAATTGATCCATGCAATTCATCCAGTAATTCATCAATGACAGGAATGGGGATCTTATCTTTAATAGTGAGCTTGTTGAGCTCCCTATAATCCGAAAACATGCGCCATGCTCCATCCTTCTTCTGCACCAATACTACTGGAGTAGAGAAAGAACTTTGACTCGGTTGAATTATACCAGCCTCTAGCATTTCTGCAACCATACGTTCAATTTCACTCTTTTGGACATAGGGATATCTGTACGGCCTGATGTTTCGAGGAACACTTCCTAGAACCAGATGAATAGCATGGTCACAATCATGCATAGGTGGGAGACCTTTGGGAGTCTCAAATACCTTGGAATGATTGTCCAAGACTTTTTGGAGATCTGGAGAAATAGATGATTCCGATGTGGAAACATCTAGCGAACATAATTGTGCAATTAGACCTCTTTGTTCCTTTTTTAGAAGCTTTGTCATACCATTAGAGCTTATTATCTTTCCTGGTTTCCCTGCAATACCCTTTAATTCAACTTCCTTTCCTTCCGTAGAAAATTTGATGAAAAGTTCTTGAAAATTAAAAGCTATTGTGCCCAAGGATTGTAGCCATTGGACTCCTAGTACAACATCAGCACCTCTCATTGGAATGGAAAGCATTGGGCTAGTCAATACATATTCTCCCATGGATAGCTTGATATTATGGAACTTTCTAGAGAAATTTATTGTTCCCCCATTTGCAATCATCACTTGACACTCTAGTGCTAGATATAGGAAGCAATTCAATTCCTTTGATACCTTAAAATGAATAAAATTGTGGGTGCTTCCTGAATCGATCAACACTATTACCTTTCTCTTCTTGATTTGTCCTTCTATCTTGATGGTTTGAGGAGTGGTAATTCCTGCCAATGCATTACAAGATATGGTTGGATTTATTTGTTCTTCATCTAGGCTTTGTTCCTGGAGTATATCCTCTTATTTTGACCTTTCTTGCTCATTTTATTCTTCCTCTTCACAATCTATGTAGAATAATTTCTTCTCATCACACTTATGACCTTTAATGTATTTGCTATCACAACTGTAACAAAGCCCTTTCGCTCTTTCTTCTTCCAATTTTTGTGGTGTCAACCTTATAGCTTGTGGAAGACTAGGGGCAACAACACTTCCATCTTTATAGTTGTGAGTGGTATGCTTCCTGGTTGCCATAATTTTGCTTTCCATTTTTCTTGCTAACCTGAATGCCTTCTCTAATGAATTAGGTTCCCAAAGGCGAACATCATGTTCGATCTTATCCTTTAATGACCCTATGAAAACATCAATCCTCTTCTCCTCTGGAATATCTTTTACCCTTATGTTCAATTTTTGGAACTTCTCAATGTGCTCCATTATTGAACCCTTTTGTTTGAGACTTATCAATTGACTAAAAAAAGTGTTGTTTTTTGTATCCTCATAATGTGCTATCAGTTCTTCCGTAAAAATTGACCAAGTGATAAATTGTTTACGAGAGCAAAGCCATTGGTACCATACAAACTAATTTGGTTCCAAATATAAAGTTGCCATACGTACCTTTTGTGTGTTTCCCACATTATTGAGATCGAAAAATTGCTCCATTTGTAATATCCATGTTGCGAGATCCTTGCCATCAAACTTCCTCATACCGATTTTTGGAATATGGTGGGTTTTCGATCCCAGATTAGAGTCTAAGAAATCATGATTAACATTTCTTTTGTTCGCATCATGAGATTACTTTACTACCTTTTTCACCATTGGTAAGTATTTCTTGTAGAAAATTTGTCAAATATGTCTTCAAATCTGCCATGCCTATCTTCAAATCTTTGTTCAAATCTATCTTCAAGTTGTCCATCTTAGCTTCCATGCCATTCATTTTAGCTTCCACGCCATTCATCTTAGCTTCCACGCCATTTATCTTAGCTTCTATTAGCTTTTGTGACAGTGACATTTGTTGCACTTGTTCTTGTAATTTTGATATATCATGTAGCATTTCTTCCTCTTCTTCATGAGTCATGCTCGAGCTTTCAGGTTCCTTACTAGGTGTTTGAATTTTCTTTCCTCGGGGCATCAGTTACTGATAATAGTGCTCTACTATGCCCTTTGAATTCCTTCAAAATTAATTTTCAAACCAAGCTTAAGCAAAAATTTAAGAAAATCTACACACCTTTTTTCACTTTGTAGGAGCTCGATATTGCATCTGATGTATCTCTGTACTTTCTGGTCATCTAGTTTTGAATTTGTGACTTGCAATAGCCCTCTGTGTCCTCTTTCTAATGCCACAAGTTTGACCCAATTTGGACTCTCCAAGGAAGATTTATGCGAAATCTCCCACAATGACTTGATTATAGACTAGTTCAGTAGAGCTAACTTGTACGACGTGCCACGAGTCACTGTTTCGACCTTTGGATCCAAAAAATGCATACAAGAAACTACAGTCTATCCTATTTCTGTACCTTCTTACGAAATTTCAATCTGATCCACAGAGAGAAAGTTATGACTATTTTCCCCAGGTCACCTGTTTGGAATGTAATTCAGGAGTCTGCAAAAAGACCAACTTCCTTAGATCATATCTCTGCAAATATAGAGCGAAAAGCTCTGAAATTCAGACCCGAGGTTCAGCACGATTTCTTCTCAAATGGGTCTTTTTGCAACCTCTAAAATGTCGCAGAAAAAAGTTATAGCAAAAATGCCACGATGACCTGTTTGGAGCAGCGAAACCCTAGAATCCAAAGCTCTGAAACCAAATGTTATGAAACCAGCTCAAGAAAAGATAGAAAAGATAGATCAACGCCTTAGAATTATGCCTCTTCGAGGGGGAAACCTCCTTTACATTACATAAATGAACAATTCTTGGATGATTCAAATGACAAAACCTCCTTTCTATATATAGGAGTCTAAGGAGTCACAATATAACCCAACCAACCTAACAATAATAATATAAAGCCACAAAAATAACAATAGAGGGATTCTATGGGGAAAAATAATAACAATATGGGGGCAATAGGGGCGCAAAAATATTAATAATGGGTATAACTACAATAGTAATCGGGTAACCACTAGTATTATAGGCACCCAACAAGTACACAATGACAAAGTCATCTAGAAATGGTCTCAATACATCATTCATAACTCTCATGAAAATAGTTTGAGCATTTGTAAGGCTGAAAGGCATAACAAGCCACTCAAACAATCCTTGTTTAGTTTTAAATGTGGTTTTCCAAATGTCTTCTTCAACTATTCTAACTTTATGATAACCACTTCATCAAACTAACTTAGTGAAATACTTTGTGTACCTCAACTAATCAATGAAATCATGAATTATTGGGAATGGATAATGATTCTTTACCGTGATTTTGTTCAATGCACGGGAATCCACATGCAAGCACAAGGGCCCATCATTCTTTGGTACCGAAACAATGGGTGAACCACATGGAAAAGTAGATGGGTGTATGATACCTTTGTTCAACAATTCTTGAATTTTCTTCTTAATTTCTATGCTCTCCATAATCAACATGTGATACATGCAAATTTTTGGGAGTGGAACATCCTACTGCAGCTGTATCTAATGATAAATTTCCCTCTTGGGAGGTAGCCCCTTTGGTTCTTGAACATCTCACAATGCTTTCTTACCACATCCAAAAAATTAGATTTCAATTTGTCATCACAACCTTCAAAAGATTCATAATCAATATCATTATATTTCTTGATCATGAGAAGCACAAAAATTTCACTTGCATTTACTAGTCTCTTCATCTGCCTTGCATTACACAAAGAAATTTTCATCTTTTTGTGATGGGCTCTCACAATGTACTCCACCCCATTCTTGAGAAATAACTATTTTTTTTCATGGCGACAAAATATTGCTTTCCTATCTTACAAATAAGGATACCCAAAATGATTTCTGAGATGTCAAGTGGAACTACATCTAACTCAACTTCATTAATGGACCTTTTAGTAATGGCGAACTTGAATAAGCACTTCCTTGTAACCTGTAAATTTGCATTATTAACTATCCAACCTAATGGATATGGCTTATGATGAGGTATAGCTTCAAGGATGAGATTTTTGACCAAGTCTTCTAAAATTAAGTTTGATTGTGACCCACTATCGAATCATGCATCAATATTTGTATGATTTTAAATTACCCTTACATGAAACAACTCTACTCTTGATTGTTAATTTAGAGTGTTGTTTTGACTATTTGAGGAACTAGTGCTTGCAACAACTTCTTTACCTTTTGTAACTGTGGCTAAAATCTTGGTCTCATCACCAAAATTTGATCCATGGTCATGTTGTGTGGTAGTGGTCATCTTTTGTTTTCCCTTATTGTTTTGTTTCTTTGGCCTCATTTTGGAATGTAATTTCCAGCAATGGGCTTCACCATGCCCAACTTTGGAACAATGTTGTCATATGGTTTTATCCACTTATTTCTTTACACTTTCATTCTTCTTTCCCTTCCATTCCCCCCCCACCCCACCCCTTTATTTCTCCTTACCCTTGAATGGATTATTCTTACTACCCACTTCTTGAATGTTCTTTCCCCTTCCTTCAAGGTGTGTGGCCTACACACATACCTCATCCAAATTGCTTGGATTGAACATAAGGATAGTATGTTTCGAATAGGAATGTAAACCCCCAATATATTTCAAGAGTGTATCTTGGGAATTCAAGTTTACTGCTAATAACAAAGCCCTCTTTCTAAACTCCTCGGTATATTCTTCGACTATTTGGCCTGTAAGATGCCTAAATTTTGCCAAATCTTAATGGCCTTTTTCATATAGGCTAAAGGGTAAAAATGACTTTTAATTGCAGAAACAAATTCAACCCAAGAAATGGATATCTTACCATCAATTCACATTTTCTATTAAGTTTTTTCTTCCCACCAGACTAATGTTGCTACTTCTAGCCTCAATGAAGCCAACTGGATCTTTATGTCATCTTCTTGAAGGTTCTAAATTCTACAGTATACCTCCAATTATCTAACTTTTCTGCATTCACTTCACCATTGTACATGGGAAGTTCAAACTTAATGTCCAATTTGAGTAAGGGAGTTTTTCCTTTTGGGGTTTGGGAATGAGTATGGACAGTTTTGGTGGTGGAAGTGGAAGATGTTTGAGATGTTGAGGATGACGAAGATCATGAGGAAGATGATGAATATGATGGAGATGGAGGAGGCTTTCCTCCATTACCTTTTGAATCCTTCTTATCATATTTTTTGTCTCCTGAGCTTCCTTCTCCAAGTGGAGGCTTAGAACTCTCTCCAACCATTCTAGTGTTCCTCCCTTGATAGAGGACTCTAACCATATATGTCAATTCATAGTAATCTTTCTTGAATGCTTCCTCTTCTGAAAGACCTTCAGTCTCTCTTACTCTTGACATGATGGCTATGGATTCAGGCTAAGTTTCTAATGCTTCTTGTACCTATTCAATATTAATTGAAGGAAAAACTTGAGGTGTTTCAAGTGCAGCTGGAATTGGAACTTTAGGTGGTGGAGATTGTGGCCTTATGGCTCTCCTTCTTTTGCACATTACCTTAGGAGCTGCAACCAGTAGTTTCCCCTCTCCTCTCTGCAACTTTAACCTTGTAAGCATCACAATTTTGTAACCATTAAACCCCTACTTGCACAAAACTCAAGAAATCAAGAAAAGAAACATTTTCTCTAATACCAACTCGATATGTTATTGAATGTTAATTTTGTTTTGCTAATTTCAATTGTAGATTTATAAACAAATGCTTGTCCATTACTTCCTATGCATATATTTCCTTAGATTGTTTGTGAATGTAAACAGGTAGTTTTAATCAATTTTTAATGTGAAATTCATGACAAAAATAGCATAAAAGAGTAATGCTAAACAAAAAGAACAAAAAGTATAGAAAACCATAAGTTGAACACTTACCACAGTGTTTTAACGAAGGAGTTCACCCCTCCTGGGCTACATCTCCTTGGTTCAGTTTCCATGGCTTGGGCCTCTGTATTAGCTTGATATGGAAAGAATGTTGTTTACAAATCTCTATTGCTCTGGATACCTGTTCCAATGTGTTTAGAATGTTGAAATTAGTTAGGAACATCTTTTCCTCAGCTCAATTTGGTAAAAAAATGCTCTAGTTATGACTAAAAAAAATTTCCTCTAAACATCCTCTTCCAAAACTAGAGGAACTCCAGTTAAGATTGCTGAATTTGGATAAAAGGTTGGATTTAATGGTTCTAGAAAAATTGCCACCGATTTAAACTGTGTGTTAATTTGAGTTAATTGGGGATTAATTAAGATAAGCATGATTAAATGAAGGTTATCGAACTAATCATAGGTTTATTAATCATTACCCCGACAATTCAGAGGGATTGGACACATGGTGAGTTTAATGTCAACGGTCATGGATTATTGCATTGTCCACCAGGTTAATTGACCACCACCTAAATGTAACCCTTTTTTGTCGGAGCATTCACATGTAGCGGCTTCTAGCATGATCTTCCCAACGGTTCTGAAACTGTAACCCTAGTGGTCTTCCCAGAGGTGTCACATTGTATAACAAAATTGTTAACAGTTTTGTTGATAATTGGAGCCGCTGTCTGCGTTAACTATTTTATGTTACCATTTTATGTGAGTTGGTGCGTTTACATGGGGGAGGTCTAGCCTGCGTGTTTTCCCTCCTAACCGCCAACACTTACGAAATCACAGTTTAAAGATATATTCAGAACTATACATGTTAGTCAACAAACATAGTGAGATGGTTAAGTCGCAAGAACTATGGAGGGGGGGTCATGGGGTCAAACCCCAACACCTCCATAAAATTTTAATATGCCATTGTAGGGACACGTGTCAGCCTCCAGGCTTGCCACGTGTCACCTTCTAATTGGTCCACCTCGACCACGATTGTCTAATGTTACACTACCACTTGTCAACCTTTAATTCACCCACTTGTATAGGAATATTCCAAGGAATATACTAGGGAATATTCTAAGAAATATTCTCCTTTCTAACTGGGTTGTATGGATGCCCAGTTAGCATCCCAGTCAGCGTATACCAAAATTGTACCTATTTAGCAAAGCGAATAGAACTCAATAACTTCCTCACACAAAGTCAGTTTTTAGTGAAACGAGTTGCGTTAGGATCATTTTGTTGAGACGGACACGATCGTTCAGGTTTTAAGAAATTCTAAGAACATTGATTTTTGAGCTAAATATTGAGTGCTTGATCACTCAGAGATGGCCAAAAACTGAAAAGCGTAGCTACTAAAACGGATGCCACCACTGAATTCGTGGCATGAAATTGTATCAAATGACTATAACTTTTCCCCTTTCTAACACTAACAAATTTTGGACACTCAGGAATCCTAAAGATTTCTTCCTAAAAATTCCTAAAACATCCCCTACTCGGATGACGATTCTAAGCACACCATTACTCTCCCTATGAAATTCTATGAAAGATGATTATAAAGTTGGCACCATTATGCCTCTGTAAAAAATCAGCCTCTAAAGGAATCTTCCAGATTCTACAAGATTCTACAAATATTCCTTGTTGCTAGACACCTAAATTTATATTGTTCAGATCGAGATTCTAACTATATAGTTGGATGTCTAGAATGAAGATGTGAAAAAATGACTATCAACTTGTCGAATTCTGACATTGCACCTCTAGCCCTCTAAGGGAATCTTTTTGGCATCTCAACATATTCTCCTGTTCATGGTTCCGGTCCTCCTCTTGGTCAAGGTTCCACCGTCCTCTACTGGCCTACCTTGTGGTTGAATGAACGAAACAAAATACATATAATATTGTGGGAGGACAATACAATGTGTGTTGTTTGGCCCATTGGCAAAGGCCGAGATTAGGCGTGGGTAGGTGGGGGGTTCAAAACCCACCGAACCACCATATGAAATGGGTGCGTTCATTTTTTTTAACTGCTGCATGGTGTAAATAGTATTGGTTCACAAGTCCATTGGTGGAAAACGATTGGTGGTTTCATTTTGTTTAACTGCTGCATTGAAATACAATTGGCATGTTTTTAAAAGTGGCAACATTTGTTTTGTTTCAACGGTAAGGTGGTTATGGTTTTCGGCATAGTTTTGAAACATTGAATGGTTTAGTGAAATGTTGGTGTTACATTTTATGTTGCATTATGAATTGGTAGTTGAAACATATTGCAGGGCCACCCGTTGGGGACCAACCCACATGGGCTCGACAGGTTCAAACCCTGTCAGCCACATATTAATATAACATGTGGTTGGCCATCGGTTTTATATAACAATATACTATTTAGCTACCACTGTAACATTTTTAATACATATCATGACCGCTGGGCGATGGTGGAAGCCTGCCACCCCTAATTATATATGTTTTTTTTTTTTTAACCACTTGGTTATTTTTTATTTTGTCAAAAATGAGGTGAATGGGATTTTTAAATATTCAACAAATTTACTGATTTCGGTGGCCTAATTTCATGCGCCAAGTTTTTGCCAATTTGTTTCCTTGTTAATACTACTAGTTGACCAAGTCTGACTGGAAATTTGACCATATAAATTTAGATTTGAGTATCATTCACACCGTTGGAATCAGGACGAGGAGTACTACGATCTCGTTCTAGTTTCACCCCAATTTGATGACTTCTATTTGTGATATATTCTGAAACTTCTTTAACTTCTGAGCATGCCTGCAGCCACCTCAATCAAAGAAGTTCTATGTAAAACCATAAATTAAGGGTATGTCCATGATAATGTGTGAAACACTAGCCTACTTAGGGTTATTGATGAAGTCTAAAGAAAATGTTTAATGTTTTCATGATGTCATGTTTGTGGTTTTGGTATGGTTATGAAAAATCTTAACTTGTTAGGGTTGAAAGGTGATATCTGAAATCCTAAACCTTTGAAGTTCTAGTAATTTATGGTTTGCTATGCTTTGTATTGAAACCCTAGATCTTTAGGGTTTATGAGCAAGACCCTTATGACCTAGGAATGAATTCCTAAGTATGTGTTTGTTCGTATTTTCAAGTTTATTATATGTTTGACTTTAATGTGTTTCTGTCATTTGGTTTTCCTGACATATGTTGTTATGACATGTTTATGCATTATGGTGAATTCCTAGATATGCATATGTGATGACCTAATTATTGATAAGTTATAAGTCCTAGGGTTTGGAACTAAGCCCTAGTCAAAGTTTGATATTCTATGATGATATTGTCTGTGAATTTTAGGGTTTTGTAGCTAAACCTTAGTAGAAGTTAAATTCTCTTGTATATGATTTGAAAAACCCTAGGAGAATCTAGTCATGTTGTTGATTGAGCTGTGATTGGTTTTTATTGTTGAATCTCATGTATGAAATCTAGGGTTTATATGAAATCCTAGTAGGAAGTCTAACATATGAATTCTAAAATTTGTTAAATGCATTGTTATAATGGTCTCTAGGGTTTTTTATATGTTATAAAAGAGTTTGTCATATCTCTGAAAGAAATATTGAAGCCCTAGATATAATGAGATTGATATCTTGATTTGTTGATGTAATTTAGGGTTTGTAACAAAACCTTGGCAAGAACTTGAAGTAGAGAAGTAAAGTCTCTTTCTGATTATGTTTATAAAGTATAATGATCCCATTACTATATGATTTTTATGAGGTTAACTTCATGCTTCCATAAATTTAGTTGTACTTGCTATCTAAGTTGTGCAGATACACAATCTTCAAGATGGTGAAGATGTTCGTAAGTAAAGTTGATATGTTAAGAATGATGAAGAAAGTTATATGGATGACGGTGGTCATGATAACTCCAATTATAAGGATTTAAGCAATAAAAGATTCTCCGATGTCGTAGAAAGGAAGTTGATCTCCATAATTTAAGAGGGAGATTGGGTATATTCCTTGTATAGGAATGATTAGATCCTCCCTTGTTAAGAGTGAGTGATGGATATGGTTCTCTACTTTATGTTTCACGCACTAGATCACCAATACTAGTAGTCGTAAGTCTTAAGAAGGCCATGAGTGACAAAAGGACACATCACTCTTGTCTTCATGGAAACAAGTCCCTAGTTACGAGGGAGGGCATATTATAGTCATGATTGACACCTTGAAAGAAAAAAATTGGAGAATGAATTTTGAGGAGCTACTGAGATAAGAAAATAAGGATCTATTGCTACATGTTGAGTAGGAAAGGAAGATATATGATTAAGGAATATTTTGTCAAGATTTGTTTGGAAGTCCTACTATGATGACTTCAGAAGCAACATTAGTTGTCTAAAAGATCCCTGAGGTTGGTGTTTACTTATGTACATTTGAAATATTGTTACTGATCATGGTTGTTTTTGTAGAGGTAAATCTATTGTATGTTTTGATAGCATGTTTGACATGCTTTCTATTATTGATTAGTTTTATCGGGAGAGGTTTTTTGGTATTGACCTATTTGATTGGGATGAATTTTCTCCTGATTTTAAAAATTGGATTTATTGAGGCTTTGCGACTGAAGCATTTCCTGGGAGAACATATGGTTGACACTTTTCATATGTTGACTTATCCCTCTTGTAGATAAGAGCTATATCCCTAGACTTCAAAGAAACCTAGTAAAAAACAACTAGGAACTACTACCTATCTCTATATTATGATTGATTGAAACATATATTATGATAGAGGCCACTTACTATTTAAATGAAATGATTTATGAAGTCCCCTTCAAATATTTTGACCATTCACTCCTCGATGCTTTTGAAATTCTCCCATCACTCCTGACAACTTCTCCATGATGTCATAAAAGATATCAAAGCAACTAATAGATAAATGGACTGAATAACCAATCATGTATCATAAACTTATCAATATGCAATCACAATTTATGTAGGTGATCAAGGAATCCTACAAATTATATAAACTAAGATGTAATTGAGAAGGAAAAATTGTATTTATATTAATAAAATGGAGAATGGCCTTAAAACCATGTAGCCCTGATGTTGCAAATCCATCCCCAAAACCTCCAACCCTCTCCTTGGATGAATAGCCTACCAACCGTATTCATGTAGCATAAGCCTACTTCCAATAGTCCTTACTAATCCTTAGGCCTGTGTTAGCTTCATTGGCCAAGAGTGGGAAGTTTGGGATCCATTTTCAAAGGGATGAGATCCACTAATGGTGGGATAAGGATTCCACAAAGCGAAGGAGTTGTTCCATGATGGGACGGATCAACATTGAATAGGAAACCATTTGAAGCTTATTAGTTGGGATAGATGCTACCAACAATACTTTTAGACTTTAATTTTTATTTTGCATGCATTAATTCATGTTCACAGGTCATAGTGTAAGACAGTGCGTACTTATGCACAATTCCTAATGGGTTCCTCTTCTTATGTGCAAAAATTGACTAGGGAACTGCACAGGAAGCCAAAAACAGGGTTTTGTATCATGGGATTTGTTAGGATCCTATAATATAGGGATTGAAAAGTGTTTGTCTGATTATTCATTTTGGAGGCATGTTTTCAAGATTTATCCTATGAATTCACCAAGTATTATAGTCTAAAATCTATTTGCACAAAAAGAGTTAAATTGGTCAAGTCATTTGAATATGTGTGTCAAAGGAGGTCTAATAGCTTTGATTTGAATTGTAAGGTCCATGAGGGGTTGTCATTTGAAATTTGAAGTCATGGAGATAAAGAGTCATTATGGAAGTTAAAGGGGTCATGTCAAGAGGGATTTTGTCATGATAAGTTAGTTGTGGGGTCATTGCCATAAGAGTCCATTTAGAGTCATGTGAATTAGTTGTAAAGAATAGTTAGTGGTGGCTGACATCAGCAAATGTACCAAAATTATTGTCAAATTTGGAAATATCCTATTTTGCTGCACTCAGCCTTTGATTATCCTAAAGTACCATCATTTCCTAAGGAAGAGTGGATTTATTTACAAAATTACTATAATTACGTGCAAATCTATCCTTCAACCTTCATAATTCACATCTTTTCCATCTCCAAGATCTTTTAAAAAATATCAGTTTGATGTTGTGCACCGGATATAGAGAATGTTGCACACAACTTAAAGAATAAATTTTCTCCATCAAATGTGCATTCTAGGTGTGTGTGCTGATTTGGGATTTTATTATATCAGAATGTGAAATAATTTTACCAATTTTCAAGTTGAAAACCAAGTTCGAAGATCCGGATTTTCTAGTTATACAATGTTGCGAACACTTGTGTTGTGCATAGTTGTGTTGCACATGGGTTTTTTGCATGGGTGTTGTGCATGCACATAGTCTCCTAATTTTCATCCCTTTTTATTGGTTGAATGAGTGATAGACCTCAGTTTTTCCATATAAATGAGCTTATGTGGAATTATCTAAATTTCTTGTGCTGATTAGAAGATGATCTGATTATTCTTCTATCCTTTTTCCTTTCATTCCCTCAATGCTATGCATAGCAAGTGCTGTGCACAGAAAGAATGTTCTTTTCAACATACTTTCCTGTCTTGAAAACTTGAAATTCTCAATGTTTCACCCTCATTTGAGTCATTTTGAAATTATAAAGGGTTTCAAAAAAATTTACAAATGTCTTGAGCTTGTTTTGTCTAATTGACGTGTCTTTCCCTTTATTGTTGTGTTTTGAGTGCTACACATACGCTAAGAATATCATTCTCAACTTTTCTTTGATTACCATTCAAAGAATTGCGATATCTTGGTATTTTTTTAGTTAATTAGGGTATGAAAGGCATTTCCAACTCAGTCTTGAGGTCCCAACCCTAATAAAACATAAAACAGTAGTTTTTAATCTTCATAAATCTTGATTTTCACAATGGGAAAGACAAAGGGAGGAGAGATTGTGAGGTTCAAACCACAAGATCTCTCACTTAACAAGTCAAGCCCTTCCATCAGGGCAACCTTTGAGAAAGCAGGTTGCATCAAATTCTATGAAAGGATACAAGGGTATAATGTGGAGGTGACCAAAGAGTTTGCCCTAAATTTTGATCGAGATCAAGTAAAAGTGGGTAGATTGAAATTCACTGTTTGAGAAGCCACCATAGCATTAGGCACATAAATACCTTTGGAGGGGGAGAAATGGTTCAAAGGAATGCCTCTCGCATTGGAGCATTATAAGGATTTCATGAAAGAAAAGCATAAAAACCAAGAGTTTGGTGTTGTAGTGCATAGTGACTATTTACCGAAACATTACAACAAGCTTCTGAAAGTAATTTAGAAATATGTCATGTGTGAAAGAATATTCACAAGGGTCTATCAATATAATTTCAAGCTCCTTATCCATTTCTCAGGTAAAAAGACCCTAAAATTACCCTTCTTCCTCTTAAGGAGTTTAGGCAAGATGTCTGAGGGAGTAAGAACGAAAAAGGGCATGGTTGACTTAGGATTATTTCATTTTTCACTGATAAAATTGTTGATATTAGAAGAGCTAGAGAAAAAGAGACAGGTATGGCAAGATTTTGTAACATCATCCAAGTTTACAGTGCAATTTGTAGAAGTCCATAAATCCACATGGATGCTCTTTCATCCACCACTAAGACTACTTCTTCACCCTAAAGAGTTTTGTCAAGAAAATATTTTCATTTACAGTCAAGCCATCAACAAAGAAAAAGGGTAGAAAACTACATTTCTCACGAGAGGTAGTGGATATTCCAATGCCAAAAGGTTACAATTGTAGAAGCCAATTATAGAACTTGTTGAGCCTAAGGAAATTCAAGAACAAACAAGTTCTATGGATGAGAAATTCAGGAAAATCAAGGAGTTAGACAAATAGTTAAGCAAGGTTCATTTATTTATAGCTCAACTACAACAAGAAAATAAGAAACTAAAGAATACTACCCTAGAAAAAACAACCGAGTCTAGTGAAGACCTGCCTATTATTAAAGGCACATCAGTTGTTGTTAAGTTTAAGGGAAAACAAAATGTAATCAAGGAATAAGTTAAGAAAGTAGAAATACCAGCAGCCAGGGTTGCAAGATCATCATCCTCAAAGCTACAAATCCAAGAAGAGAAAATAGGGCAAGAGGAGAAGGTGGATGAAGGGAAGTTAAAATTCATAAGGATGAAGAAGAAATTAAAAGAGGCATGAGACGAAATTTCTTAGCTAAAGAAACAAGATGGAAAATACCAACAAATTAGAGAATTAAAGGATGAGTTAGACAAGACATAGGTGACAAAAACTTATTTGCAGCAGGAAAGCAGACAGGTTAGAGGCAAGGGAAAAGAGGTGATTTATTTTGAGAGGATGAAAGAGCCAACTCAGTATTCAAGGAAACCCAAGACTATATCTATTTCCAATGTACAGGAATAGGAAAAGGATGTTGTGCAACCTATGGTTTTTAATGGGCAAAAGAAGTTTGAGGACCTACTAGAGCAGATTGAAGGAATACAATATCAAGTAGAAAAAATTGAAGAGAGAGACTATAAGGATAAGATGGATTTCTTTGTACATGTAGAGGTTGTTATTCTAGCCCTTGATAAGGCTAAATACAAATTGAAGTGGACCTTTCCTTTACATAGGCAAGTGAAGAACCTATATGTGCGAAACCTAGTCTTGAAAGTAAGGCTTAGGTTGATGAAGAGACGACTTACTGAAGTCAAGGAAGGTAAAATAAAGAGGAAGAGAATTAATTTAGTTGCTAGCTGACGAAATTGAAAATGAGAAAACATGTGAAAGGGACAAGTGGACAACCGCTACCCACAGTTGTTGCACACAGGACGAGAAGCAAGACTAGGGTTTCTTGAAAGTGGCATTTTTTGAAAATTTCTGGTAGTTATAGGGCATGGACACCTTTATTATAGTCAAAAAGGCATTGACTAGGATTTTTTAGTCAAAGTGCAGCAATTTATGTAGTCAATCAAGGAGTAGATAGGTGTTGCGCAAAGGTGCTACGCACAAACATAATCAACCATTTTTAGACATAATTTTTACCTCAATGTTGGTAAAGAAAGGCTTTAATGATGTAATTATTTATGTTTTATCATAAAAGGACTTCACTAATGATATCTTTTACAAATTCGATGTATTAGGTGTGTAGGCAAGGTTGCAAGTAATAGTCAAAGATACTTTCCTAGTTTTCAGAATAGTGGTCTTTGTTTCCTATCTTCATGGAATCAGTTCCATCTATTCGGGAATAGGTGGGTTTTGACCTCCTTGGATTTAGAAATATTTTTTTTGTATATAGTACATGCTTTTGAGTATAGAGAGGGTTGATAGTGGAGTAAAAAAGAAGATCTTTGAGATTGTAAGGTCTAGAGTTTCAATACAAGTAATCAATTCAACAATATAGAGAAAATTTTGTTTCTAGATTCTTGTGTCACACAAATGGTGATGTTTCTCTCTTTGTGAATTGTATTTCTTTTTAGTTTTTACATGGATTCTCCTTCTCATTGTTTACAAGAAGATTATGAGTGGAATTTATTCATACTACTCTTCTTTGGCTTGTCAAGAATTTTTTGTGTTTTCCTCCTGAAATTAAATATAAAACTCACATCTATATGCTTTATAATCAAAGGATCTCATTCTCATTCATCTCACCCACACGACAAAAAATTTGTATGATCCAGGAGTTTTACTACCTCTCCATTTTTCAGGTTGTTCTGATTATTGCGATTGATTGCTGAACATTATTATGACTCCATGCCCAATGGCCCTCTCCTTTACCCTACAACGACAACTTTAAATCCTATCTTTCATCTTTAAAACTAGCCTCAAATCTGAAACATTCAGTCATCTAATTGATTGTAAATTCACATAGAGAGAGCCCTCTCTAGGCCAGAAGGGCTAGATTCTGGTAAAAAAGAGGTTTGTGGTTACCTCTACAATCTTCCTCCTTGGCCTGGGAATTTATAGAGTGTTAACTTTTTGGCGACAATATTGGGGACACAATAGCTAAATATTCCCTGGAAAACATTCAGTTGAAAGGCTTAAACCTATTTCTTGTGGGTGACACTGAGGTAGAAATCATTAGGCTGATTTTTTCGCAATAAAGTTGTGTTTAAAACTAACTGTGACAAGTTTTCTTGGAAATATGGCTTTTATAAAGATCCATACAAAATTACATCCAGGTCCTGATCCTCTTTAAGTTGTAAGTGATCCTGAGAAGATGATTAGGAAAAAAAGGTTTGAAGAAGGTCAAGCAAGTAACAGTCCTATTCAAAGATCTTAAACCCTTCCTGAAAGTATTATAACAATCAAGGACATTGAATTTCATTTTCCTTTTGAACATAGCCTTTTTAGATCTAAATCTGAAACCCTTGTGTCTAAGACAGTCCTTGATGAATCTAAATTAATACCACTTATCCCTGCACAAGTTTTTTTTTTTATTTCAAAGTCTAATAGATATATTTTATAGTAGTTCCATAAACTTGAGGACTTAGTTCATCAGTTGCATCAAGTTGCAGAAAAATCATCCAAATTTCAGCAAACTACTACTACATCTTTTGTTCCCTCAGTTACTATTCCTTTAATACCTTCTCATTTCTCTTCTCTTGTTGCTTTTGTTGTCTATACTTATCCCTTACAACAAATCAACAGATTTGTAGCTTTATCATAAGCACTCCAGTGAGTAAATCCAACTCTAAAACCATAATCATGGTAGCTCGTTATGCCCCATTAGTTTTGTAAGCACCTTTGAATGCCATGCCACAGAACTATGGAATTCTCTTACCACAATCTGATGGTATTGGGACAATTAGAACATAAAAACACATAGACAAAATGAATTATTTTACAGACCTTGAAGAAGTAGATGATGATGATGTCAAACTGAGGATTTTTTCCCAATGCATAGAAGGGGAAGTGAGGAAATGGTACAAAGGGTTGGAGGTAGGCAATATTGATAATTTACAATAATTTCATCAAGTTTTCCTTTCTCAGTGGGAGGTAAAGAAGAATCCACTTCAAATTCTTGTAGAATATGAAAGTTTGAGAAGAGCTCCAGGTGAATCAATTCAAGAATACTCAAATAGATTCAACAATACTTATAACTCTATTCCAGTAAAAATAAAGCCTACACCACGTTTGGCCTTACTTTGTTATCCATATGGACTTGAGGCTGACATGGCCTACCAATTAAGAGAAAGAATTCCAGCTACTTTGGAAGACATGCAGAAGATTGCAGTAAATGTAGAAGCAAACTTACTAGCCAAGAAAGCTAAGTTAAAGTCCGAGAAGAGGGTAACTATCAAGGAGGAAATTTCAACATCATCATATGTTAAGTTGGACACTTTGGTTAAAACCATGGAGAAGATGATGGAGAAAATGACCTTGACAAATAGAGATGCTACAAGAGAGCCTCAAGGAGGTCCTCAAATCAGAAATCTAAACTTTAGAAGACAACAAATCCAAATCAAACAAAGAGACCAAAGAAATCAAGTAGACCAACAACAAATTAGACCTCCTTTTCAACAGAATTATGTAGAAGAAGAACAAGAAGCAAGAAAAGACCAAGAAGAGGATCAGATTAATATTTTTGGTGAGGGAGAAGTAGTTTTGGCTTAGCGGGTCTTGACCCAAGTTCAAAGTTAAATTTGACAAAGAAATCCCTACACTACTGGCCCTTTCGACATCAATCTGCGGAACGCGGACTGAAGTCTCACCTGAAGTAGTATGGGGGGATGTTGGAACCAAGTTTCCACACCCAGAGATGATTGTCGTGTCATTTTAAGCCCTAAACCTTCCTTCATTCAGATCGATAAGCCCTTAAGGCTTATCAATATAACTTCCTATTATCAACCTCTGGCCCTTTGCAAAGGTCTATGACTATTTTTCGCAGACACTAGATAGGTAAATCCACCACTTACGTGCATCTGTAATTACTCCTAAGTTTTTTATTACCCAAATTGGCTTAAGTATCTCATTTCTTTAACATGTATTAATGTATTCTTCGTGTAAACCGATATTATTACTTGCATTCATATAAGAATGTAAACCATGCAGGATCACGCATCAATACAGTATTAGATCATAAACCCAATATTCATCACAACATAAACACATTCATTCCTAACAAAAGTAAATGGAAAAAACACAGATATTTCTAGAATAATCTCTTTATGGATACTTCAGATCTCCTTACAGACTCAAGACTACCCTGCGCACTCAGCTTCAGGGGTCCACACACTCAGCTGCAGACTCTAATCTAGGCCTCTTGCACATAGTTGCAGAGCCTCTCTTCTACTCTAAGACACCTTTCTCTTCACTTATAATGACCCATTACATTCATTCTTTGCTCACGATTGAACTTAGACTTTCTAAGACTCTCTTTTTTATGAAATCCCATGGTCCACGGACCATGGGTAGGTCTATACAAGTTGACACAATTTACATAAAAGAAGGGAAAATCCCTTTATGATACTTACTATCTATGCACTCTACAACCACAACTTTCAGAGACTTACACTTTAAAAAAATTGGGCTTTCTGCCCCAAAATGTGGGCTTTTGCCCCAAAATTGACCCTTAGGGGACCCTGTCCCAACAAGCCCCCAACAAAAATACCTTGACTCTCCCCTGAGTCACTCCTCTGGCATGGATATATTACTATGAATACCTCTTAGCTTGACTTGGGCCACTGCTACCTCAGCTGTGCTATGCGTGGTTGCATGCTTGAGCTTCTCGACCAGATCCTCTGTTGTTGGCCCTACAATGTCTTCTTTTACCTTTTTCTATGTCCTCTAGAGGCCTGCGAACTTCTCTTTTATGGTAGCAGATATGACATAGGCCTCGTCTAGCCAAGGCCCCAATCTAGCCTTAAGGACTGCCCCTTTCCATTGCACTGCCTCCACTTGTTTGAGCAACTGCTTTGCCTCATGCAGCTTAGCCAGTCTCCGTGATATACCGACGGTGCGTGTCATTGCTCTTGCTTCGTCATATTTTTAATGAAATTTGTAGGCCTTTGTGTTCAACCTTTGTAGGTTAGGATCCTCCTATAGAGTCGTAACGACCTCCATAACTGCTCAAAGAGCGCGATGCAATCCTTCACCATGTCACCTAATGTTTTGACTGCATCCTTTACATCTGTGTTGTGTTGTTCTCTGACCTTTGATGGAGTTGAAGGCTGTGACTTCAACTCGAGCTCTGTGATTTTAAGGTTCAGTTCAAACTAAGCATTGGCCATCTTTGGCCTTGGATTGCACACACTTGTAGCCAATTTTCTAATCTTGGCCTCCACCAACGCTTCTTTTGGGACATGCAGTTCTAGAACAGTTCTGCATGCTTCGGCTACCATGGCTGCGGTTCACTCATTCTTCTCCTGAACCTTATTCCATGCTTCTAGCACGGCTATCCTCTCAATGAATATATTTTCGTTGTTGACTTTCTGCTTGCTGATCATACTTAGCACACACTTCTCTTGGGCCTTAAGCTCTTCAATGACACTTGCTTGTAGGGTGTGAAGGAATTCACTAGGGAGCACAACCAAGTTCAAACTAATAATATTTAAAGCATTGACAGTAGCCTTGTTAGCATCTGCCTCCACACTCAAAGCTCCATCTGGCACTGCGACTGCTTGGAGATCCAAGGATCAAACCACCTCTATGACTTGAGTGATCCCTGATGCCAAACTAGTTGATGTCGCATTGCTCTGCCCTACGCCTGCCTCCAGTCTGGTTGTTTGGATCTGCATCTCACGCAAACCAATCTATATCGAACTTAGTGCCTTATTCTATTACTGCTTAAACTGCTACAACAATTCCGTTATCGTATCCCGTACCTTATCTCCAATATCGTCCAAATCACCCTCTGTCAAGGTGATTAGACCTAGCGATGATTTGGAGGCTTTGGTCTTCTTTCACTATCCCCTCCTTTCATGTTACGTATATCACTTCACATGAAAAGGATTGCTCTCCAAATCTCTGCCACTATATTCTTACTATTCTTCTTCCTCCATTTGGGGTGAAGGATATTTATGACTTCTATCAGATCTACGCTCTTCATGATCTTCTTATTCCTTTATGGCGCGCTACACCTCTACGTGAGCCTTCTCCTAAATATCCTTCTTCCTCTTTTCTGCCAACTGTTGTACCTTTAGTTAGGCCACTTCCTTTTTCTGCTTCTCCATGGAAGTGGTAGTCGCGGTGGCCAAATCCAATGGTGTGTGCCAATCGGTTGGCCACCGCTTGAGGACCTTTGTGATGACATCATTTGTAGCGAAGGAGGGGATATCATACCACTTCTGGTCTAGATCCTTCAGTGCCCAGATGTAAGCGCAGTGGAAGTCTGGTTTGAACTCCGCATACCCAGGTAACTGTTAAAAAATGGTTGGCGACATCCGCGGCTTTTGGTTGATGGCCATATGAATGCTCATCTCCATTAATACCCAAAAAAAAATTAGTTTCTCAAACCCACACAACATCCTTTGTGGCCCATAGCAAAGAAAGCTTAACTGCTTCTAGTAAATCTATCTGAATTAGAGGAAATTGGATATACTCTGGCAACTCCAATGCGAACAACACAATTGATAGTAAAATCCATGAGTAATGGAAATTTTTACTTTGGTCATGTGCCTCTCTACAGTTTGCAAGGAAATTCCTCCATAGGTAGCACACCTAGTTGAACTATACGCCCTCTATGCACTGTGCTACTAACGAAACCACTCCTGCCGGCACCTTGTCCACATGAAACTTTCTCATCACTTTGCCAGCTAAAATTTTGGTGGCCACATTTATTGTGAGGTTAGTAATAGTGGAAATAGAATACCCCCATGCTTTCTTGAGAAGCTTGAACTTGTCCTTCATCTTCTTGGTGATGTCACGCTCGCCCGTCTTGCCGTCAAATGCCTTTGCCAAATTGAGTCTTGAATGAGGGAGTAATGTGATCCCATGTATCATCATATTAGTGATTGGTATCGGCTCAGTCAACCACAAGCATCCGTCATGCACAAGGGACAACAAGTGCTTAATGAATGTCAAATTTATAGGGCCGCGATGGTAGTGAGGCACCCATAGGAGGTTCAACAACCTTGCCTTGTTTACCCCATAGATCGATTCCAAAAAATCTAGCGTAGTGACACCAGACTCCTTGTAGAATACTTGCTTCATGAAGGTATCAGTATCTAGGTGAGGAAACTGCTCAACGTCTCCCAAATCCCAATCTTCAAGTTTCAGATGTGGGACGTGTGCCAAGCATGGACCTTCAAAAGTGATTTTTTCTAGTAGTAGTGGTGTGTTCAGGAGGAATTGTCCCTCATCTGGGTCCTTCAAGACCTCCACCTTGCCTTGGTGTAGAGGGATGTACTCCACTAGCTTCGAAATGGGGTATACTCCCTCAACATATATGTGTTTCGCACCCTCATCAACCTCTAGGTCTACCACTTTCCCTTTCTCTTGCACGGTCAGCTTTTCTTTCCACAGATCCTATGTGGTTGAATTGGGGATTCACACACTGGCTGCACCTTATTATCTTCATCGTTCTATGGCTTGGGAGCCTCTCTCGAGAGTGTAGGCTTCCGCCTAGGCGACCTCGGCGCCTTAGGTACTGCTGCGAGAACCTCCATACTCACAACCTCAAGGGAAACTACCTTAGAGGGGACAACACCCCCAGTACTAGCGGTCTCATCTGGTGCATAGATGACATTGTTAATGAAGTACTGATCAGAATCAGACACAGGCACTACAAGGAAATTCTCAAAAAGCTCACGCAACAAACAAAAACACTCAGAAATTTTCAAAATGCATAGTGTTTATCACTGGATGGCCATCTGTAATTTATAGGCAATTTTGAATTCAAATTAGACCATTCCCCAAAAATCCATTCATAAATGCAAGATTGGTTGCATATTTCCAAAGATTTCACACTTTATTTAGCCTTAAATATCCTAAATTCCAGCCTCCCGCTCCTCTTGACCAACTTTTGGTAGTCAAATCATGAATAGTGATAGCAACTGTCACTTTCTAGCTACATTGGACAGTCTCTTGTCCTATACCGTAGCTCCCTTCATGCATCTACTAATACTATGCCACCCTTCTATTCCATGCAAAACCCACGTCACACAGCTCTACAACCTAGGCAGTGTAGTTTATAGTCCCGTGCCTCCTTGCAGCTTCCTAGAGCACTAAGATTGTGCTACCGTCATATATTCATCTACCTAGATCCCCTGTGTATGGATTCAATTGGAAGCCATTTACGTTTCCCGGAAATGGATCTCCATTCAATTTCACAAGCTGAACTTCTCCACCATTGATAATCTCCTTGAACACATATGGCCCCAACCAATGGATCTGAAATTTTCCTGGAAATTTATGAAACAAGCTGTCATATAATAAAACTAATTGATTACCTTGAAGGTGCGCAGTTTGATGTGTCGACCATGCCATTGCATTTTCGCACTCCTTTTAAACTTGTTGATGGAATCCAGTGAAGAATCTATCTTCCTCCAGATCTGTCAGCTACATGAGACTCTCTTCTAAGGCTTCGGGATCCATCATGCCTGTGAACGCCTTTATACATATACTTGGCACAATGTATTCCATCGACATCACTGCTTCTACGCCATAGACCAGCCTAAACAGTGTTTGTCTAGTCAACTTTTTACAAGTAGTTCTATAAGCCCATAGCACCACTAGTACACGCACATCCCAATCATTCCACTGTGCATTGCAAACCTTTTTCAACGCATTCTCTAATATATTATTAAATGCTTCCACTGTCCCATTAGCCTAAGGATGATATGGCATGCTATTTTGACGATACACTTGGAACTCTTCCGTGAGCACAGTGATCGTTTCATTAAGGAAGTGCATACCGTGATCACTCATCAAAACCTTTAGGAAATCAAACTTCGTCAACACATATTCAAATAGGAACTTCGTTGTTGTTGCCCTTGTACAATCTTTCACGAGTTGTGTGTCCACCCACTTGGTCAGATACACAGTCGTGGTGATGATATACTATGCACCCGTCTTCTTTCCTAGAGGCTGAATTTGTCGTACAAATGTGATTGCCCACTTTTCAAATGATTGCAATGACACTTGCGGATTCAGAGGTAGCTCATCTCTCTGTGATGGCTTACCCATCCTCTGACATGCATCGCACGCCCTATAATATGCTTTGGAATCTTTATGCAATGTCAGCCAACACAACCTAGTGCGTAAAATCTTCTGCACTATTGATTTTCCTCCAAAATGGCCTCCCGCAACTCCTCCATGAGCTTTAGCTAGGATATTGTTACTTTCAAAATTAGACACATATTGTCATAATTTCTCATCCAATCCCATTTTATACAAGTCACCTGCAATAATAGTAAAATTTGTCACGCGCATCACTAATTCCTTCTTCTGTTGACCTATGTATCCTTCTGGAGCTGTTCCCATAGTCAGGAAGTGGATGATGCCTACAAAATTATTATCTGCTACACGCACCACAAAGAGCTACACATCAGGAAATCCTTCCTCCAAATTAGTAGGCTCCTCTTCGGTTTCAATGCGCGAGAGATGATCTGGTCCGACATTCAATCTCCCTGGCTTCACAATGACTTTGAAATCATACTCCTGAAATAGCAGCAACCATCTACATATTCCCCCCCACCCCAACAAAGGCTTGTTAACTAGCTACTTTAATGCAGAATGGTCTACATACATCTTAAAGTATCCACCTAGCAAGTAATGCTTGAACATTTGGAGTGCATACACCATAGCCAACCCTTCATGCTCTATCTTCGAATAGTTATTTTTAGCCTTAGACAACTTCTTACTCGCAAATGATATCGGGTGATTGAGTTCTCCTTCATCAGCATGTGTCAGTACTGCCCTAGCTCAATGCATGACGCATCCACATGCACATGAAATTCCATCTTCCAATCCGAGAAGACTAGGATTAGTGCAATGACCATCTCCTCCTCTAACACATCTAGGCTCTGCTGACATTCTTCATTCCAAAAGAATGTAGCGTCCTTCTTCAACAGTTTTTCCATCGACGTGATAGTCTAGGAATAACTCTTGATGAACTTTTGGTAATAACCAGTATGACCCAGTGTTGCACGCAATTGTCTAACACTTCTTGGTGCCTCTAAATTAATTATAACCATGATCTTCACTGGGTCCGTGATTAATCCTTGTCTACACACTACATGACCCAACAAGATTCTAAAAGGGATGCAAAATAGACACTTCTTCAAGTTTAGCACGATCTGATACCTCTGGCACGTATCCAATATCAAGTGCAAACAAGCTACATGGCATTTTATGAGCCCAAACACCATCTAATCATCAAGGTATACCTCCAGAAACATGTGAATAAAATCTTTGAACACTGCAATGACTATGCATGAAAAGATTGTGGGTGCATTCTTAAGTCCAAAATGTATTACAATATAATTAAAACATCCCCACTGAGTTGCAAAGGTTGTCTTACTCCTATCTTCTGATACGATCTTGATCTAACGGGACCCCGAGAACCCATCAGTGAATGAATATGGTTCCTATCCTCCTACATTTTCTAGCACTTCATCGGTGAATGGAGTTGGAAAAGGATCATGCACACAAGCATCATTTAGCTTTTTGAGATCTATGCCCCTCTCAAATAATTAACTAAAAACGAGTTCGACAGGCTCATGATGGTGGCCTTAATAGTCGAGAAATCCTTATCTCATCCTTCTGCTTCTTTTCCTGAATGACCATAGGACTTATCGAGTCAGACTCCTCCACTAGTTCAATGATTCCAGCTGCCAACATTTTGTCCAACTCTAAGAAGACCTTTTCTTTATACTTTGGATTGAGGCGATATGGCCTCTGTTTCATAGGCTTCACGTCTGGCTTCAATGTTATCTTCATCACTCCTAAATCACCTATTACACCCTTCAAATATGAAAACTTTGTAGGGAACAAATCTTGATATTCGCGGAGCAACTCAACAATGTTATCCATAGTAGCATCATCCTAGTAGTCACCTATCTTCGCAATCTTCGGCTTCGCATTTGTTCCAATGTTCACTTGTCTAGCTTTCAGTGGCACGGTGATATCTGGATTCTCTATTTGTGGCCCCTCAAATTCACGGTGACCTTCTATCTATAGGATATTCATGTTCCTTGGATCCTCCTCTTCTTCTTCAGCAGTCACACTGTATCACTCCAGCACATGGCGTAGCTAGGTGGTCCAATATGGTTGAATCAAATCCAAGGAATCCTACAGGATTCTGAAGATCGCTGCTTTGACCTCCTACAATGCTTCATTGATGCACTGAAATCCATCCTAAAGGTTGAATTCGATTAGGAACACCTACCTCAAAATATCCCATTCGTCCATGTCATGGCTGAGCTTTTTTTCTAGGTACCAATTCATCGGTATTACATCCAAAGTGTGATAGAACAAATGCACCCACTCCAGTTGCGGTTTCGCTCCATAAGCATTAGTCCATTTTGATAAGTGATCACGTGGATCACTCTTCCCATCATATTTATCCGTCAATTTCACCTTTGGGTGACCAAATCACACCCTCATCATTCTTCTATATTTGTGCCATCCATCAAAATTGTCTTTATGCATACACCACCATCTTGTGGGCGTAGTGTGCAGCACCAAATCCAATGCTTGGAAGTGATGCTTCTCAGGAACTTCCCTTTCAAAGGCATCCAAAAATTTATCGACATCAGTTAAGCCATCATAATAAGGAAAACTTATTACCTCCGATGATACATAGTGTGTGCATTTAGTCATGATGTTACAACACAGCCTAGATACTTCATGTAATCGATTCTTCTAGTGTTCCAATTATTCATTTGAATCTAGTGTGCAAGAGCTTTCACAATCCCATGCAATACATCCATCAGCCATTGGATTCACCCAATCTTGATCTCGCGCTATTATCTTATAAATTTGGTCCAAATAATTGTCATTTTCATAATTGTGGACCGGTTCAGTATAACACAATCCTTCTGTAGTGTCCAAAGATACTACTACGTGGAGCAATTTACTCTCAAAGGACATTGTTCGCTTCTTTAAATTGATCACCCCATTCATGTCAATAGCCCAGTCGATCCCAAGGAGTGTGGGGTAGGGATTGTTGTCATCGACAATCTCTATCACTTTGAAATCAACCAATGCACTCACACCTTCAGTATCTACTGTCAATTCTTGTAATCTCCCCATGGGGATAATGTTTTGTTGATTTTCCATCCTCAATTAGATCGAAGACCATTGCAGCACAAGTCTACCCATTCTCTCTCATGTTTGTTTTGGAAAAACATTTACATTTGACCCAAGATCCAGAATAACTTGGTCCATTTCATACTCTCCTATTTGCGCAGTGAGTCTCATCTCATGCCCTGTTATTGCTTTATGCTTACCAATTTTCCTGACCATGCATGGTCCCTCAGGAGTATTTTCTTTACCAACACATTTACTAATTAATTCCTGTAATCCTTTTACAGCCTTGCTATCGTGTATCAGCTTCATACAGGTCTCCAAAAAGGTAGTAAGCATGGATGGGTCCATTTATTTAGGTTGCTTATCCTAACTTCATGAGGTAGAAGCCTCAGCGAAGCTTTTCTTCACTTCCATGAAGGTTTCTTTCATGCCATTTAGATCAAATCCAACCTCCTTCTCTGTAGCTTTGTGGACCCATTAACCTTCTTCAGGCTGCTTTCCCTTATCTTCACCAGTCGTCATTCCACTTCATAGCACAATATTCACATTAGGATCCTCTTGACGGGGTTCAACCCTCATCATCTGCAGGTTCTGGGTAAGTTGCTAAGGCTGCGTCCCCTTTTCATGCATCTTACATTAGTACAAGGTAGTATTCTATCGCATGGTCAAACTAAGTGCAATATCAACATGACAAGCGCATTGGGTTCATACATTCTCATGTGTAGTCTCCTGGCCCTCCATAATTGTAGCAAATAACTTGTTCGCGACCTCTCATAGGTCATCCTCTGCCTCGGCCTTGTCTGTGCCCTTGATATCCTCCTCGCGCTCCCCAAATGCCTAGGTCGGGAGGCCAAGTTTTAGTCTATCCATCATCAGGTCATAACTATGGTAGTTACACTCATCGTGACCCACTAATTCATAGAAGAGTTGTTGTGGTGTCTGTACAAATTTCTACAACAAGTGACAATTGTATGTCACATGTTTTCTAGCTACTTGATAGATAGCACACCATAGCACAGGCCTTGTACTGGTCCCTTCTTGACCTTCCGACCTCAAAGGCATTGGCCCTCCTCCTGCAACATAATTCGCAAAGACAAGGAAACGATCTTTATCATGCCCCTAACTCATACATTTCAAACACCAAACTTCTTTGCACACCTTTGGCCAGGCGCTCTATCCTTCTTCAAACTTTGGAATTCTAGGCAAAGATTTTGTAACTCTGTGTGAATCTGATGAACTCCCAAAGAAACATCTTGAATTGGTGTCTCATGCAACCTCATCGCAATCTCTAAGGCTTCCACCTGGGTCCCATTCTTTTGTTTGCATAAAGAAACTATTAGATGAGGGAAGAGCGAAGCCACAAACCATTCGCGGTGCTGCCCATCCATATGATTCATGTTAGCTTCGTAGATCCTACATTTCAATCTATGATCCAAATCCCAGGGTGTCTCACCATGCTTCATCATGATTTCCTTGAATCCCACGATCAATTGCACTTCAAACTTGGGCCTACTGAATTCCTTATTCAGCATAGTCTAAATATCTGCCAACATAGCCATCCAATTATCAGTGCAATACTTAATGTACCATGTTAGAGCGCAATCCTGTAAAGCAGTGACCAATGTTGCTTTCTTCATCTGATCCTATGTAATGTTCTGGGCTTGCCACATAGCCTTCACAACAAGCCAGAATTGGTTTGGATCCTCATTTCCCAAGCCTTGAAAATTAGCAACTTCACTCTAGTCGCCATATTAAATAGTGGTTGAGGTGGTGGCAGTGTGGGTGAAGGTGTATGCAATGGAGCTGAAGATGGAGGTGTGTTTCTCATTCTTCATCACTCAGAGGAGGCTCAATCAATGGGCTATATTCAGGACCTATTCTCTTTTTATCCCTTAATAACTTTCCACTTCGTGTAGCTCCAAACATCAAGGTAATTGCATAAACCGCTTTCTACACAAGAGAATTTTAATCCAAGTATTCAAAGATCTCAAATACATACCTCGCGGTCGCTTGAAGAAGCACCTATCTGCTTCGCTTTAGCTGACCGAGGTATTGGCCGAAACTTCTGTCACAAACTTTCCTAAGATTTGATCAAGCTAGTGATCGATAGTGCGCATGATCTTATCTTGAGAGGCTTCCAACCTTCGCACTAACTCTAGGGTCCACACTATTGGACCGTGAAGCCTCCGCCTTCCCTGTCCATCTGCTACTTTAGCAATCCACTTGTATAGCTCAAATGAGAAGGAACTGAAGAAAATTTTATGGATATCTGTGTACAAGTTCCTATCCAACCACTGTTTTTTCGTTAATCGTTGATCCTTGTTTTCTTGCGTCGTGAATTTGTGGATCTTCCTATCCAACCAATCTTCAATTTCCTTCTTAGCTGGATTCCAGTGATGTGACATCACACATCTCTTTGTGCAGATCCCGGTCCCGGCAATGAAACTATTTTTTGGCTTAGTGGGTCCTAACCTAGGTTTAGAGTTAAGTTTTCCAAACAAATCCTTACACTACTGGCCTTTTAGGCATCAATCCACAGAGCGCGGACTGAAGTCTCACCCGAAGCAACATGGGGGAATGATGGAACCAAGTTTCCGCACCCATAGATGAATGTGATGTCATTTTATGCCTTAAACCTTCCTTCGCACAGATCGATAAGCTATTAAGGCTTAACGATATAACTTATTGTTATCAATCTCCAGCCCTTCGCGAAGGTCTATGACTGTCTTTTGCAGACCCTAAAAAGGTAAATCCACCACATAAATGACTTTGTAATAATTCCTAAGTCTGTAATTACCCAGATCGGCTTAAGTGTCTAATTTCCTTAGCATGTATTAAGATATTCTTTGCATAAACAAATATTATTACTTGCATTCATATAACAATGTAAACCATGCAAGATTCCACATAAATATAGTATTAGATCATAAACCAAATATTCATCACAACATAAATGTATTCATTCATAACAGAAGTAAATGGACAAAACATAGATATTTCCAGAATAATCTCTTTATTGATACTTCAGATCTGCTTACAGACTCAAGACTACCCTATGCACTTAGTTTTAGGGGTCCTCGACTTAGTTGCAGGGGGAATCTATTTGAATCTGCATTCTGGAATCAGTTCTGATTGCTCAAGTTTCCCCAACCCATACCTCGGCTTTGCTGGTCTCATTAAACAAATCATCTGAGTAAGCCTAGGGTCTTCTTCTTCTATAGAATGGATCATGAGAACATGATCTGAATTGGGCTCAGGCTCATGTGGGAAAGGAATATCAGAACATTTAGGATTCGGGCATGAGCTGATAGAAGTAGATGGAGGAGCAACACCAGTACGAGGATTATGGTGCAGATGAACATTCTGTTCGGCTAGAGTAAGCAGATTTACGACATTTGTACAATCTGGATATTTTACTTCTAAAGAAGAAAAATTAACAAGCTGAGCTAATTCGAAAAGCTGTGGATGTTTACAAGAAGAAAAGGATGATGATGAACAGGCGGTATCAACAGTGGAAGGATCTCTGTAGTATTTGGATGTTTTACAAGCAGCGTCTATTCTTCTCCGATCAATAGTTGACCTGCGAGGAAAGGATATGACTGCATTGGAAGCATTTTCAGTTATGTTGGCAGAAGTGATATTTCGGGGAATTTGTGGCCTGCAGTGATTGACAACCCAATGTTCAGGGAATTGCAGATCTTCCCATTTTATCAATAGATGTTCAATCTTTTGGTTCTTTGGGTCAGTTTTAACTACCACACTTGATTTGGAATCTCGACTGGGAGTATGACGGATTGCTGGCCATAAAGTGTTGGTATGTTTGAAACAGGCTTTGGTATGGATGGCTATATTGTTCCTCTTTCTCTTCATATCAAAACCAGTAGTATGGATTTGCAGCTGTAAGATATCTTTAATGGTTTCATCAAACACATATATAGAAAAGTTTGGGAAACAATCAAAGTATACAGGGCCATCAGACAAAGGAGCTACAATCCCTCCGATTATAGAATCTGTATATCTGTTGTGTGTTATATCTCTAACAGTAGCAAGCACAAATGTTTTTAATCCTTTATGGACCAAAGGATTGATGCCAACCCGAATGCAACCAAGATGCAGATAATTTGTTTTTAACCTTTTTGCTTCTGCTTGTAAAGCCTGAGGATTTAACAGTGGTATTGTCTGAATACTCTCAGAGTTCTCCTGAACTTGACTAACAGACTCTTTAATACTAATTCTTGATGCAGCAATTAAATGAAAACGAGCTAAGTCACTATAGACTTCAGAGGGTGTTATATCTGGTAAAGCCCATCTTGCAGAAGGTTGAAATTCCTCATAAGTAAGTTCAGCAGAGTTTAAGGTTCTACTTGAACTATTTTCAAACATTTCTTTAAGAGGATTTTCTTCTGGATGTGAATCTTCTTCAAGCTCTCTAAATGAAACAGACTTTCTGGATGGCTCCATTTTCACTTAAAACAATATAGATCTGAGTACCAACCTTTTAGAACCAGACGAACCTGGCTCTGATACCAATTTCCAGCAGGGGCTCCTGTCACGAGCTTGCTCTTTCTCTGTGTCTCTTCGTATTTCTCTGGTAGCCAACTCCTGATGAACCAGTGACGAACCTACTTGGATCTTTCACACTCTGATGACCTCAACAACGGCATCCATGCCTTCAAATGGCCTTGGTGTCCCTTCGATCTTTTGGTGAACCTCCTGCGAACTTGGGATGAAAGCACAGAGAAAAATACTACCACAGCGGACTTATAAACACATAGAGGTATTCAATAACAGAATGGCATACTCATTTTATTTCAGAATGGAGAAAATTCTTACAGAGTTTTTATAGAAATGGATTCTATACAGAGATAGACTAATCTCGCATTTACCGGACTTTTCACAGCTCAAAATTGAGCAAGTTACTACCGGAGGCTCCTGGCGAGGTATAGGCTCTGTCTCAGAATCAAACTTAACACCCAAACACTTGACTCTTCTAATGGTTCGGCCACTTTAGGTTCTTACCAGTGCCGAGCACACTGATACGCAGGCTTCTCAAACCACCTAAGGACTTTGAGTGATTTCTCGTGTTGCAAGCAAATCAGACTAGATGTCCGCAGATGCAGAGCAGGAGAACACTCGACTCAAACACACACACGCAAAAACTCTCAAAATGCCGATGCCCAACAAATGAACCTTACCCTTATTATATAGGATGAGAAGGGGGGACAAGCATTACTGTTGGTCGGACAGAAATGACTTAAAGCTTAAATAATCATTACTTTTCAGTCTTTATCAGAGCGACGTCCGCACAAATATTCGGGTCCATAAAACAGACCAAATAATTGCTTCCGGGTAACGCATGAGATATAGTCTGTAAAGTAGATTCGGACATTATGGCTATCTACACAGTGGATACTTTTGTACAAAAAGCCCACGGGAAAAGACTAGATAAGAATATTTACACTGTGGAAGCTTTTAAACTGTAAAGCCCACGGGAACTCTGGTCACAATTAAGCCCTTGTGACTGGTACGTAATCAGAATACAGTCAGATCAGGGAATCTGTTTCTTTTATAAAGTAGATCATCACATGCCTTTGTATAAATCCTCCGGACTATCATGGGTTTACCCAGTATGATTTGATGCTGGACTTTGGTTAAGACATACCATTCTAAGTGCTCTCTCATGTATTCCTGGAGGGAATAATTTGTCATGTGAAAAGGATCCCACTCTTGAACTGTCATTTCTTTGACTGTGCTGTATATACGATGAAAACATTCCCCAATGTTGTACTCAAAACATCTGTGACAGTATTTTCTTTCATATCTTTCATGATATACTGGGTCCATGGCTGTTCTGCTAACTCCGTAATCTGTCCACCAATTCTGAAACCATTCACATTGTAGATTTTTCTGGGATGCTGCCATTGTACTGAATTTCAACTTTGTGTAATGGGTTTCTTCTCTGTCATCAACATTCATGAAGTCCCACCACAGCTTTTTATAATCTAAAAAATCATAAACTGTGTCAGGGAACATTACTTTGGGATCATTTCTGGGCCATCGAGCACATGGTTGGAGTTGGGGTTGGTTGATCCACAAGTCTCTGGTTCGGTAGATGCAATAATAGCTTTCATAGATTCCTGTGTCACGGCCTCCATGGTGCCAGATACATCCAATGTCATGAAAATTCGTTTCTAGGCCCCATCTTGCGGTTCCAGCATCTGCTTTTGCTTTGTCATACATCATATCATGGATCCATTTTCTGCCCTTTGGGTACACCTTTCTTTCAGGTACATAATGCTGGAGATCAGTGTGAGGCTGTAAGTTGGCATCAAGGACTTTTGTGTTCCTTAATTGCCATGTGGGTCTCCAATTGTCTCTGTATGTATCCCAGTCTTGATTATCTGGAATGGTTCTCAAGACCTCTTGTTTTTGGTGCTGGCCAATTTCCAGCAGGGGCTCCTGTCACGAGCTTGCTCTTTCTCTGTGTCTCTTCATATTTCTCTGGTAGCCAACTCCTGATGAACCAGTGACGAACCTACTTGGATCTTTCACACTCTGACGACCTCAACTGCGGCATCCACGCCTTCAAATGGCCTTGGTGTCCCTTCGATCTTTTGGTGAACCTCCTACGAACTTGGGATGAAAGCACAGAGAAAACTACTACCACAGCGGACTTATAAACACACAGAGGTACTCAATAACAGAATGGCATACTCATTTTATTTCAGAATGGAGAAAATTCTTACAGAGTTTTTATAGAAATGGATTCTATACAGAGATAGAATAATCTCGCATTTACCAGACTTTTCACAGCTCAAAATTGAGCAAGTTACTACCGGAGGCTCCTGGCGAGGTATAGGCTCTGTCTCAGAATCAAACTTAACACCCAAACACTTGACTCTTCTAATGGTTCGACCACTTTAGGTTCTTACCAATGCCGAGCACACTGATACGCAGGCTTCTCAAACCACCTGAGGACTTTGAGTGATTTCTCGTGTTGCAAGCAGATCAGACTAGATGTCCGCAGATGCAGAGCAGGAGAACACTCGACTCAAACACACACACGCAAAAACTCTCAAAATGTCGATGCCCAACAAATGAACCTTACCCTTCTTATATAGGATGAGAAGGGGGGACAAGCATTACTGTTGGTCAGACAGAAATGACTTAAAGCTTAAAGAATCATTACTTTTCAGTATTTATCAGAGCGACGTCTGCACAAATATTCGGGTCCATAAAACAGACCGAATTATTGCTTCCGGGTAACGCATGAGATATAGTCTGTAAAGTAGATTCGGAAATTATGGCTATCTACATAGTGGATACTTTTGTACAAAAAGCCCACGGGAAAAGACTAGATAAGAATATTTACAATGTGGAAGCTTTTAAACTGTAAAGCCCACGGGAACTCTGGTCACAATTAAGCCCTTGTGACTGGTACGTAATCAAAATACAGTCAGATCAGGGAATCTGTTTCTTTTATAAAGTAGATCATCACATGCCTTTGTATAAATCCTCCGGACTATCATGGGTTTACCCAGTATGATTTGATGCTGGACTTTGGTTAAGACATACCATTCTAAGTGCTCTCTCATGTATTCCTGGAGGGAATAATTTGTCATGTGAAAAGGATCCCACTCTTGAACTGTCATTTCTTTGACTGTGCTGTATATACGATGAAAACATTCCCCAATGTTGTACTCAAAACATTTGTGACAGTATTTTCTTTCATATCTTTCATGATATACTGGGTCCATGGCTGTTCTGCTAACTCCGTAATCTGTCCACCAATTCTGAAACCATTCACATTGTAGATTTTTCTGGGATGCTGCCATTGTACTGAATTTCAACTTTGTGTAATGGGTTTCTTCTCTGTCATCAACATTCATGAAGTCCCACCACAGCTTTTTATAATCTAAAAAATCATAAACTGTGTCAGGGAACATTACTTTGGGATCATTTCTGGGCCATCGAGCACATGGTTGGACTTGGGGTTGGTTGATCCACAAGTCTCTGGTTCGGTAGATGCAATAATAGCTTTCATATATTCCTGTGTCACGGCCTCCATGTTGCCAGATACATCCAATGTCATGAAAATTCGTTTCTAGGGCCTGTCTTGCGGTTCCATCATCTGCTTTTGCTTTGTCATACATCATATCATGGATCCATTTTCTGCCCTTTGGGTACACCTTTCTTTAAGGTACATAATTCTGGAGATCAGTGTGAGGCTGTAAGTTGGCATCAAGGACTTTTGTGTTCCTTAATTGCCATGTGGGTCTCCAATTGTCTCTGTATGTATCCCAGTCTTGATTATCTGGAATGGTTCTCAAGACCTCTTGTTTTTGGTGCTGGCCAATTTCCAGCAGGGGCTCCTGTCACGAGCTTGCTCTTTCTCTGTGTCTCTTCGTATTTCTCTGGTAGCCAACTCCTGATGAACCAGTGACGAACCTACTTGGATCTTTCACACTCTGACGACCTCAACAGCGGCATCCACGCCTTCAAATGGCCTTGGTGTCCCTTCGATATTTTGGTGAACCTCCTGCGAACTTGGGATGAAAGCACAGAGAAAACTACTACCACAGCGGACTTATAAACACACAGAGGTACTCAATAATAGAATGACATACTCATTTTATTTCAGAATGGAGAAAATTCTTACAGAGTTTTTATAGAAATGGATTCTATACAGAGATAGACTAATCTCGCATTTACTGGACTTTTCACAGCTCAAAATTGAGCAAGTTACTACCGGAGGCTCCTGGCGAGGTATAGGCTCTGTCTCAGAATCAAACTTAACACCCAAACACTTGACTCTTCTAATGGTTCGGCCACTTTAGGTTCTTACCAGTGCCGAGCACACTGATACGCAGGCTTCTCAAACCACCTAAGGACTTTGAGTGATTTCTCGTGTTGCAAGCAGATCAGACTAGATGTCCACAGATGTAGAGCAGGAGAACACTCGACTCAAACACACACACGCAAAAACTCTCAAAATGCCGATGCCCAACAAATGAACCTTACCCTTCTTATATAGGATGAGAAGGGGGGACAAGCATTACTGTTGGTCGGACAGAAATGACTTAAAGCTTAAATAATCATTACTTTTCAGTCTTTATCAGAGCGACGTCCGCACAAATATTCGGGTCCATAAAACAGACCGAATAATTGCTTCCGGGTAACGCATGAGATATAGTCTGTAAAGTAGATTCGGACATTATGGCTATCTACACAGTGGATACTTTTGTACAAAAAGCCCACGGGAAAAGACTAGATAAGAATATTTACACTGTGGAAGCTTTTAAACAGTAAAGCCCACGGGAACTCTGGTCACAATTAAGCCCTTGTGACTGGTACGTAATCAAAATACAGTCAGATCAGGGAATCTGTTTCTTTTATAAAGTAGATCATCACATGCCTTTGTATAAATCCTTCGGACTATCATGGGTTTACCCAGTATGATTTGATGCTGGACTTTGGTTAAGACATACCATTCTAAGTGCTCTCTCATGTATTCCTGGAGGGAATAATTTGTCATGTGAAAAGGATCCCACTCTTGAACTGTCATTTCTTTGATTGTGCTGTATATACGATGAAACCATTCCCCAATGTTGTACTCAAAACATCTGTGACAGTATTTTCATTCATATCTTTCATGATATATTGGGTCCATGGCTGTTCTGCTAACTCCGTAATCTGTCCACCAATTCTGAAACCATTCACATTGTAGATTTTTCTGGGATGCTGCCATTGTACTGAATTTCAACTTTGTGTAATGGGTTTCTTCTCTGTCATCAACATTCATGAAGTCCCACGACAGCTTTTTATAATCTGAAAAATCATAAACTGTGTCAGGGAACATTACTTTGGGATCATTTCTGGGCCATCGAGCACATGGTTGGACTTGGGGTTTTTTGATCCACAAGTCTCTGGTTCGGTAGATGCAATAATAGCTTTCATAGATTCCTGTGTCACGGCCTCCATGGTGCTAGATACATCCAATGTCATGAAAATTCGTTTCTAGGGCCCATCTTGCGGTTCCAGCATCTGCTTTTGCTTTGTCATACATCATATCATGGATCCATTTTCTGCCCTTTGGGTACACCTTTCTTTCAGGTACATAATGCTGGAGATCAGTGTGAGGCTGTAAGTTGGCATCAAGGACTTTTGTGTTCCTTAATTGCCATGTGGGTCTCCAATTGTCTCTGTATGTATCCCAGTCTTGATTATCTGGAATGGTTCTCAAGACCTCTTGTTTTTGGTGCTGGCCAATTTCCAGCAGGGGCTCCTGTCACGAGCTTGCTCTTTCTCTGTGTCTCTTCGTATTTCTCTGGTAGCCAACTCCTGATGAACCAGTGACGAACCTACTTGGATCTTTCACACTCTGACGACCTCAACAGCGGCTTCCACGCCTTCAAATGGCCTTGGTGTCCCTTCGATCTTTTGGTGAACCTCCTGCGAACTTGGGATGAAAGCACAGAGAAAACTACTACCACAGCGGACTTATAAACACACAGAGGTACTCAATAATAGAATGACATACTCATTTTATTTCAGAATGGAGAAAATTCTTACAGAGTTTTTATAGAAATGGATTCTATACAGAGATAGACTAATCTCGCATTTACTGGACTTTTCACAGCTCAAAATTGAGCAAGTTACTACCGGAGGCTCCTGGCGAGGTATAGGCTCTGTCTCAGAATCAAACTTAACACCCAAACACTTGACTCTTCTAATGGTTCGGCCACTTTAGGTTCTTACCAGTGCCGAGCACACTGATACGCAGGCTTCTCAAACCACCTAAGGACTTTGAGTGATTTCTCGTGTTGCAAGCAGATCAGACTAGATGTCCGCAGATGCAGAGCAGGAGAACACTCGACTCAAACACACACACGCAAAAACTCTCAAAATGTCGATGCCCAACAAATGAACCTTACCCTTCTTATATAGGATGAGAAGGGGGGACAAGCATTACTATTGGTCGGACAGAAATGACTTAAAGCTTAAAGAATCATTACTTTTCAGTCTTTATCAGAGCGACGTCTGCACAAATATTCGGGTCCATAAAACAGACCGAATAATTGCTTCCGGGTAACGCATGAGATATAGTCTGTAAAGTAGATTCGGACATTATGGCTATCTACACAGTGGATACTTTTGTACAAAAAGCCCACGGGAAAAGACTAGATAAGAATATTTACAATGTGGAAGCTTTTAAACTATAAAGCCCACGGGAACTCTGGTCACAATTAAGCCCTTGTGACTGGTACGTAATCAAAATACAGTCAGATCAGGGAATCTGTTTCTTTTATAAAGTAGATCATCACATGCCTTTGTATAAATCCTCCGGACTATCATGGGTTTACCCAGTATGATTTGATGCTGGACTTTGGTTAAGACATACCATTCTAAGTGCTCTCTCATGTATTCCTGGAGGGAATAATTTGTCATGTGAAAAGGATCCCACTCTTGAACTGTCATTTCTTTGACTGTGCTGTATATACGATGAAAACATTCCCCAATGTTGTACTCAAAACATTTGTGACAGTATTTTCTTTCATATCTTTCATGATATACTGGGTCCATGGCTGTTCTGCTAACTCCGTAATCTGTCCACCAATTCTGAAACCATTCACATTGTAGATTTTTCTGGGATGCTGCCATTGTACTGAATTTCAACTTTGTGTAATGGGTTTCTTCTCTGTCATCAACATTCATGAAGTCCCACCACAGCTTTTTATAATCTAAAAAATCATAAACTGTGTCAGGGAACATTACTTTGGGATCATTTCTGGGCCATCGAGCACATGGTTGGACTTGGGGTTGGTTGATCCACAAGTCTCTGGTTCGGTAGATGCAATAATAGCTTTCATATATTCCTGTGTCACGGCCTCCATGTTGCCAGATACATCCAATGTCATGAAAATTCGTTTCTAGGGCCTGTCTTGCGGTTCCATCATCTGCTTTTGCTTTGTCATACATCATATCATGGATCCATTTTCTGCCCTTTGGGTACACCTTTCTTTAAGGTACATAATTCTGGAGATCAGTGTGAGGCTGTAAGTTGGCATCAAGGACTTTTGTGTTCCTTAATTGCCATGTGGGTCTCCAATTGTCTCTGTATGTATCCCAGTCTTGATTATCTGGAATGGTTCTCAAGACCTCTTGTTTTTGGTGCTGGCCAATTTCCAGCAGGGGCTCCTGTCACGAGCTTGCTCTTTCTCTGTGTCTCTTCGTATTTCTCTGGTAGCCAACTCCTGATGAACCAGTGACGAACCTACTTGGATCTTTCACACTCTGACGACCTCAACAGCGGCATCCACGCCTTCAAATGGCCTTGGTGTCCCTTCGATATTTTGGTGAACCTCCTGCGAACTTGGGATGAAAGCACAGAGAAAACTACTACCACAGCGGACTTATAAACACACAGAGGTACTCAATAATAGAATGACATACTCATTTTATTTCAGAATGGAGAAAATTCTTACAGAGTTTTTATAGAAATGGATTCTATACAGAGATAGACTAATCTCGCATTTACTGGACTTTTCACAGCTCAAAATTGAGCAAGTTACTACCGGAGGCTCCTGGCGAGGTATAGGCTCTGTCTCAGAATCAAACTTAACACCCAAACACTTGACTCTTCTAATGGTTCAGCCACTTTAGGTTCTTACCAGTGCCGAGCACACTGATACGCAGGCTTCTCAAACCACCTAAGGACTTTGAGTGATTTCTCGTGTTGCAAGCAGATCAGACTAGATGTCCACAGATGCAGAGCAGGAGAACACTCGACTCAAACACACACACGCAAAAACTCTCAAAATGCCGATGCCCAACAAATGAACCTTACCCTTCTTATATAGGATGAGAAGGGGGGACAAGCATTACTGTTGGTCGGACAGAAATGACTTAAAGCTTAAATAATCATTACTTTTCAGTCTTTATCAGAGCGACGTCCGCACAAATATTCGGGTCCATAAAACAGACCGAATAATTGCTTCCGGGTAACGCATGAGATATAGTCTGTAAAGTAGATTCGGACATTATGGCTATCTACACAGTGGATACTTTTGTATAAAAAGCCCACGGGAAAAGACTAGATAAGAATATTTACACTGTGGAAGCTTTTAAACAGTAAAGCCCACGGGAACTCTGGTCACAATTAAGCCCTTGTGACTGGTACGTAATCAGAATACAGTCAGATCAGGGAATCTGTTTCTTTTATAAAGTAGATCATCACATGCCTTTGTATAAATCCTTCGGACTATCATGGGTTTACCCAGTATGATTTGATGCTGGACTTTGGTTAAGACATACCATTCTAAGTGCTCTCTCATGTATTCCTGGAGGGAATAATTTGTCATGTGAAAAGGATCCCACTCTTGAACTGTCATTTCTTTGATTGTGCTGTATATACGATGAAACCATTCCCCAATGTTGTACTCAAAACATCTGTGACAGTATTTTCATTCATATCTTTCATGATATATTGGGTCCATGGCTGTTCTGCTAACTCCGTAATCTGTCCACCAATTCTGAAACCATTCACATTGTAGATTTTTCTGGGATGCTGCCATTGTACTGAATTTCAACTTTGTGTAATGGGTTTCTTCTCTGTCATCAACATTCATGAAGTCCCACGACAGCTTTTTATAATCTGAAAAATCATAAACTGTGTCAGGGAACATTACTTTGGGATCATTTCTGGGCCATCGAGCACATGGTTGGACTTGGGGTTTGTTGATCCACAAGTCTCTGGTTCGGTAGATGCAATAATAGCTTTCATAGATTCCTGTGTCACGGCCTCCATGGTGCTAGATACATCCAATGTCATGAAAATTCGTTTCTAGGGCCCATCTTGCGGTTCCAGCATCTGCTTTTGCTTTGTCATACATCATATCATGGATCCATTTTCTGCCCTTTGGGTACACCTTTCTTTCAGGTACATAATGCTGGAGATCAGTGTGAGGCTGTAAGTTGGCATCAAGGACTTTTGTGTTCCTTAATTGCCATGTGGGTCTCCAATTGTCTCTGTATGTATCCCAGTCTTGATTATCTGGAATGGTTCTCAAGACCTCTTGTTTTTGGTGCTGGCCAATTTCCAGCAGGGGCTCCTGTCACGAGCTTGCTCTTTCTCTGTGTCTCTTCGTATTTCTCTGGTAGCCAACTCCTGATGAACCAGTGACGAACCTACTTGGATCTTTCACACTCTGACGACCTCAACAGCGGCTTCCACGCCTTCAAATGGCCTTGGTGTCCCTTCGATCTTTTGGTGAACCTCCTGCGAACTTGGGATGAAAGCACAGAGAAAACTACTACCACAGCGGACTTATAAACACACAGAGGTACTCAATAACAGAATGGCATACTCATTTTATTTCAGAATGGAGAAAATTCTTACAGAGTTTTTATAGAAATGGATTCTATACAGAGATAGACTAATCTCGCATTTACCGGACTTTTCACAGCTCAAAATTGAGCAAGTTACTACCGGAGGCTCCTGGCGAGGTATAGGCTCTGTCTCAGAATCAAACTTAACACCCAAACACTTGACTCTTCTAATGGTTCGGCCACTTTAGGTTCTTACCAGTGCCGAGCACACTGATACGCAGGCTTCTCAAACCACCTAAGGACTTTGAGTGATTTTTCGTGTTGCAAGCAGATCAGACTAGATGTCCGCAGATGCAGAGCAGGAGAACACTCGACTCAAACACACACACGCAAAAACTCTCAAAATGTCGATGCCCAACAAATGAACCTTACCCTTCTTATATAGGATGAGAAGGGGGGACAAGCATTACTATTGGTCGGACAGAAATGACTTAAAGCTTAAAGAATCATTACTTTTCAGTCTTTATCAGAGCGACGTCTGCACAAATATTCGGGTCCATAAAACAGACCGAATAATTGCTTCCGGGTAACGCATGAGATATAGTCTGTAAAGTAGATTCGGACATTATGGCTATCTACACAGTGGATACTTTTGTACAAAAAGCCCACGGGAAAAGACTAGATAAGAATATTTACACTGTGGAAGCTTTTAAACAGTAAAGCCCACGGGAACTCTGGTCACAATTAAGCCCTTGTGACTGGTACGTAATCAGAATACAGTCAGATCAGGGAATCTGTTTCTTTTATAAAGTAGATCATCACATGCCTTTGTATAAATCCTCTGGACTATCATGGGTTTACCCAGTATGATTTGATGCTGGACTTTGGTTAAGACATACCATTCTAAGTGCTCTCTCATGTATTCCTGGAGGGAATAATTTGTCATGTGAAAAGGATCCAACTCTTGAACTGTCATTTCTTTGACTGTGCTGTATATACGATGAAAACATTCCCCAATGTTGTACTCAAAACATCTGTGACAGTATTTTCTTTCATATCTTTCATGATATACTGGGTCCATGGCTGTTCTGCTAACTCCGTAATCTGTCCACCAATTCTGATACCATTCACATTGTAGATTTTTCTGGGATGCTGCCATTGTACTGAATTTCAACTTTGTGTAATGGGTTTCTTCTCTGTCATCAACATTCATGAAGTCCCACCACAGCTTTTTATAATCTGAAAAATCATAAACTGTGTCAGGGAACATTACTTTGGGATCATTTCTGGGCCATCGAGCACATGGTTGAACTTGGGGTTGGTTGATCCACAAGTCTCTGGTTCGGTAGATGCAATAATAGCTTTCATAGATTCCTGTGTCACGGCCTCCATGGTGCCAGATACGTCCAATGTCATGAAAATTCGTTTCTAGGGCCCGTCTTGCGGTTCCAGCATCTGCTTTTGCTTTGTCATACATCATGTCACGGATCCATTTTCTGCCCTTTGGGTACACCTTTCTTTTAGGTACATAATGCTGGAGATCAGTGTGAGGCTGTAAGTTGGCATTAAGGACTTTTGTGTTCCTTAATTGCCATGTGGGTCTCCAATTGTCTCTGTATGTATCCCAGTCTTGATTATCTGGAATGGTTCTCAAGACCTCTTGTTTTTGGTGCTGGCCAATTTCCAGCAGGGGCTCCTGTCACGAGCTTGCTCTTTCTCTGTGTCTCTTCGTATTTCTCTGGTAGCCAACTCCTGATGAACTAGTGACGAACCTACTTGGATCTTTCACACTCTGACGACCTCAACAGCGGCATCCACGCCTTCAAATGGCCTTGGTGTCCCTTCGATCTTTTGGTGAACCTCCTACGAACTTGGGATGAAAGCACAGAGAAAACTACTACCACAGCGGACTTATAAACACACAGAGGTACTCAATAACAGAATGACATACTCATTTTATTTCAGAATGGAGAAAATTCTTACAGAGTTTTTATAGAAATGGATTCTATACAGAGATAGACTAATCTCGCATTTACCGGACTTTTCACAGCTCAAAATTGAGCAAGTTACTACCGGAGGCTCCTGGCGAGGTATAGGCTCTGTCTCAGAATCAAACTTAACACCCAAACACTTGACTCTTCTAATGGTTCTGCCACTTTAGGTTCTTACCAGTGCCGAGCACACTGATATGCAGGCTTCTCAAACCACCTAAGGACTTTGAGTGATTTCTCGTGTTGCAAGCAGATCAGACTAGATGTCCGCAGATGCAGAGCAGGAGAACACTCGACTCAAACACACACACGCAAAAACTCTCAAAATGTCGATGCCCAACAAATGAACCTTACCCTTCTTATATAGTATGAGAAGGGGGGACAAGCATTACTGTTGGTTGGACAGAAATGACTTAAAGCTTAAAGAATCATTACTTTTCAGTCTTTATCAGAGCGACGTCCGCACAAATATTCGGGTCCATAAAACAGACCGAATAATTGCTTCCGGGTAACGCATGAGATATAGTCTGTAAAGTAGATTCGGACATTATGGCTATCTACACAGTGGATACTTTTGTACAAAAAGCCCACGGGAAAAGAGTAGATAAGAATATTTACACTGTGGAAGCTTTTAAACAGTAAAGCCCACGGGAACTCTGGTCACAATTAAGCCCTTGTGACTGGTACGTAATCAGAATACAGTCAGATCAAGGAATCTGTTTCTTTTATAAAGTAGATCATCACATGCCTTTGTATAAATCCTCCGGACTATCATGGGTTTACCCAGTATGATTTGATGCTGGACTTTGGTTAAGACATACCATTCTAAGTGCTCTCTCATGTATTCCTGGAGGGAATAATTTATCATGTGAAAAGGATCCCACTCTTGAACTGTCATTTCTTTGACTGTGCTGTATATACGATGACAACATTCCCCAATGTTGTACTCAAAACATCTGTGACAGTATTTTCTTTCATATCTTTCATGATATACTGGGTCCATGGCTGTTCTGCTAACTCCGTAATCTGTCCACCAATTCTGAAACCATTCACATTGTAGATTTTTCTGGGATGCTGCCATTGTACTGAATTTCAACTTTGTGTAATGGGTTTCTTCTCTGTCATCAACATTCATGAAGTCCCACCACGGCTTTTTATAATCTGAAAAATCATAAACTGTGTCAGGGAACATTACTTTGGGATCATTTCTGGGCCATCGAGCACATGGTTGGACTTGGGGTTGGTTGATCCACAAGTCTCTGGTTCGGTAGATGCAATAATAGCTTTCATAGATTCTTGTGTCACGGCCTCCATGGTGCCAGATACATCCAATGTCATGAAAATTCGTTTCTAGGGCCCGTCTTGCGGTTCCAGCATCTGCTTTTGCTTTGTCATACATCATATCATGGATCCATTTTCTGCCCTTTGGGTACACCTTTCTTTAAGGTACATAATGCTGGAGATCAGTGTGAGGCTGTAAGTTGGCATCAAGGACTTTTGTGTTCCTTAATTGCCATGTGGGTCTCCAATTGTCTTTGTATGTATCCCAGTCTTAATTATCTGGAATGGTTCTCAAGACCTCTTGTTTTTGGTGCTGGTCCCACTCAGTAATAATCATCATGATATGTGCTATATTTTGTTCAAGGTATTCCCTACTGAGAAAGTCAGGAAGACAATTTTCCTTTCCTTTGATGTGCTCAATGGAAAAATCAAAATTTGCGAAGAGCGCCTGCCATCTGGCAAACTTTGCTTCTTCTGGTTTCTTGATGTCCTTGGATAGAACTTTCTTCATTGCTGACGCATCTGTTCTGAGAAGAAAAGGCTTGTTTATTAGATATACTGCAAACTTGCTGATGCAATTCCATGCAGCTTTCACTTCTCTTTCAATAACAGAATAATTCTGTTCTGCTGGGTTCCATACTCCTGAGGCAAACTGTACCACTTGTTCTTCTTTGTCAACTTTTTGTTTTAGAATCCCTCCCCAGCCTATGTCACTGGCGTCGGATTCAACTATTTTGAATGCCTCATCATCTGCTATGTACAGTATAGGCAAGGACTTTACCTTTTCTTTGATTTCTTTCACTGCTCTGGTATGGGCATCTGACCATTGAGGGGGATTTTTGCCAAGCCGCTTATTCAGCACTTTCCTGTCACTGGCACAGTCTTGATAAAAACTGCTTACATAATTTAGGCAGCCAAGGAACCTTTGCAGTTGTGTCTTGTCTTTTAAGACATCTGGATATTTGTCTGCAAAGTCAATGGCATGTTGTTGCAGAGAGATTTGTCCATTAGAAATCTGGTGGCCTAAGAACTTTATAGAAGTCTGAAATACTTCTATTTTCTTTTTACTAAGCACAAGCCCATTTTTCTTGACCAACTTCATGAAAATATTTACATGCTTGAAGTGATCATCAATATTTTTGGAAAAAATTAAAACATCATCAATATATACATGTAACCAATCAAAATATGGCTTAAAAATATCATCCATGACCTTTTGAAACTTTGAAGGAGCATTTTTAAGACCGAATGGCATGACATTCCATTCATAGTGCCCTGCAGGAATACTAAAAGCAGTTTTGAACTTATCTTCCTCATTAATGGCAACTTGCCAAAATCCTGCTTTTAAATCAAATTTTGAAAATATTTTTGCCCCTGCAATTCTTCTGATCAAGTCTCCTTTATGTGGAATGGGATAAATATCATCATCCAAAACTGAATTTAGAGGCTTGTAATTTATCACAAGTCTAGGGATACCTCTAATTTGTTCAGCTCTTTTGTTTACATAGAATCCATAGCAATTCTAGGGGCTAGTGGATTCTCTGATCAATCCTCTGTTGAGCAATTGCTGAATTTCTTTTTGGCATAGTTCTCTGTATTCTTGGCTCATAGGGATCGCTCTGCTTTTACAAGGCTTTCCTATGTATCCTTCTTTATAGGGCAACTTAATGGTATGTTGCTTTCTGTGCCAAAAGGCATTTGGCTCTTCTGAACAGCATTTTTCTTCCAGTTTTCCTTTCAGTTCTTGGATTCTTCTTTTGATTTGGGGTAGTTTCAGCTGTTCTTCTACTCTCAATGTGCTTTTTAGATCTTTAAGATCTGATAGCAAAGATTATGCTTTGTCTAATTTCTGCATGGCTTGAACCATTGTAGAAACTCTTGGAGTTGAAACATAAGGAAGCTCAATTCTTTTTCTTCTTCCTTTAGATGTGGGCACAGAAATGAAATAACCAGCTCTACTTCCTTTCAATCTGGCTGAGCCATGAGGTTCCACTGCAGCTAAAAAAACATTCCCTAATATACAATCAACAGGGATGTCTGCTATGGCAAACTTCATGTATACACAGTGGGTATCAAAACATAGTGAAGCTCTAGGAATTTCATATTTGAGTTTCTTATTTCCTAGGCCTACAACTTCTCTTTCAACAGAGACCCAATATTTTGCTGGAACATTTCTGATGTTAAGAATATTAATATCTGCACCAGAATCTAATAATGCAGTCATGAAAAATATCTAGCCTTGGATACAGATTTTTACCTTGACATGATGTTGCTGATATGTGATGGTAAACAATCTCATATCTTGAAAGCCAAAGTTTGGGTCTGACCTTCCTTCAGCAACCTGAATTTCTTGTCTATGGGTTGTTGTGTTCCAGAATTCTTCTTCTTTTTCTTCTTGAATCTCCTTGCCTTTCTTAATTTCTGCAATTTGAGCTTTGATTGCAGAAATCTCTGCTTTGAGTTGGTGAATTTCACCACTCACTTCTCCCAAAGTCAGGGATCTTACTTTCCCTGGTTTCTGGTGATGCATTTGGAAAGACTTAGTGTTCCTTTCATAGGATGCATCGACAAACAAAGGTTTCTTACCTGATTTTTTTGAGGCTTTTGATTTAAGCTGATCTGTGAATGCTTCTATCAGGCGGTTCTTCATGGCTCCTTCTTCCATTGTCCTAATATGTGATAAAATCTTCATTTCTGCTTCTTCTTCAACAGATGCCATTAGGACTTTTTCTTTAGGAGGCTTTGTTCTTTCTTCTTCTTCTTCGCTGGAACTGTACAAAAATTCAGAATCATCTTCACAAAATATATGACATGCACATTCTTCTGAATTATAGCAAGAACATTCAGATGATTCAAAATCAGTATACTGGCCCATGTTAACTTGAAATTCTTGTTCTGAAGTGCTAAAAGAATCAAGAGACGATTCCTCTAATTGGTGCTGCTGGGTTGAGTCTTTGATAATAAGATTTGGGCACCTTTCTGTAGCATGGGTCCTTGATTTGCATCTCAGGCAAAAGCTTGGGCCTGAATGCTCTTTCTTAACCTGTTTGGCCTTTTGAGCATAAACAGCTGTCTTTTTTCCCTTATTAAGCTTTGATTCTTCCCCTTGGGGACATCTTGAAGCTGTATGCCCAGTCTGGCCACACAACCAGCAAGTAATTTTGTTCCATTTGTCTTGCTTGGATGTATGCAAATGGATGTCAGAAGGAGTATAATAATGGGTTTTTGGGATATATTTGTAGTGGCCCTTCTTTTTATGGCTTTTATCCCTTGTAGAATACTTCCTTTTACTTTTTGGATAATCCCTTCGATTTTTGTAAAAAGTCTCTTTGAATTCTCTTTTGGCCCTCTTCCTAGACTTTCTCTTTTTGACCAATGGGTCGTCTATTGTCAGTCCATATTTGCTGCAAATGGACTTTCTATCTGGTAGTCTAGACAGTTTTTCCAAAGACTTGTTTAACTTTGAGCTGGTACAAAGACTTACCAGTGTCTTTGTAATAAGGGAATAAATTTCTCCCCATGTATAAGACTCAAAAGGTAACTGAAAAATTTCTTGCAATCTAATATAGTCAACAAATCTAGAGGGTAGAGCAGCTAGATATACCTGCTTCCAGAGCAAGTTTTTGGAATCTTTCACCTCATAGATTCGCTGCATCCAATCTCTATGGAAATCATCAAATTGAGACATCTTTTAACATTTGAGGTTCATCAAAATTACCTCATGTTTGTTGGCAATTTCTTTCTCACAGCCACACCAATTTTCTAGAATCATTGATGTTAGCGCGCCAATCATATTGCTTATTACAGTACCATCAAGATTATGAATAACATCTCCTTTTTCATCCTTGAGCACTTCTGCTTCCATGGTCTCAATAAGTTTAGGAGAAGATTCAGTTTCCCACCATCTGAGAAGAGTACCTGTAAAACATTGGATGATGGTTCTGCAAGCATCTACCTCTGATTTTCCTCTAAGACACATGAGTTTATATTCAGTATACATTAAATCAATCGTCTGGCGAATTTGGCCAATGCTCATGTTGTCTAAGTTCCATTCTCTGTGGGAATCAGGGAAGAAAGTATGGGCTTCAGGCAATTTTCCCTTCCCTTCAATGTCAGGAGCAGAATATCTGGAAAATCTATGTTCAAGAGGCTCATAGATTGGGAGGATTTGTGTTTCCTGAGATTTTTGTTCTTCTGTTTCTGGTTCCCTGAATAAGGAAGCAATACTGATGTGTTCAGACTCATCAGTCTTTGAGGTGGTTTCTTTGGGGAACAGCAGAGGGAATTTCTGTACATTCTTTATTGGATTCTCAATCTTTATATTTCTTTTTACCAGGAAAGAATTTGGAACTGGCTTTTCAACTTTTGTGACCTGCATCCTTTCAAATTTCTCATTTAACCCAGTAAGGAGTGTCTTAGTTACATCAATATGTCCAACTAAGTTTTCTCCTATTTCTTCAATCTTATTCAATGATTCCTTGGTGTAAGAACAAGTCATGCTGGAATCAAATTGTAAATTATTCAAACAAGAACTTACACAATTAAGTGAGGACTGTACAATATCTACGTGCTTCTTTACATCTTCTGCTTTAGCCACATTCATTTCTAGACCCTTCAGAGCAGTATTGGTCCAATTTAACTGTTCACTAGCCTTTTGAATTCTACCATCAATTCCTAAGGCATTATCATCTTTTTGAACCAGGGGAATGGCTTTGGCTGCATTTGTCTTTTCTCCCAAGATGATTCCTTTATCTGGGGGAAAAGTAGTAGGGGTTTCAACTGTGGATCCATCAATTGCAGTCCATCCATGCTTATCAGTGATACTGCTAGAAGTAGCACCAGTTAAAACATTTATAGGAGCAATTTTATCTTTCCATGAGTAGAAGGATATCCAAACATTATTTACTTCCATATAATGTTTCCAGTCTGTGGCTAACTTTCTTTTCTGATCTGGGGTATATCCTTGGTCAAATTCATCTGCTTGAGGATTTGTATACAAATCCAAATTCAACATTTATTTCATCCATTTAGAACTGATTTGTGATTTTAAGAATCCATCCATAAGTGCAAAAAACTTATGCATTTCCATGACTGCAGGCCTTTTACAGTCAGAAGGAATCTGTTTGAATCTGCATTCTGGAATCAGTTCTGATTGCTCAAGTTTCCCCAACCCATACCTCGGCTTTGCTGGTCTCATTAAGCAAATCATCTGAGTAAGCCTAGGGTCTTCTTCTTCTATAGAATGGATCATGAGAACATGATCTGAATCGGGCTCAGGCTCATGTGGGAAAGGAATATCAGAACATTTAGGATTCGGGCATGAGCTGATAGAAGTAGATGGAGGAGCAACACCAGTACAAGGATTATGGTGCAGATGAACATTCTGTTCGGCTAGAGTAAGCAGATTTACGACATTTGTACAATCTGGACATTTTACTTCTAAAGAAGAAAAATTAACAAGCTGAGCTAATTCGAAAAGTTGTGGATGTTTACAAGAAGAAAAGGATGATGATGAACAGGCGGTATCAACAGTGGAAGGATCTCTGTAGTATTTGGATGTTTTACAAGCAGCGTCTATTCTTCTCCGATCAATAGTTGACCTGCGAGGAAAGGATATGACTGCATTGGAAGCATTTTCAGTTATGTTGGCAGAAGTGATATTTTGGGGAATTTGTGGCCTGGAGTGATTGACAACCCAATGTTCAGGGAATTGCAGATCTTCCCATTTTATCAATAGATGTTCAATCTTTTGAATATAAACTCATGTGTCTTAGAGGAAAATCAGAGGTAGATGCTTGCAGAACCATCATCCAATGTTTTACAGGTACTCTTCTCAGATGGTGGGAAACTGAATCTTCTCCTAAACTTATTGAGACCATGGAAGCAGAAGTGCTCAAGGATGAAAAAGGAGATGTTATTCATAATCCTGATGGTACTGTAATAAGCAATATGATTGGCGCGCTAACATCAATGATTCTAGAACATTTGTGTGGCTGTGAGACAGAAATTGCCAACAAACAACTATAGACTCTACGCTAGGCCTCTACCCACGCAGTTGAAAAGCCTCTCTTCCACTCTAATACTCTTCACTCTTCATTTCTAATGATCCATTACATTCTTTCTTCACTCATGACTGAACTTAGACTTTCTAAGACTCTCCTTTTTATACAATCCCATGGTCTTCGGACCATTAGTAGGTCTATACAAGCCGACACAATTTACATAAAATAAGGGAAAATACCTTTATGACACTTACTATCTACATGCTCCACGACCACAACTTGCAGAGACTTTACACTGTACATAACAAAAACTTGGGCATTCTGCCCCAAAACGTGGGCTTTTGACCCAAAAATGACTCTTAGGGGACCCTGTCACAATAAGTAGGAAATATTTTCTTTTCAAAGGAGGAACAAGATTTGTCCTTATAATCACAACAAAATGTCATGCCTACAGAATTAGAATACTACAAAAAGGGTTATCAAAACACTATTATGGAGGGCCACAAGAAATATAATTTGAGGAACAAGGAAGTCGCAAAAAATTCTCCCAATAAAAACCAAGTTGATTCTTCCAAAGAAATTACTAAAAAACAAGATGCAATAGTTAAGGAGGTAGAGAAGAGGTCATCATCTTTTAGTCTCGAGAATGAAATATCAAAAATTAAAGTTTCTATCCGATTAGTTGAATTGATGAGAAAGGATGCATATAAAGGTCAAATTTTGAAGGCATTGAAGGTTGAAGAAGTATCAGACATAGTGAATTTAAATGATGATCACTCAGAGTTACTTTTTGGTCTAGAGGTTGAGGGAGAAAGTTCTCAGGAAGGTAATGTGCCACCATTCTATATCAGCCTTAATATTCATGATTTGATTTTGCATAATGCCATGTTAGATTTACGGTGCTTCACACAACTTAATGCCTAAGTGATCATGGACAAGTTGGGGTTGGATATAACCAAACCATACAAATATTTGTTTTCTTTTGACTCCAGTAAAGTGAAGTGTCTTGGTTTGATAAAGGATTTATGTGTCACCCTTACACAAATTCCAACTAAGAGTGTGGTCATGGATGTGGTTGTGGCTGACATCCCACCAAAGTATGGTATGTTGTTATCTAGGTCTTGGGGTGTGAAATTGAAGGGCTCGCTGCAAATGGACATGTCATATGCCACTATCTCGGTATTTGGACAACCAAGGAAGTTGTATAGGGAAACTCTCATGAAGTACATGGTAAGCAGTCAAGATAAACCAAATAATTATCTTGTTTATTCTGTACATTTAGATATGGATTCATTTATACTATATAATGATATATTCTTCGAGGGTGAGGCTCAAAAGAGGGACAACAAAATAGTGATGAAATAGCATGTATTGTTGGACAACAAATCAGAAAAACAAGAAGGTGTGATGCTAGAGAATAAAACAAAAAATGATCATGATGAAGAAGGCTTATGGAATATGTATTTTTATGGGGCAGTCAATAATGGAGTTGGGGCTGGTGTATGGATATTAGACTCAAAATCAAGCACATCAAAAACCTATTGCTATAAACTTGCCTTTGAATTTACCAACAATGTTGCTGAATACCTTTGATTTTGGGGCTGCAAATTTTAAAAAGGTAGGAGCCAAAAGGATCTCAATGCACGGAGATTCAAAATTATTCATTAAGTAGATTATAAACGAGTATTCAGCCAAACAATCTAGATTGAGCTCATATAGAAATGTTGTCCTAGATTTTCTACAATGTTTTCTAGAATATCATTTGTCTAGGATTCCTGGAGGTCAAAATGTGTTTGTTGATGCTTTGGATTCCTTGGCTAGTACATGTAGGATACATTTCCATCTAAATAAGAAGTATGAAATTGAGATAAAAAAGAGACCTACTATCTCGGAAAATGTGATATACTGGCAAGCTTTTGATAGTGACAAACAGCTAGATAATTGTCAACAATTGAAGGACGAATTTGTTAATTTGCATATTAATCAGGTTAGTAGTGTTGACTGTAATAGAGATAAAATTGAATTGAATCAAATTAGAGAAAAAAATGATGAGCATGAATCAAATCTTAGAGTTTTTCAGCTGAAAGATAATGTGATTCCGAGAGGTTTAGTTCAATTAGAGGAATTGTTTGATTTTAATGATGTGGCACATAAGCCTAAGGTTCAACCCACTAGGTTATCATGTGGAAGACTATAATATTGGGACTAAAGATGAGCCAAAAGATGAAAATATTTCTAAGTCTCTACCTCTCAGAGATAAGTAGAAATACATTGATCTATTGAGGGAGTATTCTAATGTTTTTGCGTGGGGATATGAGGACTTGAAGACCTATGAAAAAAGTATTTTTCAATAGACCATTCCTGTCAAATAAGATTAGAAAATTTTCAAGAAGAAGCTAAGGAGAGTGAACCTTATTTTTCTTCCCTTAATTTAGAAAGAGGTGAGAAAGGATTTTGATGCGAAGATTATTGTCCCTTTGAGATTTTCTATGTGGTTGTCAAATCTACTACCAGTGAGGAAGAAGACCGGAGAGATAAGGTTATGTTTGGAGTTTCATAACCTTAATAAGTTTTATCTCAAGGAAAATTACCCCTTTCCAAATATGGATCACATATTGCATCAGGTAGTTCATTCTACCAAAATTTCATTGCTTGATGGTTTCTCTAGTTACAACCAGATTTTAATGCATCCGAATGATCAAGACAAAACAACCTTCACAACACCAGGGGGAACACTCATGCATATGAAAATTACTTTCAAACTTATGAATGCAACGGAAAATTTTTAGAGGGCAATGGATATTTCTTTTTCTAATGAAAAAGACAGTTTTATTGTTATATATCTTGATGACATTACTGTGTTTCCTAAATCTGATGAAGATCATTTGTATCATTTGAATATTGTCTTTGAGAAGTGTAGGAAATTTGGTATCTCTTTGATTAAAAAAAAGTCTCTTTTTGGAATGGAATAAGATAAGATGCTAGGTCACATAATTTGAAAGGATGGCATCATAATTGACCCAAGAAGAATTGATTCAATCCTAAAGATTGATCCTCAAGGAATAAAAAGGAAGTACAATATTTCATTGGCATGATAAATATTTTGAGGCAGTTTATTCCAAACCTTGCTGAAATCATAAGAGCCATGAAAAACATTTTGAGAAAATACAATGCGGTTAAATGGAATGATGAAGTAGAAAGGTGATTTAGTGAGGTAAATTTAGCCTTAACGCATGCTCCTATTTTGGTTAGTCCTGATTATACAAGGGATTTCATTATTTTTTCCCTTTCCTCCGAGCATACTATTGCAGCGACGTTGATGCAGAAAAATGAGGGTCATGAGAAGCCTATAAATTTTTCTAGTAGAGGATTAAGGGATGCTTATTTGAAATATAACATCATGGAAAAGAAGGATTTTTCCTTGGTGAAGGCTTTAAAATATTTCAGGGTGTACACTTTACATTCTCACATCATTTCTTTTGTTCCTAGTGTTGTGCTAAACGACATCCTCACTCAGACTAATCCAGAAGAAAATAGAGGTAAGTGGATAGCCGTTTTATAGGAATATGATATTGAGATTAGGCAAAATAAACTTATAAAGGGGTAGGGGTTAGCCAAATTGATGGCTGAATCAGATTGGCATGCATTAGACATCAATTTCATTGTTGCTCAAGACAATGAAGAAGAAGTAGTTCAACAGGTCTCTAAAAAGTTCATTTCTTCTCCCTGGTATTCAGATATTGTTTATGTTCTACAACATTTGCAATCCCCACCTTAGTTTAACAAATACTAAGGAAAGATTGCTAAAATTGAAAGTTGTTAGATTGTATATTATAAATTAGTCTTTATATTGGAAGGATTCAAGAGTCATATTATTGAATTCTTTATTCGAAATTGAATCAAATCAAATAATGGAAGAATTTCATAAGGGTGACTGTGGAGGCCATATTTTCTAGAAGACTACAAAAAATAAGATTACGAGAGTTGGATTATATTAGCCTTCATTTTTTAGTGATGTTCATAAAAGAGTGTCTAATTGTCATGAATGTTAAATCTTTGAAGGTAAGAAAAAATTGCCACCTTTACCCCTGAAACCTATTTCGACGGAGGTGTCATTTCAGCAGAGGGATTAGATTTTATCTGGGAAATTTACCCAAGTTCATCATCTAAACACAAATGGATTTTAACAACTACAGACTATTTCACCAAATGGATAGAAGCAGTTCCAACTAGGCAAGCCACAAATTCAGTCATTATCCAATTTTTAGAAGGTAACATTCTTTCTAGGTTTGGTTGTCCTCATAAGATCATTACTGATAATGTTGTTGCATTTAAATCCAAAAATATCATTGATTTCTACAATAAATATCATATAGTGCTTGGAAATTCTACCTATTATCCACAAGGAAATGGCTTGGAAGAGTCTTCTAACAAGAGTCTAGTCAATATCATAAAGAAGTTGTTGCAGGAGAATAAAAAGTCTTGGCATAATAAGTTGATCAATGCTTTATGGGAAGACATGGTAAGTACCAAAAAATCCATTGGAACATCACTTTTCTAATTGGTTTATGGATTTGATTTTATTTTTCCTACTCCCTTAGGACTTTTGGTGTTGAAATTGTTGCAAGAAGCAGAGGTGGAAAAAAATGATATGCAGAGGAGAATTAATCAAATGGTACAATCGTAGCAGACTAGAAAGGATGCCTACAATAACACTCAACTAATCCAGGAAAAGATGAAAAATATTCATGATATGAGGGTGAAAGCTGATTACTTTTATATTGATTACCTTATAATGAAATGGGATGGAAAAAATGAAGAAAAGGGAAAACATGGAAAATTTGACAGTTTATGGAAAGGGCCTTATAGAATTGCAACCTTTCATGGAGCTAGTGCATATTTGTTAAAAGATATAACAAGATAATTACTTGTTGGAGGGCCTGTTAATGGCATGTTACTCAAGAATTACTACACCTAAATTGAGTTCGGTTAAACAAATAATTGTGTATATCATCTTTATTTTATTACTTTAGGGGTGAGTGGCTGCCATCAGAGATTGATTCCCGAAGTGAAGGCCCTGAGTCTCTTATGAGTTGCTACTATACTTAATAAAGTTTTATTCAGTCAAAATCATGGTCATTCAATCTAGCCTTAGTTGGTTAAAGGTAAAATAAAGTGTCCAATGGATAAGGCTACTAGTCTACGATGTTCTTGGCACCTCACAGGGAGGATGCCATTCACATCAGAGCCAATGTTAGGGTCCTATAATATAGGAATCAAAATGTGTTTGTCTAATTATTCATTTTGGGAGCCTATTTGCAAGATTTAGCGTATGCATTTAGGAAGTATTATAGTATAAAAAAATTTTGCACAAAAAGAGTTAAATTAGTCAAGTCAGTTTATATGTGTGTCAAAGCAGGTCTATTACTTTTGATTTGAATTGTAAGGTCCATGAGGGGTTATCATTTAAAATTTGAAGTCATAGAGATAAGGATTCGTTATGGAAGTTAAAGGGATCATGTCATGATGGATTTTCTCATCATAAGTTAGTTGTGGGCTTATTGTCATAAGAGTCAGTTTAGAGTCATGTTAATTAGTTGTAAATAATTGTTAGTGGTGGATGAAATTAGTAGATGTACAACAATCACTATCAAATTTGGTAATATCCTATTTTATTGTGCTCAACCTATGATGATCCTAAAGTACCATCGTTGCCTAAGGAGGAGTAGATTTCTTTACAAAAACATCAGAATTACATGCAAATTTATCCTTCAACCTTCAGAATTCACAGATTTTCCATCTCGAATAGATTTTGAAAAAGATTAGTTTGTTTCTATGCATAGGTTGAAAGGAACGTTGTACACAACTTAAAGAATCAATCTTTCTCCATCAAATGCGGGTTACAGGTGCCTGTGTTGATTTAGGCATTTTATTATATCAAAATTTGAAATACTTTTACTAATTTTCCAGCTGAAAAATAAGTTTGAAGCTCTATATTTTCTAGTTATACAGTGATGCACACACTGATGTTGCATATGGGTGCTGCACATTCACACAATCTCCTAATTTTCATCCTTTTTGATTGGTTAAATGACCCCTAAAGCCTGGTTTTTCCATATAAAGGATCTTGTGTGAAATTATCTGAATTTCTTGTGCTGATTAGAAGGTGATCTGATCATTCCTCCACACTTTTTCCTTTCATTCCCTCAGTGCTACACATAGTAGGTGTTACGCAGAGAAACAACAGTCTTTTCCACCTACTTTCATGTCTTGAAAACCTTAAATTATCAGTTTTTTAGCCTCATTTGAGTCAATTTTAAATTATAAAGGGGTTAAAAAGAATTTACAAATGTCTTGAGCTTGTTTTGGTCAATTGATGTGATTTTCCCTTTATTGTTGCGTTTGGGGTGCTATGCATAGGCTAATAAGACAATTTTTCAACTTTTTTTTTTCATTACCAGTCAAATAATTGTGATATCTTGGTATTGTTTTAGTTATTTAGGGTTTCAAAGGAGTTTCCAACTTGGTCTTGAGGTCCCAACCCTGATAAGACATAAAACCCTAGATTTGCATATTCATAAATCTTGTTTTTAGCAATGGGAAAGACAAATGGAGGGCAGATTGTGAGGTTAGAACCAGAAGATCTCTCACTTAACAACTCAGACCCTAGCATCAAGGAAGACTTTTAGAAAATTGGTTGTGTCAGATTTTGTGAAAGGATACATGGGTATAATCTTAAGGTGACCAAAGAGTTTTCCCTAAATTTTGATGGAGATGAACTAAAAGTGGGTAAATTTAAATTCATTGTGTTAGATGCCACCATAGCATAAGCCACAAAAATACATTTGGAGGGGGAGAAATGGTTCAAAGGAATGCATTTGGAGTTTGATCATTATAAGGATTTCATGAAACTAGAGTATAAAAACTAGGAGTTTTGTGTTCTAGTGCCTAGTGACTATTTATTTAAACATTACAACAGGTTTCTCAAAGTAATTTAGAAGTATTTCACATGTGAAGAAGATTCACTAGGGTCTATCAATATTATTTCAATCTCCTCATGCATTTCTCAGGTAAAAAGACCCTAAATTTACCCTTTTTTCTCTTCAAGAGTTTAGGCAATATGGATGAGGGATTAAGAATGAAAAAGGGCACGACTGACTCATGATTATTTCATTTTTAATTGATAAAATAGTTGATATTACAAGAGCTACAAAAAAAGAGACATGTAGGGCATGGTTTTCTAACCTCATCCAAGCTTACAACACAATCTGTTGGAAGTCCATCACGCCACAGGGATACTCCTTCATCTACCGCTAAGACTATTGAATCTTCACCCCTAAAGAGCTCTCATAAGAAAAAAATGTCATCTACACTTGAGCCATCACCAAATAAAAAGGGAAGAAAAATATAGTCCTCACGAGAGGTAGTGGAGATTCTATTGCAAAGAAAATCAATCACAAAGGCACCTTCAAAAACATTACCATTGGAGAAGCTAGTTGAATAACTTGCTGAGCCTAAGGAAATGAAAACACAAACAAGTTCTATGTACGAGAAAGACAAGCAAGTCAAGGAGTTAGCGGAACAATTAAGAGATTCATCTAGTTATAGCTCAAATAAAACAAGAAAATAGGAAACTAATGAATACTATCCTAGAAAAAAAAACTCAGGCTAGTGAAGACCTGCCTATTATTAAAGCCACATCAATTGTTGTTAAACTTAAGGGCACAAGAAAAGCAATGAAGGAAGAGGTTAAGAAATAATAAATACTAGCAGATAGGGTTGCAACATCCTCATCCTCAAAGCCACAAATCCAAGAAGAGAAGATAGGGTAAGAGGAGAAGGTGGATGAAGGGAATTTGACCTTCATAAGGGTGAAGAAAAAATTAAAAGAGGCCCAAGATGAAATTTCTTAGCTCGAGCAGCAAGATGGAAAGGACCAGCAAATTAGAGAATTAAAGGATCTGTTAGACAATACACAGGTGACCATAACTTATTTTCAGTAGGAAAGCAGGCATCTTAGAGGCAAGGGTAAAGAGGTTATTTATGTTCAGAATATGAAAGAGCCAACTCAATATTCAAGGAGACCTAAAACTATATCTCTTGCCAAGGTATAGGAACAACAAGAGGATGTTGTGCAGCCTATGGTTTGATGAGAAAAAGAAGTTTGAGGAGCTATTGGAGTAGATTGAAGGAATAAAATATCAAGTAGATAAAATTGAAGAGCAAGGATATAAGGATAATTTGGATTTGTTTTGACATGTAGAGGATGTTATCAAGCTAAATACAAACAAGAGTGTACCTTGCCTATCCATAGGCAAGTGAAGAACCTATATGTAAAAAACCTAGTCTTGAAAAGAAGGCTTAGGTTGATGAATAAGAGACTTGCTGAAGTCGGGGAAGCTAAAAGAAAGAGGAAGAGAAATAAGTTATAATTTCTAGTTGAAGCAATTGAAGGAGAGAAAATAGGTGAAAGGGATAAGTGGAAAACTGCTACTGATAAGTGTTGCACACAGGATGAGCAACAAGACTAGGGTTTCTTGAAAGTAGAAGTTTTGGAAAATAATTGGTACTTACAGGGCATGGAAACCTTTATTACATTCAACAAGGCATCGGGTAGGTGTTTTTAATCAAAGTGTGAGAAGGAGCAGATAGGTGTTGTGCATAGGTATTTCACACAAACACAATCAACCTTTTTTGGACAAATTTTTTACCTGAGCATTGTAAAGAAATTTTTTAATGATGTAATTATTTATGTTTTATCATGAAAGTACTTCACTAATTATATCTTGTACAGATTCTATGTATTAGGTGTGTAGGCAAGGTTGTATGTAATAGTCAATGATACTTTCATAGTTTCCATAATAGTGGTTTTTGTTTCCTATCTTCATGAAATCATTTCCATCTATTGGGGAATAGGTGGGTTTCGACCTCCTTGGATTTAGAAATAGTTTTTTATATATAGTGCATGATTTTGAATGTAGAGAGGGTTGATAGTGGAGTAAAAAATAAAATCTTTGAGATTGTAAGCTTTGGAGTTTCAATACAAGTAATCAATTCATAAATAGAGAGACAATTTTGTTTCAGGATTCTTGTGTTAGACAAATGGTGATGTTTCTCTCTTTCTAAATTGTATTTATTTTCATTTTTTACATGGATTATCCTTCTTAATTGTTTACATGAATATTATGAGTGGAATTTACTCATAGTACTCTATTATGTCTTGTTAAGTAATTTTTGTGTTTTCCTTCTGAGCTTAAATATAAAATTCATCTCTGTATGCTTTATATTTAAAGAACCCTCATTCTCATGCATCTCACCCATACTACAACAACTTTGTAAGATACAGGAGTTTTCCTACCTTACCCTATTTCAAGTTATTTTGAGGACCTCTCATTGACCCTGAAACCACGAATTTAAAACCTATCTTTGATATTTATAACTAGCCTCAAACCTGAAACATTCAGTCATCTAATTGACTATAAATTCACATAGAGAGAGCCCTCTCTAGGCTATAAGGGCTAGATACTATTCCAAAAGTGGTTTTTGGTTACCTCTGCAATTTTCCTCCTCAGTCTAGGAATTTACAGAGTGCTAACATGATCTAGGAATTTCACTTTCTTTGGGATAATTTGGGTTCTAAATTTACAAGGGAATTCTTTGGCACACATTTGTCGATAGAGAAAGATCCAAACCAATGGTAATTTTCCTAATGTTACAAAATAGCATGTAACGGATTTCCCCCTAAATTGCAAAGTCAGAAGAGATATTTGATGATTGAAACAATATTTCATGCCAAGGTTTGGGTTAGAAACTGTAGTCGGAGATCTGAAATAATAAATAAATGTTACAATGCAATATATAATATCATTGCTAATGTAGGAATTCCCATACTCAGAACATAAATGTCTTAAAGAACATTACAAAAATACATATGAAGATCCATGTCAATAGATGACATAGTATGGACGCAACCATCAATGGATCTATGTTTACAATCATGGATATTTAGTAACTCCATGCATCCTGGATGGATGAAACTAGATCTAGGGTCTTGATCTCCATCTCTCGATTTGTTGTAGGAATCTAGCCATGCGAGTGAATGTCTCATATTTGAACTTGGTAGAAACCACTTGATTATCGACCAATGATGTGAACTCTTAACAAGTGTGATAGAAACTACCAATAAGTACAATGGATCTCAAGGTACTTCTAGTACAATATATGAAGCGTGGATAGATGTGTTGATGTCAAATAATCATAGAATCGTTCGATTGAAGGTCAATGATGAGAACCTATCATCGAAGGAGAGAAACTTGCCATTAAGGTATGCATGCTTCAAGGTATTGAAGGTTTCTAGATCAACTTCTTAGATAATGAAGTGTGGATAGATGTGTTGATGTCAAACACTCATAGAATCATTCGATTGAAGGTCAATGATGAGAACCTATCATCGAAGGAGAGAAACCTGCCAGCAAGGTATGCATGCTTCAAGGTATTGAAGGTTTCTAGATCAACTTCTTAGATAATGAGCTTAAGTCTATAGGAATCGACCCGTCAGAGGAGGGAATGTGACATGAAACTCATGTCAATTTTTGAAGAACAATAGTTTACAGTAATCCAGGATTGACTCACATATGGTAGATGAAACTGAATGCTATGACTTGCAAATTAATTTGACCAAGGTTGGACTTCTCTTGAACATATTAGAGACACAACATGATGGCTTCGCAACATTTGACCAAAAGAAAAACAAACCAATTGAAGAGTTTCAATGAGGTATGGTCAATTACGAGACAAATGGATTTCTCAACCTGGACACAAAAAGTTATAGTCTGTCATATTCAAGAGTGACATACTTCCTTTTATAAATACAAAACAAAGATTCTTTCCCACTTTTCCCCCACCATTACGAGAAAGTCCCTCTTTATTTTTTACAAGCTTGAGGAGGATAACATATGCTTGTCTTGTAAGCTCATCATTCAAATGAGTCCTTCGATATATTTTTAATGAACCCTAAAGAGGAGTGGTTCAGTCTCATCATGCTTAATGAGTCTTGCACTATTTAGATTTTAAGAGTCTAGTGAAGGGGTAACTCAATGTCATTTCCATATTTAAAGAGATTGAAAATACATTAAAATAGAACTCATTCAGTTCTTTCAATGTAAATTTTAACAAGACCAAAGAAAGTAAAGATTGATGTTTTTCATTTTTAGGGAGTCAGGAGAAAAACGTAAGTAAACTCCACAGTGTCCTTTTTCGTAAATTTAGTCTCTCAAGCACGAAAAAGGGTAAAATAATGCAAGAGAGAACTCTATTAACGATGATTATTCAATGTATACATCTTTCATAAATAGCCTCATTTAGTTCATAAAAGGGGTACGCTTATACTGAATAGACGGTTGTTCATTTACTTTTACGAGTTCGAACAATCAGGTACTCAATGATCTCTTCATTTTCATGTTTTTTATTCAGCATTTCACCATAGATTTGGATTTTTTGGGGAGGATTTTCAAAATGAAATTCACCCTCAATGTGAGCAGATCTCCCTTATTGGGCCTGTGCAAATCGACCGGTTTGTTTAGTATAAAAAAGTGATGTGTGAAGTTTCTAAGAAGATAAATGTGCACATCTACACTGTCTAGCACAGTCGGTTGCGTGTAGTGCTAAGGGCACAAAAAAAATATGAAAAACACCAAATTGTTTGCTAATTGTTTCCATGATTGCTTCTAACAATGTCTTATGCTTGTTTGTTGGGTTTTGAGCTACAAATATGGAGTGGAGAGAGAGTGAACATGAAGAGGGAGAGATAACTACTTTAAACCATCGAGAGACCATACAAGCATTTACAAACTGTGGCCTATCTAATTGTTTCACCATTTTGGGCATGAAAGCCCAATTTGACTTGCTAGAATGGATGGTGGGAAAGTGGAACATTCAAGAAGAATGTTTCATAGTCAGAGACCATAGACTTGTCATTGATGCTGATCAAATTTACTTCTTTACTGGACTTCCACATCGTGGGGTGGAAATAAATTTTTTTGGCATAGTTGAGGTGGTGAAACCAATGCCACCTATCTAATACAACATTGTATTGATGGAGCTTCTCTCAAATATGGGAGAATTGACATTGAAACCATCTCACGACTTCCTTCGAAAGTTATCAAGTTCACTGTTGCATGACTATGTGGTAGTGAAACTCTAAATTTACTCACAAATTCTTAGATGCAAACTACCATAAACTGTTTTCAACCTACTATATTCAACTAGAGCAAGGCTGTAGTTGCCAATCTGAAAGCACAACTAACTAGAGTCAAAACAGGTAGGCTCAAAAAATTTGGATATGGTGCCCTTGTTATATCATTTTCTCTAGATCAGATCCCTCTTCGTACTCCCCATGTAGATATAGAGAGAGGAGGACCTCGAGACCCTTGCATGCTAAAATGGGTCATACTTATGGCATGCCACAATGGTGGCTAAGGACCAATGCTTAGATATACTCTTGACTTGTTCGAGTGGATGAAAAATCAAATCATCATGATTGAATATTTTCCATACAAAGGGATGGATTACATAGGCAATCCGGACATGCCACTTCCACTTGGGATGCAATTGTGAAACATAGGTAAAACCTTAAACTTTAGTTGATTTTTAAAAAATTTCATTGTTTTTTATTTTTTTGCATCTAAAACTAATTGTTTGAAATGATATTACAGATGTAGCCCTAGTGAGACCAACTGGATTACACAGATATGATAGGTGTAGTGAGGATCCATTAGCTCCCATAGAGTTAAACCCAAATGAGGTAGAGGCATTGATAGAGATAGAGAACAACATGGAGGGGTTGATTATGGACATCGTAGATGTTGGGATAGATGACATGCCTTTCCGCTATTAGAGGCACATTATGGGGGTTCCCTGTCCTGTTAGCCATTTTTTACGATGAGTAGCACGCACTATTGTATGCTATCATGATCATCATCATGCATAGTCACTAGTCTGAGGGCTAGATTTTTGTTTTTTGATGATGTACTAGCATGTTCGGAAAATAAAGGCCATGTGCTCTCATGTCTTTGGATGATATTTTTTTAAAAGCCACACTCTTTATAGACATTTATATAATGAAATCTATTACTTTTACTTTAGTTTATCTTCTACAATATATGGATGAATATTGCATTGATTTTTTTTTACAAATGACAAGTGATAATTTAACACATAATTAGCCAATGCATCAGTTAATGTGCTTAAATTTCTTGGAATATGTTAATACTCAATTTAATCAAATCCTCTTTCCAAGGGATGAACCTACAAAAAAATCCTTAACGTGGAAGCACTTCTAACTAAATGAACATCATTCAAATGTGACACTATGAGTTGTGAATCTAGCCTAATGATCAATCAACGAATGGAAAATGAAATGGCATAAGATAATAGATCAATCATTGCACAATAATATGTAATATTATTCATTGTTCGACCAAGGCATATGCCATGAATAGAAACTAACTCATCTATGGGCGAATAAATGACCCAAGCTGCGAAAGATAAATCCCGAGTACTACGACTAATGCCATCAATGAACCCAATGTAAGTTTGGGTGAGCATTGACATCTGAAAATAAAGTATAACACAAGATAAGCAAGAGAAGTAGCGAAAAATAGTAAAAAGTTGCTAAAAATTGCCACATGTAAACTATAGTACAAAAATATACAAATTTTTCACCAAACAATCTAAGCATAATATCTCTTTAGGTAAATACCATTTTTGGGCTTTCCCAAAGGAATTTCGTCATAATCAACTAGTTCATATGCCCCTTTTTCCAGTGCACATTTTACAACATAAGGGCCATGCCACATGGTATTGAATTTACCAGCTCCTAATTGATCATGCTCTTGATCATAGACCAAGACTAAATCACCCTCTGCATATGAATGAGGTTTGACATTTTTTATCATACTATGGTTTAACTCATTTCTTTTGGGTCTCTCTAGCTAATTCAGTATCACATCGAGTCTCATTGAGATGTGCTAAGTGCAAGAAATGTTCTTCCTCGACAGAAGTGGCTGGTAATAACTCAATTTCTAGTTTCAAATATGGTATTTCACACTCAATCGGTAGAGATATTTCCATGCCATAAACGAGATGGAAAGGACTAAAACAAATTGAAGTATTTGATGTGGTACGATATACCCACAAGATATGATAAAGAATTAGATGTCAATCTTGTTTATGAGTTTCGATAATCCATTTAATCATGGTGGTTAAAACCTTTTTAAGGACTTCTACTTGGCCATTGGCATGTGGGTAGTATGGAGTGGAACTGTCATGACACAAGTCTAGCTTTGTCGTGAGACTGTTCATCATAAAGTTTCGAAAGTGGCTACCATGGTCTGTGACAATGTCTTGTGGAACTTTGAACCGAGCAATCACATGATTGAAAACGAAAATGGATGTTGTTTCACCATCATCCTTATATGTAGGCATCGCCTCAGCCCATTTCGTAAAATAATCTACTGCAAGGATAATGTACCCATGCCCCTAACCGAGTGAGGGCTACATGTAAGAAAATCAGTGCCCAATTTAGAAAAAGTATGGGAAACAATGATTGGTTGAAGACGAGCTGCATGTGCACTCATTTTTAGACCATATATTTCAAAATTATGGAATTTTTAGACCGCAGTTATACAATATTTGAACATAGAAGGTCATAAATACCCTACTCACAAAATATTTTGAGATGTTGAAAGCCCTAACATATGACCGCCACAAGCTCTAGAATGGCAATTGTTTAATGCCTTTTCGGCTTCCTCGTGAGTTAAACATCATCTAAAAATAGAATCAACTCCACGATGATAAATTGCATCGCCAACAATATTGTCTTGTTGGGATTCATACCGGATGCAACGATGATCAGTTTGACTCAGCTTTGTCCGAAATGTCTGGGTCTGATGATAAAAGACGGTATCACCATACCAGGGATCTAGAGTACTGATCATAAAGAGAGAGTCATCTAGAATATAATCCTCTACCATGTTTTCCATCTCACCACAAGGAAAGTCATACAATAATTTAGAAAATACTAATGATTTCTTAAATTTGGATTTAATGAATTCCAAATCAAATTCCTGTAGGATGACTATCCATTTGGAATAATCACCCCTAGAAATTGTCTAGTAAGAATGTAAGCCATGGGGATGCAATCAGAAATCACAATAGTTTTGTGCAATAGAATGTAGTGATGAAAACATTGGACAACTTGAACGACTGCCAAGGCTAATTTCTCCACATGAGCATATTTCTCTTCAGTTTGGTCAAATTTCTACTTAATTAATATATCACATTCCCTTTGTTGCATTCATCTTCTTGAACTAAAACCATGCAAATAGCAACATCGGATGTAGCTAAGTATAATAATTAGTCTCGATGATAATCAATAGGATGCAACAACGGTTTATGGGTCAATGCATGTTTAAGTGCATCAAAGGCCTTTTGAGCCAGTTCATCCCAAGTGAATGATATTCTCATTTTCAATAGTTGAGTAAAACCTTTAGTCAACTCGGTGTAGTTATGGGTGAATCGATGTAGAAAGTTTTCTTTCCCTTGCACACTTTGGATTTTTTGGAGATTTGAAGTTGGAGGAAAATTCAAAATTGCCTTAACCTTTATTGGATCAACACGAATGCCTTCCTTTAAAACGACAAATCCTAGCAATCGACCGGATTGCAAACAAAAAACACATGTGTCGATTCAAGAAAATATTGTAATGATGACATCTGATAAAGATTGATCTCAAATGCCAATGGATGGTCTTCTAGTCTCAGTGAATGAGCTGGGAAGTCATCCAAATAAGTTTTCACAATATGTCTGATATCATGAAATGCATAAGACATAACCTCTTGAAACTTTGCACTGACATTCTTCAAACTGAATGGGATTTTTTGATAGGAAAATGTACCCAATGGGCATATGAATATGGTTTTGTGTTGATCAACTGGGAGTATGTTGATTTGGTTGTAGCTGGAAAATTTGTCCACAAATGAAATTATTTCATTTCCGGCACATTCGTCAATGATTTGATTGATATAGGGAGTAGGATAGTTGTTGTTCAGAGAAGCCTCATTGATATCCCTGTAATCAATGCATACTCTAATGGTTCTCTATTTCTTGTTAATAGGTACAATATTTGACACTCAATCAGTCAAGGGAACTAGGTAGATGAAATCTTCTCTGAGCAGTTTCTCGACCTTAGCTTTAATCATAACATCTTTTCATGGATGCACTAAACATAATCATTGTATGATAGGTTTTGAATATGTGTAAGTCTTATTATCGCACGCAAGAATGATTGGGTAAATTCCTGGCATTTCCTCATAGGACCAGGCAAAGCTATCATAAAATTCCTAAAATAGGGCCTTATATGTTCGAATTTCTTCAAATGAGCATGAGGCACGTGTGTGAATATTTTCAATAATTCATGTTTTGAAAGAGATTTCAATGGTAATCATTGTAGATATGTTTCCCAAATTAATTTTAGAATCGTCTTGAAAAATGAAATGGGTGATTCTAGACTACCTACTGTCTCAGGCAAAAACATAGTTGAAAGATCATTCTCAATTTTATCAAGGTTAGGTAGAAAAGATGAATGATGATGGTAATAATTCCATGGAATTCCATCTAAAGTCATGATCTCCATAACAATTTCGTTGGTAGGAAATGCATAGTTGAAAGGATCAAGGAGTGAAACTGGTTCTAACTAAGTTAAAGGAGAATAATCATCATTGATCGCATTCACTCGATCAATATCAGAAGATGATGGGTCAGAAAAATATTACCTTCCTAATAAGCCAATTCAAATGGGGTCAAAGGCATCTCATTTCCATAGGAGGCTAATTCAGACTCTAAAGGAACTATCCATAGATCATAAGATTCCATAGTGCTTGATGTAATCATGTTAAGCCCAACAACATTAGAAGGTTCCATAGTGCTTGATTCTTTGAGTAAATCAACACCAATACCCTCATAAGGAGTATTTATTTTTTCTGAAAAAATGTATACTAGCCGTAGAGTTGGGGTCTGAAGTGTAGTAAGACAACTGTTCTAATTTGAAAATTTTTCCTTTGTGAGGAAATTTTATCATTCAAAAAAGCGACGAGGCCAATGTTGAGATAGCTTATGTCCAACTTAGACCAAAAAAAAATATTGTAATTAAGCTAAGCATCTACAAATTCAACTTCGATCATGGCCCTCTTACCCTGTAGCTCTATGGGTAGGTCATTGAGGTTCTACAAGGATGAAAACCTCTTCCATCAAAGGCTTTCAGAGTGGTATGTGACTGTTTGATGGTTGGGTAACCTAAAGCTTTCCAACAATAAATCGACATAATACATGTAGAAGCTCTTTCATCAACAACTGTGCAAAACACTCGCCTAATTTTAACAAAAAATGGAATCTAAAATGCCAGTTGATGGGGGAGTCTTGGGATATGACTCTCAAGATCCAAGATAATTAGATTAGAATCCTGGAGATCAATAACTCCTATGGTTGACAATAAAAGTTTTTGTTGTGTCATGCATGTTTGCAACAATTCTAGAGTTGACATTCTGGAAGGAGACATAACTAGATCTTCAACAATGTTGTAATTTTGTGTCACTCTAGAATGTGGGTTGAAATTTGATTTCCGAAGTACACCTTTGGGAGGTGGTCGATTCATTATGTTAGGATTTAGTTTCTTGATTTTTAATGGTTCAGAAGGAGGAGGAGTTATTGAACTAGAAGGTTGACTAGATGAACTAGCCTCATTTCCATTATCAACAGGACCCTTAGACCCATAATATTTTGATCTCGTAGCTACAATAACTTGCTCCGAATACATTATCATGATATATTGTGATGTGGAAAAGGAAGATGTGTTATGAGAAACCATTTTACTATCTTGAGAATGAAATGGATCCTTGAAAACAACAGGAGTTGGAGAATATTTAATGAATTTGGAAACCTCTACCCAATGTAGGCATTCCTTCATATAATGATCCTCATTGCAAATAAGGCAAGGATAGCGAGGTTCTTGTTTCTTGTAAACAGGTTCGGTTTTAGAGTGTTTCTCTTTTGAAGAAGCATTTTGTTTCAATTTACCTTTCCATTTCTTTTTACCTCCAGTTGACTGACTCTTTCCAGTAGATGATTCTACGACAATAATTTCGTAAATAGATTCTAAAGTAAGGCTTTCAAATAGTGAATCTTGGATGGCCAAAGTCTGAGTACTTTTAGAACTTTTCTTTTTCTCCTTAGACTGTTGGCCAACAAAACCTATTATACCAGCAACAAAATTAGATCTTGTCAGAGAAGTAACTATTAGATCACTTGGAGGGCACGATAAATTCAGAATTTTCTTTTACAACGTTCCAGATTGAGTGTAGACTAAGTCTAAATACTAGGCACAAGCAACTATGTTCTCTTTTGTGATGACACCTCCCTTCGAAACATCCTCGGTGATAACAGGAAGAATTGACATCATAAACCATTAAGCTAAAATTTGATATCGAATAAAAACTTTGACTAACTGATGTCTACATTTCCATTCATGTATATGATTGGAAATATGAGTTGATTTTATTTTTTTTAAAGAATTCAATAGTTCAGTACTAGTATCATATAGAATTGGTAGCTGGAAATGGTTAAAAATTTTGTTTCTAGAGAGTTAAAGTTATGGAAAGAGGCATGAGGTAGCTCAATGTACCATTTGGCTGTCGAACTGGTTAAAATTCATTGGAAAAGGTGAAGATGGATAAAATCATTGATTAAAGAATTCAATGCACACCAAGATGATATGTCATCACATAATTGGATGGGTCTTCTCCTGATTTGCCTTCAAATTTGGATATGTCACTCGAAAACATGGTGGGCTTTGGAAAGCTTGACCTTGAAAAGGTGTTTGCATTATTCCTATAGTTGGTTATACGATAGGAATATGTGGTATAGAATGGACCATAGGAACAATTTTATAAGCATAAACCTGAGGGATTTCCTAAGTAGTATGACCAACAAATATTTGAGGGGTATCTGGAATTATCGTTTGTGATACTCCTAGGATAGGTGTCTAAGGGAAACTTGGAACCAATTCTGAAATAGGTGTTTGGGGTGCACTCTGAATAGGTCATTGAATCAGTTGATGAATAGGTTTTTGAGGAATTCCCTGGACAGGTTGTTGAAAAACTATTAGCAAAATCCCCTAAGTAGGCTGTTGGATAGGTTCATAAAGTGTTGCTTGTCGAGAAACTAGACCAAAGTATTGAGTAAAAGAAAGATTCCAAATAGAGTTTGTCCCAGGGTAAGAAGTACCAAGCAAAGTTTGAGTTACAGCAGGTTGACCTAGACTAGGCTGAGGTATCTGACCATAAGTTCTAGAAAAAGGTTGACCCCCAACTGTAGTATAAGATCTGACAACAGGTTATCCTCCATGTGGAGGATAAGGTGGATGGCCCCGAGCAGGGGAATAAAGACTAGTTGGGGTTACTTGAGGGTTACTTGATCTACCAGATACCATGTGAATTTGTTGGTCTGATGTCGTAGGCACTTCAGGCATGGATGTCATGCTTTGAGCAGTAGATGTAGATAAACTAGATGACCAAGTAGAAGGATGGGGGGAAGAAGAAGCTCCTGAAAAATCCCTAGTAAGTGACTCATATCCAGGAGGAACTGATGGACCACCATACAATAGTGATACTAGGGAGTTGGTAAACATAGATGAATTAATGGGTTGGCTCCCAATAGGAATTTCTAACATAGTTCTTTCCGGTGACTAAAAAGGATTGTGTGGCGTTGAAAGATTATGACCTAAAATAGTTAAAGTGGTAGAATACCAAGGTTTAGGTCGGAAAGGAGAGAAATTAACTCTTGGGTTAAAAAATTCACTACCGATAAATGGAGAATGAGGTGTTTCTACCTCTTCGTTTCTAGTAATTTCTTCAATGCTAATAAACCCAGGAGGTAATCCAGTGGTAATTATCAACTCTCTTCGAGGTGAATGTGGCTCAAGAGTAGGAGCTATAACAACCAAAAGTGCTTTAGGTTGAGAAACTTTTGGATCAGGCTATCCTACCTCTCATTCAGTTAGTTCAGTGTTTGAAACTTCACCAGTATTAGATTTAGTTTGAACTAATTTGGTAATTTCTGGGCTAGAATGAACTAAGCCTGATTCTACTTCTTACGTTGGATTCACTTCGGCTTCTACCGTATGAGTTTGTAAAACTGGAAATGTTTCATGTTCTTCTAAGGATTTAGATCCTATTGACTTTGATCTTTCAGTTTTTATCTAATCAAATTGACTAGGTGTGTATTGAGGGGGTTTACCTTTCATTCTATGTAACTGCCTTGGTGATTTAGCTAGGATGAAAATTTATCACAAAATCAAAAAATATTCACAATTACATTCTAAAGCCCCTAAAATGTAAAACCAAATAATTAACACATGGTAAAAAATCTAAGGATTGAAACCATGAAAAAGATTTTCACAACAAGATCACTAGTTGGCAATGAAATCTAACGTCGTAGAAATCAAAGTGAAAAGAGGTTATGGATAGAGCGAGTGGAATGAGTTATGCTCACAACCTTCTTAATGTACATGATCTGGTGCAAGTAAACTTCATTTATGCCATCTCTAATGAAGAATACCCTCTAGAAATTTCCAAGTGAGTCTAGTCAACGCATGTTCCAGGTACAACAGAGACTTCCCCTCCATCGTCACCTTGGGAAAAATCCCTAAGAATATGGTCACTAGGGTTACCACATAAACAAATTCAACATGGGGAGACATTTGCAGATCAGACATACATGCAAGGGCAAAGTAACAAGGCTCAATCCCCTTGAATGTTTCTCAACATGGCTAATCTAAGGTTTACTTCCAAGTGACTCCCATGTACCTTTTGAAGCCATTTTTAGTACATGTAAATCACTCTACCATAGTCAATGAAGTAGGTTCAATCACTTCATTGGTTCTGATATGATCTCGTGCTTGACTCCTTTGTAAGGGGAGCTTCCCAGAGAAAAAATGTAGTAAATGGATTTTTCTCCCTATACCAAGATGCTAATGTTTGTTGTGGTTTTGGAAAGTAATGCACTTCCCTATTCCAAAGCCCTGCAACATGATCTACTGTAGGTGGAAAAGAGCCCTAAAAACAGAAATTTCTAGATAGATTTTATTAACATTGATTTTAAGAGTTGTTATTTAATCAAAGGTAATGGATATGAAATTCATGAAATTATGACTTGACGCAAATCCTAATGCAGTAAAAAAATGAAAACGTAATCTTTTCATTTCAATGAAGATCTAACTAAATTAAGGAAAGGGTTTTTTCACTTATTCAACTAAAATGTAATAAAAAACCATAAATCCCACTATATTCATTTTCCTAAAATTCAAATATCCAATTTTGAATCACCCAAATATTGAAAATAATTTCAAACTTTCACTTTGCCCAATAACACAAAAAGTAAATAAATCTCTCTTTTCATATAATCACTCAGAAATTCACAGAATGCATCAAGAAACCAATAATCACTAAAAATGAATTTTCCTAATTGAATACTATGAATTCACATGCAGTGAAAAGTATAGTTCATGAACACTTCAATAGTAGAAAGAAAAATGACTTTTCATTTTGAAACAAGCATAACAATTATTTTTTCCCAAAAAATACCTAATCTTGTAAATCATTGATTTTGACACAAAAAAAAAACATTTGCAAAAGAGAAAACTAGACTCAAAACCTGACCTAATCAAAAGAAGAAAGATAGACAGTCCACACGACAAGACTAGTATATCTCTCTTTTGATAGATCTACCATTCCTCAGATGAGACTTTACCCTAATTTTCAAAAACAAGACAAACGCAAGAAAATATTTTCATAACGCTCAACCAAACTAACTAACACTCAAATAAGGTACAAACAAGTGTAAATTAACAAGAAATACCGAAATATTTGGACTGGAGGAGGATTAAATAGAAATTTTTAAAAATTTCAGGTATGTGTGTAGGCTCTAGAGGAAACCAGTGTGTGTGTGTATTTTCTCTATTGCTAAAAGATAGGCATGCAAATATGCACACTGTGCCTAAAACCTAAGTGCACACAACAGGGAATTTTGGAAAAAATATAAAACAAACCAAATCCAACCCAAAATCCATTTTTTTAAGATTTTCAGACACTCAAGGAAAGCTTTTATAAAAGGTTCAAAAGGTCAAACAATAAAAGTAATGGAAAGTGAGATGAGTCCCCAGTGGAGTCACCAATTTGGTATGTGGACTTATCCCTCTTACAGAAAAAAGAAATCTCCATATACTTCAAATAAACCTAGTAACAAAAAATTAAGAACTTTTACCTTTCTCTACACTATGATTGACTAAAACGGATACTATGATAGAGTCCACTTACCATTTAAACGAAAGGATTGATGAAGTCCCCTTCAAAGAATTCAACCATTCGTTCCTCGATGCTTTAGAGATCCTCTCATCTCTACCCACAACTTCTCCATGATTTCTTGAAAGAGATTTTCATAGATAAAAACAAACATGAGATCAAATTATCTAGTATATAACATAAGAGAGGAATGGACTAATTAACCAATCATGTATCATAAAATGATTAATATGCAATCGAAATCTATGTTGGTGATCAAGGAATCATACAAACTATATCAGCTAATATGTAATTGAGAAGGAAAAATTTCCTTTATATTAATAAAATGGAGAATAGCCTTACATGTAGCCTTGATGTTATAAGTCCCTTCCCACAACCTCCAACCCTCTCCTTGGATGAGCAACCTTCCAACGTTATTCCTATAGCATAAGCCTAGTTCCAACCATCCTCCCCAATCCTCAAGCTTGTGTTAGCTTTATAGGACAATAGTGGGATGTTTGGGATCCATTTTCCAAGGGGGGTATCCACTAATGGTGGGATAGGGATTGCACAAAGAGAGGGATTTTTGACTCAAAAATAATTCTTTTTACATGATTCAAAGCCCAAGAAAGGTCTCTTTAAATGTACAATGACTCTATTGACTTAGAATAAATCCTATAAGTCCTCAATGGGGAATTTTACCTAAAACATGATCACCCAAGCATGAAACCCATGCTTTAATAAGTCATAATAATAAATATAATAATTCCTTTCATTCTTTTTCATAAGTACATTTTATTATGACTCAAATACAATTATGAAGACTGAAACTAGTTACTTTTCTCAACACTCCCTATTAGCGAAGGAGGTATTCACCATATACAAGTACAAGGAAGATATCCAACTATGTGAACTACAAAGAGTTTAGGCACCATAATTCCATGGACTAGATTCCTGACCAGGGAAATCTATCAGAGTGGGATTAAGATGGACTAAAGCTTTCAACCTCTGTAGGTACCATCAGGCTAACTTGCTAACTATCAACCCATGATCTAGGTGCGTATTCGAGGTTAGAGCTCTATGGCCAACACCACCCTCCCTACATCGGGATATATACATCAACACAAAGTTGTTACATTCCTTTTGTTGCATTATGAAAATGGCCATCAGTTTGGATATTTCGCTATCGCAAAATGTATCCCAAAGCATTCTCCTGCAATGTTAGAATCCAAATTATACCAAAGAGAGTGAAATTCCTAGATCCCATGGTACAAAACCCTATTTTAGGCTTCCTGCGCAGTTCCCATGTCAATTTCCATGCATATGCAGTGGAGTCCATTAGGAACTGTGCATAAGCATGCATTGTCTTACACTCAGAGCTGCAAACATGACATAACACATGTAAAAATAAAAGGTGAAGTCTAGAAGAAAGATAGAATTGAAGTGAATTTTGATGAATTGAAATCACCATGATATTTAAAAGATTGAGATAAATTGATATATGCTAAGTTTTATGGGAAATTTAGTAGAAGTGCATGAAACTTTATTAAGACCAAATGATACAGTTGTAAATTACGAAAGGAACTTTTATGTCTTAAAGAAGTCCTTACTGGTTTGATTCGTTTAATTTAAAATTTTCACCAAAATGATAAAGATGAAAAGGAAAATATAAGAATATAAGTATATGTATATGAATATGTGAGACACATGACAACAAACATGTATTTATAAGATTCTATTCTCTTAGCATGCCTTGAAAATGGGTAGAGGATTCAGGTAAAATGATGATTAGAGATGAACATATAATTGGGTGAGATAATGAAGGAATATGACATTTAATATTAATAAAAAAATTAGAAAGAGGGAGGACTATAGTACATTAACAGAAACATTATGACTTGGAAAGGTCAGCATGCCACTAGTTAATGTTACCCAGATGAGTACCCTAAACATCACAACAATAGATACAAATGAATTTTGTTCAAGTGAATGATTAGAATGAATTTTTCCTATCATGAAAAATGGCGTATTAAATATTTCTTAGTCACCCTAACTATAATAGTTGGAAAACAAAAGGATGTAACACAAAGACAAGGGTTAAGAAGAACTCATGATGAGGCACGCCAACAAAATACTGTTGCAAAATTTAGCAATGTGCATTTCTTATTTCCTTTAACTGATTTTAAGCATGTCATAAGATTCCAAGTTGTGAACTTAAGTCATCATGGTGAATCTATTAATATTATCGAGAGCTTTTAAATTTTGGTGGTATTGGGAAGGAACAAAAACTTCGGATTAAAAAATCATACGTCAAAATACCGACAAATAAATAATGTGGATAGAATCAAAACTACCTAAACAAAGAATAAGGGTATCCCTTGTCATGGAAAAGGTAGGATGAGTCAGTTTTTCCTGGAATCTTGGTAATAATTTGTGATGATGGTATGGAAAATGATGTTGTCTAAGGAACAAATATTTAGTTGCAAGACATCATGGGGACAAAGTAAGGAATCTCCCTCAAAATTAAAAACAAAAAAAAAGAGGAGGACAACAGAATGATGTTGATAACAAGTATGGCTAGTGCAAAAAGAATAGCTAATCACATGCCTATCTAAGATTGTTGTTTCTTCTTCTTTAGACAATCTCCAGGACCATATAGGTTAAATGTATTAAAGTAACTTGTGGATGAAATGAAGTGAATGACATGCCAAGAACTGATATATATATATATATATATATATATATATATATATATATATATATCTATATATATATATATATATATATATATATATATATATATATATATATATATATATATATATATATAGGCAAAATACTATACTATACAATCAAAGGAGTGTGGGATAGTTGATATATGTAAAAAAAAAAATCCATGTACACACATGAAAGAGAATTGCATACATGATTTATCCATCACTTGTAATGCAGCTTTGCAAAGCGACCAAAACTGAGGGAATGTTGACTTTAATGTTGCAATGAAAGAAGCACATGAAGCAACCCAAGATGGACATGAAGGAGTTACTTGGACAAGTAGGTAGAAATATAGCCATCTTGAACATGGCAGGAAAAGGAGGTTGTCCTAAACTCCACTTAAGTATGATTAATGCATGTAACATAAAAGTATAAGAACATAGTAATTCTACTATGTACGATAATGTACTAGTCATAATCAATCTTTATTTTAATTAATTAAAACTTAAAAAGGGGGTAAAAGGTTTTGTGACATTATTTCCATGTCAATAGTTGACATTTCCATGAAACAAAACTTATAATAGAACCATGTGACAGGGCCTTTGGCAATTCGCACAACCATTGGAAAATTAAAATGTATGAGGGCTATTATTGATGAGTTATAATGACATTGCTAACTCTTATTGAGTGTAGGTGGATAACCTTTTTGGGTGGTGAAATATGTTGATGAACTTGTTGAATACATAAGCAACATATTATGCTCTCTATAACAGTGTTTGCAATACATATATATACATGCTTATTAGATGAAAATTGATGGAAACTAATGATAACCTTGATGACGGTGAATGTAGGTCGAATCAGATGATAAGTTCGTGATCAAGCCTCTATGTATTCTTAATTGGATAAAAGTCACAATGTGGAAGTTAAGTGTAGTGGAAGCACTTCAACTTGGAGAGGCTACCTCGAAGAAGAATATTATATGTGTGAGACATATTTGATCCTATTTTGAAGGTTAAGAAACATTGAGGATGGTGTTTCTTTCAAGGGGGGAAGATGTAACATGCCTCCATAAAATCCATGAATATTTTGTTTTACCAAATGACTTGGTAAATTGTGGGCCAAATAAAGGCCTAGGTGGATGGCCTAGGTGGATGGTAAAACATAAATGTAATTTTATGTAATTTAATTTATTTTTATAAATAATATAAGTTATGGACAACCATAAAATCATGGGGAAAGTTCTAAACATATTTTTATTTACCAAAGAGTTACAAGATATTTATTCCTCTCGCTAGAGTTAAATAATCTTATTTGGGACAAGGGAGCCAAGGGGTGTGAGAGGGAAGCAACTTGAGGAAACCTTGAAGACTTGGTATCTTGATGGAGGAGGTTCAAGAGAGGAGTTGAAGCTTTGGCTAAACATTTTCAATTATGATATTCTTGAGCTGGTTGGTGGCAAGTGGAAACCCTAAGATAGACCTATGCATCTGTGAGTTCTTCGGTTGGACTTCTACAGTCTTGAAGTCTTTGAACATACCTTGTTGGGTCACTGTCAATGGGAAGAAACTGGCTCAGGGGGGAATTGGATGTCATTGCCAATTGAAGAGGCAGATAAGTGGAAACTACTCTAAATACTTATATTACTTTCTTATTTTCCTTGAAGTCTTTGAACATACCTTGTTGGGTCACTGTCAATGGGAAGAAACTGGCTCCCGGGGGGAATTGGACCTCATTGCCAATTGAAGAGGCACATAAGTGTAAACTACTATAAATACTTATATTACTTTCTGATTTTCCTTAAATGGATATACAATGCATAATTTGATAGAGAATGTTGTTCTACAGTCTTTGTAAGATTATGTAACTTGTCGAATAATTATGTCCTACAGTTCTGTGTATAATTGTGTGATTTGTTGAAGAATTATGTTCTACGATATTATGTAAACCAGTGTAATTTGTTTGATAAATCATGATGTATCTGTGTAAGAATAGGAATGAATGGTTAGGCTAGTCCTGAGGCCAAGAGGGATGAGAACCACCAGCCTAGAAGCTCTAGACTATGCAAGAAACACTGGAGAAGTGAGATAGATCTATTACCAGAATGACATAAATTACTCAAGAATGAAAAAAAAAAACAAAAAACTGTACTTGTCTCCCAATTTTAGTCTTGAGACTAAAAGAGAATGAAGGGGAGTTATTCTACTAAAAATAGTGAAGGAGTATAAGGATGGGGTTGTAGTGGAGTTTAAGGATGGGGTTGTTTATGGTCCCTGTATATAAAGAAGAACTAATTTAAAAAATATAATAATTTAGTGGTTGATTTAGTAAAGTATCTTTAAAACCGGCATCTCGGAAAATTTAAGCACATTATTAAAAATAAATAAAATTGGTCCAGATCTTGAGTCTCTATGGCCCAGATTAGTTTCCCTAGCTAGTCGAATGGTGCCAGTAGATGAGAAACAATTCTAGGCCCTTGTATTTTTATAATGTTAAGGAGTAAGATAGGCCGGTGTAGGCCCGTTTCGAATCTCTCGAACAAATAACAATCATTGAATTTCAACGAGTTATATGAAAAGACAATATAGCTATGTAAATTCTGTAAGGACAAAGAACAAAGAATATATATATAAAAATAGGATATCATTGAAAAAAATAAACAAAGTACTATATATATGAATTATGTAAAACAATCGCATGGAATTATGAACCACACAATCTAATAGAAATAATTGTTACAATTTAAAAAACTGTTGAAACCACAGTAGCAAGCGAGAAAACTATAGTATTTAGAATAGCTGAAAAACTGAGAACCCTTAGGGTTTGCAGAAAGATACTATAGAAATTGAAAAAAATAAAAATAAACAAAATACCAGTATCAGAGGTCGGGACATATAACGAGAAAGGGATTCTCTAAATTATGAGCAAGTAACATTTCTAAGTTTTGTTTCAGAATTAAATACCCTATTAATATAAATTCGAAGAAAAACCCTCACAGAAGGTACTACATAATATAATGTCAAACACTTTATTCTTTCATAAGACTACACTTGAAAGTGGATTGTTATATGCTTTTTGAACCCTAGAAGGTTTAAATCAATTTCATGTAATCCTAAGTGAAATTAGGCTCGAATCCATTTCCAGATCTTGTAAACACAGAAAACCATCCGACGAATCCTAGATATGCCAGCGGGAAGCTTGGAAGGAAAAGTAACCAGAATAAGAACCCGGTCCTCTAGATAGTGGAAACTCCAGGAGAAAGAAAAGGCGCAAGTATTTCAAACCAACCGGTGGAAGTAGCGAAATCCTAACCTATATCAAGATAACAACCAAGTTAAAATTATAACTTGATTTGCTTGACAATAAACAAAATTTCTAGGAAACGCATATACCTCACGGGTTCCCAGTTGAGTTGTGATGCCACACTGGAAAGCAAGATTAAGAAATATTAAATATTCACCAAATTTTGTAGTGGGTTCACAGGAAACTCGAAAAGGAGACTTCTGATAATGAACTGAGAAGGCTGGCAGGGTTTCATTATAACCAGAGCCAAAGAGTAGAAAAACCCAATCTTGCGTACATTGATACCTGAAGCTGGGAATAATGAAACAAAAGGAATTAGGAGAAACATAGTTTTTATTTTACATGAACAAAGAAGATGGTAAGGAAGCTATAACGTTTAGAAACATGTGGTGCATACCTGGGCTAGTTGAACTAATGCCTGGTACTGAGAAGAAAACCTAGGGTTGTTGCAGAGGGTCGAGCTCCACATGACAGCGAGAGGAATGCAGACACTGGGGGACAAGGCCGAATGAGGGGCAATTAACACTTAACTACCTAGCTCAAATCATTACCGTTCGATTAGATACTAAAACTTCAACGACAGAGGTCATCCAATTTGCATGCATGGGAAGTTGGTCACGTTTTTTTATGTGTGACAACAAGGGTTCGATAAAGTTCCCAAGCAAATTCACACATTACTTTATAATGAAATCTGGCAGCAAATTCACACATTACTTTCTAATGAAATCTGGCAGAGTAGGCGGAAAGACATGAGATATGTAAGCAAAGGTTACTATAACGTGTATGATAAATTCATATATGCATATGGCCAGAAACAATGTAATGACTCTATACATTAAACACTATATTAATTGTTGGCCACCAAGGAATTTATTGAACAGATTACTTCACCTGATTATATAAACTTGCATAGTTGTAGTTCCAGTAAGTAAAAACCCATCACTATTTATACATTCAAAAATTACAATATCCAAGTTAGATAAGTATATCTTGAAAAAGAAGGAAAAAATCATAAATTAATTAAAATACAACATTTTTATATACATTTTAAAAGGAAAAAAATATAATTAAATAAATAAAAAGAAAGAGAGCAAACTTGATTAAAGAAACTACATCATCCTCTGTTCATTTCTTTTGTTGGCATTTTCATGACGTGGTATACAGAGTTCTACTTTACACTCTTTAAAACTCTTTATATTGGCAGTGAAATTTCTACATCTATGAAAATAGATTTTACACCCAACTCTACACTCTCTTGTTGATGTAATGTAATAATTTCAGCCACGTACTATCGTTGCGTGTTTGGTAAGGGAATTGTGGAAGGTACGACAACACTGCGCATCATTGTATGAATTATATGAGAAAAACAGCCAAAAATCTTCCTAAGGGAATGAATGACTTGTGATTATATGATTCTGGAGGCATCGTCATTTTCTCCAAATATCCACATTGACACCTCTCGAAAAGAAAAAGGCCGAAGACAAAGATGAGCACCATTGTTGTTGCTCCTGAAGGGATAGGTCTTCACGTAGATCTAGAATGTTATTTCTTCATAATACAACTGCCAAGAGAATGGCTTGATATGATCTTTGCATTTGTACCTACGAAAGTAAATGTGACAATGAGTATAGTGGGTTTCTTGTTGAATTGGAAATAATAAACAAAATATCTAACTTTGTTTGGTATTAATATATTCTTTAACGTTATTTTCAAATCATTTTATGTTTCTTCAAGAAAAAATGGTTGGGTATTTGATATCAGAGGTTTCTTTTTCTTTTTATCTTAGAAAAATCGACCCAAATGAGATTGTTTCCCAGTATTGGAGGTTATTTTTGAATTTATAATGTATTATTTTCCCAACCACTTATTTATCATGAATCTATAGACATGTGTTATAAGGAAGGGAAGAATGGAATCTATATACATATGTTATAATGAAGGGAAGCATGGAATCTATAGACATGTGTTATAATGAAGGGAATCATGGATCTTGTGGTGCGGTCACGCTGAAACCCATTCATGGATGATGTCGTGATGCCGCATGAGTAGTGTAGAGGCCATATGGGTGCCACATTGCATTCTTATGATGACATGGTTTCTATTAATAAGTCAAAATTTTTAACAACAATAAATTTTAATTTGGTACTCTAATTGAGACAAAATTTATTTTTTGAGAAAACTCTATGTGAGGTAGTCGTAATGGTGATGTTAGAATTAATTTTTGCAAACTTTAAAAAAAGGTTTTTGGTAATCCCTTATTTATAATAGATCTTGGAGATTGGGTCAAATAATTAGATCAAACAAATAAGTTCTTAAAATACCTTAATTATATCGAAATCAAAATTACTTCTATTAATACATTTTGGATAAAAAATAAAATTCCTAAAAATTCCCCCTAATTTCTTACATTTCTTACAATCTAATAAAAAAACTTATAATACACTATGTCCCCACCACCACTACCACCATTGCCACTCTACCACTACTGCTATTGGTGGTTGTCTTTATAGTATTTATTTTTTGTTGATTATCTTATATTTGATAATATCTAATAAAACAATTCACTAGTCATTATCATTAGAGAGTATTAGTCGTTATCATTATTATTTTAAAAATAAAAAATATTTTTTCTAAGTAATGGTTAAATCTTTATATTACTCATTATATTAATCTTCTCATATTTAGTAATCGTTTGATCATTAAATAATTTTTGAAAAATCATAATTAATCCTAACGTTTATTATTTGAATACATATATTTATAAATAATTTTAAAATATCAGAAATATATTTTTATTAATTTTTAAAATTTAATTTTATGAATAAAAAAATATTATAAAATTTTAATGATAGAGTTTGCATGAGAAATTGTTATTAAATTTTTTTTATAACAAAACATGTTCTTGGTACAATTAAAAATAAATTCTTAAATTTTAAAATTATTGTTAAAATACGTCAATTTATTTTTTAAATATAATTTTAACTGGAAGAAAATTATATTTATCATACTCATTCTCATTATTTAAATAAAACCACATAACCCTATAGAATTTATAAATATAATTTATAAGCAGTTTTTAAGGGAATAATGTTTTATTTTAATTAAAATATTTTTTAATTTTACTTTATTCAAATATTTATTTATGATTCCTAATTTTAAAATTAAAAATTCAATTGAATTAACACAAACAAAGATGACGCCCGGGACAGCTAATTGGCAATCTTCTGGTTTTGTAATTATTCAACAGACAGCGTACTATGGTCATGTTGTTTGGTATGATTGGTAAGGCAAGTAAGATAGGTAAGGCAGTACCATGGGTTTGAATTTTGTTAGTGTATGGACAAATTAGGTATGAGTTTGGATTGTGTAAAACTTAGTGATTGATACCTGCACTTTCAATAACCACTCTTCAATTTCCGATCAAATCATTTTGAATTTGGATTTTGTGTAATCTCAACTCGATGGATACCTACACTTCCAATAAACTTCCACCTACATTTAGACGACGCTGATTCACTCAGAATACTCGATACCCAAATTTATATTTGTGAAAATAATTAATTAATACAAAATATTTTTTCCCCTTTACTTTTAATATAAATTTATATATCTTAATATTTGGTTCATTTTAAAATTTATATATAAAAATAAAATATATAAATCTGAAATAGAATAGATTTAAGCTAATTCTTAATACACCATGGTGGAGTATACTGGATTCCATGAGAAAACGAACTTTATACTTTGTTAAAGGCTTTGATCACATAAATTCTAATTCCAACTCATAAAGATCCATTTTGCAAATTCATTATTTTAATTTCTTAATCTATTATGCATTTACTTGGAATCTCTTTTTCTTCTCTAGACATTTAAAGGAAAATAAAAATTTGACTAAAATTTATAATCTTTTTCAATGTACAATATACTTTAAAAATTTGACTAAAATTTATAATCTTTTTCAATGTACAATATACTTTTAATTAATGACCCAATCTACATGTCAATGTGCAATTATTTTAATTTTTTTTCCTCGAATATGCACTTTTTTATTATTTATTATAATAAAGCATGAAAATAGTGTAAGTGTAATATGCATTCTTTCTTTGGCAGTTTTACACAGAATCAAACTACCTTCTCGTCTCCACGTGACATCGATCAATTATTATTCTTAACATTACTTTATTTGTTTGCTTTTTTTCCCTATGGAGTTTCTGATACTTATGATTTTTTATGGGTAGAATGTGGCGTACTTTCTTTGTTTGCTTTTTTCCCTTATGTGGTTTATGATATTTATTATTTTTTATGGGTTGAATGTGGCGTAATCCATAGGTGATCCTTTATGGTATGGATTGCTAAAATCAATTCACTTCCTACTGAATACAGTTTCGCTCATCCATGTTCAAGATATCTACAATGTCCATCTATTTCTAATGAAGCAACCATCAGCCGAGGGACACTATCTTTGCTTTGGTGGTATATTTCTCATAGAGCAACCAAGTGTCGAGGGAGACTATCTTTGCTCTGGCCATACCACCAGCATGGCAGACTTTGCACATTTCATTTCTAGATGCTATCCACATTCAAAATAACTGCAAAGTCAGTGATTTATTACACCATTACCTTGTTCGAATATATTTGGTTTGCATTGTCACCTACATGATATAATTTTTTGTAATTTGTTATTACACTGATTGATTGACAAGTTGGATGAATGGACATTTGTGAGTGGTGGTAGAATTTCATCGAAGAAATTATTAGATTTGGGATTCAAATACAAATATAGTGTAGAGTAGATTATTGATGCAATGTCCACTATGCACAGAAACTAGCCATACTCAATTGAAGACCTGGATCTAATTTCATTTTGATATTAACGAATCATTAGCATGATAGAATATGTTTTACAGTTTTATGAATAGTGTTATTTGAATGTACTGAATAATGTGGTGTGGAGCACCACCAAACACATAGATCCTAAATATGAGATGTTATTTCTTCCATATATTACCACTGAGAGAATGGCTAATACAATCTCTGCATTATATGCCATCTCTGCACTATATGCTTATGATACGTTTTTTTGGCTGGGATTGCAAACTACGAACGAAATTTTTAACTTTGTTTAGTGTTTACATATAGTTCACTGTGTTTCTCCAATCATTGCATGGCCCTTCCATATGAGATTGTTGGTTATTCCATATTGAGGATTTCTTTTTGCTTCTATTTTTAAAAGATTATTTGAAAATGAAATTGTTGGTTGTTTAATATAGATGTTTTTTTTTTATTTGTGATTCTTTGTTATCATATTATGCTAAATTTGAGTTTCCTCTTTGTATGACACTGTAGTTTGTCAGGTTATCTAATTTTCTTTGATTATAATCAATTTAGGTTTTTTATATTTAATCAATTTATATCTTTGACATTTTAATAGTGCTTAAAAAAATAAAACTAGTAATTTCCCCTAAAGGTGCAAAGGTACAGGGAAGGAATAGAAATTTGGGACGATCATCTTGAAAAAAAATCATGCTAACCCATATAAGAGTTTATCACACATTTTGGAAGGGTAATACCTAAAAATACTAAATAAAACCAAGAAAATTAGAGCATCAAGATAGAAATGCCTGGAAACTTTACTGTTGTATAGTGGACATGGTTTTTCCATAGAACCACCCTTCATTATCTAATGGTTTTGAAATTAATAGCACATTGCAAACCCCAAGGGATAACTTAGTTGGCCAAGTTCATGTTGCTAAGTACTTCACCTAGGGAGGTTTCATGCTCAAATCTCCTTGACACCCTTAGGGTTAGGCCTTGCCGATAGATCCATCCATCCAGGTTGATCTACCTTGATATTCTCATGGATGTATTACCTCGGATAGATCCCTTCACCCTGATCTACGTGTATTTTCTAGTGAATGTAGATGCTACTGGATTTTCTTGTGGAGATAGTGGTCAATGGATTTTCTGGTGGATGTAGCGACCTAGTGGTTTTCTAGTGAATGTAGATGCTACTGGATTTTCTTGTGGAGATAGTGGTCAATGGATTTTCTGGTGGATGTAGCGACCTAGTGGATGTAGATGCTACTGGATTTTCTTGTGGATATAGTGGTCAATGGATTTTCTGGTGGATGTAGCGACCACTGGATTTTCTCGTGGATGTAGCTAGTGGATATAGTGGTCGCTTTCACCCTGATCTACGTGTATTTTCTAGTGGATGTAGATGCTACTGGATTTTCTTATGGATATAGTGGTCAATGGATTTTCTGGTGGATGTAGCGACCACTGGATTTTCTCGTGGATGTAGCGAGTGGATATAGTGGGTAGCGACCACTGGATTGGATGTAGTGACCACTGCATTTTCCATCGAGGTAGATCTACCTCGATATAATCATGGATGTATTAGGTTGGATAGATCCCTTCACTTTGATCTACCTGGATTTTCTAGTGGATGTAGATGCTACTGGATTTTCTTGTGGATATAGTGGTCACTGGATTTTCTCATGGATGTAGCAACCACTAGATTTTCTCATCGATGTAGCAAGTGGATATAGTGGGTAGCGGACCATTGGATTTTCTCATGGATGTAGTGGCCACTGCATTTTCCATCTAGGTTGATCTACCTTGATATTCTCAGGTTGATCTACCTTGATATTCTCATGGATGTATTACGTCAGATAGATCCCTTCACCCTGATCTACGTGTATTTTCTAGTGGATGTAGATGCTACTGGATTTTCTTGTGGATGTATTAGGTTAGATAGATCCCTTCACTTTGATCTACTTGGATTTTCTAGTGGATGTAGATGCTACTACATTTTCTTGTGGATATAGCGGTTTCTGGATTTTCTCGTGGATGTAGCGACCAGTGGATTTCAATAGTGGTTTGTGGATTTTCTAGTGGATGTAGATGTTACTGGATTTTCTTGTGGATATAGTGCGTCACTGGATTTTCTCATGGATGTAGCCACCAGTGAATTTTCTCGTGGATGTAGTGGCCACTGAATTTTCCATCCAGGTTGATCTACCTCGATATTCTCATGGATGTATTAGGTCGGATAGATCCCTTCATGTTGATCTACCTAGATTTTCTAGTGGATGTAGATGCTACTAGATTTTCTTGTGGATATAGTGGTCACTGGATTTTCTCATGGATGTAGTGACCACTGGATTTTCTCATGGATGTAACCAGTGGATTTTTCTCGTGTATATAGCGACCACTGGATTTTCTTACGAATGTAGCAGCCTTTTCTCATGTATATAGTGGCCACTGGATTTTCTCGTGAATGTAGCAGCCACTCGATTTTCCCCTACATGTAGCGGCCAATAAATTTTCGAGATTTTCTCTTTGATGTAGTGGCCACTGGATTTTCTAATAGATATAGAGATCACTGGATTTTCAGGTGGATATAGCATCCACTCAATGTTCAAACCACCTTTAAAAAAAATTAACACATTACTATAAACTAATTGAACCATTTATCTTTAAAATTTCATTACCCATAAAATAAAGTTACTGACCTTCTTCCTAATAAAATTGATTGATTACTGAGCTTGGTTTTAAATAAATTTAGAAGGAATTCAACAAAAGACTCACAGATTCCGGGTATTTCTCTCCCATTTTTGTAATGTTAATAATTATGACGTTGTCACTTGCTATATTTTTCTGTTACTGATCATTCACCAAATACACTTCGCCGTAAAACTGAATATAGAGCAGCTTACCTCGGAACCTAAAATCCTTTTGGGTAGGGACTTTGAATGATAATTGGAACTCTTTTTCTTCACCCTAATCATGATTGCTTCATATGGGTATATGCATAATTGACTCCCTGCAGGACATTTACTCGATAAAAAGGGCATTCATGGGGTCACCTGTAACCGTAGGTTCTGTGGAGCCCTTGACTAATTGAAACAAGCTTTCTTTTATTAAACACACCTGCAGTAACTTTTAAAAACCAGAGCCCAATTGGTTGGAATCGGCTTATTGTAAGAGGCAGTGTTTGGTAACGTAACCGGACCACAAAATTATATGCCATTTTCTCTTAATTTCTTTGAAAGTTTTTGAAAGTATGGCTTATATTTTTCTTTCATGGCAGTGATCAGACTTGACATCCATGAGCATCATGAGGATGGATCATCAAATTATTATATTTGTTCTTTATTAAGGTCTTTCTGTGCTCTATTATTTTGGGACTATGTATTTAGTCTTTTAAAAAAACGAAGTTCACCCATTTAAAAAAAAAAACAGAGATACTCGATGAAACTCGTCAATATTTGCAGGCACTCGTCAATATTAGTTGCGAATGCGTTGAACACTTGAGTGACATCGTAAATTAGGGACAAGTACCAGAGCCATAGGCATACATCATAATGTATTGAACACTTCCAGAGTCATGTAAATTTCTTACATAACTATCCACAATAACCTTGCCATTTGCATTTCTGCCAGGATAGCTCTTTTAAGTATTGCACGGGAAAAATGGTTTAATGGTGACATCCATGCTAACATAGCCTGGTCATTATTTTTGCTATAGCCAATGCAGTTACATGATATTTGAAACTCGGTCTTTCTTCTTATTTTGCAGTCACAGAATGACTTCTACAAACATATCGAAATTCTTTGTTGACGATCAATTTTTCCCTGTGCAAAATTAACTTTATTTAAATACAGAATGTCCCCTGTGCAAAGTTGTGTGGCCAATTGCTTATACGTATTTATATATTACGATTACAAAATGCACACCATGGTTACTTTTTGCACATCTTTTTTTTTTCAGAGAGAAAATCCACATATGGCAGAAGCCTACAGATATTTTACAATACGGCCGAAGCCAGCAGAATATGGCCGAAGCCAACAGAATACAGCATAGCCGTTCGAAATCGCCCAGCGAGGGACCATCCTTTTGCATCCTTTTGCAAATCTTATCTGCTTTTTCTTTTCACTTAGGGTGATTCTTCTCACTCTACCCATTATTTGCCAATCTTATCTGTTTTTTCTTTTCACTTCACACAATTCTTCTCATTGTACTCATTATACTTTTTGTGGATGGAATTCAAACATATGAGCCTATTAAATGTAGTCAATCTCTATAATCGAAGTGTGAGTACTTTTTGTGAATTCAAATATATGAATCTATTAAATTTAGTCAAATTCCCTAATTCAATTATGAGTATTTTTAAAATAAAAACAATTTGAAACATTTTTTCAGAGAGAAATCCATACATGGCCGAAGCCTACAGATATTTTACAATACCGCCGAAGCCAGCAGATGAATGGCCGAAGCCAGCAGATGAAATGGCCAAAGCCAGCAGAATAGGGTGGAGCCTTTTTAAAATAAAAACCATTTGAAACATATTTCTATTAAATTTTGAAATTTGAATTTATTAATAGAATTTATATTAAAAAATATTTTAAATTTAATTTATTAAATTTTAAAAATATTAATAAAATTATTTAATAGAAAATCTATAGCTCAATTGGTTAATGCTGCACTAGAAAGTATTTTGGAAATCACAAGATTAAAAGTCTTATATTTCAAACCAAGGAAAAAAAAAAATATTTAATTCAAATTTTAAAAAATTCAAAATAAATAATAAAAATTTTATTAAAATTTTATATTTTTGATTAGTTAAATTATAATCACTATTGCTTATATCAAATTTTAGCTAAATAACAAGCCATTTTAAATATTACAATAACATTAAAAAACAAAAAATTAATTTTAGTATCTATTATAAATAAAATCATATTTTTTATTTATTTATTTTATTAGTTATGATTTATTATATTTTTTATTCTCACTAAAATAATCATTTATTAAAAGAATATATATATATATATATATATATATATATATATATATAATTTATTGTTTTATATATTTACTTAAATGTTTTAATTTTTTAATTTTACAAGATGTATGAATATGTTTGGGCTATATGTTTTTTTTCAAAAGTGGGAAAATTTATCATAACTCAATTGTCAAACCAACAATGAGGACAACCATCTCTGCTACTAGCAAATGCAGGCTTACTCGTCACCCTTGAATATTCAAGGAAAACTATACGATCTAGAATGATAAGTAGCTAGTCAAGGAGACAGGCTTCCACTCCTGTCATATGCCTCTAGGTCTTGGGTCGTTAGCTCTTAGAAATAGTTTTAAGGCATACTCAAAACCCATGGAGCTATGCACTTTACAAAATCAAATTTAAAACTTTTAAAGACTAAATTCATTTATACATTTAAAAATTACAATCTCATGAAATATTACATCATTAAATTTCATACCCAGAAAACAAAAACATTAAACACTATTTTTATAAACATTTAAAATAATAATAATAATAAAGAAATTAATAATAAAATTTTCTTTTAAAATAGAATAGAGGACGACCGACATCCTCGATTGTTTATTTCTTTTGCTGACATCTTCCTGATGAGCCATACAGAGCTCTAGTTTAAACTGCTAAAAACTCTTTCTATTGGCAGTGAAATTTCCACATCTATTAAATTAGACTTTAAGCCCAGTGTCACACTGTCGTCTTCATGTAAGGTAATAATTTCAACAACCCATGCAATAACATACTACCTTGGAAAAAATAGGCGACCACGTAATATCGTGGCGTGTTTGGTATAGAAATTGTGTTAGGCACGACCGTAGCCACAGACGAATTTGGGTGTCACAATATGAATTATATCGGAAGAGCATCTAGAGATGAATGGATCATGATCTGATTTCGGACACCTCTGCCTTTTCTCCAAATATCGACATTGACACCTCTCGAAAGCAATGAGAGATTTTTAATTAATGATGCAATCTATACTTCAATATATATTTGTTTTAAGATTTTACTTAAACATGCATATTCTTTATTTTGCAATGCAACTGTATTGAAATATGTAAATTCCTTTTTTGCCGCTTCTGCACAAATTTGAAAACACTTATAGGGAAAGTTGCATTGGAATTTGGAAAGGAGGGTATTAATGTCATCATTATCGTCCGAAAACACTTATAGGGAAAGTTGCATTGGAATTTGGAAAGGAGGGTATTAATGTCATCATTATCGTCCGCCCCATAATTGAAGGACCTTTCATAACCATCACAATCCCCCCTAGTGTCAATGTAATGATGTCATTGATAAGAGGTACAACTGACCACCTATCATCGATTATTATTTTGTAAATATTGTTAAGATTTAAACATTTGGGGTTCCAATATTCTAATATGGTGCAATCCAAAGGTGATCCATTATGATATGGATTGTTGTAATCCATTCAATACCTTCCTAATACCATCGCTCATCCATGTCTAAGATATCTCACTTATTCCTGATGGAGCAAAGGGTTGATATCTTTGCTCTAGCCATACCACTACCATGTCAACCACAAAGTCAATCATCCCTCACATTATTAAGTTTCCAAATATATTTGGTCTCAATTGTCACCTAGATGTTTAATTTCATCCTTCATTTTCTTTTTTATTTGTTATATGATGGCTAATTACTGCAGGTTCAATGATTCATAGTGAGCTAATGGTGGAGGCAGCATTTCATCAGAGAAGCTATTAGATTTGGGATTTACATATAAGTACAATCTTAACGAAATTATTGATGACAACCAATATTTTCAAAAATTAACCATACTCAATTGATAACCCAGATTTAATTTCATCATGATATTAAGAAATCATTATCCAGATATAATATGTCTTATATGGTCTTAAGAGTAGTATAGTTTTAGTTTTGTGAATAGTGGTGTGGAGCATTACAATTCACATAGATCTAGAATCTAAGATAATATTTATTCATAATTCTACTACCAAGAAGATGACTTGATAATATATGTGTACTTGTATTGGGACAGTAAATGTGATATTAAGTATGTAAAGTGGGGATCTCGTTGAATTGGAAATTATGAGAAAAATATTTATCTTTGTTTCATTTTATATATTTTTTAATGTTCTCTTCAATTCATTTCATACCTCTTTAATGTTATAAATTCTAATAGAGGGGGTGAATCAATATTTCATTTAATTAATTTTCAATTATACATTTAGAATTTTATATGTGACTTCTCTTCAAGAAACTCGCATATGTATGTGTTTTTAATGAACACAAATATTGTATATGCAATTTATTTATTCTTCACAATTTTATCTGGTTATCTGATTCATTATATTGTCATTCATTCATTATGCATTAACCATGAACAATATTCAATAGAGCAGATACACCATAACACATAATCAACACATAAGGACAATGAGATTCTATGTGAAGACCCATTTCGGGAGAAAACCATTGTTCTTGTTTTCTTTGTCTTATTTCTTATTATAAAGAAAATATTTTTACGTCTTCTACTAGAAAAAACTATTACCAATAAGTGAGCTCCTACCCATGGGAAGCTACCACCTTTTGTTTCTCTAGTGCCAACTGAAAGGAAGCTACCACTCCCTGATCAAGTTTATTGACTCCTACCCGAAGGAAGATTCTACTCCCTTACTAAACGCTTCAACCCTTAATACCAATGTGGGCCATGTTTCAAAATATTCATATTGGATTCACCTACCTCTATCAACCATCAAAACCTATAAGCCACATTTTATCAAAGTTTCAAACTCAACTGACCTTAACAATATGCTCAAACACTGAATACCAATAACCTCTCTGAAACTAAACACCAACCAATTAAGTATATGTTCAAAATATATCATTGAGTACCTAAATACCAATCACCTATCTACAACCAAATAATTGATATACCAAATCAACACTAAGCAGTCCAAGTTATTTTTTTATCAACCAAGCTTAACACTATCCAATATCAAGTCAAACTCTTTCCTCATCAAATGTCATGCACCTATACTTCGCTCCATTTTTTTTCCATTTGTATATCTACACATATAACTATGTCAAATATTATTTACTTGGTATGATGACAGTTGCTATATTCATGCTTGATGTAAGATATCTCATCGGAACTCGAACCTCCTGGTAGAGATATATATATTATTTTGTTTTCTTTTATCATAACCTACACAAGCACTCCTTAGATATACTAGAATTTATTTGGTGGTGTCACTCTTTCTAGACCTATCACCCCCACCTTGGATAGACTCTGCATAATTGCATATGAATCCCAGACTCTACATGATTGCATACAAATCCCACCCACAAGGGTAATTGGTGACTATGCACTTATTCCTATCCATCCACATACCTAGCTAATTACCCTACGTTTATTGTATTAATGACTTGGGTTGATTTGATGCATGCTAATACCTTCCAATCTGAACATAAACCTTACAGACGTCATATTGGTTTCCAATTTATTTATATGACGCTTTGGCCATGCACCTTGTAACTTATTCATTAATGTGTTAGTACCATGGCTGAAAATCGTTCTCTTGTTAAACCATTATGGAGGATATGCCTAGGTGGTTGTGCTGTGAGTCCTTTTCTGCTACTTCTCCTCTTTCACCTGCGGTTCACATTGGTAGAGATGGGCATGGTGTTGGGTTTTCTTAATTGATGAGGCTTACTCAAGATAATCCAATGGTGATGACTTTCTCTCTTTGAACCCTAACCCTTAACCAAATACTTTGGTCTACTTGCATACCCTCGCTTCCTTTTTCGATGCTTAGGTCTTGGTTTCGAGTGTTTTCAACAGGTTTCTGGGTGGAATGAGGCCAACTGGTAGCACCATATAGGAACTTGTTGTCCCTATCATAGAGGCATGGCTCCTACCATAATGCCATGCTTACTAGTATTAATTGTTTAAATGGTGTCACAGTTTTATGATTAGGGTCGTTTAAAGTCTCCTCTTTGTCATGCTTATGTCTTTTTTCTCACACGTATTGCTTTTCTTTCTTGTCTTTCTAGATGGATTCAATTACCAATTTTGGTGGTCATTCTTTTAGTTTTCTTGCCAATGGGTATTATTCCCTCTCTTGCAGCGGCTCTTTGCAACTTTGAATTTGCAGACTCTCCCTTGTAGTATTTTCGATAGGTAATCTTGGTAGATTTGGCATCTATGTTGTTGTCACTTACTGCAAAATGCCTTTTCAACTTTTTAAAGAGTGAACTAGAAGAGAATTTTACAGTAATCTTTTAAGATGCAAAAGGACTCAAAGCCCAAATCAGACCCTCTCCATTGGAAAGTTCTCTGAACAAGATTTCCAAGGATATGCGGAACTCCAAAAATCGACTCCTAGATAAAACATTATGGTATTATTAATTTTTTAAGCTTTGTGAAGGCATATCACAATATTGGAGGTCTGGAGATATCGATGATCACATATCGGAGGTCAGAGACATCGCAGTTAGGCATATTAGTGATCATATATTGGTGATTGCACATCGAAGCATCAAGCAGATCAAAGCATCAAGTGTATCGCAACATTAACAATCGCATATTACAACTTCTGAACAAGTGACAACCTTTTAAAAATTGTGATATCGTAAAAGCTCCGATAGCATTAAAAACCATTGGGGAGTACCTAAAATGATTAACAAAGGATTTCATTACAAAACCAAAGGCGAGCGAGTTGTTCTCTCTCTCCTCTAGCAGGACTCGTGGTGGCATATGACTGGTTCTAATAAGCTACACATGGCAGCATATGATTGGCTCCAATAAAGACACGTGGCAGCATATGATTGACTCTGATAAAGACATGTGGCAGCATATGATTGGCTCCTATAATGCTACAGTGGCATCTGACATCAACATGATGTGGCGGTATGGAAGGATATGTGGCAGGCACTTTTTGCATTTTGAGGGGGCTGAAAGGGGAAAATCTAGGTGACATGTGTCACCACTCATGAAGTGCCATGTAAAAATGATGATATCATATCGAAGGTCGCATATCTGAAGTTTAGAATATCACAACTCCAATGTTAATCCTTCGTTTAGAAACTTCTGATGTGTGGGGCTCCAATATTTGGCTAGCGTGTGGTCTAGAAGAACTTAAAGGACCAAGGGCGCAAAGCAGTTTACAAAGCAAAAGGACCCCCAGTAGGAGTCCAAATGGCCTAGTGCCTTAAGGCTAAGTGACAGGTCATGGCGCCTGATCTTATGGGATAAAATTTTCAAGGTGCTAGAGAAAAGGGGCTAGGGAACATCAAAACTCGTTGTTTTGTAATGTTTTTAAGAATAGAATTTCCAATAAGCCAAAACTCTGATATAGAATTATGGCAATTTTAGTAGGATTATCAAGCTCTGATTGTGTAATACAGATAATTTAGGAGATGGATGAGTCAGAAACTATGATTCCACAACACCACTAAGGTCACCACAACTGATCGCTTCCAACTGTAGAAAGTGGGAAGTTCAAGCGGTTAAGAGGAAATCGAGAGGCAAATCAACTGAGTAACTTATGAAGAGCATCGTGGTAGAAAAGTGTCCTCATCAGAGCCCATCACGGGACTGGCAAGGAGATATTTTCCTTAGCCATCATTTAATTTTCCCTTTTTTCTATTATTTTTTTCTTTTTATGTTTTAAAGAAAGGAATAGAATCCTTTGTAATCATTTAGACAACGAAGCCTTCGCACATCAAGACTAGTAGTCCATCATATAGCTAGAGCTCTGTAGAGATATTTTGTAACTATTTTTCAAGATCTCCCTATCCTTATAAAAAGATGGAAAAAACACTTAACAAAGGTTCCTAAACTATGCACCCAAGAGGCCATAATTTTATGGTTCCATTTTTGTTCAATCTTCTTGTTCATGAGGGGCTTAAGAGATGCAATTTCTAAATGTAATGGACTGGTGATTTGGACTCCATCTTGAAGGTTAATGAAACGAGTTTGTTTATTCCTATCAAAGAAATGCACAATATGTTGTCTCCTCTGTATATCACTTCATGCATGTCTTTCCTCTTATGAAATTGTGTAATGTAGCTACTAGTTTCACTCTCATTTATGGATGTATCAAATTTTCTAAGTAGCAATACCTATGTTAACTATAGATTTACTTATGTTACTTCATAGCCTATAGTACATATAATGTGCGCAAATCTACTTAATGTGACTTGGTAACAAATGTATTCGTGAGGCATAGAGTGTGAGACCTTAATTCACGCTCCACTCTTTCTGCATTTTCATCTCCTGACTCTTCCACATTTTTGTTGCATATTGTTTCTTAGGATTTTGGGCTATGTCAAGCCCTCTACATTGATTTCTCTCCTTTCCTTCCTTCTTTTCACCTATACTACACCAATAATGTTAATTTGCCTATTTTTTTTGTTTCGGTAACTAGAACTAAGACATTTCTCTTTGAGATTAGCCATATTTACCCCTTGAGTATTTAGATATATGTGTTTGCTTAAGTTTACCTCGATGAAGGACTATTGAACCAAGCCCCTGAATTATATTTTCCAATTACGTGACATATGGAGTGCAGCATACATCCCTTAGATAATACTTAAAAGCACTCCTCTCGGATGCCCTAGGCACTGGTTTCCTCTCAACCTACAGGTTGTCTCTAGGAGACTTCTATATATTCTGAAGCATTTGTGTGAGAGAAGATAGAAAAAGATACAATTTCTGACACCTTTACAGGGAACGGATTAGAATATTTTTCCCTGGGTATAACAATTTTTACATTCCCTCTGTCAGGTGAGCAAGGGGAGTGTGGGTTGAAGATATCTCACCTTGGCGACTCTATTGTTTAAATATTACTATAAAAACCCTACAAAATCCATTGTCTATATCCTTATTTGGTAATCCTAGCTTTCAAGAGGCCTCATACTTTCTCTGATGCTAAACAATAGAGAAGTTCCCTTACATTTAAACTTGAAATCACTCACATAGAGGGGTTTTCGAAATTGCCATTCCTACATTCTTCACCAACAAATTTGCCCCACTAGAATTTTCATGTATTCTTAGTTATCCCCATCACATGCCTTAATGGAATGAATGGTACACCTTTTTGCCTACATTTAGTGGAAACACAGATAGAAGGTTAGACTAGCACCTCAAGGATTTTCATGAATGTATGCAACAACTAGGTATTGTTTTTGATGGGGTGAAAATGAAATTTTTCATGTACTCTTGAGAGGAATATGCTAGAATTTGGTACAAAATAATACCTCGTGGCATCATATATTCCTTAAATAGATTTCACATAGCATTCAATCATTTTTGCAAAATATTATATTCACCGGGTGCTCTTTTTGAAGATTTTTGTGCACATTTTAATGTTGAAAATATTTCTGATGTTAATGATCATGCTGAAGATATTTGTGGGGCTCCACTCCAAAAAGATATCTACTCGTATCAAGAAGCATCGCCGAGTGATCAAGAAAGAGAAGAAGGGACATCAGATCTTATTCTGCCAAATTGTATGATTCTCCTTCTTATGATTCATACGACTCCGATGAGATGTTAAGCAATTCAGGACTAAACCAATCCTAGTCATGGGAAGATGCAACAAAAGAGGAGGCCCACTAGGAGGTTAACAAAGAGGATCCAATTTGAAACTCACATCCTTCTAATGGAGAACAAGTCAAGAAACTAGTATTTAAGTTAATAAAGATTATGTAATCTATCATTCATATCATTCAAAGGAGGATGAGACTATTGCAAAGGTTCAAAGGGAGTTTCTTATCAGCAAAAGGGGAGAATATGACCAACAATAACTTCTTCAAGAGGAGCCCAAATTTGAAGAGCCATGGAGTCCCTGTGGTAGCCTTTTGTAGAAAGATTCATTCCTGGAAGCTAGTAAAGAGAGGGAGACCACAATAAACCTCTGTCATACGTTCTATGATCCATTACATGAATATCTAGCATCTTTATTTGGTCAAACATTAGGGGAATTTTGAGGTCTAAAATGGGCCTTCTAAGGAAATTATAAAATAATAGTGGAAATAATAAATTAAGATTAGATTACATCATCAAATCTTAGAGGGAAAAAATAAAAAAAATATGTTTTCAACTCGTATTTTCAACTTATCTCCCTATGGGTTTACTCAAATTTCAAGTGACAACATTAGTTGGATGAAGAATTTGATTCCTCATCCATGGAGTACTAATGATGCATACTTTCGATGGATCCTGCTACACGAAAAATGATAAATGCATGAAAAAAGTTATTGCAATCATGTTTTTTCATGTATTTCTCATTCTTCATGTAGCAAGGTCCATAAAAAGTATGCAACATGGGTACTCCTTGGATGAGGAAATAGATTTTGCATCCAAAGAGTACTCCTGCTCGAAATTTGAGTAAACACTTAGGGAGATAAGTTGAAAATTATAGTTGAAAATTATAGTTGAAAAAATAGTTTTCTTATTTTATTATTTTTTAATTCTTTTACTTTTTTACTCCGAAAATGATGAATCATCACCCATGGTTGACATCATCATCTTCAATCCTATTGGTTTTTATAAAGTTTATTTTGGTTGTATAGCTTTCTAAGGAGGCCCATTTTAGACCTAAAAATATCCCTAATGAGATTTTTCAGGAAAATGGGGTAGCTACAATTTTCTCTTCTCAGTTCTATGACCGTGTAGCTGAATACATGACAACATTATTAGGTCAGCAAAAAATGTTGTTTTTGTAGTATGTATTATTTTTTTTGAATGAAAATTTTTCATGGTACATGCTTTTTTTATTTTTAAATTCCAGCAGAATCGAGGCATTAGACCCAGCACCCAAATGCTGACGTGGTACCATTGGAAGATTCACCTCACTTGGGTGAAGTGAGCCCTATGCCTAAACAAAAGTTGTATATAAATAAGCTGACTAGCTAAGTATTTAATTTCTGGTATTTCCAGTTTCTATTTCTGCGTTTCAGTGTTATGAGGAAAGGACTCCCAAAAAATAGATTTCAATGGAGATTTTCTAGTTTTATAGGTTTGATATATTTTTGACTCCATGCCCAATGGTGACAGCTACTAGTCTGCAGGTTGTCACCACCTTGCCAGCAAGACACTGCCCTAAGTTGGAGCCAATGTTGCCACTTAATGCAAAATGTGTTTTTAGTGGCTCAAAGAGTGAATGAGAAAATATGTTTGTAGTAATATTTCAAGCCTCAAAAAGACTCGAAGCCCAAATTGGACCCTGTCCATTGGAAAGTGCTATGAACAAGCTTTCCTACGATATTTGGAAGTCCAAAAATTGACTCCTAGATAAAAAATTATGGTCTTCTATAGTTTCAAGGATTGAATCCTTGTGAAGGCATACCAGAATATTGAAGATTGCAATATTCGAGGTCCAGAGGTATCCACAAGTACATATTGGAGGTTAAAGACATTACAACCAAGGATATCGACAATCACATATTGAAGATTTTCTTGATATATTTCTTCTATATTTCCTCAAAATTTGTTTTTTTTAGCCCCCCAATTTCATTTTTATTTGTTTTTATAATACTTCGGTTAATGATACTATTCATGTCATTACAACTAATCCATGTTGGATAGATTATTATAATACATTTTTTTTTCATAATGATCAACATTCAAATTCTTTATGATTTATATAATAACCATTGTATGATGGACATAAGTTCTTCCTCCTCCTACCAAATATAGGGAAATTGTACACCCAGACATAACATTTGTCAATATCTTTATGGAAAATGACCACTCTGGCTCTAATAACAATAGTCAAATTTGAGACTTCTCGGAAAAACTTGTTTAATTCTTACGAAGATAAAACAGTTCTCCTTCACTCCTATGTTTTTGATATAATATAACCTGCTTCTATTCTGAATGTCAAATAGTAATTTAAATGACATGTTTTAAGTTCCAACAACTCCATAATTATATTACCTAGATGTTTTGTGCCTTGATTCTCATGTCAGCTTGAAATTTTTTTGTTTTATTATGTATATCACAACTGACTTTGATCTTTTCCAATTTAGATATTCCATGAATAACTAGTTATTTTCAAATATGATCTAGCTATTAATCATTTCTATCTTGTAGTCATGGGTGGCCATAGGTTCCAATATTGAACCTATAGCTCTGATATCACTTCTCATGCACCTATACTTCTCTCCATTTTCTTTTTCCTTTTATATATCTACACATATAACTATGTCAAATATTATTTACTTGGTGTGATGGCAGTCGTTATGTTCATGCTTGTTTTCATATATCTCATTAGAACTCAATCCTTTTGGCACATTTATTTATATTATTTTCTTTTATTTTATCATAACCTACGCAAGCACTCCATACATATACTAGAATTTATTTGGTGGCGCTCTTTCTATACCCATCACCCCCACCTTGGATAGAGTCTTCACAATTTCATACAAACCCTGCCCACAAGGGTAATTAGTGACTATGTATTTATTCCTTTCCATCTACATACCTTGGTAATTACCCTATGTTTGTCGTATTAATGATATGGGTTGATTTGGTGCATCCTAAGATCTTCCAACTTGAACTTAAACCTTACAACCTTGATATTGATCTCAAATTTGTTTATACAGTGCTTGGACCTATTCCATGCACCATGTAAATTATTCATTAATGTCTTAGTACCACGGCTAAAAATTGTTCTCTTGCTAAACCTTTACAGAGGATATGCCTAGGTGGTTGTACTGGAAGTCCTTCTCTACCATGTCTCCACTTTCACCTACAATTTACATGGGTAGAGATGGGCATGGTATTGGGTTTTGTTCAACGATAAATATTACTCGAGATAATCCAACAGTGGTGACTCACTCTCTTTGAACCCTAACCCTTAACCAGATAATTCAGTCTTCTTGCATACCCTCGCTTCCCTTTTGGATGCTTAGGGCTTGGTTTCAATCATTTTCAACCTTTGTCTGCATGGAATGAGGTCAACTTGTAGCACCATGGAGGAAGTTGTCATCCTTGTCATAGAAGTAGGGATCCTACCATAGTGCCATGCTTACGGGTATTAATTGTTTAAATGATGTCAAGGTTTTATGATCAAAGATGTTTAAAGTTTCCTCTCTACAGTGCTTAAGTTTTTTTCACAAGTGGTGTTGTTATTTCCTGGATTTCTAGATGGATTCATTTACCAATTTTGGTGGTCTTTCTTCTAATTCTCTTGTCAATGGGTTGTATTCCCTCTCTTGTGGCAAATCTTTGAGACTTCGAATTTGGAGACTCTCCCCCACAACATTTTTGGTGGCTAATTTTGGTAAATTGGTCATCTATGCCACTTTATTTCCTAAAGACAAATTCCTTCATCTTGTCTATGTATTCTATGATATCCCTCACTATGAAAATTTCTCTATGAACAGGTGTAAAGAACTTGATGGTCAAGATTGCATCAATTATTTTGGTTCCCATCCTATTGAATTAACACTGGGTAACTATAATTTTATGGTATGGTTCAGTTCTCTGTTGTATTCCCCATGGTTCACTCCATTGTTTCCTTACCTTCACACCTTCAGAATGCATCCCTGCATCCTGGTGTTATCATTTCTACTACTATGCCTATATTATATCCTGGAAGTGGGGTTTACTGTATATAACCTATTGTGCTGGAGTTCATGGATGACTCCCCTTATTGAGAATATCAAGGTGACCATTGCCTAAATACCAACTTTCCCTCTGCTAGAATCTTTCTTACCATGTAGATTTGAGTTCCTGGTCAAACTGCTCTAGGTATGTATTACCCCTAGCTATTTCCTACTTTTTATTCGACTGACTCATGCTTCCTTTGTTTATATGCGTTGTAATTGGAACATATTAATTTTTCCCTTATTTTCCTTTATGCAGTGTTTCCTAAAGAATACCAAGGGTTTTACTCCTTCCACTTAGAGGATTATGGCCAAATGCTTGCTCTCATCCTTCACACCCAGGTACCAGAATTATTTGTTTGTTACTCCTTATGAGATATACCTCGAAATTACTTTACTCTAGATTTTCCATTACAAGCCCTTTATTACGTGCTGTGGAAATTTCATGGGTTTCCTTCTATTAATGGAAGGCTTTGTGGCACAAGCTCCCGAGTTCCCTTCACTATGCAGGGTAACATTTATCCTTGTCTAATTTTTCCCTTTTTTCCTAATATCCCCTCTATTATTTATTTTTGTTAATTCTCGATGGTTTCTTATTTGTTCTTAGGTACTTCCCCCACTCGTTAGTTCTAAATTCTTGATGGTTAACCTTCTTACAAGGATATTCAGCACTTATGATGATCTCCTCCACACTTGAATGTATCTAGGTTGGTTTCTCAATGCATAATGAAAGCTGATAAAGGTAAATATTTATAAAGGTTTTTACATACTCAATTCATAATATTTTCAGAGTTAAGGGGTGTTAGAAGAATTGGAAAAATTGATATGGGTTTCCATTCCCAATGGTTTTGTTTACGACTTTGATTCGTCTTCTTTTGAGGCGCATATGCACTCTTAGTGTATATAGATAAATTTCAACTTTATAATAAACTATAGAGACCCCAGGATTGTATCCTATTTCTATATTGTGCGATCATTGTATTTATATTTCCAGCTTACTGCATTAGTGTATTACATTTGACTTCATTCTATGGATATATGGGGGATTTTATGAATATTTTCTCTTTGTAACATGCTGAATTTTCTTATTTTGTTGGTTAATATCAACTGCGTTAACATGGTAGTGTAATATTTGATGTGTTTGACTCATGAATTATATTTCTTACTGCACATCTCAATTATTTATGTATCTTTATTACCTGGTTTGAATTTTATATAGTTGAATTATATTCTGAGGCACTCTAATAGACTGATCGTCATTTGTATCCCCTCTGTACGATATCTCCCTACAACATTGTTCTTTAATATCCTATAATGATGTCGTTATCTAGAGATTAAGTATATTTACTATGTTGAATGTATCGTTTCCAGAGGAGGTTCTATCAATTCATTTTATGATATAGCTATACTTCATCTAATGTTATCTGTCATGTCTATTTCTTTATTAATTCAAACTTACATTTATCCCATTCATAGTTACTCCTTAAATATATCCGAGCAATATTTACCAAGTTTTCCCATACAATAGTTCAATAATTATTGCTTTCAACATACTCTTACTACTCGAAACTTCTTCTAAAATGATAATTCCAGTTGATTGGACTTGTACAGCTGAGAGCCCCCATCAACCATTCTAATCCAAGAAAAGTAGGGTTGCCTCATTCATTCTAACTTGTCATCAACTGGTGCTTCTCACAAATAATTTTTTTGTCATCTTCTTAGTGCAGTTGGAAATTCTAATATATATAGATATGTTTATATATGTAACAAAACTAACTTGTTTAGATCCCTATTTCTCCTAATGGTGTAATACAACTCAGATTTACATGCATGTTGTATGTATTTAGCCTGTCGGGGATAAATTTGTTAGTTATAATGGTTTAATTGAACATTTATCCTAAGAAAGAAATAAATAATCTTGGTATCTAATATGTACATATTTCATATCCTTCGTTTCTACACTCTGTTTAACAAGATTCCCATATGGATACACTCTATACTGATAATAATGTAATTAATGGAGTTGTTTTCCCATCTTGTTCGCATGAAATTTAAACATAGTATGCTTTTCTATCATTAATATTTCATGGAATATCAGTACCCATTTCTAGAAAACACAAGAAATGTAGTAGTATTATCAATGAAACCCATAGCTTATGGTTGTATCTTTTCCTAAGTTAGTATCATAACCTACTATGAATTTCCTTCCTAAAATTCAAAATTCACAATACCAGAGTAATTTCAATTGGATTACAAAGCTCAACATAATAACTAATCACTTAGCCTCTATTATGCTCAAGTTAATAAAACTTAAGATACTAATAACAATTCATCTATAGGGTAGTCATGCATTCTATTTCATCTATAGAAAACAACTTACATATTTATTCAGGTAATGAAGAGATATTAACATAGAAACAAATGAAACCAAGAAAACACATAACACAATTATTTCAAACCAGCATGACCAACGACAAGTCACTTGGGAATCGAACACCACCACCCAACCAAGAACTGATTTCCTCTAGTTCACCCCCAAACTAAGATTGCTTGCCCCTGTATTCAAAAACCCCCTTGTTGATCCCGTCAACAGGTATTTAATACCTTTCTTTCATAATAAGGTTTCATTTAGCGACGTCCCACTTTTATGGATTTTCTTATCCAATTGCCTAGGCTTTTCCATAAAAGCTCACCTTTCTCTCCTGTGGTGCTTTTAGGATTTTCTAAGCTTAGAATATTTCTCCAGCTAAGCAACCTAATGAATCTTTCTCTCCCATCCATTAATCTTATCTAGAATTTTATTCTAGAATACTTATCATGAAATAATTATCAAATCTCATTTATCAATGAGATTTTTATCTTTATTTTCTTTTGGAAAGAATCTCGTTTCTAGGTGTCCCATTCCAAAATACACGTCTCATTTATTTAATTATTAATAAATAACCATTTACACAATTAATTCAATATTCTTCTTTGGATTTTCCGCCATTATTTCTAACCCAACTCAGTCTAACCAGAGCGGTTTTATCGCAATGGAGGGATATTACATCAAATTCCAATCTATCATAATTAATCCATTAACTTAATGCAATCATTACCATACTATGAAATATCATTGTTAGAAAAAAACTCAAAGTAACATCATCAATAGGAAACCATAAGAGACTAATAGACATAAAACAACATTATTGACATTAGAACTGTAAACATCTATCCTATGTCATCCATCCAGTGCTTGCAACAACCTCTTTCATACAAAGTGTGAAAATTCAGCTAACCCCTAATCCTATTACAACAATTGATGTTAATTCTTCTAATTGTTAATTTAATTAAAAAATTTACCTCTTGAGTGCTATAGAAAATGTAGAATTAAATACACTGCAACCTTCATAAATAAAATACTATGGAAGAAATAAAAACGCATGAATAAATAAATGCATACCCATAATATGACACAATTATTTTTGGACCGATGTCCCCAGAAAAACCCAACTCAGGAAAACCAATGCAACAGCTGGTGATTTTGATATTATGCAGTTGTGAAAATCTGACTACAATCTATGGATACTTAAACTAGCAATCCAAATAGAAAAATAACTAGCAATAATAACTAGTGGGAAAAATTTCTCACTCCACAGGTGATCTAATACTGAGCTCAGATCAAACTGATTTGCTCCTTACTCCCTCTGCATAGCCACTGCATCAGCCTACGTAGTTACTGTGTCCCACAAGCTCGAAATTGTGTCTCCTCTCACTGTCTCATCAACTACTATCTAGGAAACTGATACTCTTTGCCTCCAAACCTCTGCCCAACTTCTAGCTTAGAATGTTTCCTTCTCCTCAAGAGTGTTTTGCGCTGGCTCTCTATGACAATCACTACCTCTCTTCAATATACTCGCTAGAACTGGAAAATCTTCCTTTGACCTCACTATCTCTGCTACTCTCCCACTACTTCAATCTCACTAAATCATCTTTGGCAACTAAATTCTGCTACTCTGGAGATTGATTTACTAGAAAAATCGAATCCTCAACTGATTTTGGTGTGCTTTATCTAAGCCCCATCAACTTCTTCTTATAATCCTCCATTGAGACTTCAATGACCATGATTAAATCTTAATCGATGGCTAGGATTATCTAGAAATCGATCCATGTATTTTTCTATAACATTCTAACCATGACTTAATTAATTTTGATTAATTAATCATATTTCCAAGGTTTAGATTTAGGAAATACTAAAAACCGACTAATAAATCTAATTAAGTCATCTCTAGGTGGAATTTCCATAAACGATTTATGGGTATTGGAGAATACATGTATTCTAACCTCTCTACCAAATATCATGGCTATAACACATCTAATTCTACAAAAAATAACATTCCCTCTTAGTGAGGAATGTTTTCTAGTGTTGTTGCCCCCTATTGCAACACCCTGTCTCTGGATCATCTCCTGTCACATTAATGATGTCTAGCTACTACTGCCCACCAACCATTGTGCAATTCTATAATTGTGTTGTTGCTGACAGAATTACTGCCAATACTATGTCTACACTACAACTCCCTCTTCATCTGTTGTTGCTACAACTGCAACATCTCCAATTGAAAATCATCCAAAATACTGAATCAAATTTGATCATTATCATACATCTGTCACCCACATCTCTAACTACTATAATTATTTTCGTTGTGGCTGAGGCATCTATGTTGCTATTGACTCTACACTGTGCCAACTGCACTGCTACTAACTCTGCACTACACTTCCCAAAATCTGACATTAAACCAAACTTTTCATCTAGCACTCTGGCATTTGACTACATCTACTTCCACTAATCCATCCTTCTACTGAAATACTGTGGGATCCCATAGCAAGGTTTTGATTCAAGAGGTGGACCTCCTCAACAATATTTTTGATTTATAGCACTCTGAGGCTACAATACCAAGTCACCCCACTTCACTCCTAGGGGTATGTTATAAAACATGGAGAAGTCTTCCTCCAACCCAGAGGACAACCTATCAATCTCGGCATGAGGTGCCGCCTGGCCCTTCTTCTCCTCCTTATCCTTCTTCCTGAGAGGACACTGGCTGCTCTAGTGACCAATCTCACCACAACTGAAGCACTTGACCTTTGATAGGTCCTTCTTCTTTATTCGTTTCTCCCCCTATCCCTAACTAGGACCCTTCAATTTGACGGCCACATTCTCCTCCTCCTTCACCTGCTTTGACCCAATGCTACTGCCACTAATGGAGCTCTTCACTAAATCTCACCTCAATTCCTCCTGCTGCAAATCGACCCACATCATGTCCCACTTTAGCAAGGCTTATCTTCCCAAAATACTTTTGATGAATACCTTCCACTCCTCAAAGGCACTATTGAGTTCCAACCATACTAGCTCTGTGGCCTGAGGCGTTTATCCAACAATTGAAAGATGATCTCGAATATCCTAAATCCTAGTGACATAGGGGTCTATGTGTTCCCCCTTCTCCATCCTAGTTCATCTCAAATTTTCCTCTAGGTACACATTTCGTTGCTCGGAGGTGCTTTGGTATAGCATGGAAATCATATCCCATATCTCCTTGGTTGTTCCCCGCTTGCTATGTGTGATACAATGTGATCTCGAACACCATCAAGAATCAACCTCTCTGCCCTGGCCATCTCCTTTTGGTATTCCTTTAGTTCATATGCATCTATGGGGATAGATACCATTGAATCTATAATGGCTTCAGGCCATATTCATCTAGAAGGAAGGAAATCATTTCCTTCCAAATGACATAATTGGAAGCATCATCCATCCTATCTTGATCTCATAGTTTTCCAGTGGAAATCTCAGCAAAATAATTCAAAATACTCTTCTCTTCTACCTAGTTGCTACTAGTCTCTATGCATTCCCTTCTAGATTGATTATATCTTCTCACAATGAATATTGATCCTCCAGAGAAAATTGAACTTCTGAATCTAGAAGTCTCCTGAGGAAAATTTCCCTCATTGTGTTATCTTTCTTCTTCCTGACGTTTTTTTGCACTAGCAACTGCTGCAAAATGCTATGTCGAGCTAGAGATCTTCTCTGTAAGGAAAACACCGATTTCCTTCTCTACCTCTGGTAATCCTCAAACTGGAGAAATCTGATTTCTTTATCGCTCTCTTAGAGATTGATTTTTCCTCAAGAAATTTACCCTCCTCACCAAGAAACTGCGATGCCTTTGAGGGTATTGAACTGCTACTTACACAGAGCTACAAAATGTCTCTTCCCTTTTGGTACTGATCTCTCTAACTTACAACCTAGCTCTGATACCATGTGGAAATTCAACTAACCCCAAATCCTATTGAAATAAATCATGTTAATTATTCTAATTGTTAATTTAATTAAACAATTTACTTGCTTTGTGTAACAACAAATATCAAAATAAATACACTACAACCTTCACAAATAAAACATTACGAAAGAAATAGAAATGTTGGAAGGAATAGATGGACACATAATATGATACTATTATTTTTGGTCAAATGTCCCTGGAAAAACCTAACTCGGGAAAAGAGATGTAGTAGCTGATGGTTTTGATATTATGCAATAGTGAAAATCTGAGTACAATATATGGATGCTTAAACGAACAATTGAAATAGAGAAATAAATGGCAATAATAACTAGTGAGAAAAAATTATCACTCCATGGGCAATCCAACACTAACCTTAGATCGAATTGACATGCTCCTTGCTCCATTTGCACAGTCACTACATAAACCTATGCAGTTAATGTGTCTCACAAGATCGGAACTATGTATCCTCTCACTGTCTTGTCAATTGTTGTATGGGAAACTGATACTCTTTGCATTCAAACCCTCTACCCAGCTTCGGGCTCATAATTGCTGCTTCTCCGTAACAAAACAGAAATCACCCCAAGAGGTCTTTGTGCTATCTCTATGTTGCCTCTCTATGAAAATTGTTGCCTCTCTACAATGTAATTTCTAGAACTAGAAAGGATTCCTCCAGCCTCACTATCTCTGCCCCTCTCTCACTGCTTTGATCTCACTGAATCACTTCCGACAACTGAATGTTACTACTCTGGAGATGGATTTCCGAGAAAAATTGAATGCTCAACTCATTTTGGTGTGTCTTATCTAAGCCCCATTGAATTCTTCTTATAATCCTCCATTGAGACTTCAATGACCATGATTAAATATTAATCAATGGTTACGATTAACTAGAAATCGATCCATGTACTTTTCTACAACATTCTCACCATGACTTAATTAATTTTGATTAATTAATCATATTTCCTAAGTTTTGACTTAGGAAATATTAAAAACTAACTAATAAATCTAATTAAGTCGTCTATAGGTGGAATTTCCAAAAACAAATTATGGGTACTGGAGAATACATGTATTCTAGGCCCTCCACCAAATCTCGTGGCTAGAACACATCTAATGCTACAAAAGCCAACACAAAACTCCATCCATAATCAAACGAGGATATTTACGTGATTGTAATTAAATAAATCCATGTATATACTCCCTACCTATGTAGAATAACTACATACAAATCTTAAATCACTAAATACCAATATTATTTTACAAACTCAAGAGAAATTCATCTACCATCATCATATACATCAATTAGTATCAAGACAACTTCTAACAACCTAGATCAAACAATAATATTAAAATATTATTAACTCAAAATGTATACACTATTGTTATAGGGAAAATCAGTCTTTGTACACGATATCTCGGAATACATCAAGCGTAGAAATCTTAGAGAATTAATCATTATATTCTCTTTGTAGCAAACATTATCGAATCTCAAAGCATAATTAGGACTACCTTACAGACCTAATGGAAATCGTATATTTTTCATTCACTGAATCATTATTGCAAAAAACTATGCATCCCTGCATGCAGAGATTGTCAAAATAACAATTTCATACATATTGTCATAAATTTCTTCACTTACAGTCCTTCATATACTATTGTTATCACACTCATTAACTTTTGGATAAACCCTTATCAAGTACAAATACAATCATACTAATTTGAAACCATTAATAAACAATTTCTCCAATACACCTGCAATAAAAAATTAAGCACATGCATTATCTTTCTAAAAAATATTCAGATCTCTCAAAGTTGAACCTCCTCATTTTACCCTAGTGCACACATATTTCAAATCATATCACAAATGAATCATCTATCAAAAATGAACACACAATTGATCTATCTCCTCCATTTTATAACTCTTTTTCCTTTCCAATAACAAAGGAAAATACCTTGGCTTTGTTGTTGGTGATTTTTGACGGGATAAAGTAGATTTTGGCGACACAAAATTGTTGAATATTACCATGGGAAATGATCATAGTTTTTTATTTTTCATGCACATGGTCACATACGCGACTCTTGTTCATGAAACCTGTGTATTTATGTGAATTTTCTTCACAAGAGTAGCGTATGGTTTTTCAAACTTCACCTTCTTCAATATTCTTGAAATTAAACATGTGACTATGCTATCAGTGCTCTTCCTCATCCTCTGCAACACCTATACAAGCATTCATATCATCGTGAATAATTCAACAAATCTTTGTAGTCATCATTGATCCACAGGCTAGCTGGGCCCATTCAAGCATAAAAAGAGTATGACAAGTTGACATCATGGAAAACACATTTTACATCAAGGTTGACATCAATAATAATACATTAGTCATAATTCCAATAATCTCCCCCTTTCTACTTGATGTCAACCTCTTACAAAACACCAAGTCCTTCTCTCCCCATTTGACATCAAGGGCAAAGGGTGAAACAAATCTAAAATAAATACTCCTCATGACATGATCAACATTATAGGCCCAATATGATATTATGGACCAAGGAGTACAACTACAAGATATTATTCTAATTAACACCATAGCATTTCATACTGACCATACTCCCCCCAAGCATATACTATACCTTATGATTTTAAATAAGTACAAGTCTTGATGAAGAAAATACATGGCTATCCAAAAGTACATATGACCTCTCCAAGATTACATCAATCATCCAAAACAACAAGGCTATATAATTGATATACATGCCTTTGACTTCCAATACCCCATACATGGCGGAATTCGACAATGCTTACAATACATGTAGACAACATGGGCCTCTTCATGCTCATTACATAAAAAATGATGATACATATCCATACATATACTCTCATGATCAACATTCCAGAAATCCATCAAAAATAGATTGCTATAGATAAGAGACTCATTGACATCATATGGGAAATTCCAACAACACAAGCCATTAAGTAGAATATGACTATTCAACAACATATTGAATATCATCAACCATGACATAGTGACAACATCATATATATCTACTAAAAGTAAGAAACATTTTGATAAACTCATCATAGGTCAAATTCATGTAGTAACCCAATGTTAGATAAGTACTTCCCAAGAAACCATAATGTTGATAATGAACCATTCGAAGCATAGAGGATTCTCCCTTTGAATTTGTGTCAACTCATCATCACCAGCATTACTCTTTCAAAATTCAACATTAGTTGCATAGATATCCTCCTCATAAATGAATATGTTAGTAAGAAATACATTAAATAAATAGATCATTAGTAGAAATAATATCAGGTATCGCCAATGACTTATAAACTCATCATGAACCAACACTCTTTTATATATTTTTAAGTAGCATATAGGAATCATCAACGGACTGCAATCAACCAATTTTAGAACTATAATCCTAGTAATGATCTGATGGAGGTATATGAGAAGCTATCTATGAATTTTTACCACTCCTTTATCACCACAGAGAATCATACATGACTATATAAGTTAAGAACTCCAAATATATCTGACTTTCATTCATAAGAAGTGCATATAAAATGTGAAATGTTAATTTTTACTTAGAATAAATCAGTCACAACACGTCTTGAATATGTCATGTATCTTCTCTTGAACACAAATACTATAAATCATCACCAAAATAATAATCAAAATTATCATCAAGATTGAACTAATGCAATATGACACATGGATAACTCCCCCTGAGATCATGCACCACTAAATAATCTTGTGGAATTGATAGTCATCAAGTTCCTCTTCTGCTATCATTAAGTACAATGGACTGTAGTAGAGGTTGTCTTCCCTACATCTGTGACTATTGCTCCTTTTTCCTCCAAATCTACTTCTATTGATTTGATGGCTTGAAAAGGCTGGTCCTCATACAATCTTTGGCCATGTGTCCAAAATTATGACACTCATAACACCTCTTGTAATAAGAAGCTTTTTTTTCTTTGCTCCATATGCTAGATCTGCAATAAGTGGCCTTATGACTAAACAAGTCACAAGTAAAACATTGTCCATTAAACCATCTCTTATACTCGAGGCTTTACCTTATCTCTGATATTGATTTCCTTCTTTCTTGTGGTTGTTAATATTCATTTTGTTTTTGATGGGTCTTATTAAGGTCAACATCATATCCTTGTAGATCTAAAAGCTTGTGATTATATCCAAGACATGTCTCAATTAGAGGAAAGTGTTTCTCATTAATAATATTTTCTAATGATTTAGATGCCTTAACCCATTTGATATTCCAATTTGATTAATATTTTATTTTCTCATAATCTTCCCTTAGATTCGTAATTTTTGTTTCTAACTTTGCACAATTCCTCTCCTTTCTTGAAGTTATTTCATCAAGACTTCCTCTCTTCTATTTTCTGTTTCTAAATGAGTTTTTAACAAGTTTATTTCTTCAACAATACTACTCTATTTAGCTTACATTTATTTTTTGGATTCCAAAGTCTATCAATTTCTCTCAATGCATTCATTAAGCCATTTGTTTCACAATTATCTCATTCACTACCCAACTGATGTTCTAGACCCAAAATAATTTTGTAACTAGTGTTAGAGTATGAATATTTATCTTCCTGATCATTTGACGTGTCTTCACTATATTCATAGAATAAAAACTTTTCTCTGTAAAGAAATTCCTTTTAACAGTCTTCTTAGAGACATTCTTTTCATTTTATTTCTTATTTTATTTATATGGAAATTTATCAATATAGTGACCAACTCTTCCACAGCCAAACCATTTAAAGGAAAGTTTACGTTTGAATTTTTTAGTTCACACTTGTAAATTCCTAACAAAGTTTACCTCCTCTTCATCTTAAATGTAGTTGGAAACTTTAGTTTTTTTCCTTCTTTTTTTTTAATTTGCATGTACCTTTGAGGATATCTTCTCAGATATATGATGTATTCCCTTCTGTTCTCATTTTGCACGCTGTCAGAATACCATGGAGTCTTTTTGAAGATAATTTATTCAAAACATGCATTTCCTCTATAGTTGAAACTTTTGGGTTAAGCTTAGAGTTTGAAAATCTCAATATATTTTCAACAATCGTATCATCTTCAATCTTATCATTGAAACCCTTCATAGTGTTTACAATTTCGTCTATTGTAAGGAAAAAATTTGCAATACTTTCATCTTCATTCATTTGAGAGACTTGTATTGCATTCTATAATATTTTAATTTAGCACATTTTACCTTCATATCACCTTCGTAGATGTTGACAAGCTTGCCCCATGTTGCTTTCATGGTGTTGATATGCATCACTTTCACGAACTCAGATTCTGCAAGTCCTCCTAATATGGCACTGACTTCTTCAACATTAATCTCATATTGTTTCTTTCTTGCTTCATTTGTAGGCATGGATCCTAGATATTGATATCCTATTTCAACTGTTGTGCACACATCTACTACAAGAGACTACAAATACAACATCATTCCAATCTTGCAAAATACAAAGTTTGTTCCATTACAAAAAGGTGTCTTGGTAGAAAATACTCCATCTTGCAAACTCATTTCTATCTGATCTACCTTCTAATGATGAAGCTACTTCTGAACACCTCTCTCTTATGCCAATTGTTAGAAGTACTTAGAGGAGGCTGCAGGGGGCGAGGTGAATCAATATTTCATTTCAATTAATCTTCAATTACACATTCATAACTTTATATGCGACTTCTCTTCAATCAACTCACATGCGTACAAGATTTTAATGAACACAAACAGTGTATATGCATTTTACTTAACTTTTACAATTTTACCTTGTTATATGATTCATTATATCACTAGCCATTTATTTTCAATTAACCATGAATAATGATCAAAAGAGAAGAAAAATTATCACACATAATAAACACATCAACACATAGGGTTACCGAGATTTTAGGTGGAAACACAATTTGGGAGAAAACCATTGTTGTTTTTGTGTTTGTCTACTTTCTTATTATAAATAAAATCTTCTTACATCTTATACTGACCCAAAATATTACCAGTATGTGGGCTCCTACCTGCGGGAGGCTACCACTTCTTGTTTCTCTAGCTTCGACTAGAAGGAAGCTACTACTCCCTGATCAAGTTTATAAGCTCCTACTAGAAAGAAGCTCCTAGTCCCTTACATAAGGATCCAACCCTCAACAATAATCTAGGCCACGCTTCAAAATTTTCATACTGGATCCACTTCTTTCAATCAACCATCAAACCATGTAGGCCACCTTTTATCAAATTTTCAAATTGGACCCATACCCAACAATATTCTTAAACATTGAATACCAATAACCTCTCTGCAACGAAACACTGAGAAAAAATTATGCTCAAGCTGTATAATCGAATGCCAATATACCAATCACCTATTTGCAACCAAATCACGGATATACCAAATCAACACTAACCAGGTCAAGTTCTTTGTATATCAACCAAGCCAAACATTTTCCAACATCAAGTCAAACTATTTTCTCATAAAATGCCAATCTATCATCATCGAGCCATTAAATTAATATAATCATTACCATATTGTGCAATATCACTGGTATTAGTAAACTCAAAGTAACATCATCAATAGGCAACCATGAGAGACTAATAGACATACAACAACATTATTGACATTAAAATTGTAAACTCGTGCCTTGCACCCAATCCTTCTAACAACCTTTTTCATACAAAGCTCTGCCCATAATCAAACTAGGATATATAATTACTGTAATTAAATAAATCAATGTATATACACACTACCTATGTAGAATAATCACGTACATATCTCAAATCATTGAATACCAATTCTTTTATACCAACCCATTCTATTAGTTAAAATAAAACTTCATATACCATCATCATATGCATTAATTAGTAGCAAGTAACTTCTAACAACCTAGATCAAGCAACAATATTAAAATCTTATTACCTATGAATTTATATGTGATTGTTATTGGGAAGATTCAGGTATATATGTGACATTCATGAATACAACAAGTGTACAGAGCTCATAACATTAATTATTAAATTTTCTTTGTCGCAAACACTACAAAATATCAAAAGACAATCAGAACTACCATACAGATCTCATGAAATTCATATAGTTTCCATTCACTAAATCATTATTGTAAACAATTGTGCATCCCTGCATACACACATTGTCAAAGTAATCTCTGCATACATATTGTCAAAAATTTATGCATTTACAATCATATAGACATTTTTGCTATCATAGTCATTAACTTCTACATAAACCTTTATCAAGTACAAACACAATCATATTAATTTGCAACCATTAATAAACCAGTTCTCAAATACACCTACAATAAACAAATCCATCACATCCATTATCTTTCTAAAACATATTTGGATCTCTCAAATCAAAACCTCCTCCTTCTTCCATAATGCATACATGTTTTAGATCAGATCACAAATGAATAATCCATCAAAAATGCACACACAAATGACTGATCTCCTTCTGCATTTCATAACTAATTTTCCTTGCCAATACAATAGGAAAATACCCTGGGTTTTTTGTTGGTAATTGTTGACATGATCAAATATACGTTGACGACACAAAACCATGGGAGATTATCATGGGAAATGCTCATTGTTTTTTATTTTTCATGAGCAAGGTCGCATATGTGACTCTTGTTCGTGAAACCTACGTATGTACACGAACTTTGTTCATGGGAGTAGCATATGGTTTTTCAAACTACACCCTCTTCGATCTTCTTCAAATTAAAATTGTGACTACACTTTCAATCCTCTTCCTCATCCTATGGAACACATGTAAAATCATTCATATCATCTGCAATAGTTCAACAAATCTATGTAGTCATCATTCATCCACAAACTAGTTGGGCTCATTCAATCATAACAAGAGTGTGACAATTTGACATTAAGGAAAACACTTGACATCCACGTTGACATGAAGGAAAACACATTAGTCGTAATGCCAACATTTAAGATGAGTTGTTAAGTATCTCATTTTAAATGTTTTCATTTTCTTTTCATCTTAGAAAGATTTATGTAGATGACATTGTTGATTGTCTTATATTGAATATTACCTTTTCTTTTCCATTATGACTTAATGTATTTACCTTTCACTTACTTATAGTGGATTTATATGCTTATAGTGTGTTTATTTTTCATTTTCAATATAGATCTTTTACAAGTTTGTTTTCACATTTGAGGTTGTGCAACACTAACTAGTAGCAAGGGATTGGGCCTTTTCAATTATGACCTAATCATAAATTTTCCTTAAGCTACAATTTGTGAAATGCAACTAAGTCCTACTCAACCAAGTTCATTCAATAGTAGGGACACATCCAACGAGGGCATTTAGAACATCTCAACATCACTTTAATACTTAGCCAATGTTTCAATACTTAGCTAGGACAAAGAAAATCTAGTAACATCCAACACATAAGGAGTCCACAACACTATGTATAAGTGTCAGCGACTCTCTCCCCAAACTTCATTTAGATGAAGAATTTTACAATGTAAGACATAGGGGCATGCCCAACTACCTACTACTAATTTAGAGACTACAACCACAAAAGTCACAAGAGCCAACAATTATTGTTAATCCAACCCATGAAGCAACCATGAGCCTACCTCTTGTAGGTACTGTCTTTTTTTTAGTTAAATAGTGCAATTCTTTCCACTATGCCAACCCTTGAACTTAGAAGAAACCACAAATCTCTTACTTTTAAATTTCAATGAACAATTGAATTTTGAATCTATCTTAGCACTTTTTAGACATTCTCCTTTTATATGAGACTTTCTTTGCACTTGCAAGCCCCTTCATTCTAAATTGGACCCAAGTGCCCACATCGCCAACTTCAACCATGCTAAAAAGTGGCTCTAAACCCTTCATGACTTTTCCATCAATTGTCTAACAATTAATGGTGTTGCACCCAAAGTGATCAATTCCCAGTACTTCCACTCATGACACCGAAGTGTGCCTAGCAAGGTTACACTTAACAAGTGCATACAATCAATGCATTTGGGCTAGTGTGGTTGAGGCTAGGTGTGATCCCCACGTGATTTTGACAACTCAGTGCCCTTGAGTTGTAGTTTCTCAAGACAAAGGTTAAGCTTGCAGTCCTTCAAAACTCACACAAATTATATATGCATATGCATATATATAGATATATATATATATATATATATATATATATATATATATATATCAAAAAGGACATTTTAATGTGAACAATGTGGTTCATAAATAAAATATTTTAATCACCATGTTAAATAAAATATCTCAATGTAACTATGTATATATTATATATGGTTTTAAAAACAAAAACATGCATATATTATATAAAGAACTTGAAAAAAAAACTTTATGATTCAAATGTCTCAAGTATTTTCAATATATATATATATATACACACACACACAAATATTATAGATCCATTTTAGCCGCTGATCAAGTCCCAGGAGTGGTGAAATCTCTATAGGTGTAAATCTTTTTTCAAATTTTACACTCTAAAAAAGGTTTACACCTCAAGGAATTTGATCCCTCTCCAACGTATGCTAGATTTGTGGTTAATATGGATCTACACTTACATATTTAAGTACATTGAAATTATAGTGGCCAGAAGAAAGGAGGCATTTTTTGGGAATAAGGTTAATTATCTCACATCCCTAAGGTTCAGTAGTGGACAACATATAGACAAAAAAACAAAATTTGGACCTCCAGACTAGCCAATGATACATGTGTTCTAAAATTGTTCAACTTCAAAGAAATAATTTATCTTTCTGCTAGACATATAGACCCTTGTGTAACATTGGCTTATGTCATACAAAAGTGATGAAATATTTTTTTAATTAGATCAATGATAATAATATTCAGAGAAGCTTATATTTTTCCTCAAGTGGGAAATTGTTATGTGAGTACAAATATATAAAATAATATTTTTTTAATTATATAATGCCCACTTCTTCTCAACTGTAATAAAGTCCTCTCCTCGAATCTTAACAGACTCTTCTCCTCAAATGTAACAAAGATTCTACTCTAATGTAATGGATCTTCTCCTCAAATTTAACAAAAAAATCTACTTTAATGTAATGTATAATTCTTCTATAAATAAAGTTTAAGGTTAATTAGTTTTTACTTGTAATAAAAAGGTTGCTAATCTCTCCCTTTGATTTTTTCCAATATATTGGTCAGCTTTTCATGTAAAACTGGTGTGTTTTTTCTTATTGTTTCGATTGTTATACTTCATCCGTTTCAGTTTTTCTTTTCACCATTTTATTTTTGACCAGGAAAAAATTGCAGCTTCTCTGCCTTTAATATTATGGATTAAATTTTATTATTTTATTATTAATATTTAAAATTATTTATATTCAATATAATTCGTTTATTTTGTAAAGATTGTTTTGGTTGTTCTGGTCACACCTGCATGAATGATTCACCCTTATCTGCCACTACGGTGAAAACCAAGAACTTTGTTCGTTAACTGAATCTTTCGAATTGATTGACGAAAATGGTTTATTAGAAGATTGCAAATAACACGTATTCGCTTCATAAATTGATTCCATTTACAGGAAACTGGAGACTGATTGTAGTACGGTGCTCTCTTGGTGGATTCTTTCATTTCCCCTCTCAGAATACATTTTTTTTTTCCTGATGGGAAGGGCCTATGCAACACCCGATGCAAATGGACGTTATAGTATTTTTCGTAACCAAATCATGAGATGAGCAATCCTGACTAGTTTGTAACGGAATTCAAACTACCACATAGAGATTATTTCAATTTCGTAGAACACCTTACCTGGGGAGACACTGTAAATGTTCACTTTCACCGCGTAAAAAATTGTGAGGTCGGCACAAGGAGGCTTCTCGGCATCTTTGGGAATTCTTATCCTAAACACTTAATGTTTACGTAGTACCTAAAAAGTTAATGTTTTACTGATACTACTCATCGCACAGCACCATACGTTCAAACACGCTCAGCACAAATTACATGGCCAATTCTTATTCTACACATTGAAATAAAATGATTTCTGTCAGAAATCTTTAAATATTGTAATGAAAGTTGTTAATGCGCAAGATTTCCATCTCAACATAAGTAAATCGAAAATCTGTATAACACAATATCATACAAATAAAAGCTTTATTGAATTACATCGCGCAAACTGTACCAACTACAACACCACAAATTTAACGCACTGCTTTTGTCCGTATGTTTACCAGTGTTGAAAAAATAAGACCAAACTATTCATTCCAATAGAGATTATTTGCCTTGCCTTACACTACATTGTAAGGGTTACAAAATAAAATTTCTCTATATATTGCTATATTTTTATTCGGTTTTTATTCAGTTTATCGAGTTAAGAGTTGTAGTAAGATTGATATTCACCAATTAAATTTTATGATTAATATTAATGTTCAATATTGAGAAATGATATGTTAGGATTAATGTATTTTACCTCTATGTTAAAGTTATTTGTGGAAAGTTACTACCTTAGAGTTTTGGATCTTTTAGTGTGTAGTGGGATCATTATTTGATGGAATATTATAATTACTTTGTTAAGTGAAAAACAATTTTTATTTTACAGGAGAAAAATAGATAGTGTTTATACTAAATAATAATCAGTGTTGAAACAATTTCTTTTAAAAGACTTGTTTTAACTATTTAACCACCTTTTACGGTCAATCCATCGAGGAAAAACTTTACGAGAAAAGATTGGGTTGCTTCATTATGCCTCACTCAAACTCTTATATATATATATATATATATATTCTTTAATAAATTTATAATTAATTTATTATTTTTATGTAAGTAGTTTAACTTATTTATGTTTCATCTCCGATGGGGATGGTGGTGTGAACCAAGATCTTATCACAAGGCTTAAAATGTGTGCCATACCAAACAAGTGTTTTATCTGGGTCACGACATGTCAAGGGAGAGGTTATATACATGGAGGGCACCAACTCATGCTCCCTCATCATAAATGCATGAGCATGAGTGCAATGGAGTGGAGGTTTGATGGTATTACTTGTATCGTGGGCTGTGTTATTTCTACTAACATGAATAGTCGATATCTCAAGGGATTGGTTCATCCCTCCCAGGATTTGCGTTATGCTTGTTGTGGTTTCATTAATTGAGGTTTGCACCATGCTAGAAATGTTTTTCTTAAGCTATGTGTGGGGCATAACACTTTTCCTATCCAAGTCCTCTTGTGGCATGAAAACCCTTGGTTAACCCTGCATCATTCTCCTCATTTCTTTCACTATAAATGCATGGGATCTCCTACAAGGTGGCGAAGGTACGACTTGATCTAGGCTAGTGGGGAGCATAATTCCTCACCTTCAGTTTTATGGTTCTCAATGGTATTATACATTCCTAGTTTACGTAGTTTGAATACTTCTTGGCGTGAATTGAGGACTCAAAATTGTCTTGAGGGAAAGATGACATATGTTTCAGATAGGTCCACAAGCAAGATTATCGTAGGGAATCAATGTTCTTGACTTTTTCTTGCACAATGCTACCATAGGTCTGGTCCTTGAATTGGTTATGGTTCTACCTATCTCGACACTCCAAGGAATGGACTCTTAAGGTATCTCATTTAATTGTCTTGTGTTGTTCTATGGTGTTTGGGACCCTAGAAATTTCTCCATTCAGTTCTAGCATGAAAATGTTCTCTTTAAGTTTAGAAGGAAAATTTTAGTTTTGGGAAATTCACGCTTCTTGTCTTTCTTACCTCTATTCTCAGTCTATGGTTTGTGGCTAACCTCAGTCTTTACTTTGTTACTTGTTTCAATCGGTCTTTTTGCATACTATTGATTCTTTATAGCATTTTAATAGGTATTTTTCTATACTTTTTTTGTTTCGAGTGGTATTTTTTAAATGAGGCTTTTATTTGTTATTTATTTCGCATGGGTTACCCTTGTCAGGTATTGGGGACGACGCTATTTTCTTTGGTCGGGGGTCAAATACTGTAAATTCTATCTTTCTAGGTGTCTTGTCCATCCTTTTGTTACCCATGTCTCTGTGGACTATTTGTATCTCTCTAGAACTATGCCTTCTAGACAAAGAATGTAATTCATAGAGGTGGAGCAAGTAATTCAACTCCTCAACGTTAAAGGTTGTTTAGCGAGAGTTTTGTGGCAACTTATTTCAATTTAGTCCCTTTGGATGTCTGAAAGGAAATTCACCACCATAAATGTAGGGAATTTGGTGATCATATTTACTTCTCTCATTCTAAGGTGGGTGCAAAGAACGTCAAATGGATCCCTGACCTTAGGAAAATAAGAAAGAGAAGACTGCACTTTCTACACTCTATTGCAGTGCATCAACATATGGATTCCCTCTTTTGTTTGGGTATCCAATATAAGCAAGTGGGCAATTATAAAATTTTCGTAGGACAAGAGGACATTAAGCACCTTCTTAGGAATGTACGTTTCTGCCTAGATAACATAGTCTCATGTCTGCGTAGATTCGAGAAATATGTACTTTCAAACTTGGATGTTGAGGACATGATATATCTTCTTCTTGTTGTAAATGATCCATAAATGGCTCATTATCGGCCATCTAATACCTCTCCTTCTTCAGTAGTTATTATATCAGACTAAAGAGGACTTGGTTTGTTCATTTTTTTTGTTTATCCTCATTCGCACAATTTTGTATCATGGATCTTTGATGCTACATGTGTGTTTTTGCCAGTAATGTTGGTTTCACTAGTTGGTGATTGGCACAATGGACTGTTGATTGGTTTACGCTCTCATTTTTTGTTGGAAGTTGTTTCACTAGATGTTGGCTCAGTGGGTCTTAACCCATGTTCAGCATTAGTTGTGCCAAACAAAACCCTACACTATTGGCCCTTTCGGCATCAACCTGCGTAGCATGGACTGAAGTCTCACCTGAAGTAGTATGGGGGGATGCTCGAACCAAGTTTCCACACCCAGAGATCAGTGTGATGTCCTTTTATGTTGTAGGTCTGCCTTCGCACAGATCTCTAAGCCCTTAGGGCTTGGTGCCATAATTTCCTTCAATTGGCCCTTAGACCTCTGGGAAGGTCTACGATCAACTTTTGTGGACCTATAACAGATAGGTTATCTACTTACACGGCTCATAGACTAACCTCAGATTAGAATCCATACAGAATAGCTGAAGTGCTTAATAAATAGAGAAAAAATATTATAACCTTTGTGTAAATACTTAACAGGTATTGTGTTTAATTAGCAAGACTTATCCAATAGATCCACACATCAATATGTTATTATTTCATAAATACATTCTTTCATCACGGTGTAAATTTCAAACATAAACAACAGTAGTAGACAAGTAAACACACGAATTTCTCCAACATACTTCTTTATTGATCTTCAATGTAAGGTTACAGACTCAAAAATTCCTTGTGCCCTCAGCTATAGAGGTTTGCACACTCAGCCATGGACTCTAACCTAGGAATTTGTGCACTCGGCTGCAGAGCCTTTCCCTCGTGTAAGAATTACTTCTTTGCGCTAACTCTCTCAGACCCCATTCATCTTACCATAGAAAAAGCATAGATCTACCTTAGAATCTCTAAGACACACCTATTTATACAATCCCATGGTCCGTGGAACATGGGTAGATCTCAGAAACCGACTCAAATTTACATAAGCGAGGGTAAAAACCCTTTTTGACTCTTAACTAACTATGCACTCCACATCCACAATTCATGGAGACTTTCCATCTTTTGCTCAAAATTTACATCAAAACTTGGGTTTTTAACCCAAAACTTACCCAGGGGACCCCATCCCAACAGGCCCCCAACACAAAGGTTTTGACTCGCCCTCAAGTCACTCGGATGTTCCAATGACCTTAATGCAAAGATCCCCCATCTCCACCTGCACAACTGCTACCTCAACAACACTCTGTATAGCTTCCTGCTTCACTTGTTCAATGATCTTCTCCGTAGCTCATCCTTCAACGACCAGCTTGATCTTCTGCTGTGTGAGCTACAAGGTCCTCAGATTCTCCTAAATGTTGGTTGAGACTTGGTAGGCTTCTTCCAACCAAGGACCTAACCTGGCCTTAAGTACTACCTCTTTTTCCTAAGCTGCTTCCACCTATGCGAGGAGCTGCTTCCCCTTCTACAACCTGGCCAGGCGTTGCACTGTAGAAATTGAGTGTACCGTCACCCCAACCTCATCATACTACTTTTGGAGTTCGCAAATCTCTGTAATAAAGATCTACAGGTCGGGGTCCTCCTAGAGGGTTGTCACCAAATTCATCGCCTATTCAAACAAGGTTGTGCAGTTAATGACTGCAACATCTACATTAGCCATTCCTTCCTTCATGGCAGCTCCGCACTGCTCCTTGACCTCGGGCGAAGTCGAAGGCTACAATTTGTGCTACAGTTCTGTGATTTTCATGTTGGGTTAAAATTGAACTCTCGTTACTTCTTCCTTTTCCTCACGGATGCCTACAACGAGTTTCTAGATCTTGGCCTCTAGTTGTGCATCCTTAGGTATGTGCAACTCCGGCACTGTTCTACATGCCTCTGCAAATGCAACTGCCAACTGGGAGCTTTGTGCCTGGAGATTATCCATCTCATTTAGGGCGTGCATCTTCTCGGTGAAAATTTGTTCTTTCTTCATGTGATACTTGCTTATTAAACTGAGAGCGCGTTCCTCCCAAGCTCTGAGTTCTGCTATCACTCTTGTCTACAGCGCATGAAGAAATTCGTTGGGGAGCGCTGCAATATTTAGGCCGAAGTTATTAAGGGTACTAATGATGATCTTGTCATTGGTCAATTTTGTGCTTAGGGACCCTTCTGGCAGAGCAACTATTCTATGGTCCACTATCCTTACTAGTTTTGCATCCTCACTTGTCCCCAGTACCAGGCTCGTCTGTGCGGCGCTCACTTGTCTTGCGCTCACCTTTATTCGGCTAGTTTGGATTTGCAGATCCTTCTGAAAATTTCCCAACAACTGCATGTATTGTTGCTCGAATTGCTGCAACATTTCAGCTGTAGTGTCGCGCATCTTGTCACTGATCTTGTCGAGATCATCCTCTGTTAGGTTGATAGGATCCATACTTTTCCCCTCATCGCCACCACTGCCCTACGTAGACTACTCTTCCTCCTTAGTTTTGGGAAAAGGGGATTTGCCACTTTGCTCGAAGTCATGCTATTTTTATTTAGCTCATTCCTTTGCAGTGTGCTCCTTTTCCATTCAATTCTTCTCTTCATCTTGTTCTTCCACTACGTGGGAAACTTCTGTGTTGCTTGTTTTTCTACATCCTTCTGTTTCTTCTCATCTGAGCTCCCCGCACCTTTGTTCGTGCTTGCATCTAAGTCATATGGTTTGTGCCAATATGCCCATCAATGCTTGATCACTTCTTGTATGGCATCATCGGTGACCAAATATGACAAATTGAAACACTTCTATTGTGGGTCTTTTTGTGTCCAACTGTAGATGCGGTGGAAATCTACCTTGAAATCAGCATATGTGGAAAACTGCTCAAACAAGGTTGGGGACAACCTTGGGCATTGGTGGATGGCCATGTAGAAGCTTGCTTCAATCAATACCCAAAAAATCTTCATTTCTATGATCCGCACGGGGTCCTTCATGGCCCAAAGGGAGTTGAACTATGCGGCCTCCAGCAATCCTTCCCTCAATGGAGGAAATTGGTTGTCCTTCGGTAGATCCCATGCAACCAGCACAATGGAGAGCAATATCCACTTGTAGTGGAAGGGCTTTCTCTCATCTTCGACCTCATGACAATTTGTAAGAAATTCATTGCATAAATACCATGACTAGTTAAACTGCACACCCTCTATGCATTGTCCAGCCATCGATATCACAGCCGTCAGAACCTCATTTGTGCGACACTTCCTCATAAATTTTTCAGACAATATTTGGGTGGAAATTTGCACCGCGGGATCGTTGATGGACATGATGGAATAGTTGCATGGCTTCTTGATAAGCTCAAACTTCTTTTCCATCTTCTCTACCAAGTCTCTCTTGGTTGTCTTTCTGCCAAACTCCTTGGCTGGATTCAAATAGTCATGCGGCAAGTGCGTGATACTGTGGATGTTGATATCCTGATGGGTATAGGCATGCCAAGCCATAAGCACCCATCGTGCACTAAATTAATTAGCTGTCACACACATGTGGTGTTAATATTAGTGCGGTGGTAGTGGGGCACCCATAGCAGGTTCAACAACCCAGATTGTTCCACTCCAAAGATCAATTCAACTGTCTCCAACTCAGTGACACCCGAGTTTCGGTAATACACGCACATCATATAATTTTCTGTCACGAGGTGAGGGAACTACTCACGGTCAGGTAGGTACCAAATCTTCATTTTTAACAAGGGAACTTGTACAAGGCGCAGTCCTTCAAAATTTATCTTCTCCGGAAATAGCAGTGCATGAATAAGGAACTTATCTGAGTCTGGGTCCTTGGGGACCTTCACCTTTCGTTTTTGCGGAGGGATATGTTTAAGCAATTTGGTGATGGGCTCCCTCGATGTCTATATCCTCACTACCCTGTTCTGCTTCCAAATCCACAACCTTCTCAGGTTGCTTGTCCTTCTTCTGCTTCTGAGTGATAGCATGATTCTTGGGCGACTCACGCACTGGTACCAGCCTCTTTTTCTTGTCTTTCATTGGTTTCTAGGTTACTCTAACATTGGTGGGCTTCGGCCAGGGTGACCTCAGTGTTGTAGTCACAGGAGCCAGAGCCTCCATGCTCACCACCTCTGGAGCAGCTCCTTCAGATGTAATGTCTCTCCCAGTGCTCACAGTTTCAGTAGGGCTTAAACCCAACATGGTTTCCAGGATAAATTTATGATTTAATTCCAGAAAATTGGCAAATGCAGGGCTCGTGACCAAATCCTCAAAGAACGAGTGACTCATAAGCAACAGACAACTCAACTCAAAATCTCTAAGTGTGCAAAGTGTTCGTTGTTGGACTGACACACATAATTTATAGGGTATTTTTAATTCAAATCTGATAGTTCCCCCAAAAATTCGATCATTAATGCTTGTTTGGCGGAAGATATTCAAATATTTTATCACTAGATGCTGCCCGCCTGCTCCTCTTCATCGTCTCCTAGTTGTCAAATCATGAACAATGACTCTAACGGTCACTTTCTAGCTGTGCTGCATGGTATCTCCTTTCATAGCGCAACTCCCTCTGTGCATCCTTTGATACTGTGACATCTCCCTTTTGCATGCATCCACCATGTCGTGTAGTTCCTCAAACTGGGCAGTGTAGTTTATAGTCATGTGCTTCCTTGCATCTGCCTAAAGTACTAAGACTATCCTACCATCATATATTCATTCAATCGGATCTCTTGTATATGGCTTCAATCAGCTTCCATTCACCCTTACCAGAAAAGGTTCTCCATTCATCTTCATGAACTCAAATGTGCCTCCATCTATAATTTATTTGATGACATATGGCCCCAGCCAATGCATCTAAAACTTTCCTAGAAACTTAGCAAACTTACCATCATATAATCAAACCGAGTCATTTACCTTAAACATGTGCAACTTCATGCGTTGATCGTGCCATACCCTTTCATGGTCTTTCTATATTTGCTCATGAAATCCAACTAAGAATTTGTCTTCTTCAAGCTCCATCAATTGCGCGAGCCGCTCTTCTAAGGCTCCATAGTCTGCCATCCCTATGAAGGATGTTATACGGAGACTAGGCATGATATATTCCATAGGTATCATGGCTTCTGTGCCATAGACCAATCAAAAATGTGTTTGACCTATTAGTTTTTTGCAAGTAGTCCTGTACACCCATAATACTGCAGGTACATGCACATCCCAATCATTCTGTTGCGCATTGTAAATCTTAATCACTGCATTCTCCAAGATCTTATTAAAGTCCTCAATTGTGCCATTAGCCTGAGGATGATACAGTGTGCTCTTCTGATGATAGACTTGGAACTCTTCGGTCAGCATGCTGATTGTCTCATTGAGGAAGTGCGTACCGTGATCGCTCATCAATACTTTTGGGCAACTGAATCTAGTTAATACGTAGTCAAACAATAAGTTTGCTATTGTGGCCCTTGTACAATCCTTCATAGGTTTTTCCTCCACCCATCTGGACAGATACTCCATCGCGGTGATGATATAGTGTGCACCTATTTTCTTTCCTAGGGGTTGGATCAGTCCTACAAAGTTGATTTCTTGTTTTCAAATGGTTGCAATGGCACTTGCAGGTTCAGTGGTAGCTCACCCCTTCGTTATGGTCTTCCCATTATCTAACATGCATCATATTCCCTACAATATGCTTTGGTATCCTTATGTAACATAGGCCACCACAAACTTACATGCAAAATCTTCTGCGTTGTTGCTTTTCCTGCATAATGTCCTCCCACAACTCCTCCATGAGCTTCAGCGAGGATGCTATTTCATTCAAAATCAGGCACATACCGTCAGAGTATCTTGTCTGAACCCATCTTATATAAATGTCCTACAATTACTAAGAAATCTGTCATGTGCACTACTAACTCTTTCTTCTACTGACTAGTGTATCTGTCTAGAGCCATCCCTGTAGTAAAAAAGTTGATAATATCTGCACAATGGTTATCCTCTATGCACACCGTGAAGAGTTGTGCGTTGCACAGCCTGTCTTCCAAATTAGTAGGCTCCTCCCCTCTTTCAATTCGTGACAAATGGCCAGGTCCTGCATTTAACCTTCATGGCTTCACAATTAATTCAAACTCATATTCTTGAAATAGAAATGGACATTGGCAGATCTTCCCCACCAACACAGGCTTATTGACAAATTATTTCAAGGTAGAATGGTTAGTGTACATTTTGAAATGTCCTCCCAGTAGATAATGCCTGAAATTTTGAAGTGCGTACACCATAGCCAATCCTTCGTGCTCTGTCAATGAGTAATTCTTCTCAACCTTTGATAATTTCCTGCTCACAAATGTTATAGGATGATCCATCTCTCATTCACCGGCCTGTGTCAGCACTGCCCCCAACGCAATACATGAGGCATCAATGTGCACATGGAATTCCTTCTTCCAATTCAGGAAATCCAAGATCAACGTGATGACAATATTTTCTATAAATACATCCAAATTGTGCTGACATTCTTCATACCAACAGAATGTACCATCCTTCTTCAATAGCTTCTCCATAGGCACAGTAATCTGAGCATAAGCCTTGACGAACTTCCAATAATATCTAGTATGGCCCAAATTTGATCGCAATTGTTTGACACTCCTCGAGGCCTCCAAATTTACTATCACTGTGATCTTGGTAGATTTCACCATCAACCCTTGCTTGCATACCACATGGCCCAATAGAATCCTGAAATGGACACAGAACAAACACTTCTTGAGCTTCAGCGCGACCTGATATCTTCGGCACATATCCAACATTAAGTGTAGATTGGCTACATGGTGCTTTACTAACCCAAACATTGCCTAGTCATCAAAATATACCTCCAAGAACTTGTGAATAAATTCCTTGAATGCCAAGATGACTATGTGAGAGAATATCGTCAGCGCATTCTTGAGTTCAAACGACATCATAGTATACTAGAAACAACCCCATTCTGTCATGAAGGTGGTTTTACTCCTATCTTTTGGCGTGATCTTAATCTAATGGTATCCAGAGAACCCATTAGTGAATGAGTAGGTCTCCTGCCCTGCAACATTCTCTGGCACCTCATTTGTAAACGGTGTCGGAAAAGGATCATGGATATACGCATCATTAAGCTTGCTTAGATCTATGCAAATCCTTATTTCTCCCTTTTATTTCTTTCCCTGAACCACCATAAGGCTCAACCAATCAAATTATTCAATTGGTTCGATGATGCCTTCTTCTAGCATCTTATCCAACTCTAAGCAAACATTTTCCTTATATTTCGGATTAAGGCAATACGGTCTTTGCTTAATAGGATTCGTATCTGGCTTCAAATTAATTTTCATCACACCCAAGTCGCCTATGATGCCTTTTAAGTCTGAAAATTTTGTAGGAAAAAGATCTTAGTACTCGCGGAGTAACTCAACAACTTTATCCATTGTGGCATCATCCCAGTAATCTCCGATCTTTGCAAATTTGGGTTCTGCTTCAGTACCAATGTTTACACGCATGCCTTTTAGTGATGCGGTGATCTATGAATTTTCTATCTGTGTACCACCGAGCTCGCAGTGGTCTTTTTCCTCTAAGATCTTCTTCCTCCCCCTCAGTAGTCACATTATAGCATTCCAATGCATGGCGTAGCTAGGTGCTCCAATCTAACTGAACCAACTCCAAAGGATCCTGTGGAATTCTAAAGATCGCCACCTTAACCTCCTGCAGAGCTTCATCAATTATTTCAAACCCATCCTCAAAATTGAAGGTCATCAGAGATCCTTCCCTTAATATATCCCACTCTGTAGTCCCATGGCGGAGCTCTATTTCTAGGTACCAATTCATGGGGATGATATCCAGAGTATGACATAATAAGTGTACCCACTCTAGCTACAACTCTTTTCTGTAGACTTTATTCCATCTTGCCAAATGGTTGCGCATAATCATTTCTCTCATCATATTTCTCATGCAATCATACTTTCATATGACCAAATCACAACCTCATCATCCTCCTATAGTCACACCATTCATCAAAGTTGTCCTTGTGCATACCCCACCATTGTGTAGGCATAGCGCCAAATCTAGCACTTGAAAGCGATGATCCTCAGGTACTTCTCTTTCAAAGGCATCCAAAATCTTATCTACATTAGTTAAACCATCGTAATAGGGTAAATTTATTACCTCGGATGACACATAGCATAGTGATTTAGTAATCATGTTACAGCGCAGTGTAGATACTTGATGCAACTCATTCTTCTAATACTCCAATTCTTCATCTAAATCCAAGGTATAGGAGCTTTCACAATCCCATGCAATCTACCCATCAACTATTGGATTAATCCAGTCTTGGTCTCATACATTAATTTTTTAGATTTGATCCAAAACATCATCACTTTGTTCATAGTCACGAACCAGTTCAGTATAGCACAGTCCTTCTGCAGGGTCCAATGGTACTACAACACGGAGCGATTTCCTTTCAAACAACATTGTCTGCTTTTTCAACTTGATGAATCCATTCATATGAATGGCCCAATAAATTCCAAGGACTGTGGGGTATGGATTTTTGTCATCAAATATTTCTATCACTTCAAAATCGGTGAGCGCGCTCACACCCTCTATGTCTACGGTAACTCCATGTAGTTTCCCCATAGGGATAATCTTCTACTACTTCGCCATCCTCAGTTGAATTGGAGACCATTGTAGCATAGGTCTCCCCATTCTCTCCCATGTCTATTTAGGAAAAACATTTGTATCAAATCCCAGATCTAAAATAACTTGGTCCATCTCATAGTTTCCTACCCACGCGGTGATCCTCATCTTGCACCCTGACCTCGCCTTATGTTTTCCAATATTTCTAACTATGCATTGTCCATTAGGAGAATTTTCTTTATCAGCATGCTTCTTTATCAAGTCCTATAAGCCTTTCATAGCCTTACTATCACACAGAAGTTTCATGCAGGTTTCTAGGAATGTGGTGAGTACAGAGGGATCAATCTCTATGGGAACGTTGGTTTCTGGTAGTTTGTCCTGACTTCCTGAGGTAGATACCTCAGCGAAGCTTTTCTTTGCCTCCATAAACATTTCCTTCTCACGTTCTAGATCAATGCCAACTTCCTTCTCTGGAGCCTTTCAGACCCACCCATTCTCTTCAGGTTGTTTTCCTTTATTGTCACTAGTCATGATTCCGCTTCTCAGTACGATATTCACATTTGGATCCTCCTCATGGGGCTTAGCCCTCATCATCTGTAAGTTCTGTGTAGGGTGTTGATTTTTTGCTTTCTTTTCCTGCATCTTGGCTAGCAGCATAGGGAATTCTTCTATCGTATGGTCAAACTAAGTGTAGTATTGACATGATGGGTGTGTATGATGCTAACATTCCCACGTATAGTGTCCTAGCATCCCACAATTATAGCAAATAACATGTTCACGACCTCTGCAAGGTCCTCCTCCTCCTCAGCCCTATCCGCACCCCTGATATCCTTTATGTGCTACCCTAATGCCCTGATCTGGAGGTTAAGTTTTTTCTTGCATTCGATACACAGGTGTCCTTTCCATCATCAATTCATAACTATGACAGTGGCACTCATCCTGGCTCACCGATTTGTAGAAATCACAAAATAGATGTTGTGGCCTTTGTACAAACTTTTGCAGCAAGTGACAATTATCTGTTATGTGTTTTCTAGGCACCTAAAAAATAGAGCACCATAGAGTGGGTCCCCTACTTAGTCCTGCTAGAGCTTGCTGCCTTAGGGGCATTGGTGCCTCCCCTGTGATATAATTCACAAAGACGGGGCAGTGATATTTGTCATGCTCGTGGCTCTTACACTTGAGGCACCATACTTCCTCGCACACCTCTGGCCTAGCCTCTTTTTTTTTTTTCAAGCTCTACAATTCCAAAAAGTGGTTCCGTAATTGTCAGTGAATCTATTGAAATCCCAAAGATGCATCCTAAATAGGCGTTTCATAAAATCTCGTCTCAATTTCTGCGGCTTCCAAATAAGGTCCTATCTTTTGTTGTGATAAAGCAATCCTCAGGTGGAGTAGGAACAATGCTATAAACAACTCATGGTGCTGACTATCTATAAGCTTCATATTAGCTTCACAGATCACACACTTCAATCTCTGATCTAACTCCCAGGATGTTTCACTAGCCTTCATCTTGATTTCCTTGAATCCAGCTACTAATTGTGAGTCAGAATTAGGCTTATTGAATTCCTTGTTCAAAGTGACCTTAGCGTCTACTAACAAGGCCAAAGGATTATCAGTGCAGTACTTGATGTACCATGTCATTGCGTGATCCTGCAAAGTGGTAACCAACTGCACCTTGTTCATATTATCATTTGTAATTTGTTGCACTGTCCACACAACATCCACAAAAAACAAAAATTGATCTGCATCGTCACTCCCTATACCCTTGAAAACTGGCAACTTCATTGTATTCGACATGTTGAATGATGGCAGTGGTGGTGGTAGTGTGGGTGAAGTTGTATGCCATGGAGGTGAATGTGGAGGTGGAGTGGATGGATGATTCATTTACAGAAAACCCTACCTTATCAGCTGTACAACAAACCACGGTGAATCTTGTACCATCCCCTCATCGTCGCTTGAAGGAGGCCCAATAAACAGGCTATATTTAGGACCTATTTTCCCTTGATCTCTGAAAATATTTCTACTACGCATAGCTCCGAACATCAAGGCAATGGCATAACCCATTTTTCACACAAAAACATCTTAACCTATGTACTCAAAGATCTTACATACTTAACTCGCGGTTCTTTGAAGAAGCATCACTCCACTTCGCTGTAGATGACTAAGGTATCAACCGTGAATTCTGTCACAAATCCTCCTATGGCTCGATCAAGCTAGTGGTCAACAGCAGGCACAATCTTATCATCAGAAGATTCCAACCTCCGAACTAATTCTGGAGTCCACACTATTGGACTGTCAAGTCTCCACCTTGCTTGGTCATCTACCAATTTAGCTATCCACTCGTATAACTCAATCGGGAAGGTACAAAAGAAAATTTTGTTTATTTCTATGTACAAATATTTATCCAACCACTGTTCTTCTGACAGGCATAGATTCTTGTTTTCCTACGTGGCGAATTTTTGGATCCTTCTATCCAACCACTTCTCAATTTCCTTTTTGGTCAGATTCCAGTGATGCGACATCACACATCTCTTTATGCAGATCCCAGTCCCGACAGCATAAACATTTTTTGGCTTAACGGTTCCTGATTTAGGTTCAAAGTTAGTTGTGCCAAACAAAACACTACACTACTAGGCCTGTCCGCATCAACCTGCATAGCGTGGATGGAAGTCTCACCTGAAGAAGTATGGAGGGATGTTGGAACCAATTTTCCACACCCATACATTAGTTTGATGTCCTTTTGTGTCTTAGGTATTCCTTCACATGGATTGTTACACTAAAATTTGTCACCATGACTATCTACAGTTAGTATGGCTTCATCAACTGTCATACTATCCTCCTTGGTAAGTCTCATACCTCTGCTCCTCATGTCAAACTCCAAGAAAGAGAGAAAGTCCTTAAAAAGTCAAATAACTCTGGTTACGCAGTTTCTCTTAGCCTTACCTGCGTGTACGCACCCCAAGTTCACAATACCTACGTACTTGTACGCTCTGTCTGTAAAAGGGTGGGTGCGTACTCCTATAAAGGTCAAAAGGCGCAAGTTTCACTTCAAAAAAGTTACTTGTGGTCATTTCTAGAGCATTCTAGAAGATGGTTTGACGTGGATTGAGTGCCTCCAGATGGTTCATGCCTCCCAATGAAAGAGGAACTTATCCCATGAAGAGGGGAGCTATCCCATTGAAAGAGGGGCTTATCCCATTCATGGTGGACGTGATTAACTTCCTCCAAGGCACTATAAATACAGGCATTGAACCAGAGGGAGGGGAGGTTGAAAGCTGAACATTCCTAAGGGTAGATGCTGCTGGAATTAGGACTCCCTTATAGAGCTTGAGAGGAGAGATTCCCATCCTTTCTTAGCTTCATTTGGAAGTGGGTGAGCTGATCAAAGTAAAGGAGAACTCTTGCTGGACCCTGGGAGGGACCTCCACAACACCAAGGCTCAGGTTGTAATGGTTTCTTTTATTTCCACTTAATACAATTAAGCTCATTTTTCTCCACAGATTGTTATACATGATTTGTTTCATATACTCCTTGGTCTGTATGATGAATATGTTTTATTTTATGAGTTATTCAGGTGCTATGTAATCTTTTGCTTGTTAGTGAATGCAGGTTTCGAAGACAAGGAGGAGCTCATCCGGATCGGTGAGGATGGACTACTACAAAGCGTTGGACTAAAGGTATGTTATAAACACCTGATTACTTGTATTCTAAATGCATATTTAGAGAAAGGTAGTGTTTAATTGTCTTGTTTGTCACTAGAAAGCTCTAGCTTCTAAGGAGGTCGGTTTTGTCCTCAAAATTGACTCTTTCCGCATGACAAAATGGCGACCATACTGGGGAATCCATGGATTTGATTGATTTCTCTTTTGATTGATACTTTGATTTGAGAAAAGTTGATTTCTTTCTGGTTTTTGGCTGATTGACTGTGAATTTGGGTGGAATAGCTTAGGGTTAAGTTAGATTTTATTTTTCTTGTTTTTTCTAGAAGTACGCACCCTCTGCGTTAAGCACAGTGCGTACCTGTACGCACTGCAGCTTTGTACACAGAGCGTGGCCGCACCTGTGCAAACAAGCTGCCTGCGTACCCCTGTCAAAAGCCTAGAAAATTTCAATTTTTTCTTTTCTATCTTTTAGATTTTGTTTATAGCTTGTTTTTGCTGCCCAGATCCACTGGTTACCTGTCAGAAACTTTCCTTGGTTAATTCCATTGGCATTCCTGCTTTAAGCTTTCATCAATTGGGTGTTTTAAGTCTCTTTTTTGAGAAATTCTTAATTTGATTTCCTTTGGTCATTACTTGGAGGTTTGTCTCAGTCTTTTCACAATTTTGCATCTTTTTTCTTTTGTTTTTGCAAAAATATTTCCCCCTCATTCGCCGAGGGGGGGAGCTAAATTGTGTATGAGTGTTAATCACCTTTGAGTGTTTTTATTTTTTGATCTTTGGAACTCTCACCCAATTTTCTCGACTTGCACTTGATTGGTTCTTAGATTACATTAGAATCATCTTGTGTTTGAGAATTCTCTTGCATAGATCACATTTCCATAATTAGAATTCTCATTTTCAGAATATGAATGAAAAATGTGCATAGATTACATTTGCATACTTTTCAAGTGAATTGTGCATAGATTACAATTGCATAGTTTACATTCTGAAAAATCAATCATAGATTTAGATCAGTTTTCTTTGATTTGAATTTACACAAAAAAAAATAAAAAAATGGAATTGATTTGCATTAGTTTTTCTTGATGAAATTAGTGCATTAGAGAATTTGTTATATTTTCTCTTAGTGATCAATTTTTGCATTGTTGGAAGTGAATGGAAACTCTCTCCTTACTTTAGTTAGGATTCATCGAATTGAAAAGATTACATTATCATATTCGATTGCATTCAGTTGAGTCGGGTCATAACACCATTGGTTTCGTATCCATTTACCCCTTTGAGTAATAACAGCCTAAATAGCACAGCACTTAATTAAAATTCATCTAGTAATTTTTACATTTCTAGGGCTCTGATACACCAACATAGCTTAGGCTAGTGCCTTGGAGTAGGAGAGTAATTAACTCTCCAAGACAGTAAAACCAAACAAGTAGCTCATCTTGTGGTAGGATAAATCCAACTGTTACATTTATGCTCTGGGAAAGCTCCTCTTAAAGGAGAAGCACGAGATCGTGTCCGAACCAGTGAGGGGATCAATCCTCCTTCATTGGGAACGATGCCAGATACGCACGTACTACAAATAGTAAACCTCGGATTAACCATTGTCGAGGAGCCTGGGGTCACTTGTCGATAAACCTTGGATTATTGTCAAGGAGCCGACAAGGGGATTGAGCTTGTTACTCTGCCCTTGCGTGCTATCGGATCGTAGATTGTTCCCCCAGGTATATTTGTTGCTGTTGGTGACCTTAGTGACTATTATCTTTAGGGTTCTACCCAAGGTGACGGTGGAGGGAAGATCCTACTGTACCTAGAGTAGACGTCGGCTAGACTCACTTGGATTTTCTCGGGGGTTCACTTCACCCGAGACAGTTAAAGTGGAGGAACTTGGTCCAGTCTATTCATTAAGCAGGTTGTCGGGGTAACTGTTCCACCTGCCACTTCTGTACTGAATTCTGTGATGTTGGATTTCATCACCAACTAGTGTTTTTAGTCCGGAAGGTTACTGTTTGTGTGTGGTTTGACACCTAGATTTGATAGCGCGTGTTAATTTGTTTGTTTTTATTTTTAGAGACCATAGGTGTGAATTGTGAATTTTAATTGTTAAGTGTGAATTGTGAATTGTTACTTTTAATTGTAAATTGTTAATAAAATTCACTGAAGTTGAATATAATGGCAAATGTTCCGGAATTTACCAACCTAGGAACCCCTCCTAACGAGAATCCTAGTACTTTTCCTTACTTTGGAAATGTTGGTCCTCCTTATATGGCTACTTTGTCATTACCTGGATTTACAATAGGTTTACCGATATGGTTATTTTCAACTTCGTTGGCCCAAAATACTCCAATTGTTCCACCTCAACCGAATGCTTCACCTCAAGAGAGTTCACCATCTCAACATCACCAACCTTCTGTTGACCCTTTACCTTCTTCGCCTAATTTTTCTTCCTCCATTTCTTCCTCTTCGCCTGGTAAAAGCCTTGATGCTAGTAACCAGGTGGCTAAGAAGAAGAAGAAAGGGAAGAAGAAGAAGAAGAAGAAGGAGCAAGATAAGAAAGAAGTCAACCAACCAACCACGACTGTAAGTGTTAGTTGTGTTGAGGAAAACTCCGACATGCATCGTAAACCCAAATACCCTTGCAGGCTTTGTAAGGGTGACCACTTCCTTGTCAATTGTCCTGGTATTCCAAAGGTCTTGGAAGTATGGTCAGAAAAATCTCATCAACTTTCCATTGATCCATCAACCAGTGATAGTTAGGTTCCTGGGAAAAAGGGTAAAGTTAGGTTTCCTTGTAAGTTATGCAAAGGGAGTCATCAAACTCACATTTTCCCTCACATGGATGAAGCCTCAACATTGTTGGAAAACCTTACTATTCCACAGCAAGAATTTCCAACTGGTTACCGTAAACATTCTCCCAACCTACCGTCAGCTGACAGAGTGATTGATCTAATTTCAAGTACAGTCGATCACACTTTTCCATTGGAGAGTGAAACTCATATCAATCAGGTTGATGATCCATTAGTTGATCAAGTGGTCGATTCAATTTCACATTCGGTCGATCCCACTTTCCCTTTAGAGAGTGAACTTCATCCTGCTTAGGTTCTTCTTGTTACATCAAATTCTTCTATGCCGGGGGGCATTTCACCTGTTTCTACAGAACCCCCTCCAAGTACTGAGGTCTTTTCCTTTGATTGGAATAGACTGACAGAACCTCGTCTTCCTTCCTCCATCCCTTTCCAAACCATTGTCAAGGCTGGTGGTAGGGACATACATCGTACACAGGTAGATGAAGGTGCTTCTGTTAGTATTTTATCCTCAACTGTTTGGAAAGCTTTGGGTTCCCCTCAGCTTGCGCCTATTACGTAGAGTCTGAAAGCTTTTAACATAACCATTAGTGAACCTTTAGGGATCCTTCCTAAGTTTTCTATTACCTTGGAAGGTAAAACTTTCTGTATTGATCTTATGGTAGTTCTAGGTCCCTTGGATTTCAATTTACTCCTTGGGCGAGACTATGTTTATGCAATGAAAGTTGTCGTATCGACACTCTTTCGCGTGATGTCTTTCCCTCACAATGGAGATATTGTGACTGTAGACCAGCTTTCGTTCCCTAGTCTTGTTTCAACTACCAATAATCAGACACCCCTAAATGTTCCTGATTCTAAAGTGGTATCTACCCCGCCACGGGTTAATTATGTGGCAACTGGTCCCATGTTTTTAGTTACCGATGTAAGTGAGCCTCTCAATGTTTGCTCATCTTCCTTTGATTTAGATCAGGTAATTGACATGGAAAACTCTAGGGGATTACTTGAACATGATGTTCTTATCCCTTTTGAGTCCCTTGACATGTGTTCCTTCCAAAGAACTATTCTTCCTTCTGATGAAGACCTCTTGGAAGCCATGATCAAGGTGTGTCCATTGACAGGTCTTTCTTCCAACTGGAAGCCATGATCAAGAAAGAACGAGGATAGTTTTTTCCTGTATCAACCTCGTTAAAATATGCAACAGGTTGTTACGAGGATAGTTTTTTCCTGTATCAACCTCGTTAAAAAATGAAACAGGTTGTTACGAGGAAAGTTCATTTTACTGTGTCGACCTCGTTAAAAAATGAATCAGTGAGTACGAGGATAGTTTTTTCCTGTATCAACCTCGTTAAAAAATGAAACAATCTAGCATGAGGATAGTTCTTTTACTGAGTCAACCTCATTAAAAAATGAATCAGGTAGATTTAAGGATATGTAGGTAGATTTTAGAAGGTAGGTTTGAGGATAGTTCCTGTTACTGAGTCAACCTCGTTAAAAAATGAATCAGGTATGAGGATAGTTCTTTTCTTGTGTCAACCTCCTTAAAAATGAAACAACTCCCTTTTCAAGTTAAATATTGAAAGTAAACCTTCATTCCATCTATCTGGTTGAATGCAATGAAGGCTGGGGGGCATGTACCTCACTTTGCATCATTATGCTGGGGGCATGCGAACTTTATGAGCATAGTTCCTTGTCTTGTGTCAAGCTCGTTAAAAAATGAATCAAGGTTTTTAGAGTAGAGTTTTTGTTAGGTAGATTGTAGAGAGTAGTTATGAGCATAGTTCCTTATCTTGTGTCAAGCTCGTTTAAAAAATGAAGCAAGGGTTTGAGGATAGTTCTTTTCCTGTGTCAACCTCACTAAAAAATGAAACAACTCCCACGAGTCTTTCCAATATCTTGAAAGTAAAGCTTCATTTCATCCACATGTTTGAATGTAATGAGGCTTGGGGGGCATGTACCTTGATTTGCATCATTATGCTGGGGGCATGCGAACTTATAACAAGCATGGTTTTTCGTTTCAAGCTTGCGTAAACATGAAACCGAATCCGAGCATAGTTCTTTTCCTGTGTCAAGCTCGTTAAAAAAATGAAACAAATCCTCCTCTAATTGAGTCGAGAGTTTGACTAGATCTCATAAATGTTAAGTTGTATATTTAGGTTAGTTATTTCAGTTTTTTGCATAATTTTCTTACAGTTTTAGGTCGAGTCTTTCAAATGATCTCGTACTCAACCTTCATTTCATCCAACTGGTTGAATGAAATGAAGCTGGGTGGCATGCGCTCTAGCAGTTATGCTTAGGGGGCATCAAGCACAATTTTTTCTCTGTTTCAAGCTTGCCTAAAAATGAAACTACTTTGAAGCATAGTTTTTCTCTGTTTCAAGCTTTTGTAAAAATGAAACCTATCTTGAGTCAATTTCAGTTATTTTCAAGACTCGTTAAACTCATGAAAATACCGAGATTATTTTGCTATCTTTCATTCTCGTAAAACAAATGAAAATGCTGAGTTCTTTCCGTCTTTTCCTGCTCGTAAATTAAATTGAAAGTCAGCCATATGAGTACATTTTTGTCATTTTTTCGAACTCATTAAAACTTACGAAAAAGTGAAAACCATGAGTACATTTTTGTCATTTTTTCGAACTCGTTAAAACTTACGAAAGAGTGAAACCTTGGAGTCATCTTTAAGCCCTTTTTTGACTCCTAAAATATGAAAAGATTGTCGAGCATTTCTTTTACACTCGTTAAAACAGAATTAAAAGACGGTCCCCTTATAGCCCTTTTCTGACTGTAAAAACAGGAAAAGATTGCCGGATTTTTGTCGTTTCAAATTCGATACTGGAAATAAAACGACGTGTCCTTTATCGCTTTTTACTTTTCAGGTCAAAGACACTAATCATGAAAGTACTCCTTGGTCACAAGATCAAGCGGTTCTCTCAAGTATTATTTTATACTTTTTCGAGCTTGGGAGACACAAATTTAAGAAAAAGTTCAACCTTGGAGTCTTCTTAAGTTTTTCAGATTCTCTAAAATTGAAAAACGCTGAGTTTCTCCTATACTAGACTCGTTAAAATTTCACAGTAAAAGACCTGTTCGATTACAAACAGGAACAAACCACTCCTTCTTAGGGTTCGAATCTAAAACTAAGTTGGACTCATCCGAAGGATGAGCTTACAATCAAGCATATGTTATCCTCCTCAAGCTTGTAAAAAATAAAGAGGTACTTGCTAGAAATGGTGGGGGAAAAGAGAGAAAAATGAGCCTATTTGTTATCCTTTGTCTCAGAAGAAGCCTTATCACCACTCTTGAACACGACACTTTTCATTCACCTGGGTTGGGAAATCCTTTGCCTAACAGTTGATCAAACCACATTGAAAATCTTCAATCGGTTCCGGGTATTAACTATTGGGTCAATTGTCACCAAGCCATCTGTTGTGTCATTATGTGTTCAAGAGGTCACTGCAAATAAACCATTCATCTGCAAAATACCTGTCATCCATCTCGACCATCCCTGAGTCAGTCCTTACAGCTACATTTCTTCAACTTGATCTATGATTTCGTGTTGTGGGCTTGCTTGCAATGGGTCGCTTTCTATCGACATCATCACATTATCTAGAAAGATGACCTAGAAATCGTCAGTACCTTGAAATCTGCATGCATCAATGGCAGGTTTCTCGCCTTTGACGACAGTTTACATCATTGACTTTCGATCGAAGGATTCCGTGAAATGTTTGACATCAACTCATTCATTCACATCTCATGGATTGTACTGGGTACTTTGAGAACCATTGACATCACTAGTGGTCTCTCTCACACTTGTTAACAGTTTACATCATCGACTGGTAATCAAGTGGTTTCTACCATGTTCGACATCAACTCATTTATTCGCATGGATAGAATCGTACCTTTTCGGGAAGTAGAAATGAAGACCCTGGATCTAGTTTCCACCATCCAGGCTGCGAGGATTTTTGTATTCATTGTACAGTAGACTAATCATAAACAGATTGCTGCGTCCATACTATGTCTACATGAGTCTATGATTATGATGTACTGTGAAATCATTCCTGTATCAGAGCAGTAGTTAGTTTGTTAGTTAAAGTTTTTGATCTGAGTATGGGAATGCCTACCTCAGCGATGATATGATCTCATACATGTATTTTGTGTTGAATGCTTGCAGGTTCCAACCGGGCTCTCCACAAGATAATCCTTGAAATGATAAAGTACTTAACCCTTCCTAGATGATATGAAACCCTAATCTATTACAGGCTTCGCACTTTAGGGGGCAATCTGTTACACTAAAATTTGTCACCATGACTATCTACAGTTAGTATGGCTTCATCAACTGTCATACTATCCTCCTTGGCAAGTCTCATACCTCTGCTCCTCACGTCAAACTTCAAGAAAGAGAGAAAGTCCTTAAAAAGTCAAATAACTCTGGTTACGCAGTTTCTCTTAGCCTTACCTGCGTGTACGCACCCCAAGTTCACAATACCTGCGTACTTGTACGCTCTTTCTATAAAATGGTGGGTGCGTACTCCTATAAAGGTAAAAAGGCGCAAGTTTCACTTCAAAAAAGTTACTTGTGGTCATTTCTAGAGCATTCTAGAAGATGGTTTGACGTGGATTGAGCGCCTCCAGATGGTTCATGCATCCCAATGAAAGAGGAACTTATCCCATGAATAGGGGAGCTATCCCATTGAAAGAGGGGCTTATCCCATTCATGGTGGACCTGATTAACTTCCTCCAAGGCACTATAAATACAGGCATTGGACCAGAGGGAGGGGAGGTTGAAAGTTAAACATTCCTAAGGGTAGATGCTGCTGGAATTAGGACTCGCTTATAGAGCTTGAGAGGAGAGATTCCCATCCTTTCTTAGCTTCATTTGGAAGTGGGTGAGCTGATCAAAGTAAAGGAGAACTCTTGCTGGACCCTGGGAGGACCTGCACAACACCAAGGCTCAGGTTGTAATGGTTTCTTTTGTCTCCACTTAATACAATTAAGCTCATTTTTCTCGACAGATTGTTATACATGATTTGTTTCATATACTCCTTGGTCTGTATGATGAATATATTTTATTTTATGAGTTATTCAGGTGCTATGTAATCTTTTGCTTGTTAGTGAATGCAGTTTTCGAAGAGAAGGAGGAGCTCATCCGGATCGGTGAGGCTGGACTAATACAAAGCGTTGGACTAAAGATATGTTATAAACACCTGATTACTTGTATTCTAAATGCATATTTAGAGAAAGGTAGTGTTTAATTGTCTTGTTTGTCACTAGAAAGCTTTAGCTTCTAAGGAGGTCGGTTTTGTCCGCAAAATTGACTCTTTCCGCCTGACATGGATCTCTAAGCCTTTAGGGCTTGGCGCTCTAATTTCCTTCAATTGTCCCCTAGACCTCCACAAAGTTCTACGATCAGCTTCTGCAAACCTTTAACATATAGGTTATCTACTTACGTGCATCATAGACTAACCTTAGATTGGAATCCCTATAGATTAGCTTAAGTGCTTAATAAACATAGTAAAAATTATTATAACCTTCACATAAATACTTAACAGTTATTGCATTCAATTAACAAGACTTATCCACTAGATTCACGCATCAATACATTATTGTTTCATAAAGACATTCTTTCATCACAACATAAATTGCAAACATAAACAACAACAGTAGACAAGTAAACACATGAATTTCTCCAAAATTCTTCTTTATTGATATTCAATGTATGGTTACAGACTCAAAACTTCCCTACAAACTCAGCTACAGGGGTCCAACCACTCAACTACGGTCTCTACTCTAGGCCTCTGCGCACTCAGCTGCAGAGCCTTTTCCCCCTCTAAGACTTACTTCTCTACGCTAGCTCTCTAAGACCCCATTCATCGTACCCATGGACAAAGCATAGACCTGTCTTAGACTCTCTAAGACACACCTATTTTTCCAATCCCATGGTTCGTAGACCATGGGTATATCTCAAAAACAGGCTCAACTTTACATAAGCGAGGGTAAAAACCCTTTTTGACTCCTAACTAACTACGTGCTCTGCATCCAGAATTCACGGAGACTTCACATCTTTTTATCAAAATTTACATCAAAACTTGTGTTTTTAACCTAAACTGACCCAGGGGACCCCATTCCAACACTAGGCACATCTTGAAAGCATTGTTTTTTCTATAGTGGTCTGAGCTCTTAAGTTTATGTTGGAGGATTTGTTATAACTGATGTAAATGTTGTTAATCTCTAGTCCCTTTCTTTCTTAGCCATGATGCTTAGTTTTATTTTATCTGCTTAGAGAATAGTACTCCTAGGTTAGTCTTTTTGGGTTCCAAAATATATGCTATCGATGTAAATCTTATCTTTTACTAATATAAATTTTTTTCACTCACTTAAAAAAATAAACTTATTTATGTTTTAGTTTTTTTTTCGTATATTTCCTTATCAATATTGTGTAAAATTTAGCAAGGATTTATGAATTTTTCGTGTTTAAGCTATGTATTTTATAGAATTCCAGTCCAAGTGAGGGCTGAATCATTTTTTTTAGCATTGAATCCTTTTATACATTAAAAAATTACAATCTTATAAAAGTTAGATCATTACATTTTAACTCAAAAAACAAAACATAAAATAATTAAATGAAAGAAATTTTATATATAAAGAAATATTGATTAATTAATTAACCAACCTACCTTGATAAAACAAAATTGATCACAACTCACATCATTGATTGACAAAAAAAAAAATGAAGTACAACTCACATCATCTCTTGCTCATTTCTTTTGTTGGCATTCTCATGACAAGGAATAAAAAGTTCTAGTTTAACCTATTTAAAATGCTCTCTATTGGAAATGAAATTTCCACATCTATCAAATTAGACTTTAGGCCCAATCTCACATTGTCTTCTTCACATAATGTAATAATTTCAACAACTTGTGCAACAACATACTAACATGGCAAAACTACGCAACCACGTACTTGCAACAACATACTAACATGGCAAAACTACGCAACCACGTACTATCATGGAAAGTTTGGTATGGAATTTGTGGGGGGCACGATTGTACCCATAGATGAATCTAAGTGTCATGGGATGAATTATATGAGAATAGTAACCAAAATTATTACCTAGAAAATGAATGAATTCTTATGTGATTATGGTTGCATCATCATTTTTTTGCAATACCCACATTGAAACCTCTTGGAGAAAAAGGAAAAGAAGAGTACCAATGTTTTTACTCTTGAAGTGATGTGCCTGGTTGTGTCCATGAAGAAATAGGGGGATATATTAGATAATGGATCATAAAGACTCTCCTTGAAAATGGTTACACAATTCATGCCACTCTCAGAAATCAAAATAATCCTTTAAATAACACATGCCTTCTCTCAGTCCCAAGAGCTTAAGAGAGGCTCCATCTTTTCAAAGCATATTTGTGTGAGGAAGGGAGCTTTGACTCTACCATCCATGGCTGCCACAATGTTTTTCATGTTGCCACTCCCACATATTTCGACTCCCAAGATGTCGAGGTAAGAACAATCACTTAATTACCATATTTAAATATACAAGTACTAGAAAACTTACTAAAACATTGGTTGTGCATATAATGAGATCTTAGAGGCTACAATACAAGGAATATTCCATAATGAATGGTAATTTTTTCGTCACCGGGTTCATCGCGTTTGAACATTATGGGTTATCATAAAGTTTTATAATACATACATACATACATACATACATATATATATATATATATATATATATATATATATAATATATATATATATATATATATATATATATATATATATATATATATATTGTTTTGGTCATGCATTCATTCACACACCCTTTTTTTGTCTTAAGAGCTTTACTTTAAGAGACTGGTGGCATTATGTTTATATTTCTTCACAAATGCCTACCACATCCATTAATCTAAGCACACAATATAAGTTCTAATGTTATTTTGAAGAAATAATAATGTTTAAACCCTATTAACATAACTAAGGGTGTAAACCCTACATTGCTTGCACTTCCATATGAACATTCTAGATTTGCCAATTGTTTGGATCATTGCCTTGGAATTGATTCTACCGTGGTAGTGGTAATACAAACCTAAGTGAAAGTCCCGGTGAATAGCGATTTGAACGATGGTTTTTGAAGAGTGATGTAGTTAGAGTGTAATTTCATCCTTTCTTTGGTGCCACTCCTCAATTATTTGCAAGTTTTCCCTCGCATGAATGACGTCTATAATGAACCATTTTTTCTCATGTCAATTCCCTCATTCTAGACTTTCCATTCATAGATGCTTCATCTATAAGGTGTCAGGTAACTCTCACACTCAGTATGGGCTTGTAATTGCTTTTCTTTTGGGCTAGGGTTTTGTTATATATTAATCATTTAACCTTTATTGGTTTAAGTCTCTTTTATTGATCTGATAATGACCCTATGAGTGATTTCAGTTAAAGATTTATTGAATAAAGGTATTACAGACTCATGTGCTGGTGTGTGTCTATGTTATTTAGGCAATGGATCGATCATATTGCAAATACACAGACACTTGAAATGGCAAACAATAGAGAAATATAGTAAGCAAATATAAGAACACAAGAATTTAATAAGGAGTTCACCCTATCCTCCAGGGACACGTCTCCAATCCAGCTATCAGTGGTGGCCTTCTTTTATTGTGTCTTGAAGTGGAGAATTACAATGAAGGAGCTCAATGTGAGTCTCCTGAATAGAATTTTCTTGGCAGGGTGGTTCTTGAATGCCCCAAGCCACTAGAGTACACAAACTCTTTTCCTTACCAGCTCTGTGACCTTTCTGTTCTTTAATGGTCCAATGTGCTACTCAATCTAGATAGATCCTCTCAGGGATGGCTTGAATATCTCAAGCTCTCTGGTGCTCGATGTTGCCTTTGGTCAGCTCGGCCCTCTGTCTTCCATTCTGCTTTGCTTCACTGTCTTTCCTTTGTCTGCTCTTCCTTTCTGTGTTCACTCTTCCTTTCGGTGTCCCATCCTCTTCTTATTTTTCTACTTTTCCTGTGCATGGCTTTAAGGCCATTCGAGCTCATGGTTGCTCACTTCCCCTTCCACTTCCATCGGTTTGCCTGCTATAGCTCTGATTGGAGTTCCCTATCTCGACGTTGTCATCTGACTCATAGGGAGTGGCCACATGTCCTCCTATAGCTGCGCCAACTCACTTCATCGGTTTAGTTTTTCCATTACGTCATGGAATGAGTCTTCTACCACCTTGGCAGTCAAATCAAACGTCAAATTCTTATAAATCGAAGCTTAATCCCCCCTGTCGATTCTGCTTTCCCATCAGGCGTGATCTCAGCTGTTAGATCTGGGGCCTCCAGATTCAACGCCATTCGCACATTTTTCCCAGTTGACTTGCTCGACCATTAGTGTGTGATCAATGGTAGTTTTCTCTCTCCTCCACTTGCCACACATCGGGCACTGAGTGGAATCGCTCCGTTTTCGCCAATTCCTCTTATCGCTTGAGGGTGCCCTCGATCAATACTGCTAGTTTTCAGAGTGCGGGTCCCACCTTGACCTTTAGCCTTTTCCTTTTCCCCACAGTTTTCCTGGCTCTCATGTGACCGAGTGCTCGGGGCCTTTCCTTATCGAGGGGTTTTGCCTAGTAATGCCTCTATTTCCCCATCCAGGCTTCTGAGGGGCTAGTTTCGCCTCTTGTGCAGTCTCCATGGGCCTCGATCAGTGCACTTTGACCGAGGTCCTCATCGCTCGACGCTAGCTACTAACCACCACTGTCCAGACACGTTTTTGATCGCTGTTTCTTAATTCTTTGATGTCTATCCTAACCTGATATAGTCATGGTCCTTCTAACAATTCTTCATGGATCCAATCTGAATCATGGCCTTCCCACTGCAAAAGATTTTGGACCACCAAAATTTGGTTTTCAAGCATCGACTAAGTGAGGGTATTGTTTTCTCACTTGCCCAATTTCAATCCACTTTGCACTACCTGGCTTTGAACCTTTGAGCCCTACTCTGAGGTATTCAACATCTCCTCTGCACGCCGTCCTCACCTTCTTTTCCAGCATTGTGTCTTCTTGCAATTCATTAATATATTTAAGTAGTAGGTCATCGATAGAAGGAAATTGACTCTGCTCTTCAAGATCCTCAATCATTGAAGGTTCAAACAATCTCAAGCAATCTACATTTATGACTGAGTAGATGTGCATGTAAGCTAGGAGATCAAGGCGAAAAGCATTCTCACCAATCTTCTCAAGTATTCTGAAAGGTCCATACATGATGGGCTTTAGCTTTTTACCTTCACCTTGCATCTTTTCCTTGTTGATATACAGCTAGACCTGGTCACCAACTTGAAAACTATGCTCCATCTGATGCTTTTCATGCCTAGCATTATATTTGGCTTGGCTCTTCTCCAGTTCTTCTTGTATTGCCTGGTGGATCTCTTGGATTTTTTCAATGAACCTGGCTGCCCTGTCCACATCACTGTGTCCCTCAACTATGGGATCTTCACCAAAGACAAAATCCAAAGGATACCTTGGTGTGAAACCAAAGCATGTTTCAAAAGGAGATCTCTGTGTAGAAGAATGTTCTTCTCTGTTGTAAGCATGTTGCACATAACATAAATGTTCATCCCAAAGCTTAGGATGTTTGCTGCAAAATCCCTTGAGTAACTAGATCACTGTCCTATTAACTACTTTTGTTTGGCCATTAGTTTGTGGATGAAAAGGTGTGATTTTCTTTAGTTTGGTGTCCATCCGCTCCGACAAACTTGACCAAAATTTCCCCACAAATCTGGTGTCTCGATCAGATATAATGGAAGTGGGTAATCCAAAATGGACCCATACATGTTCAAAGAACAATTTTGCAGTCTGTTCAGCTGTAAACTGTTTATTACAAGGTATCAAAATACACATTTTGCTGAACCTATCCACAACAACATATAGATAAACATGACCATTTCTAGATTTAGGAAGTCCTCCAACAAAATCCATTGAAACACTTTCCTAAGGATGAGAAGGTACTAGTAATGGAGTCTACAAGCATAGTTTTCAGTTGTTGGGCTTGCTTTTAGCACACATAGTACATCCTCTTACATATCTAGAAAATGTCTCATTCATTTTTGGCCAATAACAAAATCTTTATAGCTGTGCAACTGTTTTACTTACCCCAAAGTGACCTAATATTAGGGAAGTGTGTGCTTCTCTAATTATCTTTATTCTCTCAGTTTGTGGAATGCAAAGTTTCCCACAATGGTATAAGATTCGGTCCTTCACATGATAATCCAATTCTTCTACTCTTTTGCCTTGACCCAAAGTTGCATATACATCTTTAAAGTCTATATCTTGAGCATATTGTTCAATGTAGCTTTCATGTAGCACAAAATTATGCTTAAGTATAGTATATGTATTTATAGTTGGTCTAGATAACATGTCTACAACTTTGTTATGTATGCCCTTTTTATATCTGATGACTAAATGAAACTGGTGTATAAAACCCATCCATTTGTAGTGTCTTGATTGCAGCAATTTAGTTTGGGAGTGTAGATATTAAAGTGGTAGATGATTAGTATGTATTACTTTCTCTTTGCCCATTAAGTAATGTTTGCACTTTTTCACACTCTGAACTAATGCATACAATTCTTTATCATATGTAGGATAGTTAAATACCACAAGATTAAAATTCTCAGAATGATAACATATGGGTTTACCATGTTGTGTCAACACTGCTCCCATGGCATAGTCACTGGCATCAGTTCTAATGTCGAATGGTCTTTGCAGGTTAGGCAGTGCTAGTACAGGTGCTGTACTAATCTGTTCTTTCAAGGTGTCAAAGGCTTTCTGATGTTTGCCTCCCCACTAAAACACCTTGTTCAATCCTGTTAAAGCATGTAAGGGAGCTGCAATTGAGGAAAAGTTAGAAATGAAGTTTCCACAATATTGTGTTGCTCCTAAGAAGCTTCTCACTTCTCTATCAGACATGGGTTTAGGCTAGTTTATAATGACTACCACTTTAGAGGTATCTATCTTCAATTCACCACCCCCTACTATATTACCCAAGTAGTTTAGAGATGTTTCGCCATATTCACATTTTGAGAGTTTAACATAAATTTTTTCTCTTCTAAAAACATCTAGTATTTGCTTAACATGCTTTAAGTGTTCTTCCCACGTTTTACTAAAAATCAGAATGTCATCCAGGTACACAATAACAAAATCATTAAGAAAAGGTCTGAGTACATCATTCATTAATCTCATGAATGTAGCATGATCATTACTTAAGCCAAAATGCATAACCAGCCACTCATACAAACCCTGCTTTGTTTTGAAAGCAATCTTCCATGCATCTTTTTCTGCAACTCTAACCTGACGATATCTACTGTGCAAGTCTAGCTTGGTGAAATAAACAACTTCCTTCAATTGATCTAAAAGATAATCTATGCGAGGAAGGGGATAATGATTTTTTATCGTTATCTTATTCAGTGCTCAGTAATCAATGCACATTCTCCACGAGCCATCTTTCTTTCTCACCAAAACGATTGGTGACCCACATGGTGATGTTCTAGGCCTGATGAACTTCTCGAGCAACTCCTGCATCTGCTTCTTGATTTCAGCATTCTCTAATGCTGACAACCTATACATTCCAATGTTAGGCAATGGAACATCTTGCTGCAGAATAATATCATGTACTATTTCCTTTTCGGGTGGCAGACCTTTAGGTTCCTGAAAGAAGATATCATATTCTGAAACAACCCTTTCTATATCAGCTTGCTATTTAGCATTACAGCCTTCAAATACATTGGTTTTGTCAGGTTTCTTTTCCTTTACAACCATCAGTAAGAATTGTTTGCATGAATTTATCATTCTTTTCATCTTCCCTGAGTTTATGAGAGTATAATTATTCTTTAGCTTATGAGCCCTTACAAAGTATTTGATTCTATCTCTAACAAGTAGATACTTATTCTTAGCTCTATATAAAATAGGCTTTCTATCATACAAATAAGGACTTCCTAAAACAATTCTGCATATATCCAAAGGAATTATGTCTAACTCCACCTCATCTACAAATGCTGACCCAAAAGAAAATTTGAGTTTGCACTGTCTAGTCATTTGTAGTTGTGCTTTATCATTCAACCATCCTAATGGGTATGGTTTCTTGTGATGTGTGGTTGCTAATCCCAATTTCTCTACAATTGCTTCAGAAATTAAATTTACTTGTGAGCCACTATCAAACAAAGTATCAATCTTTTGATGTTTGGAAATAAATCAAATATGGAAAAGCTCATGCCTTTTTCTCTCATTTTCTTCACCAATAACAGATTGAGCAGAATTACTAGTAGATGCTTCAAAATTCTTACCTTTGATACCTATGGCTGCAATGGTTGTTTCATCTCCCGAGTCTGACCCAAAATCTTTCTGAATAGTTGTAGCAGTCTTCTTTTTCTTACCCTTGAACTTCTTAGGTCTCAGCTCTGGATGCAGAATCCAACAATGCTCATCATCATGCCCATCCTTTTTACAGCGAGTGCATGAAGCTTTGCTTTTCTGTGCAGTGTTAGCCTTCTTTGCTTTCCACTTCTGCTTTCTTTTCTCCTTGCTCTTGCTTGCAGTGGGTTGGGATGGTCCCCCAACTTCTGGATTTCCATTCTTTCCTCTAGCTTCTAGATGAGTAGCTTGCACAAACACCTCATCTATACTAGTGGGATTGAACATGAGGATGGTATGCCTCTTGTAGCTATGTAGACCACCAATGTACTTCAATAGAATTTCTGGTGAGTCTAATGAAATTACTAGAATCTATGCTCTCTTTCTAAATTCTTGAGTGTACCCTTGCGCATTTTTCCCTTTCAACTGCCGAAGAGTTTGCCAACTCATCATGGCTTGTTGCATGTAGGCCAATGGGTAGAACTACTTTTTGATTGCAAAAACAAATTCATTCCAGATAGAGGTAGTCTTACCGTGTCTTTTCATATCAGCTTGGGTTTTGCCTTCCCACCAAACCAAGGTAGTGCCTCCTAGGCGTAGGCTTTCCAGTTAAATATTGCTCTTGTCTAAGTTGATGTTCTATACTCTACAATAAATATCAATTTTTCTAATCCAATTGTCCAACTTTTCTTCATTTAACTCTCCATCATATATAGGTAAATCAAACTTAACATCTAGCTTTATTAAAGATGCTTTCTTCTTATGCATCGAGCTGTTAGGAGGTGTGAGAAATCTTTCTTCTTTCCCCTTTTCTTTGGAGTGGTCATGGAAGTGAGATTCATCTTCTTCTTTGTCTTTTTTAGAGCCTGATGAGTCTTCATCCTTATGTTTTCTAAATTCCCTATACATTTCTTCTACCATGGACTTTATAGCTAGGAAACTTTCTATGAATTGAGGGTCTAGCCCCACAGAACATTCCTCTAACATTTTCTTCCAAGGATAAACTATCCTGATTTCATGATTAGTTTCCACCAACTCTCCTTCTCCTAATTTGAGCTTCGATCTAGTGAGCATTCAACAGCTAAACCAACACAAGCTTGTCTAACCTTTACAACCTTTGGCTCTGATACCACTTGATCTGATAATCACCCTATGAGTGATTTAAGTTAAATATTTATTGAATAAAGGTATTATAGACTCATGTGTTGGTGTGTGTCTATGTTATTTAGGCAACAGATCAATCAGATTGCAAACACATAGACACTTGAAATGGAAAACAATAGAGAAATATAGTAAGCAAATATAAGAACACGAGAATTTAATAAGGAGTTCACCGTATCCTTCAGGGATACGTCTCCATTCCAGCTCTCAATGGTGGCCTTCTTTTATTGTGTCTTAAAGTAGGGAATTACAATGAAGGAGCTCAATGTGAGTCTCCTGAACAAAATTTTCTTGGCAAGGTGGTTCTTGGATGCCCCAAGCCACTAGAGTACACATACTCTTTTCCTTACCAGCTCTATGACCTTTCTGGTCTTCAATGGAGAGAGTCCAATGTGGTGCTCAGTCCAAAAAGATCCTCTCAAGGATGGCTTGAATCTCTCAAGCTCTCTGGTGCTCGATGCTGCCTTTAGTCAGCTTGGCCCTCTATCTTTTTTTCTGCTTTGCTTCACTATCTTTCCTTTCTCTGTTCTTCCTTTCTGTGTTCGGTCTTCCTTTCGGTGTCCTGTCCTCTCCTTCTTTTTCTGCTTTGCCTGTGCATGGCTTTAAGGCCATTCAAGCTCATGGTTGTTTACTTTCCCTTCCACTTTCGTTAGTTCGCTTGCTACAACTTCGCTTGGAGTTCCCTGTCTCGGCGTCGCCATCTGACTCACAGGGAGTGGACACATGTCCTCCTATAGCTGCATCAACTCACTTTGTTGGTTCGGTTTTTCTGTTACATCATGGAATGAGTCTTCTTCCACCATAGCAATCAAATCAGACATCAAATTCTTATAAATCACAGCTTAACCCCCTACCGATTCTGCTTTCCCATCGGGCGTGATCTTAGCCATTAGATCTGAGGCCTCTAGATCCAACACCATTCACACATTTCACACGGTTGACTTGCTTAACCATTAGTGCATGATCAGCAGTGGTTTTCTCTCTCCTCCGCTTGCCATGCATCGAGCGCTAAGTGGAATCGCTCTGTTTTTGCCAATTCTGCTTATCGCTTGAGGGTGCCCCAGATCAATACTGTCGGTTTTTGGAGAGCGGGTCCTGCCTTGACCTTTAGCCTTTTCCCCCATGGTTTTCATGGCTCTCATGCAACCGAGTGCTCGGGGCCTCTCCTTCTTGAGGGTTTTTGCCCAATGATGCGATTACATCAAAATCTGCCTTTGCTTCCCAATCCAGACTTCCCAGGGGCTAGTTTCACCTCCTGCGCAGTCTCCATGGGCCTCAGTCAGCGCATTTTGACCAAGGTCCTCATTTCTCCACGCTGGCTGCTAACTGCCACTGTTTAGAGGTGTTTTTTATCGTTGTTTCTTAATTCTTTGATGTCTGTCCTGACCTAATACAGTCATGGTCCTTTTGACAATTCTTCATGGATCCAATTCGGATCATTTATTTATGGATCATTCTAAAATCAACGTCCTCCCACTGCAATTGGATGGTGATATGTTCGTTATCCTCTCCTTGGATATCTTAATTCTTAAAGGAGTAGACCCTATCATGAACCAAGTTCTATAGATGACCAGAAATAGGTATTTTGTGTATTAATTTCTCACATGTAAGTTACTCCTTTATATTTTCGTGCATGTAATTTCCCTGCAAATACTGAATTTTTTTATCCTCTACAGGGTCATAATGATATGTATGCCTCTTGTGGAAAGGTTATAGGTAAACCCAATTCCTCTTCCTTTCTCATTTCTAATTTATTTTGGTATGAGCCCAGGTCATCTAACCAAGCCATGATTATGAATTTTGCAAGTGAGATTTTTGTTCGATGCATTTAGGGTTCGGCTTCAATGGGAATCTTCCATTTCAAACCTTCAACTCTGCAAGTTCTAATGAAACCTTCTATATTGTGTATGTTTCTAAAGGTACTTACAGAGTTGAAATTCAAAACATGGAATAGGGTTTTTGTAGTTGATGTTGAAATAATGCTTTGGCTATTTTTATGGAAGTTAGGTTAAAAAATTTAGTTATGGCCACTCGGCTCAAGCCCACCCATGAGGGATATTGTTACTTTCATTGAATTTGATGTATTTATTTTAACTATCTGTAGTTTATGAAAACTTCCAATTGGTTTTGTTCTATGTAATAATGGGGTCATCTTGTGTTCCTAATTAGAGGATAATTAGTTAATTATTCTCTGTGATTGTTGCCATTATATAGAGAACTATGAGAAATATATACTTATATGAAAGTATTCGAAGTTTCCTCCCATTTAAAAGTGTTCCTTTCATTTTATTTTCGTCATTGGATATACTTTGTTGATAGTAGTTGTTTTACTTGTTGAATTTTTATCTTGATAGTTTGCATTCTTGTTAGAGTATTTATCATATTTTTCATAAATTTATTGTTAAATAGTGTATACTTTCTTTTGTTTATACTGATAGAGCATAGGCTATAAACCTATTTTATTCATTATTTACTCTCTTGTTCATATTTAGAAATAAAGGAACAATTTATTTTTTCAAGTTGGTTGTAGAAGCTTTGACATTTGCTTCTACAGTATTCGTGATAAGTCTTTATCCATATTTTTCCACACATGACATGAACTAATATTTAATTAAAACAGGATCGCTATTCACATTTATATCATATACATATTTATTATATATATTTTTATAGATTGGGAGGCAAGTGGGGCCTTGTCTCCGGGACTTAACACATTCCTTCCAACCCTAAGTATTGAAGAGTTCAAGTTTTTTCCCAGTAGATGGATGAACCTCGTTCTCCAGCAAGACTTGAAACTAGCCTAAATTCACTCACATAACCTTTCTTTATTTCCATATCATAACACCAATATTAAATTCAAAAATATTGGATTGTGTGGTAGAAAAGAAATATATGCAGAAGACATGTTCCAAAAAACACATTTTACTTATCTGATCTTTTGTATTTGTTCTTGCCATGAAAATTTTGGTTGACAAAAGAATTCTCCACCCAACTAATGAGACCTAGTATCCTATACAAGTCCTCCACGCAATTTAGCTTCAAAACCAGAGCAATTTTCATGAAAAAGACCCTACCAGGTCAAACCTATGACATTCTCTAACCCCACCAAGTCGATTCTAGGGTTTTAACTAAGCAGACAAGCTTCATCTTGGAATTCGACTAGCCAACCAGCTCAAGAATCCCTTACCTTGGCAATGTCTTGTTTCCCTCCACAATGCCTTGTCTAAGGGTAATAATATTACAACTTTATTCTCCTCCCTTGACCCTCCTCTAACCAGGTTCCAAGTTCACAAAGGTTTCCTTAGGATTTTTCCATTTCACCCTCTTGGCTCCCCTTTTCCCACTAAGATGATTTATATCTAGGGACAAGAATAACTTTCTGGTATGTTAAAATCTTATTTAGAATATTTTCCCACCATAATTTTCATAGCTGACCATAAACGTTGTTTCATTAATGAAATTTAAAAACAAAAAATTATTTCTATCGTTTACCCATACTAGGCCTTCAACATGGCCCACAGTTTACTAGGTGACTTTAACAACAATAAATTAAAATATTTACAATTTACTATGGGTATTAAATCTCCCCTCCCCCCATGAGTGTAACAATGTCCTCAGTGTTTTCCTGACCCTTAGAATAGGATGAAATATGCCTACTGCATAAAATTCTCATCCACCTATGTAGCCTCTTCCAGGCTAAAGTGCTTCCACTACACTTTAACTTGGGTGTTATCTCACTTTGGGATCATTATTTCTCTCTGATCGAGAATACACATAGCCTCGACCAAGATTTCTTTGTCTCACTTGACCTATGTCCACAGCCAATAGAGCCATTATTAGGTTCCAATATTCACTAATTAAGAAACACATTAAAATCAGTTTACTTTTTGTTTTACCTGTACATCTTACCAATTAATAATATGCCTACGATATATAACTAGGCAAAGCCAATTGATATGCTATAGGCCCAATTCGAGCAAGTATCTAGAAAGGGCCAAAAAATTAGCGAGCCAATTTTGCGTAGATTCCCAACCTCAAGGTGCTCTTTTATTGTTTGATCCTTACATACACATGATCCCCCACCTAAAATTTCCTATACGTTCGTCTTTTATCTACATAATTTTTCTATTGATCTTAAGCAACTTTCAAATTCATTCATACTTTCCTTACAATGGTTTCCATTTCTTCTAGCAAGTCTCATCCCAATATTATTTTATCTTCAGGGTTACTCCAATTAATAGGTTTCCTACACCTTTTCCCATATAATATTTCAAATGAGCTCATCCCTATGGAAGGATGATAATTATTATTGTATGAAAATTCCACCAGGTGAAGATAATATTCCCACTTGGTTGGTTGTTGCAAAACTACATTCTTAACATATACTCCAATACTTTGTTCACTTATTTATGTTTTCCATCAGTCTTTTGATGGTAAGCAGTATCGAATTGTACTTGAGTTCCCAATCCTATAAAGAGAGACTTCCAAAAAGCAGAAGTAAATTTCACATCTATATCAGATTTTACTACCTTAGATATAGCATGTAAATGAAAAATTTATCTTATAAATATGTTTGTGATTTGAACAAATTTGAAGCATGAATGTATAGAAAAAAATGTGTTTATTTACTTCATTTATCCACTATCACCATTATGGAGTAATTTTTCCTTTTTGATTTAGGTAAAACCATGATAAAATCCAATGTGATGATTTACCATTTCCACTCAATAATGGGTAATAGGTGGAGTAAAATTGTTGGATGTTGATGCGTAGATTTTACCTATTAACACTCTAGACATCTCACTAGATAGTTTTCCACTTCCCTCTTCATACCAAGCCAAAAATACTATTTTGTTAAAGATGTATTAATTCTTGGTAACTAGGGTGTTGATTGGGGACATAAATATTGTTCCTATAGATTAACAAATTATTCTTATTAATGTCATATCCTAGTTATTTTTCAATGTCGTCTTCTTGCTTGGATTTCTTCCATAAAAATGATATTTTGGGTATTTTTGAGTTGCATCTTTAATCTAATTTGTAAAATCCAATTTTATTTGACTAACTGAGATTTCATAAATATAATTCAAACTCCTACTTAGGGCATACACCACTTGATTTTCCTTACCATTCAAATGTTTTATATCAAAGTCAGTTCCACAAAATAAATTAGTCCATCGTACTTGCCAAGCATTAAGGGTGGGATTCTTAAAGAAATTAGTTAAACTACTATGATCAGTCATCAAAATGAGTTTCTTCCCAAATAGATAGTGTGGCCATACTTTTAAAGCATGAACTATTATTGTTAATTCTATGTCATAGGTGGAATATTATTTCTCATGATCCTTTAACTTCCGGGATTCATATGCACTACCCAGCCTTCTCACATCAACACGCCTCCCACCCCTTCTTGAGATGCATCTCTATCGACAAAAAAAACATTTTCTATCTCTACAATCTTTAAAATAGGGGTACTATTCAACAAATTCTTTAGTTGGTCAAAACTATTTTATCACTCTACTATCCAGTTAAAATCTCTCCCTTCTTTTGTAGAGGGGTTATGGGATAAGCTACTATAGAAAACCCCTTTATAAAATGGGAGTAATACCTTGTTATCCCCATAAAGGATCTAATATCCACAACATTTTTGGGAATGGGCCACTCCATAATTGTTTTAGTATTTTTACTATTACATATATTCCCTCTTGAGTGATTATGTGTCCCAAATATTGTATTTTATTTTTATAAGTTCACATTTTCTATAATTGGCATATAATCGGTGTTCTCGCATAGTCTAAAATGTTATCTAGAAATTTCTCTTATGTTCTTCCATATTCTTCGAATAAATTAGGATGTCATCAATAAAAATCAATATGAATTTTTCAAGGTATGGGTGAAATATGCTATTCATAAGACACATAAATGTGGTTGGGGCATTAGTAAGCCCAAAAGGTAAGACTACAAACTCATAGTTCCATTAACGATTCTCAAATGTAGTTCTATATATGTCTTCATCTCTGATATTTGTTAGATGGTATCTTGATCGTAAGTCAATCTTGAAAAACATTGTAGCCTCCTTAACCTAATCGAATAACTCATCAATCCTAGGTAATGCATACTTTTTTTAATAGTTAACTTATTTAATTTTTGATAGCCATTGCAAAGACTTAGGGTGCCATATTTATTATTGGAAAAGAGGATAGGAGCTCCCCATTGTGATATGCTTGGGAAAATGCATTTTTTATCAATCAACTCCTAAAGTTGTAGTTTTAATTCAGTTAATTCTTGTATGCTTATGTGATAGGGTGCCTTAGATACTGGGATGGCTCTCAAAATCAACTCAATTGTAAAATTGATATCCCATTCAGGGGGTAACCTAAGGATCACTTTCGGAAGACATCAGCAAAATTTTGGACAATCGGTAGGTTTCATAAGGTTTTTGTCTTCTCCTTATAGTGTGTCCCACTTGGACTGCATAAATCTAGTAGCCTTCCTAACGCATTTCCCCAGCTATGAAAATGTGATTGGTTTCAATTTCAAAGGTCTTTTTACCCCCTCGATATATTTCCTAACACTTTATTCATTAATAAAACCAATGGTTTTACCTTTACAGTTTACAAGGGACCAATGTTTTTCCAACCAATCCATACCAATTAAAACGTCATAAAGACCTAAGGGAAAAACATTCAAGTTTAAATTTATTGGCTAACCTGCCAATTCAATAGGACAATTTTCCACTTTTTCTACCACTTTCCTTTTTTCCCAAGTAACTAATTGAACCAGTAATGGGTTCTCAAACTTACTAGCTTGCACATGGAACATTTCCACTAATTTAGGATTTATAGAGCTCAAGTTTGCTTCGATACCTATTAGAATGGACACCATTGACACCTAATCTTTGGGATTAGGTAAATCCATGTAAATATTGTAAATAGGAAAATAAAGAGAGTTGGAAGACGAAGAGACATTTGGAGATGAAACCTAATAGTAACACTCTCCATGTATATGTTCATGTTCCATGTTAATTCAAAAACACAATTGAATTCGTGGAGTTACCTCCTTTCCTAGCATGGTATCAAAGCCATATCCAAAAATTAGTTGTCTTTTTGTAACTTGTTGGACACCTAATACTCTATGGGTTAGTGTGGAAGTGGAATATACTAAGGAAGTCCAAGAGACCTTGGGATGTGGAACCTAACGGTCACACCATGTACTATAAATGTATATCATTTGTTAATAAAAAATGTACTCTCATGTTTTATCTTTCCTATTTGCCCTTGCCATCTGTGTGTTCAACATGGTATCAGAGTAGGCGTATTCCTGCCCTACATAATTATTTTGAGCCATTTTTTATGGCCTTTCTGTGCAAGTCATTTCTACCATCAGTTCTACATTTTATGAATATTTTCTCAGCTAAATTCTAGCTGCAACCTCTATCATTTCTCCAACACTATTTTTGGCTTCCCTCTGCTTTGTAACTCCCTATTCTGCCTACGTTTTCCCTTGCATAAAAAATGCTACTCTCTATCTATTATTCACTTGCATATAAAAGCGTTGCTCCTCTGCTCTGCTCTGACATGGTATAATATAATATGCTGCCCATACCAGTTCAGTTTCCCATATAATATGTTGTAGTAAACATTGTGGTGTCAGTATACATTTCCTGAAGGCTGCTCCATACAGATGGTGTTAGTATATGTTTTATTCTTTTTGAATATTTTGCCCTCCAACCATTATGCTCGATGATATCGCTGGTGTTTGCCTCCCCACCATAGCCACCAGAAATTCCATCTTGCCGGTCGGACCAGAGAAGTCTGCAGTTGGTGTTTAACATGGCATATGCTCAGTGATATTTTCTCTGGAATGTATGTGCTTTTGCTGCATTGTCTTTCACCAAGTCCAAACCTCAACATGATTGTGTTCTTCAAGCAACAATAACTGGGGGAGCCATTGTAACCGCTGTTGAGTTTCTGAATACATGTGACGAAGTGAATCAACCTCGACCTGGAGCCAACTATGTCACAGAGCATTTGGAGGCCACAGTAACCAGTTGAAAGTCCCATATACGCAGTGGTACATAAAATTCCAATGGTAAAGTTTGAGAGGCCATCTCCATGATCATTATCTGATTTTGCAAAGAAAATGTCAAAAGTATTGTGCTATTTTTTATTGTAGAGTAAAGTCTTGCGAAGAGTGTCACTGGCAGTAAAGTCTTGAAGGCTCATGGCCTTGCACTAGAAATACCTGAGGATGCACAGTCAAGGAAAAGGTATTTCCTCTTTGGAGCCCGCATGAAACATTCGAGTGTTTGAAACATTGGAGCATTCGAAAGTTGATATTTAAGATTGATTTTATTGACGTGTTGTATAATTTATAATCTATGTGTATAATTTGTCGGTTAAGTTTGAATAAGTTCTCTGTGCATGGGGTCTTTTGTATTACAATCATGTAGAAGCCTGTGTATGCAAGGGATTTCCATTTGAGTTTAATAGCATTCACAGGTTGCAATATGACATTCTTGTTAAAATTGGCAACTGGGGCCAAACTTCATGTGGGTCATCTTATTCATGGCTGATAATATTTTTATTAGATTCCTCTCATCGAGAGGTGTAAGATTGACATAAAGATCATCTGATTCTTATAAGTATTCATGGAGATATCAATTTATTTTGATTATGGAATTATTATCAAGCCGACCTACAACTCATGTAGGCTCAGAAGCCCAACAGTTGCATCTATTCAAACATCATCATTTGTGTATAAATACAAGAGGACCTTTCCTCATTTTCACTCACTCATCTCATCACATCTCTCTCTCTCTCTCTCTACTACGCAGAAACGTGTCTCTTCTCAACTACGCAGAAAAGGGTCTCTCCCTCACACATGTGAAGCCGGAAGCTGCTGAAACTGACGCTGCAACTGCAGAAGTAAAGTTTGACCTATGTGGACCAAAATATCTCCTCATATGAACTGCTTAGTAGGTTCATCTGAACCTCCTCTGGAATCTGCAACTTTTGGTGGTGGAATCAAGTCAATCCGACAGATGGTTTGCAAGATATCGATTGCCCTAGTTTGAAGGAAGCTGTTGAAACTGAAGCTGCAACTGCAGAAGTGAAGTTTGACCCACGTGGACTAGAAGATCTCCTCATATGAGCTGTTTTTTAGGTTCATTTGAACCTCCTCTGAAAGCCACACCTTTTGGTGGTGGAATCAAGTCAATCCGATGGACGGTTTGCAAGATATCGACTGCCCTAGTTTGAAGGAAGCACCTGAAATTGATGCTGCAACTGCAGAAGTGAAGTTTGATCTGCGTGGATAGAATATCTCCTCATCTAAACTGTGTTGTAGGTTCATCTGAACATCCTTTGGATTTCGCAACTTTTGGTGGTGGAATCAAGCTGATCCAACGACCGTTTGTGAGATATCGTCTACCCTAGTTTTATGATGAAGTTGCTAATGCTGATGCTGTTGATCTAGGGTTTGCTATTGCTAATATAAATCAGATTTATTGTACTATTTCTCTCTGCTGAATTATTGAATATAAAAGAAGATTTGATCAAAGGGTTTCCCACACATTGTGGGGTTTGTCCCTAGCTAGCCACCACATCTTGTGTCTCTTGTCTTGGCTTGCTTTCTGTCGATCATTTAATGTTCTTTCTGCACTTTACTTTATGTACATGTGATTGCTAATCTGTTCACTATAATAAGAAAAGGAAGTAAACTGTTATAAGCATAGAACATACCATAACTTAACATGGTATCAAAGCTGAGGTGAAGACAAAACTCGATCAAGAGCAAGAGCAATCACTGAAGAGAAGATTGGAAAGGTTATCCTAAAAGAACGATGGGGTCCTCAACACTCTTTCCTACCTAAGACAAGTTCCGTGGGAAAGCTGACTATCATGGATGGAAGATGTCTATCAATCTAACCCTTGAGGAACAAGGAGTGTTGGATCATGTGAAAGGCAATATTATTGAGCCTCCATCAAATGCACCTCCTGCTGCCAGGAACAAATGGAAGAATGGAGAAGTTAAAGCGAAGAAGATCATCCGGGACTCTATTGACAAGCACTTAGTGGCCTACATCTTTGAACTGGACACCTCCAAGGAAATCTACGATAGAGTAGTAAGTTTATTTAAATTTAATGATGCAAATCAAGTTTTGTTTCTTAGAAATAAGCTGAGGGAAATCAAGAAAGGTAAAGATGAGAGTATGCAAGCATACTTCTTAAGAATCACCGAAATCAAGAACGATGTCCTATCTATTGGGGAGACTATTACTGATAGGGAAATGACACTCACGACTCTTGGAGGATTACCATCCAAATGGTACGTGTTCAGGATTACTCTTCTGAACAATCATGTAATTCCTGGTTTTGAGGAATTAATGGCTAGATGCATTCAAGAAGAAACAAGGGTAGAAGAGCAATAATGCCCTTACCTAAAGGTCATGCTGCTGCCTTTTTCTTCTCATGCTAAGAAAAGAAATAATTCTTGGACTAAATCAAAAGGAAAGTCTAGACCTAAGGGTGGACGAAAAGGACGATGTTACATCTACGATAAAGCAAGTCACTATGCAAGGGAGTACCCTAATAGAAAGGACTCACATTAGGACGATGATCAAAATCCCTCTGATGGAAATTAAAGGAATGAAAAATTCAATAGCAAAGGTAAGAGGAGAGCTGGGAATCAAGCAAGAGAACAACCATTCAAGAAGGCTAGAATTTCTAGGATGTATTAAATGCCCCTAACCTCAAAAAGAACCTAGTGTCCATCTCAGCAATGGAAGACAAAGGCTACAAGGTAACATTTAGCGATGGCAAGGTACTTATATGGAAAAATAATGTTAAAAATGCTTTTACTCTTGGGTTTAGTGTTTATTGATCATACCAGGTCGATGGAAATTCACTAGGTGTCATGTCTTATGACACATCTCTTCAGTTCGAACTTTGGCATCGGAGGATTGCCCCCCTTCACTACAAAGCTATACTCAGTGTAAGACAAATGGTGATAGGGATGCTTGAATTCCAACTAGAGAAAGAAGTGTATGTCTAGGATGTGCCGAAGGAAAGCTCAAAAAGGGATCATTCCCCTCAAGCCAAAGCAAGACCTCTGATATATTACAGTTGGTTCACTCAAGCATACCTAAGGTTAGCACTAAGATGGAGACTACTACACCACATACTCCTGAGTAGAATGGTGTGGCAGAAGGTAAGAACCGTACGATTGTGGAAGCTGTCTCTATGGGTAGATGATGTAACAATGCCTGATGTGGAGGAACCCATGTTGAGTCTTGAAAATGTCATTCATTTCCATTACACTTTCACTATTATGTCCATTATATCACCTCCATTTTACCTACATTTCACTACTATGTCACCACATTCATCCCACTTTCATTATCATTGGGCCACCTTTATGTTTCTCCAATCTTTATTATTTCTAAGCCTTTTAAGTGAATTTGTGGTTAAACATTAGAAAATAATGTGCATATGCTTATACCTAACAAATGGGTTGAGATTGTTGGTATGTGTAGGTTGAAAAGAGGCTTCTAGAAGATCCTTATGTGGCACCCCAAGGCCAAATTCGAATTTGAGTGGAAAGAATCATGGGATCATGAGGATATGTGTCACATCTCCTAATTGTATTGTAACTCTAAGAAGACATGTGTCTTATCAGTTCCTATTTTGATTAGGACTCTAGAGGTAGAGTGAGAGATTCATGGCTTCTCATTAATGAGATGGTTCTCATCTTTTTGTATAAATAGGAGATCTCTCTCCTTCATTTGTTAGTCCTTTTTAGCTTAGAGCTTGGAGCTTAGCTTATTAGTCTTTTTAGCTTGTGAGTTTGTAGTTCTTCCTTGATGGCTTTTGAAATTTTTGGAGAGCTTTGTTGTACTTTGTAATTTTGAAGAATTTGAATAAAGCTTTGATGTTCTCAACATGGAAGGAGATGTGAAGTAAATGTCATGGAGCATATTAGAATGTAAGGTAGAGTAGATTTCATTTTGTAATTTTGCTTTGATTTCATTATGTCATTTAATTTCTTTCAAGTTTGAGAGATTAGATTTTTCATTCATGCAATTTTAATTCATGCAAGTGTGCTCAACCGGTTGATTGTAGATTAGTAATGCACATAGCTTTTTAATGACTAATGACATGACGGAATCATCTTGTCCTTCTGCTGATTTTTTTTTTTTGAGTTCTAATTCTAGCATTGTTATTTCAATCAGTTTTGTTTTGCTCATTTACTTTCCTGCAATTTAGATATCATATTGCTTAACTTGTTCATGATTGCTTCTCATAAGGTAGATTGAGCTGAAGGGTAAAGGATCAGAAGAGTTGAAGTAGTGTGATTAGTTTCCTTTATGCAATTTAATTTCTTGCAATTTAGATATCATATTGCTTAATTTGTTCATGATTGCTTCCCATAAGGTAGATTGAGCTGAAGGGTAAAGGATCAGAAAAGTTGAAGTAGTGTGATTAGTTTCCTTTATGCAATTTAATTTCTTGCAATTTAGATATCATATTGCTTAACTTGTTCATGATTGCTTCCCATAAGGTAGATTGAGCTGAAGGGTAAAGGATCAAAAGAGTTGAAGTAGTGTGATTAGTTTCCTTTATGCAATTTAATTTCTTGCAATTTAGATATCATATTGCTTAGCTTGTTCATGATTGCTTCCCATAAGGTAGATTGAGGTGAAGGGTAAAGGATCAGAAGAGTTGAAGTAGTGTGATGAATTAGTTGCTTTGCTTTCAGTATTTGAGTTGCTTTAAGTTCAGTTTTTACTTTCTTTTTCATACAGCAGCAAGGATACTGGGTTTCATAGTCACTAGCTCATTGATTGGTTGCTGCATTCCATTTTGATTGAAGTAGCTGCATATTTACACTTTTGTTCAAGTAATAATTCCACCAATAACATGTTTTGAGATCTTTTGAAGTGCTAAAGTTTTGGAAGTGACCATAGGGACTTAGGCCTTAGGCCTTGTCTTGAAATCTCTATCCATACTTGTCCTTTAAAAGTATTCTTAAGACCTTAGAATAGGATTTCCATTTGCATTAGACACTTTAGGAAACCAACAAAAACAAAACCCCAAAACAAAATAAAATCTATAAAACAACGAAGTAAGAAAAAGGTTAACTAAGCACATATGGTGCACCACACTTCATCAGTTTACGATACCCAGATTGATAATTTATGTAGAGCAATTTAAGACGTTAAATTGACTAGACATTTTGGCGCCGTTGCCGGGGAAGTGTAATTAGGAGACCTTATTTCTTACATCTAAAAAAAAATTAATAATTCTTGAGTATGCTCTCCTCCTGCACTTCGTGTGATCTGGAGGATCAGAAAAAGGATTGTTAAGTAAAAAAAGAAATAATAATTCTTGAGTATGCTCTCCTCCTGCACTTTGTGTGATCTGGAGGATCAGAAAAAGAATTGTTAAGAAAAAAAAAAGACAAAATAAACTTCAACATTTCAATTGATTAAAAAAAAAATGAAAAAAAATGAAACTCAACTGCTTTGATAGGTTCAAATTGTCCAAAATTGTCTGGTTATGGTTTGTAGTGGTCTTCAAAACAATGTATCCTGTTTTAATAAGGTTTTCAACTTAGCTGCGGAAACTGCCCTAATTCCACAGCTAGTTAAGAATTCCGCAGTTGTTTCAAGGTTTAGCAGGTTACAAGTGTCCAATGAAAAAACCGACCACATGGGCATCTCTGGAATTGTCCCGACATGGATCCTATCCTAGTCACCCAGCTCAGATCAATGAAAAACCAGCCTAAGACCTCAGTCAAAGTTCTGTTTTTAACATGTTTTTCTTGAAGTATTTGCTGCCTGAAATTGAAAATCATTAATCCTTTTTATAAAATTTTACAATTTCAGAGAAGAAGAAAAGAGAAAAACAATCCTAGCTTCCACTGTGGGCTTAACAAGAAATATGCATCCCTGTCCAAGCATTGGCCCTGAAACAAACCTGCAAGAACATTTGTTAAAAAAAAATAAAAAAAAAATAGAAGCACATTAAGCTTTTTGTTAAGGGGAACGAATTGGGCCATGATGATGAGAGATTAGCCACTAGAACACTCATTTAAATTAAGAGTAAAGACATTTGAATCAGCTGGCAATTGTCTAACCAAAGAAGAAACTTTTGAAGTGATCACTGTCCTTAGGATTTAAAAGGCATTTCGGAAACACCATGAAGTAGATTGTTGCAGTCAGGCGTATACCATACAAATTCTGCGATTGGAAGGCTCGTAAAGAATTTTTTTTATATAGCATCTCCTCCCCTGACTGATTCATTTGTTATTGACTGCATCTGAAAACAATTTTTCCCCCTCTGAGATTCAATCTTACAGCCGAGTGCAACAAACGCAGAACAGTTAACTCAGAAAAACGTAAACAGCAGAAAAACGTCTAATTTCAAACGCTCGATTTGCCCAAACGGAGGCGAATTTGAAGAAAAGAAAACATGGTTTTTTTGCTAGGTGGGTCAATTAGATAACACAGAAACCGTTTGAAGAAATTTGTGGCGGTCTGGGAGAAATCCACAGTTCTTTGGAGCCTATTTTTGCTTGCTGCGTGTGAAAAAACAATGTTTTTTTTTAACAGTTGCAGCCATATTCCGATTTCTTTGAGAAATCCGCCCAGATCCGATTTTCTTGGCTACCAGGTCATCCACCGTGTCACTGAATGCGTGAGAGGAAAATATTTTTATTAAATGAACAGGAAATAGTTTGAACACGTCTTCCGCCACCCTTCTGCCCATTTAACAGAAAGATAATCAAATACGACACTTCTCCAACAGCTATTCCTATGACTCGGCGTTTTACTTGCTAAAATATCGGCACAGTGCTAATACTCATGGATCTTGTCTTCATTAACATGTTTTGTGTACGTGTTTAATTTTATTATGACGTGCTTGGCAGTTTGATCATATTTTCAGCCAAAAACTCTGCATTGTTTTTCTATCCGCTCTTCACAACATCTTGGCCTCTAAGAATCCTCTTGGCATAGTCGGAGTAATTACTGCATTCAACTTTCCATGTGTTGTACTTGGGTGGAAGGCATGCATCACTTTGGGTGGAATACATGAATCCTCTTTCCTCCACGTTTAACTCAAGGTTGGAAATATTCTCACACTCTATTTGTGATTATGGATCGTGGTTAATTTGACTACGACTTCATTGCCACCATGCTCACATAAGCCTTCACTCCTCCACATTTTTTTTTCTCTTCCACGCACACAGCCACTCCATTTCACAGTACTTTCTACACTCTGTTTTCATTAGCTGCGGAAACAAGCCACTTTCCGCAGCTGATTCAACTTTCCGCAGCTGGCTCAACTTTCCGCAGCTGTTTTGTTAAACTCTAGGTTGCAGGTGTCATCAAGCAAAACAAGCCACATGGGTAGTTGGGGAATGTCGGTACATGGATGGTGTCCTATTCATTCGATCAAATTTGATGAAAAAGACCCCGGTCAAAGGGAAGTCAAATTGTGTGTTATCACTAAGTCGCCACACTAAGTCGCTGCATGTCAAGAAAAAATTAATAATTTTGAATCAATGAAATGAACAAGTTATTTGCTCACTTTTCTGAAGGTATTGATTAATTTTGGATTGATGATGAAAAATGAATGGCTAACTTTGTATCCAAGATTTTTAGCTATAGAACCGTGCACATTCCGCAGCTAAAGTCTAATTCTGCAACCAGAAAAACTTCATTGTTCAAATCAGCCTATCTTTCTCATACAAAATCAGATTTTGATGATTTAATTATCGTTGGAAAGATCTCAACAAGATCTACACAATAAGGAATATATCATTAGAGCTTGAAATGGAAAATAATGAAATAAATTGCTTAAAAGAAGCAACATTCAACTTGGGCACCAATTCCAAAGCAGATATAAATTCTTTTGATTTTTCCTTTAAGAACTTGTTTCATTAATATGAATTCCTAGTTTTGTGTGTAAATATCATAACTAGAGAGATTGATCACCTCTCTCGTTTGATAATCTTACATTCCATTGCAGAAGAAGTATTAGTTTTTTTTGCAAGTTCCAAGAGGAAGGACAATTGACTACAAGAGAATGGTGTCTCTCTAAGAGACAAAGAGGAAATATGCTGGCAAAATCAGATCCAAACACTTGAAAAACTTTCAGATGCTATTGTCTCCATCACATCCATCCATCACATCCATACTTCATAATAAACCATTCATCTCATTTTCCTCCATATTTTCCATTTACATTCACATACACTTTCCATCTCTTTTTGTCCATTCATAACCCACAAATAAAAGCAAGAGGCTCATTCATATGCTTATTGCCCATTACCATTTCTACTCTCCATTGCCATCTTCCATTTTCATCTTCCATTCCTTGTCATTTTCATTCCGCAAATAAGCCCTGCTTCAATGCAAATTATTGAGTCCATAGTCCTTTGAGTCTAAGTTCTTTGTAAAAACACCTTGAGGCTTGCATGCCTTAATGGCAAGTCCTCATGCTGACAAACAATGGGAATACATTAATGTCCCTTGTTCGTTAGATCTTCTAGGTGACTCGACTTCAGCAAATTCATTCGTACCTAGCAAGATGTGTTTGGGCATCTTGACTCTCATTGTCATCAATGGTGAGAGTTCTCGTGTTGACTAGTGGCATCCATTAATGGCCACTAAGCCAACAATTTCCTACTATGTTCGACATCAGAACATCTTTTCACATAGTAGGAATTGTGCCAATGAGTTTTGAAGACATGAAGACTATTATTTTAGCATTTTGGAGCAGATTCATCAAGTTTTAGTAGAAGCAATAAAAAGTCATCTTATCTCTCTATCCATGACTCCTCTTGTTCAGCCACTTGAAGAAGAATATGATCATAATTTTTCAGCCACCACACATACAACTCATCCATTCCAAAGGGTAAGTGAAGGTACGTCATTTTCTAACTTTTGACCATAGAATTCCATAAAAATCTAGAATGATAATTGTTGGAAAAACATTTCTCTTCCTCATTTCATAAAATTGCCAATACCATCAGTTGGGGGGGGGGGGGGATTACATTCATATTCATATCTTGCCATATCCATATCATATTCAGGAGCTCACATACTTCCAACATATATTTATTATTACATTGCTATTATGAGCATACAATGGATTTTGAAAAAGTGCTTAAAGGATAAATTGGATACAAACAAAATCATGGTTGTCACACAAGAACCAACCATCATGAAATCCAATAAAAATATACTTTGCAACAATAATCAAAATATCATTATGCAAAGTTCAAAGATCAAAATAGAAGGCAACAAAAAAAAAAATGGCTGTAACACAAGAACCAACCATGTTGAAATTCAAGTGAAACACTTTGCAGAAATATGAAGTTATCAAATGATATCATGCAAAGTTAAGCCAAAGCTCAAGGATCAAAAGAGTTAATGTAATATATTGCATGAGGACATGCAATAGCTTCAGTTGGGGGTATGTTGAGTCTTGAAAATGTCATTCATTTCCATTACACTTTCACTATTATGTCCATTATATCACCTCGTTTCACCTACATTTCACTACTATGTCACCACATTCATCCCACTTTCATTATCATTGGGCCACCTTTATGTTTTTCCAATCTTTATTATTTCTAAGCCTTTTAAGTGAATTTGTGGTTAAACATTAGAAAATAATGTGCATATGCTTATACCTAACAAATAGGTTGAGATTGTTGACATGTGTAGGTTGAAAGGAGGCTTCTAGAAGATCCTTATGTGGCACCCCAAGGCCAAATTCGAATTTGAGTGGAAATAATCATGGGATCATGAGGATATGTGTCACATCTCCTAATTGTATTGTAACTCTAAGAAGACATGTGTCTTATTAGTTCCTATTTTGATTAGGACTCTAGAGGTAGAGGGAGAGATTCATGGATTCTCATTAATGAGATGGCTCTCATCTTTTTGTATAAATAGGAGATCTCTCTCCTTCATTTGTTAGTCCTCTTTAGCTTAGAGCTTGGAGCTTAGCTTATTAGTCTTTTTAACTTGTGAGTTTGTAGTTCTTCTTTGATGGCTTTTGAAAGTTTTGGAGAGCTTTGTTGTACTTTGTAATTTTGAAGAATTTGAATAAAGCTTTGATGTTCTCAACATGGAAGGAGATGTGAAGTAGATGTCATGGAGCATATTAGAATGTAAGGTAGAGTAGATTTCATTTTGTAATTTTGCTTTGATTTCATTATGTCATTTAATTGCTTTCAAGTTTGATAGATTAGATTTTTCATTCATGCAATTTTAATTCATGCAAGTGTGCTCAACCGGTTGATTGTAGGTTAGTAATGCACATAGCTTTTTAATGACTAATGACATGAAGGAATCATCTTGTCCTTCTGCTGATTTTTTTTTTTTGAGTTCTAATTCCAGCATTGTTATTTCAATCAGTTTTGTTTTGCTCATTTACTTTCCTACAATTTAGATATCATATTGCTTAACTTGTTCATGATCGCTTCCCATAAGGTAGATTGAGCTGAAGGGTAAAGGATCAGAAGAGTTGAAGTAGTGTGATTAGTTTCCTTTATGCAATTTAATTTCTTGAAATTTAGATATCATATTGCATAACTTTTTCATGATTGCTTCCCATAAGGTAGATTGAGCTGAAGGGTAAAGGATCAGAAAAGTTGAAGTAGTGTGATTAGTTTCCTTTTTGCAATTTAATTTCTTGCAATTTAGATATCATATTGCTTAACTTGTTCATGATTGCTTCCCATAAGGTAGATTGAGCTGAAGGGTAAAGGATCAGAAGAGTTGAAGTAGTGTGATTAGTTTCCTTTATGCAATTTAATTTCTTTCAATTTAGATATCATATTGCTTAACTTGTTCATGATTGCTTCCCATAAGGTAGATTGAGGTGAAGGGTAAAGGATCAGAAGAGTTGAAGTAGTGTGATGAATTAGTTGCTTTGCTTTCAGTCTTTGAGTTGCTTTAAGTTCAGTTTTTACTTTCTTTTTCATACAGCAGCAAGGATACCGGGTTTCATAGTCACTAGCTCATTGATTGGTTGTTGCATTCCATTTTGATTGAAGTAGCTGCATATTTACACTTTTGTTCAAGTACTAATTCCACCAATAACATGTTTTGAGATCTTTTGAAGTGCTAAAGTTTTGGAAGTTACCATTAGGGACTTAGACCTTAGGCCTTGTCTTGAAATCTCTATCCATACTTGTCCTTTAAAAGTATTCTTAAGACCTTAGAATAGGATTTCCATTTGCATTAGACACTTTAGGAAACCAACAAAAACAAAACCCCAAAACAAAATAAATTCTATAAAACAACGAAGTAAGAAAAATGTTAACTAAGCACATATGGTGCACCACACTTCATCAGTTTACGATACCCAGATTGATAATTTATGTAGAGAAATTTAAGACGTTAAATTGACTAGACAACCCATGGATCCTATTTATCCACCTGAGCCTCCCTCTTCTAGGAAGAGGCCTTCATGGCTTAGGGGGACACTTGATGATGCTGAAGGACATGCTGCACCCCGAGGAACCTTTCGTGAAAGTAAAAAACCTAAAAGGTATCAGGGATACCTAACTATCATGAGCACGCTCATACAAAATGAGCCTTCATCATTCTCAGATGCCTTCAAGCATCAAGTATGGAAGGATGCTATGGCCAAAGAATATGAGTCTATTATGAAGAATGATGTCTGGGAAGTAGTTCCCAGACCCCAGGACAAGATAGTTGCCACTTCTAAATGGCTTTACAAGATAAAGCATGCAGCAGATGGAAGTATGGAAATGTATAAGACTTGTTTTGTTGCTCGCGGTTTCTCCTAGAAGGAAGGTATAGACTATGATATTTGCATCACTTGCCAGATATACAACGATTTGCTTGATCATAGCCCTTGTCACTTCACAAGGATGGAACCTACATTAGATGGATGTCAAGACCACATTCTTGCATGGCTCGATCAAAGAAGAGGTATACATGGAGAAACCCGAAGGATTTGAGATTTATGATCGAAAATCTCATGTATGCAGGTTGAAGAAGGCTCTCTATGGGCTGAACCAAGCACCCCGAGCATGGTATGAGAGGATCGATAGCTACTTGATGAAGTTGGGATTCACTAGGAGTGAAGTTGATCCTAACCTTTACTTTAAGGTTGAAGATGACAAGCCTGTCATAATAGTGTTGTATGTGGATGACCTATTTCTAACAGGTGCATACCCTCTCATTCACAAATGTAAGAGGGAGTTGGCTTCTAAATTTGAAATGAAGAACCAATGACTTGAAGTGTGGCAGAAGCCAAGGGAAATTTTCCTATCTCAAGGAAAATATGTGGTGAAGATTCTGAAAAGATTTGGTATGGTGGACTGCAAGCCTATGACTACCTCGAGGATCTTAACTTTGAAGTTATATGGTAGTAATGTTGGACCAGATTTGGGAAATGCCTCTGAGTTTCAAACACTCACTCACGTTGATGTTCTTGGTGAACCTCGATCCAAACATATGTTTTGTAGTTAGCATTGTGATTTAATATTTGGTTGAGCCTCACTAGATTGGTGTCAAGAATCTCCTGAGATGTCTTCAGGACACAATCTCTCATGGATTGAGATACACTGTCGGAAATATGAAACTGCATGATTATTCGAATGCTGATTAGGCAGGTAGTGTGGAGGATCACTGTAGCACCTTTTAGTGTTGTTTCTCTTTAGATTCTGCTTCGATATAATGAATGAGCAAGAAGCAGGAGTCGGTTGCCATAAGCACCACTGAGACCAGATACATATCTAAGAGTATGATCTCATTTGAAGCTACCTGGTTGGGGGAGCTCTTCAGTGAGGTGTTTGAACACATACCACTATGATTCTCTGTAACAACCAGAGGTGGGAATTGATTACTGAGGAATCTCGTATTTGTCGATTGCTCCAGCAGATAGACATCATATGGGATATGGTAAGTCGATGAGAAATAAGGCTCCATTGCATTAAGATGATGTACAGGTCAATACACCTTGTCAAAACCCTGAGGAAAGATCTAATTTGTGATTTTCCCAAATGACTTAGAGTCGTCAAGAAACCCTTCTACAAGGGTCCTGCATGTTGCATACATTGAGCTCTAGGAGCTCTGAGGGCTTGCGGTTCTTACTAGAGCAACATACGACCACAGGGTGACTCACCCTCTCTTGGTGGTGTGCACTAGAACAAGATGATTCACTTTCTTGTGAGAAAAGATGATTCTCTCTCTTGTGGAACAAGATGATTCGCTCTCTTGTGTAGCAGGATGATGTGTTCTCCTGTGAGGCCTGGATTGATGTGTTCTCCATGGTGATTGTAGCAGGATTGATGTGTTCTCTTGTGAGGCTTGGATTGATGCGTTCTCCATGGTGATTGTAGCAGGATTGATGTGTTCTCCTGTGAGGCCTAGATTGATGTGTTCTCCATGGTGATTGTAGCAGGATTGATGTGTTCTCTCTCGTGGGCCTGGATTGACGTGTTCTCCATGGCGATTGTAGCAGGATTGATGTGTTCTCCTATGAGGCCTGGATTGATCTGTTCTCCATGGTGGCCTAGATTGATGTGTTCTCAATGGCTATTGTAGCAGGATTGATTTTTTCTCCTGTGAGGATAGGATTGATTTGTTCTCCTGTCGAAGCATCCTACACATGCAGTCTGGGACTCATGGAAAGTACCTCTCATCTGATCAATGAGTAAGGAAATGAACTTACGGACCATAGTAGTACTAATGGATGCATCGTTGTATCTACCGTACTCCCTATGCTAGGATGACCTCCATTGATCTGGGATCAATGATACTGGTCTGGGACCAGTGGTAGGGTTGTACCATACTACGACATTGACTTTGGGTCGGTTGAGACTAGTCTAGACCAGTGTACATACTCTGAGACTGACTTCGTGTCAGTGTAGTACTAGTCTGGGACCAGTGAGAGTGGCACATACTCCGACGCTGACTACGGGTTGATTGAAATTGGTCTGGGACTAGTGGTACACACTCTGAGACTGCAATACTAGTTTGGGACAAGTGGTAGGAGTGGTACATTCAATGACACTGACTTCACGTCAGTTGAGACTAGTCTGGGACCAGTGGTACGTAGTCTGAGACTGACTTTGAGTTAGTGGAGGATGTTACTGGTCTGGGACCAGTGGTAGGAGTTGTACATACTATGATGCTGACTTCGGGTTGGTTTAGACTGGTCTGGGACTAGTGGTACATACTCTGAGGTTGACTTTGAGTCAGTATGATACATCCTCGATCGTTTCTTCTTCATAATTCAGACAAAAGCATAGCAGAATAGAACAATGCAAGAGTAGAGTAGAATAGAGCAGAACAATACAAATTAGTACAGGGCAGAACAAGAAAAAGAAAAACAAGCAGAATAGAGCAGAGCAGGGCAAGGGTCAAGCTATACAGGGCAATGCATTTGATGGATGAATAGTAACAACTGATAGACATATTGCAGATGAAGTTCTCCCTAGTTGAGAGGGAGTGTTAAAATTGGAAACTAGGGCCAAACTTCATATGGGTCATCTTATTCATGGTTGATAATATTTTTTATTAGATTCCTCTCATCAAGAGGTGTAAGATTGATATAAAGATAATCCAATTCTGATAAGTATTCATGGAGATATGAATTTATTTTGATTATGGAATTATTATCAAGCTGACCTACAACTCATGTAGGCTTACAATCCCAACAGTCGCATCTATTCAAACATCATCATTTGTGTATAAATACAAGATGAATTTTCCTCATTGGCACTCACTCATCTCATCACATCTCTCTCTCTCTACTACGTAGAAAAGAGTCTCTTCCCTACTGCATAGAAAAGGGTCTCTCCCTCACACATGTGAAGCCGGAAGCTGATGAAACTGAAGCTGCAACTACAGAAGTAAAGTTTGACCTGCGTGGACCAGAATATCTCCTCATATGATTTGTGTATTAGGTTCATCTGAATCTCCTCTGGAAGCCACAACTTTTGGTGTGTAATCAAGTCAATCTGACGGATGGTTTACAAGATATCGACTTCCCTAGTTTGAAGGAAGTTGTTGAAATTGAAGCTCCAACTGCAGAAGTGAAGTTTGACCTACGTGGAATAGAAGATCTCCTCATATGAACTACACTATAGGTTCATCTGAACCTCCTCTGAAATATGCAACTTTTGGTGGTGGAATCAAGTCAATCCGACGGATGGTTTGCAAGATATCGACTGCCCTAGTTTGAAGGAAGCTGCTAAAACTGAAGCTGCAACTGCAAAATTGAAGTCTGACCTACGTGGACTAGAAGATCTCCTCATATGAACTACGTTGTAGGTTCATCTGAACCTCCTTTAGAAGCTGAAACTTTTGGTGGTGGAATCAAGCCGATCCGACAATCGGTTTGTGAGATATCATCTGCCCTAGTTTGATGATGAAGATGCTAATGCTGATGCTATTGATCTAGGGTTTGCTACTGTTCATATAAATCAGATTTATTTTTCTATTTCTCTCTGCTGAATTATTTAAGATAAAAGAAGATTTGATCAAAGGGTTTCCCCACACATTGTGGGGTTTGTCCCTGGCAAGCCACCACATCTTGTGTCTCTTGTCTTGGCTTGTTTTCTGTCGATCGTTTAATGTTCTTTCTGCACTTTACTTTATGTATATGTGATTGCTAATCTGTGCAATATAATAAGAAAAGGAATTAAACTGTTACAAGCATAGAAAATACCATAACTTAACAATTCTCCATAGTAAAGTGTTGGAAATACTGAGAGGGCGGTGAATCAGTATTTCTTTGTCTGACTATTGTTTTACCAGTTAAAACATATATATTCAGACCACAATATGAACAGCAAGAATAAATGATTTTATTAATATAACTGTGCAGTAAAATAAATACAATATATAGATGGTCACAATCGGTTGCCAAGCTCCAACTTGGACTTTGGTGAGGCTCCAACCTCCAGAGCACCAACTCTATTTTCCCAAGACACCAATCTTGGACTTAAGCGCACCAACTCCCAAGGACTTCAATCCTTCCTGCTTCTAAGGCACTAACCCCAAGGACTCCAATCCATCTCAATTCTGAGGCACCAGCCTCAAGGACTCCCATCCTTCTCACTTTTAAGGCTCCAACCCCAAGGACTCCAATCCTTCTGCTCTCAGAACTCTTCTCTGCTGAGTTCTGTCTATTTATAGCTTCACTGTAGTCTCCAAACTACAATATCAATGAAAACCATGTCTTCTTATGGATGAGTCTTCACAGCTCTGCACACTGCCCACACATAGTCTCCAATAGCCTTTTCTGATGCTGCTGCCTCTAAAACCTTCGCTGCTTCTGCAGCCTCTGCTGCTTTTACTACCTCACACTCTGGTTCTTCACCCCACAACAGCTCCAACAGTGTTCAACAGCCGCAGTAGTGTTCACTAGCAAATTCAAACAATGCTCCACCACCTCTGCTGCTTCTGCTACCTCATATTCTGGTTTGTTTGCAACAACCATCACACATGTAGTCCTCTGTTTACTGTTTTATGCAAACCTGTTTTTGTCCATTCGTTTCCTCTTTCTTGCTGGCTCTTCGGCTTCCTTCTCGCCTGCTTCAGCTTCCTCACTTGTTGGCTTGTTTGTCACTGTAGCTTCCTCTGTCCATTCGTTTTAACAGGAACACGTTGAATCAATGAGCAAGTATCGAGTCATCCGTAGAGAACACAAGTTCAAAAACTTGTAACAGCGCTACTTTGCCAATGATTGTGGGCATACACAGGGATGGCATTTTTTAACGGACACCACGTCCTTATCATAATCATAATCGCCATGATTTGGTCTCCCGCACTATCGGGACTGTTCCTCACAGTAATTTCGCCTCCACACTTAAGAATCAGAGCCACCCTTTTTATCGCCGCTTTATGTCTATCGGAAGCCACCACCTGAGCGTTTTAATCAACCATCGGAAGCCACCACTTGAGCGTTTTAATCACGCATCAGAAGCCACCAACCGAGCCTTTAATCAACCATCACCGAGCGCTTTAATCAACCCATCACCGAGCACTTTAATATATACCTTAACCCCTCATGGCCATATGTAACCATATAATATCAATACACAGAACTAGCATAAACCGCTTAACTCAATGTACGCGGATCTCAAGGATTATATGGCTGCTTTCATAAATTCGGCGGGTCCGGATTTCGCAACCATAACAAAAATCTTAAGGCCTGACCTCCGATGAGGTGCGGACCCGATATGGCTTTAGACTCTTTAATATTGTTTCGGGTCCGATGAAAATCGGCGTTCGCTGTAAACAATAGAACAGCCTCCTCCGATGCGACGGACCCGACACCCTTTTATGATCCAGCCTATTCAAATTTCGGCTCCATTAATTCGGCGAGTTCACCTCGGCGACTTTGTAATACAAAGGGTCTGCGGACCCGACACTCCTTTAAGCTCCCTTCTAAAGAGATTTCGGGTCCGGCCTATTGGCAGTTCCCTATCGGCAGATTTGCAATGTAATGGGTCTGCGGACCCGATGCTCCTTTAGGCTCTGTTTTATAATATTTCGGCTCCGACTGTCGCTCTCCCACTTCGCAAGGTTGAAGGTTCATTCTGGACCCGAAACTGTTATTAACTCCAATCTACAGTATTTCGGCTCCAGGTTATCGGCGATGTCACATATCGCATCCCCCGATCCTTCCGACGCGATCGCTCCGATATGCCGATTGCCGATTAGATCTCCGCCGTCCATTATTCCTTCAGATCGGACGGTTAGCGCTAAGTCGCATATCGCTTCCTCCGAAATGATACAAGTCCTCTGCGGACCCGATATGCTTTCTATTTTGCTTGATAAGAGTTTCGGCTCCGGATTTCGCTGCTTGCACCTTGAATAGTTCCGATGACTCCAAGGGACTTTCGCCGATGCAATAAGGATTCTCTGCTCCTCTGTGATTTCTTCTGGACCATTGATCTGGCAGATCAAACGGCTCCTATGTATTCTCCTGCTTTGATGAAAGTTTGGCTTTAAACACAACTATATATATATGAAGGTCTTCGATATGGCTCCTCTGCTCTGACACTCCTTCGATATGGCATATATTTATGCTCTGTTCTTTCTCTTTCGACATTTGCTCTGTTGCTCCTGTAGCTCCGCTAAATCTGTCTGCTCCATTGCTCCTCTTCTTTGGCATATATGTATGGTCTATAAGTATGGCTCTGATAGCTCCTCTGATGGCTTCTCTTGCTCC